>CM022704.1:35849453-36562532 GCA_012295165.1 Asparagus setaceus
AAGTGGCTTTGAAATTATCTTGATGCAGAAGTTCACATTTATATATATATATATATATATATATATATATATATATATATATATATATATATATATATATATATATATATATATATATATATATATATATATATGAGCAATATGGAGGAACTTGGTACCAAGCACAAGTTTTTGTGCTTGGTAGTGAGTGGCTCATTCTCATCCGCTCACTCAAATAGAGACAACAATCACATGGGTTGGAGAGTGGATGAGAATGAGACCACTACCTAGTTCAAACTTTATGCTTGGTACAGTTTTACATTTCTCTCTCTCTCTCTCTCTCTCTCTATATATACATATATATATATATATATATATATATATATATATATATATATATATATATATATATAAAATATGGAGAACGTTGGTATCAAGTTCCTCAATGGGACTTGGTAGTGATGTGGATAAATTTGGTCCACACATCAAGGGGTCTGGATATGGCTAAAAGTGAAGGTTTTTTTATAAAATTCGCTCAACCCCTTCATATGTCAACCACATTTGTCCACATCATTACCAAATCCCATTGAGAAACTTGGTACCAAGGTTCTCCATTTCTACACACACACACGTGTGTGTGTGTGTGTGTGTGTGTATGCGATATGGTGAGATGGTTTGCTTAACGTGAGATGGCCATTCTATACCGTTAGATTTAAACTAATAGATTAATTTATTAAAGATATGTGACCCCCACATTTATTTGATTTCCCTACCAAATCTTCTCTAACTCGTATCCAAAACCTAACCCTAACCCTAAACCTAACTGAACCCGAACCCTAACCCTAACTTGAACCCACTAATTCAAATCCTAATCCGAACCATAATCCGAACCCTAACCCTAACCCTAAACCCGAACTCGAACCCAAATCCTAAACTCTAACCCTAACCCGAACCCTAACCCTAACCCGAACCCGAACCCAAATAAGAAAGAGAGGAGGCGGAAGGGAGATATGGGAAATCTTAGAAAAGATTTGGGAGGGAAATCTTAGAGAAGATTTGGAAGGGAAATCAAATAAATGTGGGGGCCACATATCTTTAATTAATTAACCAATTAGTTTAAATCTAACTATTAATTTCAATCTAACTGTGTAGAATGTCCATCTTACGTTAAGCAAACTATCTCATCCTATAAATATATATATATATATATATATATATATATATATATATATATATATATATATATATATATATATATATATATATATATATATATATATATATATATATAAGCCCCTACTAGTCACATCGATGTGAGGGCTCACATGTCATAGAGTGGCAACCCATTTTACAAAATGGGTTGTCAAGGTATATATATATATATATATATATATATATATATATATATATATATATATATATATATATTGAAATAATTTATATGAGGTGGTGAGCTTATTTTTGCTAAATGAGCTACTAAGAGATAACCATGTGGTGAGGCCCACCTTGCTAGTCACATCAAAAGGTATGGACCTCAACACTCTATCTCTTGGTAGCTCATTTAGCAAATGAGCCGCCACCTCATATACATCATTCCCTATATATATTTATATATATTTCATACGTGGGCCAAATTACATGGTGGAATTATCAAAAATCCTATCCTTTCACATGTATTTCAATTAGACAGCCCATGTTAAAAGGCCCATCTCCAGTTTTGGGCCCATACCATAAACGATGGATCCCACATTGAAGAATGGCCATTTATGTTTAGACCTGGGCCTAAAGTGGGGTTAAACCAAAACTTAACAAGCAACATGAAGCCGTTTAAATGGGTATGAGGTTTCTTCTCATTGGAAAAAATAGCCATATGTTTCTTGGTTCCTTAAGTCTATTTTGTTAATTACTTCAGGAAAAAAAATCCTTTTTTACTTTAGTTATCACCGTTAGTAGACAATTGTATAACATACTAGATTATTTTTCGAGGAGTCCGAGTCGAAGCAGCATGAAAACCTAATTTAAAAAGAAGGGTTTTCACATCAAAAACATCTTTACTTTTATCCAAATTGATACTTATCACCTTTAAAGTTTTTTTATGTAAATCACATTTACTTGCATACATCTTCACAATCAACACCTTTTTTTTACTGTTCACAAACGAAAAATCAGATATTCTCATTTTACCCCCATCTTCTTCCTTCCAAACTCTAACCCTAACCCTAGCCTCCTCCATCCTTCTCTTCTCCAAATCCTAACCAAAATCCTAACCCTAACCCATAGTCGCCACCTCCCCCAAAATTCTAACCCTAACCCATAGCCGCCACCTCCCCTAAACTCTAACCCTAATCCTAGTTCCCACTTGGGAAGGAATGGGACAGTGGGAGGTCAAGGAGGAAGAGGGAGGACGAGAGGGAGGGGAGGGGAGTTGGGTGAGGAGGGAGAGGGAAGACTGGTAGAAGAGGAGGATGAGGAGGCTAGGGTTAGGGTTTGTGAGGAAGGAGATAAAAAAATAAGAAAATGATGAGGGCAAACCGGACATTTCGGGGGTAAACAGTAAAAAAAGTGTTGATTGTGAAGATGCATGCAAGTAAAGGTGGTTTACATAAACAAAACTTTAAAGATGGTAAGTATCAATTTAGATAAAAGTAAAGGTATTTTTGATGTAAAAACCCTAAAAAGAAATATTAGTATTATTAGTCTTCTAAACTATCTCTTTGACTCCTCCTATTTTATTTATCATTGTTCTTCCCTTCCTCCTCATGTATATTTTATCCCTTTTTTAGTTAATAAATTCTCTAGACATCTTGACCTTTATTAAAAATAGATAAAACGAGATCAAGTCCATGTATTTTTTTTATTTTAATGCACAGGTTTGTATTTAGAGAAATTAGTTTTTATGCACGTGCATTGCACGTGGTTAAATATCATGATTATTTATTTTTTGTTGGTTTTCTTACTAAAATTTATTTCTCGATTTCAATTTGATAGTTTTGCTTATTTATGTCTCTAAATTTTAGCATTGTGATTATTTATCTTCTTTAATGTTTGTTTGAATGAGCTACATCAATTTAAAGTTTCATGTTGATAATTGAATTGACACGAAACCAATGTGAAGCCAATTTGAATATTCATGTTATTTGGACCGACAAGAAACGAAGGTTTATCTAAGAAAGTATAGTATTGTAAAAGTGAAAACACTTGCAAGAAACAATGATATAAAAGCAAGAGGAATACTTCAAGCCAATAAGCCTATACGATTGATTAGAAGTGGGCAAATGAGAATATGGATTTTGTTCCTAATCATTGATAAACTTCATTAAAACCATAAACTAAATATTAATGCTAACTCTAGTGTATATTTATATGATAAAAGCATCCACAAAATAAGTATATAAAAATACTAAAAAATCATGAATATCTCTTCCAAATATTTCTAATTTTACTCAAAAATTAGGATATTCTATAAAATATTCAGAAGGCATTGTCTTTTAGTCTTCTGTTTCATTTTGATTGAGCCAAGATTAATCCTTCTCCACTTTTATCTTTCTCTAGGGTAATTCTGGAGTAGTATCTTCATCATCTATGTCGATTGTGAGATCAGGCTAGACCTAGATTTCTTATGCTATTATCTTTCTATGGGCTCATTCATCTTTTATCTTCTCATCTAACTTCACAAGTAATTTGAATGTTTTTCTGTTGTTCAACACAACCTTATGGAAATACAAATTTTGATTATTTTTCTATTTCAATGAGAACAAATGTTAATTTAATATATATATGACAATTTTTCTGTGTTTCTAATTTATTACTTAAGTTAAGTTAGGATTGATCTTTTTTTCTCTGCAATGAATTCTTGTGTTGTGCATCCGATAAGACTTTCTACTGCGCCAAACAATATTACCTTTGCAATGTCCATGTCATTTTTCATGAGGATCTTAACTAAATACTTGTATTTTTTCATTATTTATTTGCCTTAGATATATATTAGAATTTGATGTTGACATGTTTATTCCATGAAAAAGGGATATTACTTAACCTTGATCCTAAGTCATCGACGATTCTGCGACATTTATCATTTGGACATTCGTTATTAACATTTATATCCATCTTCTTGTTGCAGCCTTTACAAGCGTAAAACCACGGCTCAATCTATTATAAACGGTAGTTTTCTTTTCCTTAAAGGTGCAGTAGCATATCTGTATATTGGTAAATTATAATTAGGTTTAATTGTGTGAATTATAAAGTAGATTTTTAAGATCATACCTCTTTTGAATGTTGTGATACACATAATATCACTAAGTTAAATTTGTTACATTTGTAAAGAGCCTTGATGGGATGCTTTTGTCTTGGCGACTTATTCTAAATGAGCCACATATTAACTTAAAAATATAATATTTTTTTGTTGGTTTTCTTACTAAAATTTATTTCTCGATTTCAATTTGATAGTTTTGCTTATTTATGTCTCTAAATTTTAGCATTGTGATTATTTATCTTCTTTAATGTTTGTTTGAATGAGCTACATCAATTTAAAGTTTCATGTTGATAATTGAATTGACACGAAACCAATGTGAAGCCAATTTGAATATTCATGTTATTTGGACCGACAAGAAACGAAGGTTTATCTAAGAAAGTATAGTATTGTAAAAGTGAAAAACACTTGCAAGAAACAATGATATAAAAGCAAGAGGAATACTTCAAGCCAATAAGCCTATCTGATTGATTAGAAGTGGGCAAATGAGAATATGGATTTTGTTCCTAATCATTGATAAACTTCATTAAAACCATAAACTAAATATTAATGCTAACTCTAGTGTATATTTATATGATAAAAGCATCCACAAAATAAGTATATAAAAATACTAAAAAATCATGAATATCTCTTCCAAATATTTCTAATTTTACTCAAAAATTAGGATATTCTATAAAATATTCGAAGGCATTGTCTTTTAGTCTTTCTGTTTCATTTTGATTGAGCCAAGATTAATCCTTCTCCACTTTTATCTTTCTCTAGGGTAATTCGAGTAGTATCTTCATCATCTATGTCGATTCTGAGATCGGGCTAGACCTAGATTTCTTATGCTATTATCTTTCTCTGGCTCATTCATCTTTTATCTTCTCATCTAACTTCACAAGTAATTTGAATGTTTTTCGTTGTTCAACACAACCTTATGGAAATACAAATTTTGATTATTTTTCTATTTCAATGAGAACAAATGTTAATTTAATATATATATGACAATTTTTCGTGTTTCTAATTTATTACTTAAGTTAAGTTAGGATTGATCTTTTTCTGCAATGAATTCTTGTGTTGTGCATCCGATAAGACTTTCTCTGCGCCAAACAATATTACCTTTGCAATGTCCATGTCATTTTTCATGAGGATCTTAACTAAATACTTGTATTTTTTCATTATTTATTTGCCTTAGATATATATTAGAATTTGATGTTGACATGTTTATTCCATGAAAAAGGGATATTACTTAACCTTGATCCTAAGTCATCGACGATTCTGCGACATTTATCATTTGGACATTCGTTATTAACATTTATATCCATCTTCTTGTTGCAGCCTTTACAAGCGTAAAACCACGGCTCAATCTATTATAAACGGTAGTTTTCTTTTCCTTAAAGGTGCAGTAGCATATCTGTATATTGGTAAATTATAATTAGGTTTAATTGTGTGAATTATAAAGTAGATTTTTTAAGATCATACCTCTTTTGAATGTTGTGATACCTGCATAATATCACTAAGTTAAATTTCTGTTACATTTGTAAAGAGCCTTGATGGGATGCTTTTGTCTTGGCAGCTTATTCTAAATGAGCCCTGCATATTAACTTAAAAATATAATATTTTTTTTTGTTGTGTTATATGGATGTTTGCTTGGTTTACTTATAATTCTCTTATTTCTTTAGTTAGTTGTATATTTGGGTTGATATATATATTTGATGCAATTTGCGATGATATGCATATCTCCCCCACAAATTTTAGACAGATATAAGGTGAATTTTATGTTTAGTAGCCTTTAATAAGAATTTTTGTAATGAAATACGTTACCCTTATGCTGTGTTTGGGAGTTAACTAAGGGAAGGGACGGAAAGTTAAATAACGGAAAGGAAAGGTAAGGAATGGAAGTGAAAAGATAAAATGTTGTTTGGGAGTTTAGTCAGGGTAACGGAAGTAAATTTGTTTTACCTTGTTTGAGAGTTCTATATTAGAGGATGAAAGTAAAGTGAATATAGTCAAAGTTACATAAATACCTCATATATTGGATGAGAATGAATCTTGGCCATAGATTTTAGTGTGATAAGGGTATTATTTTCTTATTACATTGTAAAATTTTACACCCGTTTCCATTACTTCCTCTACCGCCCAAATTGGAGGGGAGGAAAATGAGTGTAAATTTTACATCTATTTCCATCCTCTAACCCCTCAAAAAAATTTCCCAAACGAGGTAAAAATAAAATTTCACTTTAACTTCCATTGGTTCACCTCCATCCAAACACACCATTAGATTTAGAGATTATGAAATCCAATAATAATATTATAGGTTTATCTTTGATCGTGTCGTCAAGAATTGATCCTTTTTTCGTAGCCATGTTCCTAAATAAAGTTACACGTAGAACCATGCCACTGTATAGGGAAAAAATATCTATTTTAATTTATTTTCTTAAGCTATGTTAAGTAAGTATCATGTGTATACCATTTGTCCATTACAATGATTTCCCACATTGTCTGGCTTGTTAGTATCATGTGTATACCTTTTATCCATTATAGTGATTTGCCTCCTCTTGTTTGGCTAGTTATATCTCGTAATATAGTTGATCAACGGCTTCACGTTAGTTGCGATTGCAAGATGACTTATATGTAATTTTATAATAAGTTTATGATTCATTTAGTATTTAAAGAATAAAATATGAAAATTTATAAGTACTTACTAATATTTCTTGTATCTTCTATGAAAAATGCTTCTTTAATTGGAACAAAGTTGTTTAATATATTCTCTAAGGGAAATCAGTTGGCACTTTTTGATAGATATGTCTCTTGTTAATATCAACTCAAGTGATTCATATCGTTTCCAAAATTTGGATTTATTTCCTTCACTTTTCCATTTGAAATGAAAATAGCTTAATCCTTTTGAAGGATATCTCGAACTTTTCAATAGTTTCTCCATACATAACTTCTTGTATTTTTTACCACATGAATATTATTAACATCGAGAATAATATTTATAAAATATAATTAATTAATGCTAAGCTATTATATTATAGTCTTTTATCAGTTTTAAGTGATTTAGTCTTCTATCAATTAATGCTACTTACGTATTTTTGATACTCCAACTTTTGAGTAAAATTATATGCGATTACTTTAATTTAGACAGTGATGTTGAATTTTAATCTGTCAATATATTTTTCAAATTTTAGGGCTTTTTATAATTTTAAACTTTGAGGGTGTTTCTACAATTTTAAAACTTTGAGGGTGTTAATTACAAATTTTAAAATTTTAGGGGCTACTACTAATTTCAGATTTCATGTCTTTGTTTTAAGTTTTGAAAAATCAGGATGTTTTGTGTAATTTGAACTATTAAGGGTGTTTTGTGCAATTTTTAAAACTTGTTTTTGATAATAATTCATGTATTATAGTATGTTAGCTACTTATTATTTCTTTACCTTTTATTATCGTTTAAACTCATTGGTGTTCAGATGATATTATCTTTCTCTATCATTCACGAGGCTTAATTGATGCGACAAAGAGCTTTTTATGGTGGGGAAAGGGGGATCTATGTTCAAGCCTGATGGTAATCCCTTGAATCCATTTATTTTGTTTGTAAAATTTAAAATTTTATAATTTCAGGGTGTTTTTTGTAATTTTAAACTTTTCAGGGTACTTCTATAATTTTTAAAATGTTTTGGGTGTTAATTGTAAATTTTAAATTCTTAGGAGGATCTTTGTTAATTTTCGATTTCATGTTTGTTATTTTAAGTTTTGATACATTGATGGTGTTTTGTGTAATTTTAAACTTTTGAGAGTACTTTGTGTTATTTTTAAAACTTTTGGATTTTTTATTGTTGTTGTAATATTTCAAGTTTTTATTAATCTTATTTTTAAAATTGTTGAGCTATAGGTAATTTACGTGGGATTAAGATAGGATATAATTATGATTATGATAGGTTAAGATTTAAATAAAATATTTAAAAATAGTAAAGAGTAATGTTGACCAAAGAAATTTTTCTCGAACTCGTGCTTTTAAAGGGAATATGATTAGTAATATATTTTTCTTTGACTCAATTAGCAATATTTTTGACTCTATAGGGTTATGATATTAAAGAACGCCCACTAATGTATGCTTTTTGAACTGGGCTTAAACAATGAGAAGAGCCGACAAACATGGTCATTCAACAAGTTATGTAGCCCGATTATCAAGCCTATAGAATGAAATGGGCCAAATTTAAAGTTCGAGCTGAACCTCACGACAAGCCCAAGCCCAAGGCCTAATATAAAGGGTCACAAGAGCAAATGGATTACAACTCATGCTTGTATTTCCACCTTAATGGGCCTAACTCATATAAGCAGAGAATTTTTCTTGTTATCTCTCTTGCATTTTGCAATGTATCATGACCTCCCCAACTTTGCCTCATGACAGAACTCATAATAAAATAGTATCCAATTTCAAATAGATACGAGCACATATTCATGTTTGTCAAATTATGTACATGAGAATGAGCCCCCCAACCCCCTAAGTGGCTTAGTGGTTGGGGCTTGGATCCTTGGCTGAAGAGGCTAATGGTTGATCCATGTATATGGCTTATGCCTATCCCTAATTTTTAATTATTAGGTATTCCAACACTTGTGCTATTTACCCTGATCTAGACTGTGAAAGAGGGACCTAGACTCCGGGATTTGCTTGGCTGGTACTAAGCCAAGATTCCTTGCACCAAAAAGAAAAAAAAGTACGTACATGAAGATATTTTGGTCTACCATTGAATCGAACTAATAGATCATTAAGTTAAACAATGATGTGGACTTTAAGGAGAAAATCATTTCTACTATCAAGACTAGCAAAATAATAATAATAATAATAATAATAATAATAATGTCAAGGATTCCCGATTCATTATAGGAAATAGATTAAAGAGAACCAACTGTTTGCTGGGTATTCCAGACCTATAGGAAGCCCAAATCAATGATTTTTTTGGAAAAATTGCATCTAGCCCCTAAAATAATAAAATTTATTCCTCCCACCCCCAAGATTTTTTCAAAACTTCAAAAAACCCCCTAAAACAAATGACAAATTCATTTAGCCACCTAATCCCATTCCCACATGACCGAACTTAAAAAAAATCCCAAAATTGCCCTTTGATTTAACCACTCCCCACTCTCTCAATAGGCCTTCTCGTTAACCGTGTCCATCTCTCTCATCTCTCGAAGAGCAAAACCACCATAAATCATCCCTAAATCGAAACCCTAACCCTAAATCAGCCTACCCCCAGAGTGGAATCGAAGCTCTCTTGTTCTCATCTTGCTTTCCTTCACGCTTCCATTACTTCAAAGCATGGCAGACGAGTCACAGCCTAAGGTACTATCCCCTGTAGGAGACTTTGAAGATGACGGCTCATAGTATGAAGTCGCAAGAAGACACTTGAACACGGAGTCGGCTGATCTTGTAGAAACAATAGCAGATGTTCTAAAGGACCTCGTAGTTAATCATCCCCCTCCCACAAGCTCAGTTGATCGTACGGATGAAAATATGGCCCCACGAGGGCAGCATGGACGATTCCACGAAAGCTCTCCTAGATCTAAAGAAAGGAACAAATAGGAGCGATTTGGAAGGCATCAAGATGTCAACCCAAAAGAAGTGAGTTTACTGCATAATTTAGTTGTTTATGATGTTAATTTTCATAGTCTGTTGTGTTTGACAGTCGTTTGTTGTTAAGGCACTTGTTTAATTTCGAAGGATATATGTTAATTGTGAAGGTTATTGTTAAGTTGTGAAGGTTAGTTGTTAGTTGTCAAGAATATTCATTAGTTGTTAAAGTTAAGTGTTAGTTGTGAAGGTTAAGGTTAGTTGTGAAGGTTACTATTAAGTTGTGAAGGTTAGTTGTTAGTTGTTAAGGTTATGCATTAGTTGTGAAGGTTACTGTTAAGTTGTGAAGGTTAATTGTTAGTTGTCAAGGGTATTCATTAGTTGTTAAGGTTATCCATTGGTTGTTAAGTTTATCAATTGGTTGTTGAGGTTATGGATTGGTATTTAAGGTTACAGTTTAGTTGTTAAGTTTAAGTTTATGAATTGGTTGTTAAAGTTACAGTTTAGTTGTTAAGTTTACATCTTAGTTGTTAAGGTTACAGATTATTTACAAACTAATTATGTCTTCTTATTTTTCTTTTCAAACAAAAGGTTGTATCGGTGTTTCACACTACATCAAGCTTCACTGCATACTATGATTTCATACATTCTTTGATCAAATTTATGGATAAGAGGCATTGGGATACCTATGAAGATTGTATCTTCAGACATTACATTCATTTTGGCCTTCAGAGTCTTGATCTTCCCACTTTTGAGCATGTTTCGAGACAGTGGGACAAAAAAAAAGAAATTTATCTTTATAGATTCGAAACTAGAGAAGACATTGAGTGCTCATTCAACCTTGAATGGGTTATGAACCATACATAGTTCATCAATGAGGGGGATTTTGTTGGCCCCAACCGAGATCGAAACAATCGCATTTGAAAATGTGTTTTACCAAAAATGAGGATGACAGCAGTAAGGCTTCCCCAGCACCTACCAGACACTATGTTGAGATCTATTCATGAAGTTTGTATGATCTACTAAGCGAGAAGATGTAAAGGACTTTGTCCTACTGCAGATCTTGTATCAGTTGAGCATGATTTGGTGTCCTACCAGTGTTCTAGGCATACCAAGACACTTATTCAAGTTTGTTGACATTATTGAACAAGTAAAGAAGACTGCTTGGGGGACCTATATTTTCAAAGAGACAAATGCAACAATTGAAGCAGCATTGAGAGCTTCAGGAATAGGAAAGAAACTTTTATATCTGTAAGAGTGTACCCAGCTTGTGTCTGTAAGTATTCTTACTATTTATCGTTAAGTGCAATTGTAGAGAACCGAAATTCTCTTTTAAAAAAATATAAAAATAATGAGAAAATGAAGAGTTATTAGAAAGAGGAAATCCAAGAGCCTTATAACTGAACATATGTTCACTCTTTTCAATTGAATTAATGGGGACTTTATTTATAGTTAATGCCCAAAACTAGTTATGAACTCAAGAGCTATGGGTACCCTATTTCACCCAAGTTATTAATTTCCCACACAAAACAAAACGAAAAAGATATCTGGAGAAAGAGGCCTGGAGATTGGAGAGGAAGAGGAAAAGAGGATTAAGCTTCATAAGGTTAGTTTGTTCTTTGTTTGATTTCTTTTAGTTTCATAGAAAAAAAAACATTTACCTTTCCGGCCGTCGGCATCAATTTCGGCGATGTCCGGTGATCTCCGGTCCCTCCCATGGCCGGGGACTTCATGGGCAATAGTAGTCATGGCCTTTGAATCACCCAAAGCTTTAGGGTTTAGAGGCAGAAAATAAGCAGACAAGAGGAAGAAGAAAAGGAAAATTATGGATAGATCCTTGGATTTGTGAGAATTTTTTCGAAGACCATAATCTTTAAAGAGGCGATTCTTTAGAAAACCTAATTAATGAAAAGTTTTTCTTTTACCCATTAAACTAGAAAAGTTGCTATTAGGCCCAAGTTATGTTTAAGAAGGATAGAAATAAATTTTAGAAAATCCCTTAGAAACTAGAAATATTAGTTTTATAACCAAAATAGTTTGAGTATGGAATCTTTAGTATTAGAAATTCATATACTTGTATGCTTATAGGTTTGATCGAGGAGTAAGTTCTTGAGTACGTTTCTCCAAATTATTGTCGATTTTCGAAGGTGAGTAGATTTCTTCTCATTAGTTATTTTAATCTATTATATATTATTTAAATGATAATTTTATTTTTGTAGAGAAATTGTGGATCGGACATGTTATTCTATTCATTTATAGTAATTGTTAACAAATTTGAATTGTGATGGCTATTTATCTTTTACAAGATAAATATTGTTTAGTATATGAGATTATTGAAAATATGTCATTTCAAAATTACGGTTCAAATGCATTTATTAAAGAGTTCTATTGATAAAAATTAATTATTTGTTTAGATTCATGAATATTCTATTTTCATGAAATTGACATGAGAAAAGTTTACAAAAGTGTTTAAGCATTTATATTGCTTTTCGTACAAGTGGAAATTACAAGTGATATTTTGAGCGAAAAGAAAAGTGTTTTAAATGTTAAAAATCCTTAGAAGTCCACTATAAAGTGAAGTGATTTGTTTAAGCCTACCATATGGTATTGAATGTACCGACCAGTGTTAAAGTGACCTTTTTGGCAAAAGTGAAGTGGCCTTCGGGCAACCTATGGTAGTGCTAGGTACATTCTGTCCCCGGATTGACGTAAAGTGATTCGATGCGCATTCCCATGCTATTAGGCTATAATTTTCGTAGCCTTAGTGCGACAACTGAGGAAGTTTGCAAAGTGTGATTTATAGAATTTAAAAGTATGTAGTGCTCATTCGTATTGTTTCTTAAATTTGTGAATATTCTTTTATGATAATTGTCACATACTATTCTTGGAAATTTCTCTCATTTGAAATATTATGAATTTCTCAATCGTTCTTTTTGACAGTAGCTTATCTGAATTTAGTATTGATAATTTCGTAAACTTGTCTGATCCGCTAATGATAAGTTATCTGCTCACTGAGTGTAAACTCACCCAATTGTTTTTCAATCTTTTTCAGATAAAAATTAGATAGCTTTATCTGTAGCTCGAAGCTTTGAAACATGAGAAGGATCTTTTAGAGTGTTTGGTGCTGAAAGTTATAGTTATATTAGTCATGTTACTATGCTGATGTAATAAGAGTCTTTTGACTCATTAGAGTGAACTTGTTATAATGTAGTTTTTGCTCTGAGACTTCTATATGTCAATAAAGTTTCTTTAAGTGAAGTTTATTTATAATATAGAAGTGCACCGCAGGCTTAGCATGTGCTTTTCGCACGTGTTGCCGTTGTCATGCATCTCAAAATAAGCTGCGCAATTTGGGGGCGTGACAATTTGTGGTATCAGAGCCTAGGTTTAGAAGTCCTAGGCTTAGAAGTTTATAGTTAGTAGCATTTAGAACTAAGTTTTAGAATTGCTTTTAGTGATTATTGACATATTGTTTGTTTGCTTATAACTAGATGGTTAACAACTAAAATTGGACCTTAATAACTAACCAAAAACTCAGTAACGAACTAAATTAAACAATAGTATCATACCTTATATCAGGAAAATAAGCATTTGTCCATCTCTCAAGGGAGTAATTCACTAAAGTAGCATAAGCCCTTTTATCTATCTAGGCTGATTCTTTCATGTAATCATCCCATTCGGCAATTATGAACTTATAAGCCGCGAATTGTAACAAGTCACCCAATATTTGAGTGATATTTTCTTTATGACCCAACTCCTTCATCTTTTTTTTTTTGAAATTCTCGGCTAGATGGAGAACACACGTAGAATGTAATGCATTTGAAAAGAATTTTTCGACCGCTACTCTAATACCCTTGTCGGCATTAGAAATTATGACCAGTTGATGTGGGTGATTGTAAGGATTTTTCGTATCATATAGTATGGATCACACTCATTGTAAGAACCACTTCAAAATTTCCTTATTCTCCTGGTCGCATACACAATAAGCAAGAGAAAATATTCCTTGGTTGCTGTCATATCCTGTGGCACAAAGTAATATACCTCTGTAGCGGTCTTTAAAAAATGTTCTATACAAAAATAATAGAGGCCTACATCCAGCAATGAACCCTTGAATACAAGCATTATAACTTACGAACAAATACCCAAACCTGCCGTCATAATCATTGATTATCACATTTTAATTACATTTTTATACCCTTATTACCTATGTTATATGAATAACGATATTACTAATAATCATTTTTATCTTATTTTGCAGGCTAATAAAGAAATAATGAATAAAAGCCCAAATGACTCAAATTCTCTGAATTTCTACCAATATTTGAAGCCCAAATATGAAGACAAATCAAGGCCCAAGATACCAAATTGATCCAAGAGAAATTCGTGAAGAAAAATCAAGAAAAGACAAATTCGGTTGGGAACCAATCGGTTGACCAACCGGTTGGCCAACCGGTTGGCTAACCGGTTGGCTAACCGATCGGCCAACCGGTTGGCTAACCGATCGGCCAACCGATCGGTTCCCAACAGATTCCAGATTAATGGTGGATTTCTCTTCCTTTTTGGCTAGGTTTGATCCAATGGTTCACATCAACTCCGTTGGGCTATAAATAGGGTGAAGGTGAGTGTTTTGAGTGTGAAATATTTTGTAAAACTCCATTTGGAGAGGAGGGTCACTCTTAATTGAGAAGACCTTCCAAAATTGTAACTTTTGTTACACAATAAATGAAATGTTTCACCCCTTCAATTTCCTTTCTCTTCTTCTAATCCAAGGACCAAAAGGAGGATTAGATTAAGATCGAGGAGTTGTTGGTTTCTATTTTATTTCTTTTTCATTTTCTTCTTTATTTTCTTGTTTGTAGAATAGATTTACTTTCATGCAATTTACTTTCTTGCAATTTACTTTCATGCAATTTAATTCCTTGCAATTTACTTTCATGCAATGTATTTAATTCTTGTATTTACTTTCTAGAATAGATTTTACTTTTCTTTAATTCACCTTGAGGCTAGAACCCTCTAGGGAATTACCCTTTTCTAAGTGTGGAGCTAATATTAGGTGGGATCCCTAGAGATTGTTTGAAACTAGCTAACAAATCCAACTCATTTTCATGAGATTGAGATAAGCTAAGTGGATCTACTCTAGATTCCTCATATCTTTAATTAATCCTCCATACTTTACCTTCTTTATTTTCCTCTTATCCTTGCTTTCCATTTGTTTGTTATTTTCCTTTATTTTTGATTTCATTGATTTTTACTTCTCTCTCAATCTCATATTCCCTTCATGTGCATATAATCTCAAACCTAGTTTTGTTATTATGTGCATATAACCACAACCACATTCTCAACTTTATTTTCTCCTCTTTTGCACATAATCCACAATCCACTCTCTCTTATCTCTCCACATCCACTCTCACCATTTCCTCACTATCATTTTATTTTAATAAACTCCTAATTGTCACGCGCATAATTTGAGAACCAAAACTTGAGCAAAACTCCTCCTACTTCCCGTTCCTCGTGGGATCGATAATCTTATATACTATAACTTGATCAAGGTTGTATACTTGCAACTTAGGAGGTAATCATTTATTTCCCATCAAGTTTTTGGCGCCGTTGCCGGGGAACGGTGCATAAGTAGGATTTTCATTAAGTTTGGTTTTTATTTTGTGTGTTTTCTTTTGTGTAGGAACTTGGAGCTTGAAGATCAAGAGTTGAAGATTCAAGATTGAAGAATTGCCTCCAACGAGGCTTTGCATTGCTTTTGCGTGGGTAACTTCTCTATCTAGTATTTTCAATTCCACCCTTTAGATAGTTCATATACATTAGAGACAATTAGGATAAAAAAAATATAAAAATAAAAATAAAAAATAAAATAAAAGGATTTTTTTCCCTTGTCGACCCTAATAAACTTCATTTTTTTATTGTCGACCATAATAAAAATAATAATAATAAAAGATTTTTATTTTGCATCCTTTTAGTTGCTTTTAATTCTTAGGGTTGCATTTCATATAATAGTAGGAATTCACCAAGTGATTTGAGCATCTTGATTTGGCACACACTTGAAAATATCTTAAGGGCAAAACCCATTAATCAAGATAAGGTAAGGGATTTCATCACCCTTTCCTTAGCCCAAAATCACTAATTCCTCATTACACATACCAAGCCTCTTAAAATTGATTAGGCGTTGGCCCCTAAGGATTCGAGCTCATTAAGGAACAATAATTTCTTAAGTGAACCGGTCCAAGTTTATTTGGATTAATTGGTGTCTAAGGCAAGGTTTAGGGGTTGCGTGAAGCTCAGAAAGGAAAGAGGTACTTAATTGATCTTTGATCTCCCTCTAGTACTATCCTTACGGCTAATTACCCAAGTAAACTTTGATCTTTTCACTAAGGGAATTTTGGTTAGGAGCTGGTCTAAGTCAAGTTTAGGCTTAACCCTAGAGTTAGGGTGATTGAAAAGTGATTGCTTTGATTTATTTTTAGTTAGTTTTTCCTTATTTTTTTTTCTCATCATCTTCTTAACTTTTTCTCTTATCCTTTTTCAAATAAAATTTTTTTTTGATTTTGGTGTATGCAAACTTGGGTTAGGGATAATACTAATCGTTTAATTCGTTTTGATTCATCTCTTGAACCAAGCGAAATGGCTAATACCAACCCACTGTTCTTCAAGATGTTTGTTACCCCACTAGAAATGTAATCCCCTCTTGCATAAAACTCCCGAGGTAAATGAAACCAATTTTGAACTTCGACCGCATTTCATAAACATGCTTCCCAAATTCTTAGAATTCGAAACCGAAGGCGCTTACATTTTCATCTCGAATTTGAAGAAGTTTGCCTCATGATCAAGATGAGGGACTTAACAGAAGATGCGATCAAACTCGATTTATTCCATTTGCCCTTAAGGACAAAGCCAAAAATGGTCAGATAGCTTGCCCACGATTCCATCTCAACTTGGGGTGAATTTGTAGCAGTTTTCTGAAAAATTCTTTCCTATCCATAAAACGATCAAGCTTAGAAACAACATTCAAAATTTTAAAATTGTCGGAGAACCTTTTGGAAGTATTTTGACAAATTCAAAGATCTTCTTATCCAATGTCCTCACCATGGTCTTGAAAAGTGGCGATTATGCCAAATCATTTATGAAGGATTGGATTATTCTTCAAAAACTTCCTTAGAGTCAATGTGTCAAGGGGATTTCATGAAGAAAAATGTCGATGAAGCTTGGGACTTTTAGAGAATTTATCAGAAAACTATGCGATGGGAACAACGTGATTCATCGATTACCCAATCCAGTTCTAGAGGTCCTTCCTTAGAGTCAAACATAGCCTCTGAAGCTAAGATGACTACAATTCTATGAGTTAGAAACTTTAGAAACCAAAGAACGAGCTCGGCTCAAATCAATCAAGTTTACGCCTCGAGGTTGTCATAGCTGTCTTTCTGACCCATGCTTGAGCAATGTCCACTCTTAGGAAGTACTCAATCTCTAGAAACGGATGAATCTTGCATTCGACATCCGATTAATGATCCATTTTCTCCAACCAATAATCGGGTTGGAGAAATCATCCGAATTTTGCATGGAATCAGGGTAATTTCTCGGGAAATCAAAATTTCACTCCCTCTTCAAACCAACAATTCCCTAGGGGCAACGCAGTTTCTTTCAGTTCTCAAACCAATTTTCCACAATCAAATCAGTCATTTCCAAATCAGTTTCCTCATCATCAATCTACAAATCATATTCCTTCAAATGTTGAGAAACGTCTTAATGTGTTGGAAAGAGGTTTGGAAGCCTTGATTAAAACCTCTACACAGACCACAAACTTGTTGACTCAAACATCTAACACGATGAACTCCTTTATGCAATCAACAGGACAAATTCTCAACTCCAACACTCAAGCCATAACTAGATTAGAAACCGGCTTGGTCAACTAGCTAGCTATAAGTGAGAGAGAAAGGATCATTTCGAGTCAACGTGACCAATCCAAAGAACGGGGGTCAAGTTCAACTTTCAAGATCAAGTGAATGCAATCCATTCACAACAATCGAGTAACGGGTTAATAATCAAGTCCTTGAGCGAGAGAATTACGTTGAATACATGCATCTTGAAGCCAACATTTGAAGAACCCTTTGTCAATGAACTTAGATTGTTAGAAAATAGAAAACAACAAGATTTCATTTTTGATGAAATTTTTGTTAATAACGAATCTAAGTTCAAAAGCATACAACCATTAATACCTACCTTCCATTCTTTGCGAACATCACTAAAACCACGAAATTCTTGGAATTTAAGCACATCGATGATTATATCATTTTGAAATTCTTTAAATTTGGGTAGAATTTTCACAATAAGGTAGGATTTAATGTAGAATGTGAGCTTCTCATGTTTCATCTTTTATTCTACATTTTTGTCTCATAATAATAACAAGAATTTATTCGCTCTCATGTGAGAGTTTCTTGTTGTTCTTTATTTCAAAAAAAAAAGAGAATAAATTTTTGACTTCACCTTCTCATACCAAAGGTAATTCTGAATTTTTGTCATTGTTGAAGTCGACCGAACAAATGTAAGTGCTTCCATTCTTATCTATTTTTACTTTGTGCATAATAGAATTTGCATTGAGGACAATGCAAAATTTAGGTGTGGGGTGGGAATTAGTCATTTTATCTTTATCTTAGTTATTTTTTATGTCATTTTTTCTCTTTTCATCAGAAAAAAAATCACTTGCCAACTTAATAGAGTTGATTAATAATTGATCTATTTGATAGAATTTAAGTCTTCTAATCCTTAGTTAGTTCTATACTCAAGTTTACCTTTTATGATAGCTCCAAATAAATTTCTCAAGAAATGATTTTCAAAGTAGTATACTTTACTTAAGTTTTAACTTAGATTTTTAATTAAAGTAATGAAATTTTACATGCCTAACTTAGAGTTGAAAATAATTTTTCAAGTTGTCTTGATCCAAATATTGTTCAGAAAACTATGCGATGGGAACAACTGTGATTCATCGATTACCCAATCCAGTTCTAGAGGTCCTTCCTTAGAGTCAAACATAGCCTCTGAAGCTAAGATGACTACAATTCTCATGAGTTAGAAACTTTAGAAACCAAAGAACGAGCTCCGGCTCAAATCAATCAAGTTTCTGCCTCAGGTTGTCATAACTGTCTTTCTACAGCCCATGCTTCAGAGCAATGTCCACTCTTAGGAAGTACTCAATCTCTAGAACAGATGAATGCTGCATTCCAGCATCCGATTAATGATCCATTTTCTCCAACCTATAATCCAGGTTGGAGAAATCATCCGAATTTTGCATGGAATCAGGGTAATTTCTCGGGAAATCAAAATTTCACTCCCTCTTCAAACCAACAATTCCCTAGGGGCAACGCAGTTTCTTTCAGTTCTCAAACCAATTTTCCACAATCAAATCAGTCATTTCCAAATCAGTTTCCTCATCATCAATCTACAAATCATATTCCTTCAAATGTTGAGAAACGTCTTAATGTGTTGGAAAGAGGTTTGGAAGCCTTGATTAAAACCTCTACACAGACCACAAACTTGTTGACTCAAACATCTAACACGATGAACTCCTTTATGCAATCAACAGGACAAATTCTCAACTCCAACACTCAAGCCATAACTAGATTAGAAACCCAGCTTGGTCAACTAGCTAGCGCTATAAGTGAGAGAGAGAAAGGATCATTTCGAGTCAACCGTGACCAATCCAAAGAGCGGGGTCAAGTTCAACTTTCAAGATCAAGTGAATGCAATCCATTCACAACAATCGAGTAACGGGTTAATAATCAAGTCCTTCAGAACGAGAGAATTACGTTGAATACATGCATCTTGAAGCCAACATTTGAAGAACCCTTTGTCAATGAACTTAGATTGTTAGAAAATAGAAAACAACAAGATTTCATTTTTGATGAAATTTTTGTTAATAACGAATCTAAGTTCAAAAAGCATACAACCATTAATACCTACCTTCCATTCTGCGAACATCACTAAAACCCTGAAATTCTTGGAATTTAAGCACATCAGTGATTATATCATTTTGAAATTCTTTAAATTTCGGGGTAGAATTTTCAGCAATAAGGTAGGATTTAATGTAGAATGTGAGCTTCTCATGTTTCATCTTTTATTCTACATTTTTTGTCTCATAATAATAACAAGAATTTATTCTGCTCTCATGTGAGAGTTTCTTGTTGTTCTTTATTTCAAAAAAAAAAAAAGAGAATAAATTTTTGACTTCACCTTCTCATACCAAAGGTAATTCTGAGAATTTTTGTCATTGTTGAAGTCGACCGAACAAATGTAAGTGCTTCCATTCTTATCTATTTTTACTTTGTGCATAATAGAATTTGCATTGAGGACAATGCAAAATTTAGGTGTGGGGTGGGAATTAGTCATTTTATCTTTATCTTAGTTATTTTTTATGTCATTTTTTCTCTTTTCATCAGAAAAAAATCACTTGCCAACTTAATAGAGTTGATTAATAATTGATCTATTTGATAGAATTTAAGTCTTCTAATCCTTAGTTAGTTCTATACTCAAGTTTACCTTTTATGATAGCTCCAAATAAATTTCTCAAGAAATGATTTTCAAAGTAGTATACTTTACTTAAGTTTTAACTTAGATTTTTAATTAAAGTAATGAAATTTTTACATGCCTAACTTAGAGTTGAAAATAATTTTTCAAGTTGTCTTGATCCAAATATTGTTCAGAATATATATACATATACACATATATATATTATACTAACTTAATAAAAGAAGAAAAATTTCTCTTAAAACATTGGTGGTTCTATTTTACTAAGCCTAAGTTGGTGAGTAATTAAGCAGGAGTATTTCTATGCTTAATGACCTAAGCCCAATTGGGTTGGGATTCATTGGCCCAAAACTCGCTAAATGGTCACTTAGAAAGCCGATTAAAAAGAACAAAACCACCAAGGAATAAAGAGTTAAAAAAATAATGGTGTACTAATCATGTTTTTATATATAGTTATATTTGTATATGTTCTTGAAAAATTAAATGGATTTAAAGACTTGAAGTTTGTTTAAAACAAAGAGTTAGCATGTTCTTTTCAAAACTTTCAAATTAAATTTTTGAGTTAAACTTGGTTTTGTATAACTATAATGAAAGGATTTTTTAAGAAAATTACATTGGAGTTATGATAAAACGTTTTCTTGAGTATTAACCAACTTCAATTGGAATGTTTGAAGATATCAAATGAATTAATTATTTTATTAACTTCTTTAAATTGGCAAGTTGACTGAATTTTGTGGGTATATTCACTGCAAACCCTCACGAGACTACAACTCGTTCACTAGGGTAACCTAGGGGTTTAAAGGCTTGTTGTATGTGCTAAATACAACCGCGATTCTAGAAAGTGAGTTAGGTTTTCTTTTTATTTTCTTTGCTAGAGGACTAGCAAAAGTTTAGGTGTGGGGGTATTTGATTATCACATTTTAATTATATTTTTATACCCTTATTACCTATGTTATATGAATAACGATATTACTAATAATCATTTTTATCTTATTTTGCAGGCTAATAAAGAAATAATGAATAAAAGCCCAAATGACTCAAATTCTCTGAATTTCTACCAATATTTGAAGCCCAAATCTGAAGACAAACCAAGGCCCAAGATACCAAATTGATCCAAGAGAAATTCGTGAAGAAAAATCAAGAAAAGACAAATTCGGTTGGGAACCAATCGGTTGACCAACCGGTTGGCCAACCGGTTAATAACGGTTGGCTAACCGATCGGCCAACCGATCGGTTCCCAACAGATTCAGATTAATGGTGGATTTCTCTTCCTTTTTGGCTAGGTTTGATCCAATGGTTCACATCAACTCCGTTGGGCTATAAATAGGGGTGAAGGCTGAGTGTTTTGAGTGTGAAATATTTTGTAAAAACTCCATTTGGAGAGGAGGGTCACTCTTAATTGAGAAGACCTTCCAAAATTGTAACTTTGTTACACAATAAATGAAATGTTTCACCCTTCAATTTCCTTTCTCTTCTTCTAATCCAAGGACCAAGGAGGATTAGATTAAGATCGAGGAGTTGTTGGTTTCTATTTTATTTCTTTTCATTTTCTTCTTTATTTTCTTGTTTGTAGAATAGATCTACTTTCAAACAATTTACTTTCTTGCAATTTACTTTCATGCAATTTAATTCCTTGCAATTTACTTTCATGCAATGTATTTAATTCTTGTATTTACTTTCTAGAATAGATTTTACTTTTCTTTAATTCACCTTGAGGCTAGAACCCTCTAAGGAATTACCCTTTTCTAAGTGTGGAGCTAATATTAGGTGGGATCCTAGAGATTGTTTGAAACTAGCTAACAAATCCAACTCATTTTCATGAGATTGAGATAAGCTAAGTGGATCTACTCTAGATTCCTCATATCTTTAATTAATCCTCCATACTTTACGTTCTTTATTTTTCTCTTATCCTTGCTTTCCATTTGTTTGTTATTTTCCTTTATTTTTGATTTCATTGATTTTTACTTCTCTCTCAATCTCATATTCCTTCATGTGCATATAATCTCAAACCTAGTTTTGTTATTATGTGCATATAACCATAACCACATTCTCAACTTTATTTTCTCCTCTTTTGCACATAATCCACAATCCACTCTCTCTTATCTCTCCACATCCACTCTCACCATTTCCTCACTATCATTTTATTTTAATAAACTCCTAATTGTCAGCATAATTTGAGAACCAAAACTTGAGCAAAACTCCTCCTACTTCCGTTCCTCGTGGGATCGATAATCTTATATACTATAACTTGATCAAGGTTGTATACTTGCAACTTAGGAGGTAATCATTTATTTCCCATCAATCATCAATAGCAATACAGCTTCCTGGATTAGTGGCTAGAACCATGGCTTCATACATGTATAAATATTATAAGTAATCAATAATATTATTATCTAAATTGTAACATTAACAACTAAATTGTATACTTAACAACTAAGGCGTATACTTAACAACTAAATTATAAAGTTAACAACTAAACTTTACACTTAACAACTATACTATATACTTCACAACTAGCGTGAAAATATAACAATTAATCGTAACATTAGCAACGAACATGTACACTTGAGAACTAAGTTGTAAACTTAACAATTGTGATGTAACCTTAACAACAAATCTGTATACATCATAATTAAGGAGTAAACTTAACAATGAATATAGACATGAGAGCTAAGATATAAGTATTTATTTAATCAGATAAGTTTTACCATCTTAGTGAATCGTAAGCCTTATCATCGTCACCGAATAGGTCCTGTTGTGCTCTCTCTTTACTTTGTCACGCTTTTGTATACGGTTAAAATATACTTCTACCAAGGCCAATGCTTAGCTTGGATCTACGAAGTGAACGCCCATGGGCTAAACACTTCGAATAGGCCCAAAATCAAGCCCACAATAGGTTGTAGCGGAGGTCGCTTAATAAAACATGCGAACCTCATTACGCAGCCCATCTCGACTTGACCTGACCAAGTCAAGAGAATGTCGACTCTCGAACAGCTGTAGCAGATCTCACCACGCAGCTCATCCCGACTCGACTCGATCAAGTCAAGAGCGGATCGACTCCCAACTCACACTTCAGGCCGAGTCAAAAGGCGTCATTTGTTGGTCGAATCATGAGTCAAATTATGTGCTAAATTCGAACTCACAAATGAAGTTCGCCAATCAATGAACTTCACTCATGGCAACCCAAGTGGGCCAAGTCATCTACAGTCTCGAAGAAGGCTTACCCACGTCTAAGTGAACCTCGCCCAAACATCTTCAGCAAACTTTTCAAGTCAGCGAACTATGCCAAGTCAGCAAACCCCGCCAAATAGCCGTTTGAGGGCTATTTTTAAGTTAATAACCGTTCCCCACTATCTCCTATTTTAATGGCCACTCAATTCACAATTAAAGGCCGTTAACTCTCTCTTTTAGCCTATAAAAAGAGGGGAGATTACTCATTTTTAGCATCGAAGGAGATCATAGAGAAATCAACACACACACGCACAAAGAGATTACTAATCTTGCACTTGCGATCCAATTGACCAGAAGTGTCAAGAGAAGACTGAGCCATCTTCCAAGCCACTAAGCTCTCATCTACAGTAAAAGACTCATCGTCTTAGTCGGTGCGTCAACGGAATACAAGAGCGACGTTCCATTGGCACACAAAAAAGAACCCCAGGAATATAAATTTTTTCTTAGTTTTATTATAGGGTTTTTTTAGATATTAGTCCCTTAAATCTGAGCTATTTTGATATTAGTCCCTTAAATCTGAGTATTTTGATATTAGTCCCTCAAATACACTTTAGTTGTTGATAATGGTCCCTCTAGTTAGTTGGTGTTAAAAGTTAACGGAATATTCCGTTAACTTTAACGGTATCACTCATTGGACCCAAAACCCAAAACTCGAAACCCAAACCCGAACCCAAAACCCAAACCCGCATTCAATGGACTCGAAACCCAAAAACCCAAAACCCAAATTCCTCCATCTTCTGCCTTCGCTGGGCTTCTCCTCCTCGTCCTCCTCCTCCCTCGTCTTCGCCCTCCGCGCCTCCTCCGCCCTCTCCCCCATGTCCCCAACCACCTCCGGCCTCCCCCTTGGCAACCCTGCCTCATCCTCGACCCCGGCGGTGACAAGCTCCTCAAATGAAACCGCATCTTCCTCGTCCTCCTCCTCCCTCGTCTTAGCCCTCCGCCTCCTCCGCCCTCTCCCCATGTCCCCGACCACCTCCGGCCTCCCCTTGGCAGCCACGCCTCATCCTCGACCCGTGGTGACAAGCTCCTCAAATGAAACCGCATCTTCCTCGTCCTCCTCCTCCCTCGTCTTAGCCCTCCGCCTCCTCCGCCCTCTCCCCATGTCCCCGACCACCTCCGGCCTCCCCTTGGCAGCCACGCCTCATCCTCGACCCGTGGTGACAAGCTCCTCAAATGAAACCGCATCTTCCTCGTCCTCCTCCTCCCTCGTCTTAGCCCTCCGCCTCCTCCGCCCTCTCCCCATGTCCCCGACCACCTCCGGCCTCCCCTTGGCAGCCACGCCTCATCCTCGACCCGTGGTGACAAGCTCCTCAAATGAAACCGCATCTTCCTCGTCCTCCTCCTCCCTCGTCTTAGCCCTCCGCCTCCTCCGCCCTCTCCCCATGTCCCCGACCACCTCCGGCCTCCCCTTGGCAGCCACGCCTCATCCTCGACCCGTGGTGACAAGCTCCTCAAATGAAACCGCATCTTCCTCGTCCTCCTCCTCCCTCGTCTTAGCCCTCCGCCTCCTCCGCCCTCTCCCCATGTCCCCGACCACCTCCGGCCTCCCCTTGGCAGCCACGCCTCATCCTCGACCCGTGGTGACAAGCTCCTCAAATGAAACCGCATCTTCCTCGTCCTCCTCCTCCCTCGTCTTAGCCCTCCGCCTCCTCCGCCCTCTCCCCATGTCCCCGACCACCTCCGGCCTCCCCTTGGCAGCCACGCCTCATCCTCGACCCGTGGTGACAAGCTCCTCAAATGAAACCGCATCTTCCTCGTCCTCCTCCTCCCTCGTCTTAGCCCTCCGCCTCCTCCGCCCTCTCCCCATGTCCCCGACCACCTCGGCCTCCCCTTGGCAGCCACGCCTCATCCTCGACCAGTGACGAGCTTCTCAAATGGAACCGCGTCTTCCTCGTCCTCCTCCTCCCTCACCTTTGCCAGCGCCTCCTCCGCCCTCTCCCCATGTCCCCGACCACCTCCGGCCTCCCCTTGGCAGCCACGCCTCATCCTCGACCAGTGATTGACATCTGCATAAACAGAAGAGAGAGAGAGAGAGAGAGAGAGAGAGAGAGAGAGAGAGAGAGAGAGAGAGAGAGAGAGAGAGAGAGAGAGAGAGAGAGAGAGAGAGAGAGAGAGAGAGAGAGGAAGCGGGAATAGTGCAAGTTTAGGGGGATTTAATGGGTAGGGGTATTTAGGTAATTAAACATATATGGAAGGGTATTTACGTAATTAAACATATCTAGTTAAGCTTAATCTAACTAGGGTTGAGTCTTTTGGATGAAAAAGTTAACAGAGGGACCATTATCAACACACTAATGGTATTTGAGGGACTAAATCAAAATACTTAGATTTAAGGGACTAATATCAAAATAGCTCCGATTTAAGGGACTAATATCTAAAAAACCCCTTTATTATATTCTTTCTATTGTAATTTGAGTTAATTACAGTACTAAAAAATCCCGAAACAGGATGGCGACTCCGCTGTGGACTTTTTTCTCCTCCGACGAGAAAATCGTGTTGCACACTGACACTAAGACCCTAGGATCTTTTGATGAATCACTGGTCATTGAATTTGACCTGGCAAATTTCGAGGAATTCATTTCCATGAACCAATCTTCTTCAACAGTGACTGTACACAGTTGTCATAGAATTCACCGCAGTGCGAATCTCGAGTCTAAACCGACCCCCACGTGTGTAAAGATGACCTTCGCCAAAGATATTTTGAGCTTAGCTGGAAACTAAACGAACTTCACCAAGAGCGAAGAAAACTCGACTGTCGTCACAACTTCGCCAAAGATAGTTTGAGCTTACCTAGAATCAAAGTTCCTCGCATAATTCTATGAGGAACAAACTGATGTTACCATGGCCAAACTCCTTTCTGAAAAACAAAGTGGAAATGAGACGGTCAGAGAATACATCGAGAGATATCGTAATATGACATTACGATATCGAGATATGCCTCTACCAATATTACTACAAACTTGTCGACACAATTTCGTGGGACGGATAGAAGCTCACATGAGTGCCGTTACTGCCCACACATGGAAGGATTTGATGGAATAATCTGAGATAGCAGCAAAATCATCAGAACATTTTAACAAATTTGAGTCCCATAACAATTTCAAGGGCAACAAAGGCAAACAAGAACAAACCTCCTAATCGAAAGCCAAAGAGACTTTCGCAGTCGAGGTCCAAAATCCCGATAACCCGAGAAGAGAACCAAGGAAGAATATTCAGCGCAATTATTCATTTAAAGATGAACATACAGTAACCATCTTCCATGTTCTCAACAAGGGTAATCGATTAAAGCTTCCTGAAGCTCGACGCCTTGAAGAAGTCGGAAAGACTGATGACCCCAACTACTGTCTTTATCACAGAATGTTAGGACACCTAACGAAAAACTGCTACATTCTCAAGGATAAAATTCAGACCTTCGTCGAGCCAGGAATTTTTAGGCTCAAACCAGAGCAAAAGAAAGTCACTCCCAACATGGTGACTCTTCAATTCGGCTCTATACCAGAAATCCAAGCCCAAAACGGTATTCTCCCCATTCCTACTGCAAGGATGGAAGTGGTCAACTATGACCAATAGCATCGACAAAAATCAAGGCTTAGTCCCTCTCACTATAACGAGAGGTGAAATGATATGGGTACATCCCGATCTTCTCCAAGATGAGCATTGGACTCTTCAGAAGACCAAGACCAAGCGCAAGATGAAGTCTTGCAACTCCATCTCTACAATTATTGGAGAAGAATCTCTACATGTTACTTCACTCACTAATTCAGAGGAAGAGAAAATAATTATGGCAGGGACGAGATCCGACCGAGATTATTTGAGGAACTATGATCAGTCAGGAACTTCCAAACAACCCGAACCGATCAAACAAAAAGAGACTCGGTTCGACAAGGCCTTGCAGCGTCCTTCAGATGATCCCAAGGCCCCATTCTGATATGATATCATGAACCAGTTAGCCAATATCCCAGCTCGAATAACCTTATTCAAACTATTACATTTGTCTAAGGAAACGAGAGAAGCTTTAAAAGAAGCTTTGAATAATAGTGAGGCGTTCCTCGCCCACTTGATAGAGCCTCCTCAGGACGAAGAACACAAGCAGTGCTATCAATACCAATGGCAGGTGCCTTGTATCGCTTTCACTCTGGAGGGCATGCTCATCAAAGATCACCATCATAACTGACCACTTTACTATACTGGGTATGTAGGGTCAGCGAAGGGCGAGAGGATTCACATTGATCTAGGCTCTGTATTGAGCATAATTTCGCGAAGACTCTTGAGCTTTTTGGGTATTCCCCTTCACAAGCTCTTAAAGATTTTCGCCAACATGTTTGGCTTCAACTCCAGCAGTAGCTGATCTCTTGGGAAGATCTGACTTAAATGTCTGATCGGTAATTTAAAGACGGAGGTGACTTGCTATATCATTGACATCGAAACACCTTACAACCTTCTCCTCGGATGACCATGGATCCATTCCAACATACTCATCCCCTCAACGCTCCATTAGTATTTCAAATACATTGATGGACAGGGGGTCCAATAAAGAGTTGAAGTTGAAAAGCATTCTTTTAAAGGAGTTGAGAATTACTTTACCGACTCTCTCTTGTACAATGAAAATTATGCAATCGAGATTGTCCTTCCCAATGAAGAGGACAGTGGTAATAAAGCAGATGTCGAACTAGATCCCGACGATAATCTAATCTAGGAGATAGATCCACTTGTAATTACCCTAGAGGACCTATGTATCGACCAGTCTACCGGAGATCAGGGCGACTGCATCTTTAATGAAGAAGAGTTTGCTTACGACTACTCTTTAGACTCTGAGTCTGAAAACTCAAGGGTCAAAACTCTGATGTCTAGACTAGCTTTAGAACCGGCATTGTATATGCCAATAAGCGAGTCGTACTCAGCTCATAAGTAACTAGGTAACTCAGAAGATGCCACTTTCATGGTCCAACCTAAAAGAGGAGCCCTAAATCCAATTATCTTTGAAAAAGTTGAGCCGTAACCTCACTTATCAAGCTCGGATGAAGAAGCTAAAAGTACGAAATTATCACATTACGATAGCAGTCGGCACATTATGGTAAAAATGGGATCTGACCTCATTCTTGAAATAAGGGTTGAATTTCAATCAAGGGCTAAGAGTTCCTTTAATTCTCTTTATACTAGAAGGAGAGGTTTTCGATTATTATGATCAAACAAAATGAGGACTCGGTTACATTTCTCCTGAAGCTGATTCATAAATAGGACCAGCTGTAGGCTGTAAAAAAATTACTAAAGACAGCCAATATCCTCGAAACACTATCAGTGAAGGTTACAAGCTGACGAATTTCACGATAACAAAGGAGAATCAGAAGCTAATGTCTCCAGAATACAAGGATTACAAGTTGACAATCCTTGTGAAAAGAGATCACAAGTATTGATCTCTTCAAAGCAAAAAAGCGGAGCTCACCCAGCGTTTGACTCAAAGCGGGACTCATCCAGCGTTTCAATTCAAAATCACGGAGCACATGGCCAGCGTTGAAGCCTAAAGCGCGGAGCACATGGCCCGCATTGAAGTCCAAAGCGCGAAGCACATGGCCCGCATTGAAGCCTAAAGCGCGGAGCACATGGCCCGCATTGAAGCCTAAAGCGCGGAGCACATGGCCCGCATTGAAGCTCAAAGCGGGCCTCAACCCGCGTCCTAGTTAAAACATAGGCGGAGGTCCATCCAGCGTTCACGCACTAAAATGCAAGCGTGGCTTGCTCGAAGCGAACCGGCGTTTTGACTCATTCAAACATGAGTTGAACGGTTCCTAAACCGTTTGAGAAATTTAAGGGGGCGGTTACACCCTTTAATTCCTATAAATGAGGGGTTTTCACAGCCAAATGGGGGCTGGTTGAAAGGGTTTGGCCGGAGCACTAAAAAACAAAGAAGAGAACGGTTTCTTCTGCGCAGCTGTGATCGGCATGACGATCGGTCCTTCATCCGTGGTCTGATCAGTGTGAAACTTGGAGGGAAGCCTCAACACTCGTCGTTCCTAATTCTTAACGGTGGAGATTGATTTCTACCGGTTGGATTTGGAGATATCGAGGTTTTACCGAAGCCAATTGTGCAGAGAGCGGTTTCTTCTGCGCAGCTGTGATCGGCGTGACGATCGGACCTTCATCCGTGGTCTGATCAGAGTGAAACTTGGAGGACAGCCTCAACACTTGTCGTTCCTAATTTTGAATGGTGGAGATTGATTTCTACGGATTGGATTCGGAGATATCGAGGTTTTACCGAAGCCAATTGTGCAGAGAGCGGTTTCTTCTGCGCAGCTGTGATCGGCGTGACGATCGGACCTTCATCCGTGGTCTGATCGGAGTGAAACTTGGAGGGAAGCCTCAACACTCATCGTTCGTTACAAGCTGATAACTTTCATGATAACAAAGGAGAATCAGAAGCTAATATCTCCAGAATACAAGGATTACAAGTTGACAATCCTTGTGAAAAGAGATCACAAGTATTGATCTCTTCAAAGCAAAAAAGCGGAGCTCACCCCCCGCGTTTCGACTCAAAACGCGGGACTCATCCCCGCATTTCAATTCAAAATGCGGAGCACATGGCCCACGTTCGAAGCCCAAAACGCGAAGCACATGGCCCGCGTTCGAAGCCTAAAACGCGGAGCACATGGCCTGCGTTCGAAGGTTCGAAGCTCAAAATGCGGGCATCCAACCCCGCGTCCTAGTTAAAACATAGAGGCGGAGGTCCATCCCCGCGTTCCTGCACTAAAATGCAAACGCGTGGCTTGCTCCAGAACGCGAACTTCGCGTTTTGACTCATTCAAACATGAGTTGAACGGTTCCTAAACCGTTTGAGAAATTTAAGGGGGTGGTTACACCCCTTTAATCCCTATAAATGAGGGGTTTTCACAGCCAAATGGGGGCTGGTTGAAAGGGTTTGGCGGAGCACTAAAAACAAAGAAACGGTTTCTTCTGCATTTGTGATCGGCATGACGATCGGTCCTTCATCCGTGGTCGATCAGTGTGAAACTTGGAGGAAGCCTCAACACTCGTCGTTCCTAATTCTTAACGGTGGAGATTGATTTCTACCGGTTGGATTTGGAGATATCGAGTTTTACCGAAGCCAATTGTGCGGCGGTTTCTTCTGCATTTGTGATCGGCGTGGCGATCGGACCTTCATCCGTGGTCGATCAGTGTGAAACTTGGAGGACAGCCTCAACACTTGTCGTTCCTAATTTTGAATGGTGGAGATTGATTTCTACGGTTGGATTCGGAGATATCGAGGTTTTACCGAAGCCAATTGTGCAGAGCGGTTTCTTCTGCATTTGTGATCGGCGTGGCGATCGGACCTTCATCCGTGGTCTGATCGGAGTGAAACTTGGAGGAAGCCTCAACACTCATCGTTCGTTACAAGGCGATAACTTTCATGATAACAAAGGAGAATCGAAGCTAATATCTCCGAATACAAGGATTACAAGTTGACAATCCTTGTGAAAAGAGATCACAAGTATTGATCTCTTCAAAGCAAAAGCGGAGCTCACCCCGCGTTCGACTCAAAGCGGGACTCATCCGCATTTCAATTCAAAATCACGGAGCACATGGCTGCGTTGAAGGTTCGAAGCTCAAAATGCGGCACATGGCCCGCTGCTCGCTTCCAAACGCGGAGCACATGGCTGCGTTGAAGGTTCGAAGCTCAAAATGCGGGCATCAACCCAGCGTCCTAGTTAAAACATAGAGGAGGTCCATCCCGGCGTTCTGCACTAAAATGCAAGCGTGGCTTGCTCGAAGCGAACCGGCGTTTTGACTCATTCAAACATGAGTTGAACGGTTCCTAAACCGTTTGAGAAATTTAAGGGGGTGGTTACACCCCTTTAATCCCTATAAATGAGGGGTTTTCACAGCCAAATGGGGGCTGGTTGAAAGGGTTTGGCCGGAGCACTAAAAAACAAAGGAGAGAACGGTTTCTTCTGCGCAGCTGTGATCAGCGTGACGATCTGTCCTTCATCCGTGGTCTGATCGGTGTGAAACTTGGAGGGAAGCCTCAATACTTGTCGTTCCTAATTCTGAATGGTGAAGATTGATTTCTACCGGTTGGATTTGGAGATATCAAGGTTTTACGAAGATCTATGTCTTTTCTTTTAAAGAAAGGATCAAACCTTCTTTGCTGGCATCAACTCTCCTAGAGAGTTCAACTCGATTACAGTTTTCAAACTTGCACGGCAAGTTCTTCTCCGCTATTCTTGGCTAAAAGGATTACTAATCCTTTTCTAAAATTAACTCTATCAAAGAGTTCTTAACTCAGCCAGAGTTCTAAACTTGCTCCTGCGAGTTATTTTCCAACCTCGTCCCACGAGTCAAGACGGTCGGATCGTCAACGGGATACAAGATTCAAGCTCCCACCGCCACCGTGAAGAACCCAGATTAAATAAAGGGAAGGGTCTTCGTTGATCTTTCTCTCTTTTGTAAATCGGATAACCGATCGAGGAATTTATAATTTCTTTTTATCTAAGTCAGTTAGAGAGAGAGAGAGAGAGAGAGAGAGAGAGAGAGAGAGAGAGAGAGAGAGAGAGAGAGAGAGAGAGAGAGAGAGAGAGAGAGAGAGAGAGAGAGAGAGAGAGAGAGAGAGAGAGAGAGAGAGAGAGAGAGAGAGAGAGAGAGAGAGAGAGAGAGAGAGAGAGAGAGAGAGAGAGAGAGAGAGAGAGAGAGAGAGAGAGAGAGAGAGAGAGAGAGAGAGAGAGAGAGAGAGAGAGAGAGAGAGAGAGAGAGAGAGAGAGAGAGAGAGAGAGAGAGAGAGAGAGAGAGAGAGAGAGAGAGAGAGAGAGAGAGAGAGAGAGAGAGAGAGAGAGAGAGAGAGAGAGAGAGAGAGAGAGAGAGAGAGAGAGAGAGAGAGAGAGAGAGAGAGAGAGAGAGAGAGAGAGAGAGAGAGAGAGAGAGAGAGAGAGAGAGAGAGAGAGAGAGAGAGAGAGAGAGAGAGAGAGAGAGAGAGAGAGAGAGAGAGAGAGAGAGAGAGAGAGAGAGAGAGAGAGAGAGAGAGAGAGAGAGAGAGAGAGAGAGAGAGAGAGAGAGAGAGAGAGAGAGAGAGAGAGAGAGAGAGAGAGAGAGAGAGAGAGAGAGAGAGAGAGAGAGAGAGAGAGAGAGAGAGAGAGAGAGAGAGAGAGAGAGAGAGAGAGAGAGAGAGAGAGAGAGAGAGAGAGAGAGAGAGAGAGAGAGAGAGAGAGAGAGAGAGAGAGAGAGAGAGAGAGAGAGAGAGAGAGAGAGAGAGAGAGAGAGAGAGAGAGAGAGAGAGAGAGAGAGAGAGAGAGAGAGAGAGAGAGAGAGAGAGAGAGAGAGAGAGAGAGAGAGAGAGAGAGAGAGAGAGAGAGAGAGAGAGAGAGAGAGAGAGAGAGAGAGAGAGAGAGAGAGAGAGAGAGAGAGAGAGAGAGAGAGAGAGAGAGAGAGAGAGAGAGAGAGAGAGAGAGAGAGAGAGAGAGAGAGAGAGAGAGAGAGAGAGAGAGAGAGAGAGAGAGAGAGAGAGAGAGAGAGAGAGAGAGAGAGAGAGAGAGAGAGAGAGAGAGAGAGAGAGAGAGAGAGAGAGAGAGAGAGAGAGAGAGAGAGAGAGAGAGAGAGAGAGAGAGAGAGAGAGAGAGAGAGAGAGAGAGAGAGAGAGAGAGAGAGAGAGAGAGAGAGAGAGAGAGAGAGAGAGAGAGAGAGAGAGAGAGAGAGAGAGAGAGAGAGAGAGAGAGAGAGAGAGAGAGAGAGAGAGAGAGAGAGAGAGAGAGAGAGAGAGAGAGAGAGAGAGAGAGAGAGAGAGAGAGAGAGAGAGAGAGAGAGAGAGAGAGAGAGAGAGAGAGAGAGAGAGAGAGAGAGAGAGAGAGAGAGAGAGAGAGAGAGAGAGAGAGAGAGAGAGAGAGAGAGAGAGAGAGAGAGAGAGAGAGAGAGAGAGAGAGAGAGAGAGAGAGAGAGAGAGAGAGAGAGAGAGAGAGAGAGAGAGAGAGAGAGAGAGAGAGAGAGAGAGAGAGAGAGAGAGAGAGAGAGAGAGAGAGAGAGAGAGAGAGAGAGAGAGAGAGAGAGAGAGAGAGAGAGAGAGAGAGAGAGAGAGAGAGAGAGAGAGAGAGAGAGAGAGAGAGAGAGAGAGAGAGAGAGAGAGAGAGAGAGAGAGAGAGAGAATCTTGCTTATCCAAAGGATGAATTCCCTCTCCCTATCACGGATATCATGGTTGACAATAAGTGTGGGTTTGAGTGGATGTCCTTCATGGATAGATTTTCTAGATACAACCAAATTAAAATGCATTCAGATGATTAGAAGCATACAGCTTTCAGAACACCCTTAGGAGTATTCTGTTATATAGTAGTGCCCTTTGGTCTGAAAAATACTGGAGTAACCTATCAATACGCTATGAACACGATCTTTCATGAGCATTTACGTAAGACGGTAGAATGCTATGTTGATGACCTCACAATCAAAAGTCGTCACAAGCAAGATCACGTCAGAACGGTGTTCGAAATTATGTAAAAACACCCAACTCAAGATGAATCCAACCAAGTCTTTCCTGGGGGTATCATCTGGTAAATTCCTGGGATTTATTATAATATCTAAAGGAATACATGTCAATCTCAAAAAAGTGAAAGCCATCCAAGAGATGTCACCTTTGAGAAATCTTAAAAAACTCAGAGATCTACAAGGACGATTAGCCTATATCCGTAAGTTTATCGCCAACTTGTCTGAAAAATATCAACTATTTTAAAGACTGATGAAGAAAGGTGTCTCGTTCATTTGGGATGACACCTGTCAAGAAGCTTTCAACGAGATCAAGAGTTATCTCACGAAAACACCCGTTTTAGCTGCACAGTATCAGGTAAACCATTCTTGATCTACGTCAGGGCAATGGATCACTTTCTTAGAGCACTTCTTACCTAGAAGAATAATAATGGTCACGAGCGAGCCATTTACTACCTCAGCTAGACTATGATTGGTGCCGAACATCGTTACAATCCAATTGAGAATGAATGTCTAGCATTGATCTTCGCAATTCAGAAGATGCGACACTATCTCACTAGCCAATCCATCCACATCATTTCAAGAGTTAATCCTCTACGGATACTCATGATAAAATCCGAATCACTGAATTCCAGGTTAGCAAAATGGGTAATACTACTTTCACGGTACGATATGACATTCGTACCAGAGAAAGCAGTTAAAGGTCAAGCAATAGCTGACTTTTTAGCAGAACACCCCATCCCCGAGTCTTCTAAACATACTTGAGTGGCGGCAATAGGCTGTTTTGGCCTCGTTGATGATAGCTTTATTTTCCTGAATGACGTTCTGAAGCTCTACCATGTGGCCGTCAACCGATGAAATACCATCACTCAATCCTTAAAGTTTCACTTTAATCTGCTCCATTTCTTCATGGCGGATTCTTGACGACTCGGCCGGCGTCAAAAGACTTAGTTGATTCCTCAATAAGGCAAGAGTACGAGCAGATAAGCCTTTCTGCATATTCAAAGTGGATTTAGTACTCCGGTTGAACGGCTTCACCAAGCTCTCGACGATTTGGATCTCCAACTCGATTAAATCTTGAATCGAAGATTGGGGAATCTCCACACGACTTGAAGGACCAGCTTTGTAGAAACTACCAGCATGCGTGGTAGGCTGGAAGCGATTGGCAAAACTTGAATTAGTTATTTGCCAGATAAAAGAAATGGCGTGGCAATACACTAGAAATAGTCAAAGTGGGAAGGCCCATAGATGTCACTCAGGTTGAGGAATGGTGGTCCTCACAACCATTGCCTAGTCATCGGCACATCTGTGGCACGACTTCAATGCCTATAGACATAGCCTCGGCTCATCGAGAGTTTGCGGCTATAATCGGCCTTCATCAAGAAGAGGTTCGTGGCTTGGCAAGATTCCCTCCCAACTCCTATTGGGATAGGAGAGATTGATGCATCGTCATCTTTGTCGAAGACTCAAGAACCGCCTACGCCGCAATGTCATAGGTGCCGTGCAGATCGACTATTGTATCGACAAATGGTCATGACGCATAAGACTAAAGAAAAATTCCAACCCAAATGGGAAAACACGTTTGTAGTAGAGACAGTCTACTCAAATGGAGCATATCGCCTAATTGATCAAAATGGTAATAGGCTCATGGCGCCAATCAGCGGGAAGTTTTTTAAGAAATATTACCCTTGATCTTGGCCAATATTATCTCCCCACAGAGATTCTGATCACGTTTAAGTTTCCACCTCTGACCATAGATATTGATCATCTTGATCTAAAACCCAATCAAAATCCCCAACGAGTCATCAAGTTAACACCACACCTCTGCTGGCTCCAAATATTGTATCACCGTCATGTTTACATTACACCTCTGAACGGTTTTCATTCTAAATCATTGTCATGTTAAAATTGCACCTCTGAACGGTTTTCATTCTAAATCATTGTCATGTTAAAATTGCACCTCTGAACGGTTTTCATTCTAAATGATCTGATTTGCTAACATTACACCTCTGTCAGACCAACATTACACCTTTGTCGACCTATCTTGTCGAAATCGACTGGTTAACATTACACCTCTGTCAATTTGCTCTTATCAAAAATCGATTAATTAACATTGCACTTCCATCGATTTTCTACCGTTAAGTTAACACTACACTTCCAGACTGTAGTCGTCCTTTGGACTCTTTTAAATCGACCAGTTAACATTACACCACTATCGGTTATTTCATTTGACACGTTAATATTACATCTCTGTCAAATACTCTAATACTGTCATGTTAACACTACACCTCTGAACAGTGCCAGCTTGATCAAACCCGATATGTTAACACTACACCTCTACTAGTTAGATCCCATCATCTTTCTCCCCAGCAAAGATGTCACTACGATACGTTAACATTACACCTCTATCGTATACACATCAAAGGAGACAAAAGTTTTTTTATTACCAAAAAGAGGTAAACCATTACAAGGATCTCAAAGGGAAAATAGATAAAAAGCGTGTATCTGTGCAATACACTCAGCTATCTTAGAATCCCTAATCTCGTGAGCACTCTTCTGGGCCCTTTCTCTCAGAACCCTAGGATCAACAGGAGCAGCTTGGGTCCTAATAGCTGGTAGCCTCTTCGTCTCAGCCTCAAGCTCCGCGACCTTGAGATCCCACTCTTTAGTCAACTCGGTTGACTTAAGCTCAAGTTCCTCTCTTTGGTATTGAGCTGCTTCTAAACATACTTGAGTGGCGGCAATAGCTGTTTTGGCCTCGTTGATGATAGCTTTATTTTCCTGAATGACGTTCTGAAGCTCTACCATGTGGCCGTCAACCGATGAAATACCATCACTCAATCCTTAAAGTTTCACTTTAATCTGCTCCATTTCTTCATGAGCAGATTCTTCGACCTGCGACTGACGTCAAAAGACTTAGTTGATTCCTCAATAAGGCAAGGGTACGAGCAGATAAGCCTTTCTGCATATTCAAAGTGGATTTAGTACTCCGGTTGAACGGCTTCACCAAGCTCTCAGACAGGATTTGGATCTCCAACTCGATTAAATCTTCAGAATCAGAAGATTGGGGAATCTCCACACGACTTGAAGGACCCGCGCCTGTAGAAACTACCAACGCATGCGTGGTAGCTGGAGAAGCAGTTGGCAAAACTTGAATTCGTTCGCTGCCCGATAAAAGAAATGGCGCGAGCGTGGCCAATACACTAGAAATAGTCAAAGTGGGAAGGCCCATAGATGTCACTCCAGTTGAGGGAATGGTGGTCCTCACAACCATTGCCCTAGTCATCGGCACATCTGTAGGCACGACTTCAATGCCTATAGACATAGCCTCCGGCTCATCAGAGGCAGCTGCAGCTATAATCGGGCCTTCATCAAGAAGAGGTTCAGGGCTTGGCAGTACTACCCTCCCAACTCCTATTGGGATAGGAGAGATTGATGCATCGTCATCTTTGTCAGAAGACTCACGAAGAACCAGTCTACGTCGCAATCTTTGAAATAGGTCTGGTGCGGGATCGACTATTGTATCGGCGGTGGTGCAAACTCAAGACACCGAGGCACCTTTAAAATTAGCCACGGGCTCGAAATTACCACTAGCAGAAAATGATGTAGGGACTACCCCACTCATGATCTCCAAATCGGGTTCATCATCTGCTAAGATGAAGCGTCAGTTATCAAAGTGAAGAAATCATACAAAAGTGATCAGAGGAAAATATACCTGGCATGTAAGAAGAGTCCCCAATATCGCTATCAAAGCCCATATCATCGGGCTCGATCAAATAGGCATCGGTGTCGTCGGGCTCATAATCCACCTTCTCCTCATCATCTTGATTGAGAAGAATGGGCTCCCTACCTGCATACAAGAAGCGCACATCAGTCAAAGGCACTTCAAACAAATTGATACAATCATATGAGTAGAGATCACCTGAAGGATCAACTCTAGGTTCCTACACTGGAACCATGATAGTTACTCTGTGATCCTTGAAGAGCCTCCAGGTACAGGCTCAGGCTTCAAAGATGCCAAACGTTATTTCTTTGAAGGTGGCTGAGGAGGAGGAGCCTGTAACGGCCTCTTCCCTCTATTGCCCCGACCTTTGCCATGTGCTTCTCGATGGACTACAAATTCAGGCGGTTCTCAGATGCTAACATCAATCGGCCTCTGAGGAGTAGGATGCCCACCTAGTGCCTCCCAATCTTCATCATCTAGCATGCCTTCTGCCAAAAAGTCTTGAAGTCCAGGAGCCTTGCTCTTTGAACCTTTCTTAACGTGGTCCCGATATTTTCGGGTGATCCAGTACAAACCTGATAGGTAAATAATGTGAACCCTAAAGTTGCAAGTTATAGTATAAAAGTTATCGATCCCACGAGGAAGGTGTTGTAATGAGTTAATCAAAGTCGGTTCTTATGTTGTGTGCACGACAATTAGGATTAAAACATGGTGGAAGTGGTTGTGAAAGATAAGAGAGTGGTTGTGATTTAGTACGAATAAAAATACAAATGAGAAAGAAAGTGAGTGTGGAAAGATTTAGAATGTGGAAATGAAATAAGTGTAAGTAAAAGAAAATGTGATTGAGAGTGAAGTGAGAGTGAATATGTGCAAATAAAAGAAAAGCATGAGAGAAGTAAAGTGAGTATGAAAATTAGAAGAAAAAGAAAGAAAAGAAACAACTAAATGAAGAGCAAGAAAGTAAAAGATGAAGGGTTGATTTAAGATAGGTGGAGTCTAGAGTAGATTCACTTAGCTAATCTCAATCTCACAAGAATGAGTTGGATATAAATGCTAGTTTCAAACAATCTCTAGAGATCCCCAACTCGATTAAATCTTGATCGAAGATTGGGGAATCTCCACACGACTTGAAGGACCCGCCAGTAGAAACTACCAACGCATGCGTGGTAGCTGGAGAAGCAGTTGGCAAAACTTGAATTCGTTCGCTGCCCGATAAAAGAAATGGCGCGAGCGTGGCCAATACACTAGAAATAGTCAAAGTGGGAAGGCCCATAGATGTCACTCCAGTTGAGGGAATGGTGGTCCTCACAACCATTGCCCTAGTCATCGGCACATCTGTAGGCACGACTTCAATGCCTATAGACATAGCCTCCGGCTCATCAGAGGCAGCTGCAGCTATAATCGGGCCTTCATCAAGAAGAGGTTCAGGGCTTGGCAGTACTACCCTCCCAACTCCTATTGGGATAGGAGAGATTGATGCATCGTCATCTTTGTCAGAAGACTCACGAAGAACCAGTCTACGTCGCAATGCTGAAATAGGTGCTGGTGCAGGATCGACTATTGTATCGACAGCTGGTGCAAACTCAAGACACCAGAGGCACCTTTAAAATTAGCCACGGGCTCGAAATTACCACTAGCAGAAAATGATGTAGGGACTACCCCACTCATGATCTCCAAATCGGGTTCATCATCTGCTAAGATGAAGCGTCAGTTATCAAAGTGAAGAAATCATACAAAAGTGATCAGAGGAAAATATACCTGGCATGTAAGAAGAGTCCCCAATATCGCTATCAAAGCCCATATCATCAGGCTCAGTCAAATAGGCATCGGTGTCGTCAGGCTCATAATCCACCTTCTCCTCATCATCTTGATTGAGAAGAATGGGCTCCCTACCTGCATACAAGAAGCGCACATCAGTCAAAGGCACTTCAAACAAATTGATACAATCATATGAGTAGAGATCACCTGAAGGATCAACTCTAGGTTCCTACACTGGAACCATGATAGTTACTCTGTGATCCTTGAAGAGCCTCCAGGTACAGGCTCAGGCTTCAAAGATGCCAAACGTTATTTCTTTGAAGGTGGCTGAGGAGGAGGAGCCTGTAACGGCCTCTTCCCTCTATTGCCCCGACCTTTGCCATGTGCTTCTCGATGGACTACAAATTCAGGCGGTTCTCAGATGCTAACATCAATCGGCCTCTGAGGAGTAGGATGCCCACCTAGTGCCTCCCAATCTTCATCATCTAGCATGCCTTCTGCCAAAAAGTCTTGAAGTCCAGGAGCCTTGCTCTTTGAACCTTTCTTAACGTGGTCCCGATATTTTCGGGTGATCCAGTACAAACCTGATAGGTAAATAATGTGAACCCTAAAGTTGCAAGTTATAGTATAAAAGTTATCGATCCCACGAGGAAGGTGTTGTAATGAGTTAATCAAAGTCGGTTCTTATGTTGTGTGCACGACAATTAGGATTAAAACATGGTGGAAGTGGTTGTGAAAGATAAGAGAGTGGTTGTGATTTAGTACGAATAAAAATACAAATGAGAAAGAAAGTGAGTGTGGAAAGATTTAGAATGTGGAAATGAAATAAGTGTAAGTAAAAGAAAATGTGATTGAGAGTGAAGTGAGAGTGAATATGTGCAAATAAAAGAAAAGCATGAGAGAAGTAAAGTGAGTATGAAAATTAGAAGAAAAGAAAGAAAAAGAAACAACTAAATGAAGAGCAAGAAAGTAAAAGATGAAGGGTTGATTTAAGATAGGTGGAGTCTAGAGTAGATTCACTTAGCTAATCTCAATCTCACAAGAGTGAGTAGGATATTAAGCTAGTTTCAAACAATCTCTAGAGATCCCCAATTATGATCTCCATGAACAAAAGAAAAGAAAAACTAAGTGATAAATAAAGAAGGTAAAATATGGAGGATGATTAAAGATGGTAGAATCTAGAGTAGATCCACTTAGTAAATCTCAATCTCACAAGAATGAGTTGGATATAAATGCTAGTTTCAAATAATCTCTAGGGATCGAATAATAGCTCCACATTTAAAAATGAGTGATTCCCAAGAGATCTTAAGCCTCAAGGCAAATTAAAGAAGAGAAAAGAGAAATCAAAATTAATTACAAGAATTAAAGAACAAGAATTAAATACATTGCATGAAAGTAAATTACATGAAATTAAATTGCATGAAAGTAAATCTATTCTACAAAGCAATAAAATAACAAGAAAGAAAAAGAAATAAATGGCAAACCCTCATTTTTATCTCTTCATCTTCATCCTCTTTTTGGTCCTTGGACAAAGTGAAGAAACAAATATGAAGGGGTGAAAAATTCTTTTATTAATTTGCAATAAAGTCATAAATTTTGGAGGTATTCTCAATTAAGAGCAACCCTTCCTCTCCAAAAGGAGTTTACAAAATATTTCATACTTCAAGCCCTCACTATACCCCTCTATTTATAGATAATAAGAATCTCTCACAATCTTTGAATTTGTCTTGGCCCCAAGTAACCCTCACAACCATAGGATTTGGCCTAGGTCCCAAGCAACCCTCATAACCACATGATCTCTCAAAATAATCTAGACCATTAATTTAATACTTGAGAGATGGGTTTTGTGGGCTTTATTTCTTTTGTATTTAATTCATTTAAGACTCTTGGGCTTCTCTTAAATACTCTTGGGCTTCTTAGAATTTAACTTGGCCTTCAAATAATTGAATGTATATCACGTAAATTCGGATTTCTATCATAACCCATTGCTATTGATAAAATTTTGAGAATCTGGTAATTTGGATGGCTCCGTCTCATCGAGATAGGCAATTTTCGTATATAATATGTTGAATTCTGCATTCCGAATTGGGAGATATCGCCTTTTCTTTGCGGTTGACCATCCTGAGTACGAATTTGACTTTATTTTTTTCATATTTTATTTGATTCTCAATTACAAGCCAATTTATTAATAATTCTGACCAAGAAAGTAATGAGTGTTGAGATTTTGCTTCTAAACTTAGTCGTGGGCTTTGGATTTATGCATTCTAACTTCATTAGAGATCTTTTGGGCTTGAAATAATCTTCATTTGGGCTCTTATTCAATAATTCTATATTACCTGTAAATTAAAATAAAAATTATTATTAGAAGATATATTTATTCGAATAAAATAGATAATGACGATATAAAAGTGTAATAAAATGTGATGATCAAAACCCGTCTTGTTCACATGAAAATCGAGATTGTGAGCAATCACCCTGCTATACCACTTACAAAATCCCAATGTCATATAGCAGTTGGGCATGTGGCGGGGAAGTGAAAATTTGGTTCCCGTAGCCCTAGTAGTAAAATGGTACCAAGTGTGAGCTCCATCTACCAAACTTCCCATACGCAGCAATCTAGGATTCGGATTCTCGACATAGAGCTGGTCATAACCAAATTGACGAGCAAATCGGCTAGGCAAATAGGCTCAATGTAACATTCAGTCCCATTCAGCCTAGTAACGAGGTGACCTGGATGCACCAACCAGTTGAAACACCCGCTAGGTAAGCAAGTGAAATGCTCGCTACTCATACTGTCTTCAAACTCATCCCCGGGGCTTATACCATTGATCGCGGGGAAACAACAGTAAAGACAGTAATGATCCTTATTCTGAAGTAGTCTCTAAACTCCGGTGGGATATTTGAGCATCCACTTTGAACGTTCATACCTCTGGAGTAACGAAACGTTCTCTCCACTCGATGTAGTAGCTGACATCAACGAAGAGCAGTGCAAAGTGAACCATATCACTACATACGTATATGGTAGCTCCACTCTAGGGTTTGGGACCCGATCTCTCGGACTGTTATCCTCTTGGCTCAGATACTCGGTAGCTAACTCTCTTAACCCATTATGTATGCAACTAACCATGGCCGGTAGAAGAGCCAAGTTATATCCAAAAGCGAGCAACACAGCAAGGAATAATACCTTGATGGAGATGCGATCCTTCGGTCGAGAAGGCACAATGCAACCCTTCAACCAAATTGAGAAAAATTCTGCAAGCAGTGCCAATTCAGATATCGGCTCTTTCGCCTGGTGGTGGAAGCTCTCGAATTGATCGCCCATACCCACACTCATCTGACTCGGTGGTATGAAATACTTGGCCGTCCTTGAAGATCCAAGTCCCAATTTGAGTATCCGTCGCCGGATAGATCGAATTCACGTTTCCTGTTTTACTTAAATTAGGAAACAAGTATTCAGCCCAAGGAACATGAGCAACGGTAGAATCATGCCCGGCATTCGCGACCGTCCTTTGACAGATAAGGAAGTGGCAACCAGTTCCCGAAACGCCTCTCCAACATGAGCAATATGTGAATAAGTGTTCAACTTTGCGTTGGTCGGAAAGAAGTTTTCATAGGGACGATCTCCCATAGGCAAACGTGATACTTCGAACATCGCATGCAAAGCAATCCCAATCTCGCCTGCCGAGGAGAAGAAAGTGTTGCTATTAACATTGTACAGCTCCAGGATGCTAATGAAGCTTCGTCTCCATCGACGGAAGCTCGTTACTAAGACCACGAGTGGTTATAAAAATTGTGCCTTTGGCAGTGAATGGAGTTTTTAAAGTGCCCTAAGGCACTGTTCAAAGCCTGATGGGCTGAGATTAGACTGATCTAAAGATCGCCATGAATAGGTTGAAAGCTTACCCACGGCCATTTCTAGCTGCACCAGCGCGTCATCCGCTCTTGGCCGACGAGCTCCTCTGGCGGAGCCTCTTCCTCTAGAGATCGTACGACGAGGAGCCATTGATGGACGAGTCTTTGAAAGTTTTGAGAAAACTAGGGTTTTGAGGAAGATAGAGGGTTTTTGAAAATCAAAGTAAAGAAGAAAGGAGGTAAATAGTTCTATTTATAGACTGACCCCGAACTTCGTCGAAGATGCTTCACCCCAAACTTCACCGAAGATCTCGCCCCGAACTTCACCGAAGATCTCACCCCAAACTTTGCCAAAGATCCTCGTCTTGAACTTCGCCAGGAATCTCGTTCTGAATGAACTTTACCAAGATTTCAGGCACACAAGTCAAGGATTTAAATTTTGAATTCTTAGGTCGAGCCTTGCCCAACCGACTCGATGAGCCTCGCCTAACCGACTTACTGAACTTCACCCAGTCGATTGTCTCTCAAGTAAGTGAACTTCACCCCATCTAGTGGAGCATTAAGGTGAACCTCGCCAAGATGACATAGCGAATTTCACTAAGTCTCATAATTGAGAAAATTTTAACTCAATTTATTTGAGACCCTATAAAGTGAACCTCGCCAAAATGACTTGGCGAATTTCACTAAGTCTCCAAATTGAGAAAAGTCTAACTCAATTTGTTTGATACCTCATTTGGCGAACTTCAATTCAACCTTTGCCGATATAAGGAAGCCTAAGCTTCGCTTCCGACATCACAACTCCATGCAGAGTTCAAGTTCGCTACAGAAGTAAAGTACGTACAAATCAAGCACACAAAGATGAACAATTTCAAGAGACAGAAAGTTTATTTTTATTGATAGAAGACTCTACTACATAAAGGCGACATTCAGACTATCCAATTACAAGGATGATGGGTATTTGTTGCTATTTACTACTATCCTATACTCCTAAGAATGGGTATTATAAAAGCTGGAGATCATTCACGAGCTGCACCAAGCTATAGCCCTTGATCCTCCGATGTCACAAGACTTGGGGAACGAAAATTTACCCCATGCAGAAAAAATAGCTCCTACTTACGCCTCCTTAGGCCCTATGCCAGGGGATGAGAAGAAGCTGTTAAACAAGAAGTGCCCTTCTTGCACAGGACTGAAACATGTCAAGCTCAAGAAACACTTCTTGCAACCAAAATTTAACGTCGGGCCTGAGTCAGCCACACAACGTCTAATTACGTTATAGGTTCGCATTTGTGAGATCTAGTAACTGTCGGAGTCCTCGCTAGTGGAGCTCCAAGGATCCTTCTTCAACCACCATCTCAGTCGTCGAACGGTCTTACGCAGAGCTTGGCAGTCGAAGCTCCACGCATCTCTATCACGATTCAACTCGCCCCAAGCTATCAATTGATTCTTGATGATCTGTTCGAGCATTGCCTTCTCAGCCGATAGCAGATCCGTCAGACGGCGAAGTATACGGAGTTCATCCGTTTGATCGCCCTTTAGTTGGGCTAGCTCCTATTGGAGTTGTTTTATTTCAGCTCCTCTATCGACGAGCATCTCCGATCTAGGTGATGGAGACTTAGACATGGAGAAGAAGAAGAAGATAGAAATGAAGGCGGTGAAGATGGAAGGAGAAGGCTGCTATTTTTAGCCTTTTTCGAACCCAAACTTCCGAGAAAAATCACATCTTTTGAGATTTGATTGGACCGGGCAAAGAGGCTAAATCTTAGCCTAAAACTCGATCAAATCTACAGCGGATCTCATGAATCTTCAATCAAGAGATCTCAGTCATAGATCATGGCACAAATCCAGAGGCGAATCTCAAAAACTATCGCCAGTTGGCGAACGTCGCTAATCGATAAACTTCGCTAATCTATGAACTTCGCATACACAGCCCAAAATTAAGCGAACTTCGCCCATACCCAGAATCAGTTGAACATTGCTAATTTCCCAACTTCGCCTCAACAATAGAGAAGGCGAACTTCGTTCCAAACATAGAATTGAACGAGTACAAGCATCATTGAGCCTCCAATACGAGTCTACAACCAAGGAAGCTATGTTCAACAGTACACATCTGGCAACCAAGTAGACTGAAGATGACTTTCAAACCCAAACAAGATAACTCAAGCTACGTTCAACAGTACACCTCTAGCTATCACCCAAAGTATTTCAATCCTAGTTACAAGTCAAAATGCAGGATCTTGAAAACTTTAGGGGGGTCTTGTAGATGGCTAAAATATACTTCTACCAAGGCTAATGCTTAGCTTGGATCCAAGAAGTGAACGTCTATGGGCTAAACACTTCGAATGGGCCCAAAATCGAGCCCACAATAGGCTGTAGCGGAGGTCGCTTAACAAAACATGCGAACCTCACTACGCAGCCCATCTCGACTTGACCTGACTAAGTCAAGAGAAGGTCGACTCTCAAATAGCTGTAGCGAAACTCACCATGCAGCTCATCCCGACTCGACTCGACCAAGTCAAGAGCGAGTCGACTCCTAACTCACGCCCCAGGCCGAGTCAAAAGGCGTCATTTGTCGGTCGAATCACGAGTCGAATTCTGTACTAAATTCAAACTCACAAATGAAGTTCGCCAATCAATAAACTTCGCTCATGGCAACCCAAGTGGGCCAAGTCATCTACAGTCTCAAAGAAGGCTTACCCACGTCTAAGCGAACCTCGTCCAAATGTCTTTAGTGAACTTTGCCAAGTTAGCGAACCCCGCCAAACAGCCATTTGAGGGCTATTTTTAAGAGAACAATCGTTCTCCACTATCTCCTATTTTAATAGCCACTTAATCCATAATTAAATGTCATTAACTCTCTCTTTTAGCCTATAAAAGGAGAGGATATTACTCATTTTTGGCATCGAAGGAGATCATAGAGAAATCAATACACAAACGCACAAAGAGATTACTAATCTCGCACATGTGATCCAATTCACCAAAAGTGTCAAGAGAAGACTGAGCCATCTTCCAAGCCACTAAGCTCTCATCTACAGCAAACGACTCATCGTCTTAGTCGGTGCATCAACGGAATACAAGATTGACGTTTCATCGGCACACAAAAAAGAACCCCAAGAATATAATTTTTTTTTCTTAGTTGCATTATATTCTTTTTATTGTATTCTGAGTTAATTGTAATACTAAAAGATCCCGAAACAGCTTTGCTGTAATTAATATTGATGCCTAACTGTGAGAGTAAGTTATTCTTGATATCAATTGACCGAAGCTCTGGCCTAAACTTCAGAACATATTGTATTTGACTTGCAATGAATTTTTGTGATGCCCTTGATTTACCAACATTAGCTCCATGTTGACCGTAAGTGTGAGTAACGTGAAATTTCTTTATAGCCATAATCGAGCAATCTCGTGGGAAAACAAACAACATCCAAGGGCATTTCTTCGTGTCTTTGCATCAGCAATGCACTCTTATACGTTTTTATTCATTATGGTAAAAATCATACTCGAACCTTTTTTGCAATTGAATAATATTGAAGTGCTAATCTAACTTCAGCAGCACTATCAAATTGTTGTCCCTCTACACGTATGGCTGTGTGCTACTTAGCTGGGATATTTGTTTGGTTATTGATCATGTCTTCTATCATCATGATAGAGTCACCAGTAGGATCATCGTTAGGAATACGCTCATCATTACATGATTAGCTGAGCATAGCAGCTGTGCATCAGGAATTTTCTATTAGGATTATCCTGTAAAAGTGAGAAAATACTTGAATACTTAACAACTAACTATAAACGTTAGCAACAAACTGAGAAGATTAACAACCAACTCAAAACCTTAACAACTAATAGTTAAGGCTAACAACTAACTTTTATGGTTAAGAACCAACTCATAAGGTTAACAATCAACTCAAAACTTTAACAACTAATCATTATGGTTAACAACTAACTATAATATTTACAACTATCAGTAAAGTTAACAACCGACTAAAACCTTAACAACTAACATATAAGGTTAACAACCAACTGATAACCTTCAATTCCATACCTTCAACATCTAATTACTATAATTTCAGAAACAAAGTGTTTAAAATGCTTTGGGAAAATAAAGTGTTTAAAATGCTTACACATTTTCTGGAGAACTTTGGGTGTTCTGAGATGTTGAAGAATCCACAGCCGCGATAGCATATAAGTTAATGTCTGTAAATCCATTACAAAGACAATACTCTAACATCAAGCTCAAGTTGTCATCATTTTCAATTACAAAACTTAACTTTTTCCCTTTCGGATATAAATTTCAGTGAAAGAGATTTCAATAAGAGTTTAAGCCTTTGGGACACTTGATACTTCAAGCTAATGATTTCTGTAGAGTCATTAATAATTATGAAAATACCATCACCCTCTTCGTTGCTTTTTGTGTTTGTAACCATGCAAAGGAGGGATCTTTCCGTCATTATGAAGAAAAGTAGTTGAAGAAGCAAAGAGGATTTATGGAGGAGAATTAAATGGCCATGAGAGAGTAGTTGAAGAAACAAAGTGGATTTATGGAGAGAATTTAGTGGCCATGAGAGAGAGAGAGAGAGAGAGAGAGAGAGAGAGAGAGGTAGGTAGAGGATGATTGTAGGGATTAAATTGGATAGAACTAGGGTTTTTCCCCTCCGAACCACCTTTCTAATCATCATTTAATGCTCACAGTGACGGAAATTCCATCCACCCCATCCCTCCGATGAGCCCTCGCCCCAACCACCACCACCACCACCAAATATATTGTTGAGGGTATTTTGATCTAACCATATTTTTAAACTACACGTGAGGGTTTAATTTGAGCTAGAGGGGGCTAAACGAATTTGTCATTTGCTTTCGGGGGTTTTTGGAGTTTTGAAAAAGGCTTGGGGGTTGGAGGAATAAATTTTGTTATTTTGGGGGCTAGAAGCAATTTTTCCTTTTATTTTCATTGGTAGTATCATTGGATCCCATATTGTTATTGGTGATAGCATTAATGACTCAACTTATTGATTTTTCACCACAATGCACCAAAATATTTGATTCCATCAAAGATTATTGTAACTAGTGAACTTGTCTCGCATTAGGGTTGAACTAAGATTCTTGTGCCCAACAAATAGTTGTTTAGGGTAAGAGATTTGGTAAGAGTAGAATCTTTTATTGGAATAGCCATCAAGAAGAAAATTAGTTTGCAAGCAAAAGTTAATTTAGTAATCTTGATAGCATTATCTATTAAAAATATATCCACTGTTGTATGATCGAAAACGTGGACATATTTATCTTCTTTGTATGTGCGTTCCTTATAAATACTAGAGACTCATGGACCAAGGTCAAATCTCCAATCTTTCTTGCTTTAGATCAATCGTTAAAATAATATCGAACTAATATTTATAATTATCTAGTGTAGTTTATATATTTTTTTCACCCTTGATTCACAAGACATAAGATACTTGTGTAGTTATAATAAATTCTTCTGCTAAGAAGAACAGTTGTAATAATTAATCAGTTAGCAGATCATCAATCCTTTTGTCCCTTAGACCTTTGTCCACTTCAACCAATTTTGGTCTAGCTGGTTTTTATGGCATTAATGCAGGATTTCCACTAGTTTGCAGTTTAATTTTTTTTTGTCTAAACTAGAAAGGACTCCCTCAGTAAGATTAATAAATCCAAAATGAAAGATGATGAAAGTTTTTCAAGTTTACAGGAGTTACATCTCTCGCTGGGCTTTGAGTGTGGGACAGAAATTGGGCCCACCACCCCTTAAATTCGAAAAGGAATTCTACACAGAACTCAAGGTAGAATAAAGGTTTTATAAATACTCCTTGAGATATTAATGACAAATTAAGCCATCAGGAAACTGAAGAAGAAGCTGCACAATTGTATTAGAATCTGAATAGAGCGTAGAGAAGAAATAAAAGGGAAATCATGAAGTTTGCGAATGGTTTTTCATGAGATGAATAGGATGATTCTTGTGGGGTTCTTGTAGTATACAAGGAAGAAGAAAATCTCGTAATCTCTGATAATAAACTCGATTCTTTTTAATCTTCATGAACATAGGCAAAGTGTCGAACCACATTATATTCTCGTTTTGTCAATTTGTGATTTTATTTTCTGCTAGATAGTAGTTGTGTTTCTAGTTGTGCTTGGACTTTTCTTCGGGCAACGAATTTCCACAATCGACATAGATTAGTTTTCTTCATTAGAGTAGATCTAATAATTGTCTCATTGCTTCCAAAATAATATATCGGGTTTTCTTTTTCAAATTTAGTCCCTTAAATCTTTAGTAATTTTATATTAGTTTCTCAAATCTTCATATTTTAATATTAGTCCCTCAAATTACCATATTGTGTAAATATTAATCCTTCTAATATGAGTACTGTTAAAAACAATAAACCATGAGTTGATTTTTCTTAACTATGGTTGGATTATTACCAAAATACCCCCAACAGTTGAACACACCCACCAAGCTTCTCCATAAGGGTCAATCACTGGGCAGTCCAATGGAAATCCGATGAAACACCCTTCTCAGCATCCTCAACACCCTCCAACAATGTCTAGGGTCGGAATGTATGGACCTTCTATGGGTCATCCTGTTATTGGTCATATTGTACATGTTGTACTCCAGTTATGCTTCCTCTTTATGGACATCCACCATGTGTTATGCCCGTTTCTTATCCATTTCCAACATTAACTATGCATCAACAGCTCCTCCAACTCTCATTGGAATTCTCTATTTCATATCAACTTTGTGTTTGGTACTGAGAAGTAACCCAGTTGATGGTCTGATTGTTGAGTGTGTTCTATGCTATGCATCCAATAATGGCGGGGTTAAACATAACGAAATATCTCTTACCTTTATAATCCCAACTAACCACATGGACTAATATTAACACAATATGGTAATTTGAGGGACGTATCAAAATATAAAGATTTGAGGGACTAATATCATATTACTAACTAATATTTAAAAACCCTAACATATATAAGCAAACTTCGTAAGTAACTTTAAAAATTCTAAACAAAATATATAATCAAATATGTCCTATCTGCCAGCATGGCAAATGACGTGTCATTATCCATGAGCGTCAGATGTAGGATCTAGATCAGTTTGACTCGCGTTTGACCGGGAGATCTAACAACACTAACACCCTCACATGGATGGGCCCTTCAACCACAGAATCCAAGCATGAAGGTTGCTGGTACACCTGGCATTTGTCCATTGGATAACTACATCAAAGGGCATCTCTATGGTTTCTGAGTCCTGACAGTCTTTTGCAGTTGTACCCCCCCTCCTCTAAAGAGTTACAACTAAGTTGATGCCATCACTAGATACTACTTTGACGCAATGGGACGAACTTGTACTAACTAATTTGAACAATTATGTGGATGCCCAAAATAGTTAGTGCCAAGATTATGGTTTAGTTTAGATTATCCCAAAATCACTGATATCAACTACATAATGCCAAGTTGAGTTTCGGATTGTGTCAGTTTGAACATGGATTTAGATGCATTTCTTGATCTCAAGACGCAGTCAAAGATAGATCCAGTCCAGTGATTGGTAAGAGAGAGCTGGGGATTTTAGGAATGAGAAAATATTATAGAACTGTTATTTCATAACTGTTCTGCTCAGATTAATGTGCAGATGCTTCAAACTCGAAGATACCAATGATCGTGCTGTTTGATTAATTTGCTAGAACGCAAGAAAAAAATTGGGTGAAGAACATCCATAAGTGATTTTCAAGTCATTTTTTACAAAAAAAAAAGAATTTTTTTTAAAAATTAAAAATGTGTTTTCCAAAATTAGAGTCGAACCGACTAATGGGAAGGTGTTAACTCATCCTCCCTCTTGATTGACACGTGAGAAGCAAACAATAGAAAAGAAAAATCTTTTATAAGAAAAATTAATAATGTAGCTTTTATTGGAATTGGTTTCTAGAGTTATTTTTTTCGACGGACCAAACATCTAAAATATTTGTGTTGTGAAGTATATTGTTATATATTAATGTATGTACAACTGCATGTACCGTTAGATTCTTGAGTAGGACTTTATTATTGATAACCTACATTATAAGCGTATACGAAGAGTATTATCCTCTTTAGTTTAAATAACAAGAAAAATCTTTACAACGTGACAAATGTATTTGACTATAGCCGAAAATAAAGTATAAGTTATATGAGTAAGCTATTAACAAGTAAACCGTAGTGAGAATTTAGTGGGGAAAAAAATCTCGATAGAGGATCTTCTCTAGAAAATCATCTAGAGAGTTAGAAGATAGTAACACGTTCTTCAATAAAAATCCTAAACTGAAGATCTATAAGCTTACGGTTTTAAGTTCTTCTAACTAGGACATGAAGTTTGATCCATTGGGCCTTCCATAGCATTTATTGTTATTTTTGGAGCCGGATTTATATGGATAATACATATAAATGAAATATAGAATTAGATTTCTACACAATTGCACTTCACACTAAGGGGCTCCAGAAGGACAGTCTATGGAATATACATCTTCAGTTGCTTGTTATTTTTTGCATCAAGAAGAAAGAAAAATAGAGATGACAGAGAGGTGAGAATAGGATTTGAGATTGAATGTAGTCCTCTATTGACTACTAATGTGGAATCATGTTGTACTCAGATATTCTAAGAATGTATATAGTCACGTTGATTGTTGAACCTCCATAAAGTCTCCGTCTCTGTGATTGTGTTTTTTTTTTTTTTTTTTTTAAAAATTTCCTATTGTTGGTACGCGGTTAGATTTTTGAGTGCATTGCTAATAAATATGTCTCGCCAATCACTTAGATAGGAACAAGAAAATATCATAGATTTCCTGTTCTCATCTGTGTGTAATTATTCTTCCTCTGAGTTCCCTGAATGCATCTCTTCATGAGGTTTGTCTGCTTCATTGTCTTGTCTGCAATTATCAGAAAGACAACAGAAGGAAAAAAAAAAAAAAACCATGTGAGGGGGTGACCAACATCACAGTAGCATCTTTCTTTTGCTACAGTCCCGAGAAGCAGCAGATGAGAATGACCAATCCATTTAGAGAGTGATGCAAACGTGGGACCTTCTGGTCTCTAAGCCATCATCAAATCTTGTGGTCCCATCATCAGTCATATGTAGCTATATTTTCTTTTTATTCACTTTTTGAAAGATTCTCCCCTCAGAAGAAACTCACCATAACTGTGTGCTTGGTATCTGTAAAAGGTATAAAATTTCATAATAATGGTCGGTTTGGCCCATAAACTAGTTTAGAATTTACTTTCTGAATCATGAGCAATTATTAACGAATTTGGATCACCTTCACTGTAAAACAATAGTGGAAACTAGATGAATTGAAATTTTGGGTTCAAAGATTATAAATCAGTTTTGATCTCTATGTGCAATTTTTTGATTTCTTGGGGTCCTTTTTACCTGAGTATCTTTGATGTACTACAAACTCTTACTTGGTGAATGAATAAAATTATTTTCATTGAAAAAATTTAGTAAAGAGATCACTATTTTCTGTCATAACTGTCAATTAATTAGTGAATGATTGAGATTCAATCTAAATCTAATATTCATCATAACCACGTGGATTACACACATTTCTAATTTGCATTCAAAGCAAAATTGTAATCATCTTCAAGACAATCAATGATTGTGATAATGTGATGGTCTCTCCACTACTTTTCTGGTAATGGAAAAGATTAGAATCCATTGTTAAATGGTCTAAGGTGAAAATTTGACTTAATAAAATCAGTTTAAGTTCGGGTCAAACGAGTTTTGTTCCACTAAAACAGTGCCGAACATTACCTAAGTTTTTATATTTTTATATTTTTTTTTCTTTACGAAGAACCAGACGAGGAGATGCTATGGATCAATGCAAATGATTTGTAACTAGAGGCCTTGACTGCAAGCATGCGGGCTCCAATTGTCTATTATGTGCATCAATCATCAAGACAGTGGTACTTACGATTTCATTGAGTCATACATTGGTTTGAGTTTACCATGGTCGAAGAGGATCATTATGCACTACTAGTAGCCTTGCAGGTACAAATGCAGGTGCCAGATACAAATTTGTCATCTTATTAAATTAATTTAGTTATTTTATAAAAATTAAATTATTATTCATTTATTTGTTGGAAAAAATGTGTCAAGACCACAAATTGAAGAAGTTAATGTGGCCCAGCCCCATCAACTTTTTCCCTTACTCTTTAGCCCCAAAAGAGTGCAAAAAATGTGGCCTAGCCCCAAAGCCCATTTTTATACATGTATTCATTGTATTTATCCCAGGGTTCCAAAAATACCCTCATCTCTCTCTTAGGAAACCGACGAGGTAACTCATTCACCCGGTGATCTCTGGCATCGCAATTAATGCGATTCGACGGCGAAAATGGAGGGAAAAAAGCGCGGCTTCCCTCTATTACTGGTGTAAGTCATCATGGGTTATCTCTCACTCTCTCATTTATGGTATTAGGGTTTTGTTCTTCAACTTTCAACAACCACTTATGTCATAAAAATTCCCTCAATTACTCCTCATAAGTGTCCTCACTTCCACCAACCCCCAATGGCCGCTAAAGAATTGATTTGCATAGTTTTGTCAGGCGAGAAGGCTATATTCTCGATGCTAAATTGTACAACAAGCTATTTTGAACTGAAATTTAATGTTTCTCAAAGACTGAAAGTACCTGAAGATGCTTTGTCATTGATATGCAAATCTGAGAGGCACCCAGACCTGAACTTTTCAGTTGATAATGAAGATGATTTGCAGTTCGTGTTTGTAGGCGTTGAAAAATACTTACAAGATCCCCGAAGCCAACTCGTGACGGGAGTCGGCGAATGACAACCCATCGAATGACCTGACGTCGAATCGTTAAGACGCTAACTCGACGGCGAACCCACGGCCACAAGCACTCCGCTTAAACCGGACTTGAACGACGATCGGATTTCAGATCGCTGAACCTAACAAACCAAGAATTAGTCCGGAATCAAGTATAGACGGAACCCAAGCCCGAGATCTAAAAACGCCGAAGACGACGAAAACGACGCCAAACGGCGAGAGAGAGGCGACTTCACTAAGTGGTCGGAGGTGACTACCACTTTGTCGAAATACCTCTACCAACTTGGTCGAGGAACCTTCATGGCGGAGGTGGTGAGCCACTTTGTCGAGCCACCTCGCCATCTTAATGAGGTGATCGCCATGGCCGAGCCACCAACACACCCAGAGTTGTATAAATAGGGGGTGTCATCTTAGAGGCGGTCGTGATACCGGATTTTTGCCGATCGAGAGGATTTTGGATTTGGAAGAGCTCGGACTTCAAGAATTCTTGCGAGATCTACGAGTAATCTACAAGACGGTCCCGAAAGCAATGAGTACAAGTCCAAATGACACCGGATCTACAAGCAAAGGTAACCGAATTCGGTCGAACTACAGATACCCTCTAGATTAAGCTTCGCCTTAATCTCGTGGATAGCCAGATTTCTCCTAGTAGATCTCACCCGCCGTGCAATCCTCTCCTTCGTGAGTGTGATCCCCTCAGCGCCAAGCTTCAGGAACGAGCCCCTTTACATCTCAGTAGTTCCAACCCGGTCTCTACTTGGATTGGAATTGCGGTGGTCCACGGACACAAAAGTCCCCGACACAGTAAAGAACCCACGCAGTTTAGGACCTCGATATATGAGATCCCGTGTTTGTTCACAAGGATAAAAGTTGTAATCTTTTGATTTTCATTGTAAGCCTTAAAATAAAAGCGATATTTCTCTTTGAATTTTGTTGTAGGCCAAAGAAGGCGTAAGCAAGTTCAAATCAATGACAATAATCCCTCTTTACTTTTAACAAGCCGGGCGACCATAAAGTGGGAGCCACCGCCTCGATCGGAGGTCGCAGAGCGCAGCTCTGATCCCTATCCGGTGGAAGAAGAGGTCGAAGTTCGAAGTTCGACCAGAGAAGTTCGAGGAGTACCTATCCTCACCCTCCTCCGCATCCAGCCTCCCCGCCGCCCAAGAAGGTCTCCGCAAGGAGAACCCGATGGGCCTCCGATGTAGAGCCCCGTGACGGCGAAGTCCAACCTCGGCCGCAGTGAAGAGAAACTTCTGCCTGGAAGTCCGGATGGTGCCGAGATGAACGCCGACGATGCCGCAAGACTCTCAGCTTGCCGCCAAAGGCGACGACAAAGCATGGCGCGCAAGCTTGCCAAGGCCATGCAATCCATGGATGGGGTCCGTTACGAAGCGGATCTAAGATCCAAACTCACGCAGAGGTTTCAGCCTCAAGTGATTGACGGTTTATCCAAGCCGTCAACCGACGAGTGGGTCCGTGTCAAACAGACCGCTTCCACACTTCGTGAGCGATCCGAAGCGCCACGCACTTGCGCAAGCACGAGCTTTGGTGCAACAAAGCTCGCGGAGGAAGTGGCAAAGAAGCCACTAAAGTACCGCCAGTTTGGAGGCCCAAGTCTAATGGTGCCCCAACCTCGCTGCCCACACTGCCTCTAAGACCTAAACCGAAGGATACAGCGCTGTAAATCCAACGCCAAGGTCCAAGATTGACGACACCTCAAAGTCAGCATGCTCAGACTCAATCAGGTGAAGCCAACTCCGCCACCACCACCAAACCAACTATCAAGGATCGCCTCGTCCTCGAAGAGAATCACGGGTCACTCCTCATGCGTGAGGTCGCACCCATTCCAACAAGGACAAGAAGATTCTCGCAGCCTCTCCTATCGGATTGAAAATCGGTCCGAGAGTCCGCCGAGACTTCTACCACATCGGCGAAAGTCTAGGCGAAGTCACTTTCTAAGTTTCATGGATTGACCCGCCCTCTAAGGAGACGCTTATCCGACGATGAGGACGTTATACCCGAAAGATCACGCCGACATACGGCAAGTTGCTCCGTACACACACCGATGAGCCGTACTACCGCAGCAAGAGGTACGAAAATCTCAAGGATTCCCCAAATTGACGCAGCCATGCTTGTGCTCCAAGCTCATTAAGACGATGCTCTCGAGTGCAATTGCCATCAAGAAGCTCCGTAAAGGGTGTCGGCCTTCCGAGACTCACCACGAGATGCCGACCTAGGTCAAGGCGATTCCGCAAAAGGATGATCTCCCAAGAGGGTGAGTTGCCGAGGTCACTAATAATATGACCAAAGAAGAATCATCGCCACGGGCTATTCCCAGATCGCAACGCTAACTCGCTTATGGTCCCGACTATCCGACGGTCCAGATACAATAAGCTCAAGGGATACCACGAGGATGATGCCGATATTGGCTCCACAACGATCCGATCATAATCGTATCTAGCTAAGGGAGCCCCAAGAAACACTTATGATCGCATGCATCAAGTGGCCAAAATGCTAGACGGCGCTGAATAAACAACGGGAAAACTTCAAGTTAGAAATGGAGTTGGCCATGCAGACGATGAGAGAAATGCACGACCAACAGATCCAAGCCCTGACAAAACATCAAGGTGAATCGAGTCAGCGCGTCAACGTCGATGAAGATGATAGCGATTCGGATCAGGAGGAAGCACCAGAAGATGATAACCCCCCTGAACCACGCGACGCTGCTGTTGCTCATGAGAGCGAGAAGATCAAAGACTTGGAGAGCAAAATCAATTCATTGATTTCCGCTCAAGAAGTAAAGAAGACAGGTATTCCTTGCCCATACCCGAGGGAATGGGAATCAATCCCACTCCATCAAGTTTAACTTAATAAACTTCACACCATTTGATCGGAAGGGTTCCCCGACGCAGACTTGATTTATTTCAAGTCACACCTCTGGAGTTATTTCGGCAACGAACCCCGATGGTTCGGTCATTCGTTGGCACCCTTCGTGGGCCGCTTCGAATGGTACCGCCGCCTCGCCGGAGCATTCACCGGGACGACATGGAGTCTAGCTTCCTACCAATTTTGATGACGATACCGAGGTATCGACGACATTGCTCGACGAGAAGCGTAAAGACTGAGAAACCGTGGATATCTTTGTCAAACGATTCTAACAAGGCAATGAACTGTCGGGATCCAATAACGGAGGAGTTCATCCTCCAAACCCGCCACAGAACTTATCGATAGATGTGCTTGAAGCAATGGGTACAGACCATCGATAATGGAAGGACCTGAAGGTTCGGGAGAAGCCGAGAGGTTCCTCAAAAGGAAAAGGCGAGAGAGGTCACCGACAACGGAAGCTCCGTTTAACTTTGTCCCGCTGCAAAGGGAAAGAGCAAGCCAAGACGGCGGCTATGTAACCAAACGCTCCAACTCCAACCCCAGCAAAGAAGAAGCAAAGCAAAGAACGGCGCCGCAACAGCACAATCAACGTGGCAACCTCGGGCCACAAAACAGAAGGCCTTAGGAGCCGATTCCAAGTCCTATTCCTTTAGGGACGACGAGATTCCCCGGTCTCTTCAAATATCTTGTGGAAAATAACAAGATCAAGCTCCCTCCCATTCGTAATCAAGAGGAGGCGATGATGACCCAAGATACCGTATGCACTATAGGGCAATTATCACTCCCACTAAATCCTCGCTTCAGCCTTTAAGGACAAAATCCGTGCTTTAATTGATGTAGGGTCATTACTATGAAGCCGCCCAAAGAAAAGAAGGTCGGAGTTAATGCGTATCCATAAGTTTCGGTCGGTGCGTTGACATAGTTTGAACTGAACCGGTGGTCAAAGTTGCGTTGAAGACGGTAATGATCCACTCCACACAAGCAACGCCGTAAAGGACTTGTATCGCATACCAATGGCTAAGTCTTGTGGGTCCACCCGCACTTACCGAAGATGAGCAATGGGTAGCCTCTTCTTCTTCGAAAAGGCGCCGGCGCATGCCATGCTACTCCGCAAGTCCGAGGGAGACGATGAACAGTGGTAACATTCCACCGTCCGAAGGGGAACTCGGCTCCACGCCACCGTGAGTGGACACGAGTACAAGTACAAGTACCCTAAGTCCCCGACTTAATGCCAAGACGCCTCGAATGGGGTACCAACAAATCCCTCACCGCATTGCAGAAAGCGCGAACAGCCAGTGGTCGCTAAAGAAGCTACAAGAAAGCAACCGCGATGAAGTTCAACTCGGCAGCCTCGATTCACGCCCGATTGGAAGAGATAAACCGAACTTCGAACTCTCCATACCGCTCGACGCCATGGCCCAATTAGCCAATATCCCCGCAAGGATCACTTCTATGAGTTGTCGCTTATCAAAAGAGACGAGAGAAGCTCTTCAAGAAGCCCTCGCCGATTAAGTCTTCCTCACTCCGCATTAGGCCGAGTCCAAGAGTCGCCCAAAGAATGCAACCTTGCGACTAAACACTTCGCATCACGCTTACAAAGGAGGATATGAAGACGAGGAATTCCAAGCACGATAGGCGCTATACTTCACCGTATATGGCTCTAGTGAAGTTAACCGATCCAAGTCGATCCGTTCACGGAGCATCATGCCCTCAAGCGCCATGTATCATCTGGAATTCTCGCCGAAGTTAGCATCAACCGGCACATGATTCACGGATTTAACACCAATGGGTCCCGCCCCACTTGGTAAAATCCGGATTATGCCAAATGGGGATTTAAAGTCCAAGTCACTTGCTATGTGATTGACGCAGAGACTTCCTATAACTTATTGTTGGGTCGACTTTGGATCCACAATAACGTTATAGTCCCGCCTACTCTTCATCGTTGTCTCAAATATGTAGACACTAATAATGAGGTCAAGACGGTGGTCGCGACAAACAACCGCTTAAGGGATGGAGAATTATTTCATGATTCTCTCCTCTACTTAATGAGTCCGGAATCAATCATCTACCAAGGTACGACAAATGTGAAGAAGCCGACATCGAAACCGGCTTGGTTATAGTGGAGGTTTTGTTTTAAATGACATTGTACCCTTGTAATCAATCTTGACGATGAAGAATCGCCGATGAACATTGTAATTGGCAAATTGCCGATGAATCAATAAATGGCGATTTAGAGTATCCTCTGCTTTTGAATGATGTGATGACAGTTTATACAACGATCCGTGAGTTGCACCTCGCCAACTCTGTCATATTGCTTTACGCAGCTCCAGACTCTTTGGGACTACACTCTGGCCATCCCACATCAAGTAGTGAGAAAGACTTGGTTTACGTAAAAGGAGATGCGCCCAACGAATCATTTCTTTGAAGAAGATGAAGATGACAATGGGCCTATCCTCCACACATTCAGATATAGTCCAGAAACACTGGGTATCATGAAGAGATGGGGGTATGACTTGACACGAGGGGAAGGTCTATGTTTCGACGAGGCCCTCGAACCCTCCTAAAGCGCATACGCCCCAAGAGGAAAGCCGGATAATTACTATGCATTTAGAAGGGATTGGGATACTAATCCTCCTCGAAGATGAATGCTCATGGTCGATTGATAAGAATCCACCCAATGAGGGAGACGACATTCGCCTGACTCTTCTCGCTGGGATTCGACACCACCTGAGAAGCTTTCAAGGCTTTAATGTCAAATATGGCTACTGCTGATCCTCATCGTTGAGAGTGATGAAGACGTGCCAACATGGGAAGACCCATGGATCCATCAACTCCAAGAGCAGTTTGGGGACAAGTTCGAACAAAGAGAACCCCCCACTAAGGATGAGGTAGTCCAGGTTAATATGGGTGAGGGAGAGCATCCTAAGCTCATTAACATCAGCAATACTCTCCCCTTGGAAGAAAAGGAAGAGTTGATTGCCCTAATCAGGGAGTATATCGATGTATTCGCCTGGAGTTACGAGGACATGCCAGGACTCGACCCTAATGTGGCAACACATCGCCTCAACATCAAGGCGGATGTCAAACCTGTCAAGCAACAACAAAGACGGTTTCGTCCACAAATATTGGAGGCAATCGTTGACGAAGTGAAGAAACTCATAGAATCGGGATTCATCGAGGAAATTCAACATCCGGATTGGGTGGCGAATATAGTCCCGGTCATGAAGAAAAATGGGTCGATTAGGATCTGTGTCGACTACAGAGACCTCAACGCAGCTTGCCCGAAAGATGACTTTCCTCTTCCAATCACTGATGTCATAGTTGACAACACGTGTGGATTTGAAAGAATGTCCTTTATGGATGGCTTTTCGGGGTATAATCAAATCAAGATGTACCCGATGGCCAAACCTGCGGCGTTGAGCGCCCATCGGCATATATTGCTACACGGCCATGCCGCTCGCCTCAAAATGCCGAAGAACATACCGTGAGAGCAATGACGAGATTTTCCAGATCATCTTCGAAAAGGTCGAATGCTACGCCGACGATTTGGTCGTGAAAAGCCGCGGACAAAGGAGATCACATCAAAGATCTTAGAACGGTATTCAACTCATGCGACTCATCGCCTAAAGATGAACCCCGCCAAATCCTTCCTTGGGATGTCGGTGGCGGAGTTCACCCGTCGTCACCGACAAAGGAATCCACGCCGATCCCGACAAAGTGAAGGCAATTCAAGAGTTGCAACCTCCGAAACCGAGAGAACTCGGGGTTACAAGGACGACATGACATCCGACGGTTCATATCGAACCTATCCGAAGTGCCACCGCTCTCCAAGTTGAACAAGAAGGGCGATCATATATTTGGGACGACGCCGTAAGGCATTCAAGAGATCAAGTCGTATCTCGCTAAACCTCCCGTTTTGTTGCACCGCGGGAAAACCGCTTTTGATCTACGCCAAGGCAACGGATCACTCGCTTTTACTGCAAGAAGACGACGACGGCCACGCAACGTGCGCAGTATTACCCGAATAACATTAGTGCGGCCGAAGTCTCGATATCCAATGGTCGAAGCAGCGCTCTTGCATTAGTGTTCGCGATTCGTAAAATGCGCACTATTTAGTCGGACATACGATTTATGTTATTCTAATGTAACCGTCCGAATATTTATGACCCAAACCGCCTCAATGAGTTGGCTCGCTAAATGGGCCTTACTTGTCCCAATATGACTTGCACTTCAAACAATGTAAGTCACCAAAGGACAAGCGATTTAGATCTCTGGTCGCCACCGACAACGGATGCGCTTGAGCTATATGATGATCTTCCTGATGAAGTTCAAGAAGTCAACACTACATCGCACCAACAAATATGGCGATTGTATTTTGACGAGCTCTCGAGCTACCAATGTGGCAAGTGCCCCCGATGTTCTAAGATTTCACGAGTCGGGTTGTCTTAGTTTCCTGGAATCATGTCATGCCCCGTGCTTATTCACTCACCAACCTTGCTCTAATAACGAGCTGAATACAATGCGCTACTTATTGACTTAGTTTCGCCAAGGAGCTGGGGTCGAGTATCTCGCCGCATGGTGATTCACAATTGATAGTTAAGCAAGTCCGTGGTGACTACGGTTAGGAACCCCGATCCGTCCCCTATCATCGTAGTCGCTGAAATAGCGCACTCATTCAAGAGTTTTTCATCGAATATATCCCGCTTCCAAAACGCTTTGCGCGATGCACCGGCGGCGTAGCTATGTCGTTAGCACAACCTTCCGGTGACCGAAAGCAACTAGTCACTCTGCAGACTCACCAACTCTTCGCATCATTATAATGATGAGGCACAAGAAGATAAGGGGTAGTTACCAAAGAAGTGTATACAACCCAAACCAAGTTGGAGCCCCGAGATTGGCGCTTCCTATCATCGACACGCCTTACATGGTATTCTACCGTAAGACGAAGGAGAGAGAGTCATCCGCGAAGAGCTCCAAGATTCTTTTACCACACAGACCCGTGATGTTATATCGCAGGGGTACGACGGTCTTTGTCTCGATGCCTCTCAAACAAAGAGGCGTGAGAGGTCCTTCGAAGCACACGGAGGTGAATGTGGTGCACACCACCGGGTCCCAAGCTCTACGATCGAATCAGAGAATGGGCTACTTTGGCCAACAATGGTTAATGACGCGGTCGAAGCACGCCGAAATGCCACGCGGTCAAATTCACGCCAATTATATGCATCGCCTCAAAGCGCTGCATCCTTCACACATCGCCATTCGAGACATGGGGAATGGACGCTAGGTCCCATTTTTCCTCCGCCGCTAAAGGAGATCGGTTTATTCTAGCGACACGACTACTTCTCCAAGTGGGCTGAAGCAATCCCGCTAAAAGAGGTCAAGGCGAAGTACCGCCATCAAGTTTATCAAACACCATGTCATCTATCGACACCTGTCCCAAGACGGATCGTGCATGACAACGGTCCCCAATTCATCGCTAATTCCTTCATCGTTTTGCGAAAAGTTCAAAATACAAGATGTCTCACAATGCCTTATAATCCAAAGAAGAAATGGATTAGCCAAGCATTCAACAAGACGACATCAAAATTGCCGAAGCTTGTGAAGAGTAACAAGCTTAGACCGATGATAAACTCGAGAAGCCCTCGGGCGATCGCACGATCAGACGCGACGCCAACCGGAGAGACCCCGCATCTCGGGTTTACTGCGCGGCGCCTGCTGGAGATCCAGATCCGGCCACTTCAGACGCCTCTTCAACAGATGACGACCAAGAACAACATCAAAAACGCCTCAAGAGCTTGAGATGTTAGATGAGAAGCTCGAGGCTCAACAATGCATTGAGTTCTACCAGCTAGGATGTCGAGGGCTTTCAACAAGAAAGTTCGACAGAGAACCTTTAGAGAAGGAGATTTTGGTCCTCGCCGCCGACTCCATCGATAATCCTCACTTCCAAGAAGAAAGGTAAATTCAACCTAAATGGGAGGGTCCGCTTGTAATAGAAACGTCTACTCTAATGGTGCATACCGCCTAATTACCCAAAATGGCGACCTAATTAATGCCGATAAATGGGAAGTTCCCAAGAAATACTACCCTAGTATCTTCAGATAACCCATTTCAACGGAAGTTCCTCGGGATGTGTTACCCACTTTCCTTGAGGATAACCCTAAATTTATCCTCCATCATAATTTCCACCCATCATATTCCTTGACTGGCCAACAAATTTTCTGCACATTGCCACAATCTCCTCTTGATTCCTTCTATGAACAAGAGGCCCAATCAAAATCCCTTTACGGAGATAGAATATAAAATCCTTCCTCCAAGCGTAAGATCCCTTTCGTGGTTAACGGAAGGGTTCTCGCCCATCCTTTTTCCGTGTAGCCGATCAAGGTAAGCACCGAACTTTCATCTTAGGTAGCCGATCAAGGTATGCGCCAGATTTTCGCACTGTGTTGTCCGAATCGGGTCACCCGAAGTCTTTTCGGTTCTCGAGTGGAGATCCCACTCTTAGTTCCATCTTCGTCTTAGGTAGCCGATCAAGGTATGCGCCGATTTTCGCACTGTGTTGTCCGATCAAGGTCACCCGAAGTCTTTTCGTTCTGAGTGGAGATCCCACTCTTAGTTCCATCTTCGTCTTAGGTAGCCGATCAAGGTATGCGCCAGATTTTCGCACTGTGTTGTCCGATCAAGGTCACCCGAAGTCTTTTCGTTCTGAGTGGAGATCCCACTCTTAGTTCCATCTTCGCTCTTAGGTAGCCGATCAAGGTATGCGCCGATTTTCGCACTGTGTTGTCCGATCAAGGTCACCCGAAGTCTTTTCGGTTCTCGAGTGGAGATCCCACTCTTAGTTCCATCTTCGTCTTAGGTAGCCGATCAAGGTATGCGCCAGATTTTCGCACTGTGTTGTCCGATCAAGGTCACCCGAAGTCTTTTCGTTCTCGAGTGGAGATCCCACTCTTAGTTCCATCTTCGTCTTAGGTAGCCGATCAAGGTATGCGCCAGATTTTCGCACTGTGTTGTCCGATCAAGGTCACCCGAAGTCTTTTCGGTTCTCGAGTGGAGATCCCACTCTTAGTTCCATCTTCGTCTTAGGTAGCCGATCAAGGTATGCGCCAGATTTTCGCACTGTGTTGTCCGATCAAGGTCACCCGAAGTCTTTTCGTTCTGAGTGGAGATCCCACTCTTAGTTCCATCTTCGTCTTAGGTAGCCGATCAAGGTATGCGCCAGATTTTCGCACTGTGTTGTCCGATCAAGGTCACCCGAAGTCTTTTCGGTTCTCGGTGGAGATCCCACTCTTAGTTCCATCTTCGTCTTAGGTAGCGCCGGTGAAGGTATCTTGTAGGGATTTTCGGACCGGGTTGTCCGTGAAGGTCACACGAGTCTTTTCGGTTCTCGGAGTGGAGATCCCACTCTTAGTTCCATCTTCGTCTTAGGTAGCGCCGGTGAAGGTATCTTGTAGGGATTTTCGGACCGGGTTGTCCGTGAAGGTCACGAGTCTTTTCGGTTCTGGTGGAGATCCCACTCTTAGTTCCATCTTCGTCTTAGGTAGCGCCGATCAAGGTATGCGCCGGATTTTCGCATGTGATGTCCGATCAAGGTCACCGAAGTCTTTTCGGTTCTCGGTGGAGATCCCACTCTTAGTTCCATCTTCGTCTTAGGTAGCGCCGATCAAGGTATGCGCCGATTTTCGCATCAGATGTCCGATCAAGGTCACCGAAGTCTTTTCGGTTCTCGGTGGAGATCCCACTCTTAGTTCCATCTTCGTCTTAGGTAGCGCCGGTGAAGGTATCTTGTAGGGATTTTCGGACCAGTTGTCCGTGAAGGTCACACGAGTCTTTTCGGTTCTCGGTGGAGATCCCACTCTTAGTTCCATCTTCGTCTTAGGTAGCCGATCAAGGTATGCCGATTTTCGCATCGTGATGTCCGATCAAGGTCACCCGAAGTCTTTTCGGTTCTCGGTGGAGATCCCACTCTTAGTTCCATCTTCGTCTTAGGTAGCGCCGGTGAAGGTATCTTGTAGGGATTTTCGGACCGGGTTGTCCGTGAAGGTCACACGAGTCTTTTCGGTTCTCGGTGGAGATCCCACTCTTAGTTCCATCTTCGTCTTAGGTAGCCGATCGGTATGCGCCGATTTTCGCATCAGTTGTCCGATCAAGGTCATCTCGAGTCTTTTCGGTTCTCGGTGGAGATCCCACTCTTAGTTCCATCTTCGTCTTAGGTAGCGCCGGTGAAGGTATCTTGTAGGGATTTTCGGACCAGTTGTCCGTGAAGGTCACACGAGTCTTTTCGGTTCTCGGTGGAGATCCCACTCTTAGTTCCATCTTCGTCTTAGGTAGCGCCGGTGAAGGTATCTTGTAGGGATTTTCGGACCAGTTGTCCGTGAAGGTCACTGAGTCTTTTCGGTTCTCGGTGGAGATCCCACTCTTAGTTTCATCTTCATCTTAGGTAGCGCCGGTGAAGGTATCTTGTAGGGATTTTCGGACGGGTTGTCCGTGAAGGTCACTGAGTCTTTTCGATTCCTACGCAAGGAATCCACCGTTAGCCTCATCCCGGAAATAGAACACATTCTTCCTTTCCCACCTCAATCAATCTTAATCCGGTTCAGTCATTCTCCGGTCAAAAGAGGACACCAAGGTTCATCTTGGGGCATTTTATCCCGAAGCCTAAGAAGGGATAAAGTCAACGCCTCACACGCGTTGCCGGTTTAGTCTTTTCTCCGATTGAAGAAGACACCAGAGTTCGATTCTGGGGTATTTTATCCCGAAGCCTAAGAAGGGATAAAGTCAACGCCTCACACGCGTTGCCGGTTTAGTCTTTTCTCCGATTGAAGAAGACACCAGAGTTAGATTCTGGGGCATTTTATCCCGAAGCCTAAGAAGGGATAAAGCCAACGCCTCACACGCGTTGCCGGTTTAGTCTTTTCTCCGATTGAAGAAGACACCAGAGTTCGATTCTGGGGCATTTTATCCCGAAGCCTAAGAAGGGATAAAGCCAACGCCTAACACGCGTCGCCGGGTTAGTCTTCCCGTGAAAAAAGACGAAGCCTACGTATTCAACATCGTAGCATTAAGTCTAAGAGAGTCTCATTCTTTTAGCACAACGTCATGTGCGGAACGGATCCCGATAATCCGCGACGCTAGCCCAACTCAAACGGTGGTTGGTAAAGGCTAATCAAACCCGCTGATGGTCGAGGGTTTGCCAAAATCCTATAAGTATTATGGTTAATTATTTCCACGGCAAAAGAATCATAATAAACAATGAAGGGATAAATCTTATTCATTTGAAGCAAATATAGAAGGTGCTACAATTGTCGAGACAATTGATTCAAGCAAAGTTATGATAATACATCTAAATAAAAATCGTGAACGACTGGCCGAACAAAGAGAACGTAAAAGTCTCGCAGACATCGACTTCATTGGCGCAATTCAATAATGTGAAGGAAGCAAAATTGACTTGGCTAATTTTCCTCTGGATCGCTCGAACCCGAGCGGCTTCCTTCTCAAGTTCCTCTTGAGTTAGCGGCAATAGCGCGCATGTTTCAACGCATCGCCTCGGTTCTTCTCACGTTAGATGACATCACGGACTTCGGTGCACTCCGCGTGTGAAATCCTTCAGCGTCTTCTCCCCTTGAGCAGTCCGATCACATGCGTTCGACATGGGTGTGGTACAAGTTTATCTCGAAGTCTTTTTCGTTCTCGAGTGGAGATCCCACTCTTAGTTCCATCTTCGTCTTAGGTAGCGCCCGGTGAAGGTATCTTGTAGGGATTTTCGGACGGGTTGTCCGTGAAGGTCACGAGTCTTTTCGGTTCTCGGTGGAGATCCCACTCTTAGTTCCATCTTCGTCTTAGGTAGCGCCCGGTGAAGGTATCGCCGGGATTTTCGGACGGGTTGTCCGTGAAGGTCACTGAGTCTTTTCGGTTCTCGGTGGAGATCCCACTCTTAGTTCCATCTTCATCTTAGGTAGCGCCCGGTGAAGGTATCGCCGGGATTTTCGGACGGGTTGTCCGTGAAGGTCACTGAGTCTTTTCGATTCCTACGCAAGGAATCCATAGCTCTATCCCGAAATAGAACACATTCTTCCTTTCCCACCTCAATCAATCTTAATCCGTTCGGCCATTCTCCCAAAAGAGGACACCAAGGTGCATCTTGGGGCATTTTATCCGAAGCCTAAGAAGGGATAAAGCCAACGCCTCACAGCGTTGCGGTTTAGTCTTTCCCGATTGAAGAAGACACGAGTTGATTAGGGCATTTTATCCGAAGCCTAAGAAGGGATAAAGCCAACGCCTCACAGCGTTGCGGTTTAGTCTTTCCCGATTGAAGAAGACACGAGTTGATTAGGGCATTTTATCCGAAGCCTAAGAAGGGATAAAGCCAACGCCTCACAGCGTTGCGGTTTAGTCTTTCCCGATTGAAGAAGACACGAGTTAGATTACGGGGCATTTTATCCGAAGCCTAAGAAGGGATAAAGCCAACGCCTAACACGCCGTTAGTCTTCCCGTGAAAAGACGGCTTCACGTATTCAACATCGTAGCATTAAGTCTAAGAGAGTCTCATTCTTTTAGCACAACGCCATGTGCGAACGGATCCCGATAATCCGCGACGCTAGCCCAACTCAAGCGGTGGTTGGTAAAGGCTAATCAAACCCGTTGATGGTGAGGGTTTGCCAAAAATCCTATAAGTATTATGGTTAATTATTTCCACGGCAAAAGAATCATAATAAACAATGAAGGGATAAATCTTATTCATTTGAAGCAAATATAGAAGGTGCTACAATTGTCGAGACAATTGATTCAAGCAAAGTTATGATAATACATCTAAATAAAAATCGTGAACGACTGGCCAACAAAGAGAACGTAAAAGTCTCGCAAAGACATCGACTTCATTGGCGCAATTCAATAATGTGAAGGAAGCAAGGTCACCTTGACGGCGCTAATTTTTCCTCCCGATCGCCAACCCGAGCCTTGGCTTCTTCTCGTTCCTTTCGAAGTTCGCGCAATAGCACCGTGATGTTCCCGACGACGCCGAGGATTTGCTTTCACGCTCAGCGACATCCCGACTCGTGCACTCACGCTGCGGAAATCCTTCAACGCTTCTCCCCTTGAACAGCCCCGATCCCTCAGACGCTCGACATGGGTGTGGTACAAGTTTATCTTACGCCGCGAATCGACGCTGTCGCCATATGAGTTCGAAAATATGATCTCTTGCTCGATATTTTCCTCGCGGAAAACGCTGCCACGAAGCCTTGATCCGAAGCCGCCGACGAAGTCAGACACCATCGCATGATTCAAAAAGGCTAAATCCTCCACACGGTATGCAAGAGTTAGCCCGACTAGTGAGCTTTGCTCACAGCGATTGCTAGGCGAGGGCTACCAACAGCTGAATTTCCTCCAAGATACTCAATATGAATGGGCGTAAGACCATAAAAGTCGCCCATCTAACCTCGATAATAGAGATCGCTGCTTCAAACCATTCTCCAACACCAAGGAGACCCATCACGTAACCGAGTCGAACGGCATTTTGGCCCGTGGCAATCTCGCAATAGGTTGAATTCGTGGAAGTGGTCCGTCAAGATTAACACAGGGCCTCCACCCAGCCCTATACTCGAAGGGTCGGAAATCCCGTTTCGGCCAAGGCCGCAAGGGAGGCGGTGGGCGGATGATGGGCGATCCCTCAAACTTCGTCATCGAAATTATGATAGTAGGCTCAAGCCAAGGGTTTCTTCCTCAAGGGTGTTCGGCCACAGGGTTCGCCGGTGGAAAAAGGCCTTCTCCCGGATGACCTTGAGAATCGAGACTTGACATTGGGAGCCTTCGAAGTAGACGAATAATCATCGGAGCATCCGCCTACCACAAGAGAATAAAGGGTTAACAGATCATTTAGGAGGAATATCTTGAAAAAAAGGAAGCAGTATAAGGCGTAGAACTCTTCTCAGAAACCCATGAGATCGAGTCCGCGACCTTATAGCGAGTACAACGATTTCACCGTATTAAATGCCGGAGAACGATAAATATAGTCGTGTAAACAAAGCGACAATATATATCCCGTTCTACGAAGCAAGAGTACGGTATGAAATCGCTCCCGTTAACAACATCGAGACGGGTGATCTTTGAAGCCTCAATCCTCACGAAGGAGAATCTCGGCTCTTCCCAATCGCCTCACAAAGGAGAACGGCGGGGTCATAGCGAGTACACAATCTGAAGCGTCGATCCTCACGAAGGAGAATCTCGGCTCTTCCCAATCGCCTCACAAAGGAGAACGGCGGGGTCATAGCGAGTACACAATCTGAAGCGTCGATCCTCACGAAGGAGAATCTCGGCTCTTCCCAATCGCCTCACAAAGGAGAACGGCGGGATACAACGATATATGTACGAATATGATGACGCCGGGCGCACCACCGAAGAAGGAGGCGCGGCATTCACGCCGCCGCGGCGAAGTTGATCGACTCGAACGCTGCGGATCTTCCGACGACATCGAAACCGCAAAAGAAGACGAATAGAGTCGGATACATAGTGGAAGATCGGCAAATAAAGGTCAAAAGTTAAAATCCGACGCCGAGCACACGACGAAGCGCCCGGCTGCGACGCCGCGCCGCTGGCGCCTGATGATCGGCAACTTGCTGCCGCCGCGGCGCTCCAGCAGCAGTGGCGCCGGCGTTGGCGCCCCAGCGCCAGAAGCATGGATGCTGGCGCCCCAGCGCCTGCAATGGCCGCGGGCGCAGCAGCGCCCCGCGGGCGCTGGCGCCTGGCGCCGGCCACGCCAGCGCCCCGCTGGCGTTATACCAGGCTGCGCCAGCTAATTCCGCGGGCGCCGCCGCCCGGCTCCGTCGCCGCCGCCGCCTATGGCCGCCGCCCCGCCGACCGCGGCCTCGTCCTTCTCCCCTCGTGGTTTTCATCACCTGCATACACAAAGAAAGAGAGAAAAAGAAGAAAAAGGACTCGTGAGGCTCTCGTATGCATACCTTGTTGATTGAAGGAGATGAGACGGCGCGAGACGAGATGAAAACAAGAGGAAGAGAGCAAAGGGAGGGGGCCGGCCTAGGTCAGAAGAAAGAGGCCTTGTGGGTATTTATAACAACCCCATATACACCCAATCCTCTTGGAACAAGGACTCCTATTTGGCAAGAAGTAGGAATTCTAATTGGAGTCCAAATCAATTCTAATTAGGACTCTAATCAGCCCCTAATTAGGAGTCCTAATTGGAATCTTGTTTGGATGTGAAGATAACGCCAAATCAGTCCGTTAATTGGCTCCTAATTCCTCCGCTATATTGGGAAAGATTCAAGGTTTATTCTACAGATAACACTCACCATTCTCGACATCAACGCTTGTTCAATCCTACTCCAACTAGGATTACAGTATAAACTGTTTCCTAATTTATCGAGAAGTTCCTAAGAATATTTTCATAAAAATATTCTTAGGATAACTCGATCATGCGAATTGCATCGACGCCGATCAGCGTCGCCTAATCCTACTCCAACTAGGATTACGAGTATAAAGCTGTTTCCTAATTTGTCGAGAAGTTCCCGGAAGAATATTCTCACAAGAAATATTCTTAGGGATAACTCGATCATGCGAATTGCATCGACGCCGATCAGCGTCGCCTAATCCTACTCCAACTAGGATTACAGTATAAACTGTTTCCTAAATTGTCGAGAAGTTCCGGAAGAATATTCTCACAAGAAATATTCTTAGGATAACTCGATCATGCGAATTGCATCGACGCCGATCAACGCGCCTAATCCTACCCAACTAGGATTACGAGTATAAATCGCTTCCTAATTTGTCGAAGTTCCTAAGAATATTTTCACAAAAATATTCTTAGGGATAACTCGATCATGCGAATTGCATCGACGATCAACGCTTGCCCAATCCTACTCCAACTAGGATTACGAGTATAAACTATTTCCTAATTTGTGAGAAGTTCCGGAAGAATATTTTCACAAAAATATTCTTAGGGATAACTTCGATCGTCGGATGCATCGGCCGATCAGCGTTGTGATCCTACTCCAACTAGGATTACAGTATAAAGCTGTTTCCTAATTTATCGAGAAGTTCCTGAATATTCTCACAAAAATATTCTTAGGGATAACTTCGATCATGCGAATTGCATCGGCCGATCAGCGTCGCCTAATCTACTCAACTAGGATTACGGTATAAAGCTGTTTCCTAATTTATCGAGAAGTTCCGGAAGAATATTCTCACAGAAATATTCTTAGGGATAACTTCGATCATCGAATTGCATCGGCGCCGATCAGCGTCGCCTAATCTCAACTAGGATTACGGTATAAAGCTGTTTCCTAAATTGTAGAAGTTCCGGAAGAATATTCTCACAGAAATATTCTTAGGGATAACTTCGATCATCGCGAATGCATCGGCCCGATCAGGCGTAAGCCTAATCCTACTCCAACTAGGATTACAGTATAAAGCTGTTTCCTAAATTGTCGAAGTTCGGGAAGAATATTCTCACAAGAAATATTCTTAGGGATAACTTCGATCATCGCGAATGCATCGGCCGATCAACGCGTTGCCAATCCTACTCCAACTAGGATTACGGTATAAGCTGTTTCCTAAATTGTTAGAAGTTCAGGAAGAATATTCTCACAAGAAATATTCTTAGGGATAACTTCGACCATGCGAATTGCATCGACGATCAACGCTACGCCTAATCCTACTCCAACTAGGATTACGAGTATAAACGTTTCCAAAATTTCAACGAGGAGTTCCCGGAGAATAAATCCATATTCTTAAGGATAACTTCGGTAACCCTTAATTTCCTCCCACCATAATCTCCAAGAGAGGAATAATCTGACATCGGATAATCATATCCTCCCGCTGTAGTTAAACCAACAACACACGTGATGATGAAGGAATTAGCCGAGTGAGGGTTATGAAGTTCCATGTATTCGACACAGCCAACGTGTCGCCAACAAGGAGTTCGCCGACATACGGAGAAGTCCAAAAATCTGATGGTTAGTCAAACAACGACCAACCGACACGAGTTACAAACAAAACTCACCCACCAGCTTCGAGTCAAGATAACAAGCGGTCAGACAATAAATGCAGCACCGTGATCTTATCAGAAATCCTACAAAGAACTGGATGGTCTGAAAGAATTGAAGACTTGAAGCTATCTTGTGGGACCCTCAGCCGACTGAAGGCCGGGAACCATCATGTCCAAAGCATCCCAGACTCATCAAGAATCGAGACTGAGACGCTTTGGAGGGGGTATCTGTAGGCGTTGAAAAATACTTACAAGATCCCCGAAGCCAACTCGTGACGAAGTCGTGACAACCAACCGCCGACCAATGCGGAATCGTTAAAGAGCCGCGAACTTCGGAAAGCGAACCCACGGCGTCAAACCGCGGTTTAAACCGGACTTGAACGGACGATCGATTTCAGACCGCTGAACCGAACAAACCAAGAATTAGTCCGAATCAAGTATAGACGGAACCCAAGCCGAGGCGAAAAATGCAGGAAGGCGGCGGAAGCAACGCGAAAGCGGCGAGAGGCGCCACTCGGCCAACAGGCAGGTACCCGACCAGGAAGTGGCGGCGGCTCGGCACCATGGCGAAACCACAAACACCGAGTTGTATAAATAGGGGGTGTCATCTTCGAGGGTGGGCTGGAGTGGTGGATTTTTGCCGACCAGAGGATTTTGGATTTGGAAGAGCTCGGACTTCTGAAGAATTCTTGCGAGATCTACGAGTAATCGGCGCACGGTCCCGAGCAACAGCGAGTACAAGTCCAGTCGACACCGGATCTACAAGCAAAAGGTAACCGAATTCGGGTCGAACTACAGATACCCTCTAGATTAAGCTTCGTCTTAATCTCAGGGATAGCGCTGTGATTTCTCCTAGTAGATCTCACCCGCCAGCAATCCTCTCCTTCGTGAGTGTGATCCTCAGCGCCGCTTCCTTCGCGGAAACGAGCCCTTTACATCTGTAGTTCGAACCGGTCTCTACTTGGATTGGAATTGCGGTGGTCCACGGACACAAAAGTCCCGACACGGGCAAAGAACCCACGCAGCGGACCCGATATAGATCCCGTGTTTGTTCACAAGGATAAAAGTTGTAATCTTTTGATTTTCATTGTAAGCCTTAAAATAAAAGCGATATTTCTGATTGAATTTTGTTGTAGGCCAAAGAAGGCGTAAGCAAGTTCAAATCAATGACAATCATCCCAACTTTTACCGAGCGATGTTGGAACCGGATCGAAATCTTGGTTGTCTGAAATTCACATGCAAGCATTGTTAATATAGAGGTCTATACGGTAAAAGCGAGGAATTTCTAACCGAAATGTAAGTAATCAATAAACTCTTTTTAAATCTAGGATTTGTGTAATTTAAGCTTTGTGATTTCAGGTTTCAATGAACAGCAGTAAAGTAACATAGTTCTTATTTTGAATGGTTACATGTTAACTCTGCATGTTAGATGTTAATATATGTTAAGTTTCATCGTTACATGTTAATGTTTAGCTTTACATGTTAACTATCACCGTTAGAGGCTAACTTTTGTATGAACTTGTTAACTCTCTTCCTAACGTGTTAACTTTTAAAATAACATGTTAACTTGCACTTACTTCTTTATGTTACATTTTAAAGAGACATGTTACTTTTACTCCTAGTCAGTTAATGCTCACAGTTACCTATTAACTTACACAAGAAGCTGTTAATTTGAAATAACAGTATATAATAATATATTATAGTTGAATATGAAATCTCACTAGTTCATTAATTTTTGCAGCAGTGATACCTCTTTGAATGCAGAATATAGTCATCCTCCTCCAGGAGATGCTTCTAATTCAGAGAGGATCCAAAATGATTACCCGTCTGGTGAGAATGTAATGAGAGTTGATGATATGCTCAACAACACTTCCAACATTCCTCAATGGTGGCACACAGCATTAATTGAAAAGGGTCAACAATTTGAAAGTGTAAATGATTTGAGACTAGCTTTGCAATACTATTCTATGGTGAAAAAATTTGATTACAAATTTGCAAAGAATGAACCGAAACATATCCGAGTTTACTGTCGATATAAGGAGACATATGGATGCCCTTGGATGCTCTTTGCCTCTCCTGTGAAAAATGAAAAAAGAATTGAAATCAAGAGGTTTGTGAATGAATACAGTTGCGGACAACATAGTAACTTGTCAGGGCAATCACAGGCATCTCACAAATTCATATTAGCCCACTTGCAACCTCTGTTAAAGGTTCGTCCAGAAATCTGCCCAATTGATGTGCAAAAGGAATTTTTCACTAAGTATAGATTGAGAATTGAATATAGCAAGATATGGCGGGGCAAAGAAAGAGCACAAGAGGATATGTACGGTGATAGTTATGAGTCGTATGATCAATTAAGATGGTAAACATTATAGTTTCTTTAATAAATATACAAATTTTGTTACAGTACCATGTCAGTTGTTGATTTACTATGCAACATATTAACATTAGACGTTTGGATTTACGTTTCATTGATATATGTTAACTGCCATCTTTGGATGTTATGTTTCACTAACAAAGGTTAACTTTCAAGTTTAGATGTTAACTTTAGCCCGTATATGTTATCTTTCATCGTTAGATGTTAACTTTAATAGTTACGTGTTAACTGTATCTTTTAGATGGTTATTTTAAAAAATATTTCATCTTTGCTCCAACGTATTATATTTACATGAAATGTGGTGACATTGATGTACAAGTATGAGAATATGGTAAAGGAAATAAATCCAGGAAGCTACATTTGCATTGAACAGAATGAAGGAAGGTTCAGAAGACTATTCATATGTTATGCTACTTGCATTATTGGTTTCTTAAATTGATGTAGACCGCTATTATTTTTGGATGGGACCTTTTTGAAGGATAGATACAAAGGCATGCTCCTGAGCGCCATAGCATATGACAGAGACCAAGGGATATTTCCACTTGCTTATTGCATATGCGAACAGGAAAATATTGCTAATTGGAGATGGTTCCTTCAAGGTTTGTGGTCCATACTGTATGAAAGGTCAGACCCATACAATCCTCCCACAAATTAGTAATTATTTCTGATGTTGACAAGGGAATTCGTGAAGCTGTGAGAGAATATTTTCCTGAAGCAATTCACTCAAGATGTGTTCTACACCTGGTTGAAAATTTTAGATCAAAGCTAAAGGATTTGGGAATGAAGGCAAATGATACACAAGTTTTGGGCAATTTGCTCAAATCTGCTTGCTATAAATACACTAAAGCCGAATGGAACGACTACATGAAGGAAATTTATGAGATGTCTCCTGCTGTATATAATATTGCAATTAATTACTCACCAGAATAGTGGGCAAATGCATTTTTCCCTGGCATTAGGTACTCCATTCAATCATCATGACCTTTTGCATTCGATGTTAACTTTCACACTTCAATGTTAACTTTCCGCCTTATATGTTAACTTTAGCCCTTTAATGTTAACTTTTGCGATTATATGTCAATGTTAGACTGTATATGTTAAGTTTTATGATTACTAGTTAAGGCTTATAGTTACGTGTTATTTTTGTATATAGTGTATGCAGTGTACTTATACAGTTTATTATTTTGATGTTTGTAGATATGGTCATGTAACCTCTAATGTTGCGGAGAGCTTTAACAACTAGATACGTGAAGCTCGCTTGTTACATGTACTACAAATGTTGGAGCATATCCGAAAACAAATAATAGTTCGCATGAACAACAGACGCTTAATGGCTGATAAGTGGAAATGTTATCTTTGTCCTAAAGCTGAGCAGGTACTTAAAGAAAATATGGATAAGGGATGTACTTTATATGTTAAACAATCTAGAGATGAAATTTTGGAAGTGCAATCTCATAGAACTACACATGTTGATTTGGAGAAGAGGACATGCACTTGCCGAGCTTGAGACGTAACACGTATTCCTTGTAAGCATGCATGTGCTACCATTCTTTATATGAAAAGAGACGTATATCAATATTGCGATTGGTTTATGTCCGTAGAAGCGTTTAAGAAGAGCTATGATGAAATCCTTTATCCCATTCCCGATTATGAGAAGCGGAGTGTGCCAAGAGATGAAATCGAGATATTACCACCAATTACTACTAAAAGGAAGGGAAGAAATAGAACTAGACGTATAAACAACAGAACCATTTACAAACGTCCAGTGAAATGTTCTAGATGCAAAGCTGAGGGCCACAATAGAGCAACTTGCAACGAGGCAATTGGTGATTAGTGTGGACTGCTTCCTACAACGAGACTTTTGTTTAGCATTGTTGGATGTCAAGAACTTCGTAGCATTTTGTGCAAGATTTTTCTAATTTTTGAAGTTGTATGTCTAATCATATTGTGTATTTAAGCAATATCAGCGTAATTATGTCAAGAACTTTGTAGTAAATTGTGCAATACTTTTGCAATCTGTGAATATGTAAGTCTTATCATAATGTGTATTCAAGCAATATCGGCTTTATCTATGACAAGAACTTTGTAGCATCTTGTACAAAACTTTTGTAATTTGTGAAGTTGTAAGTGTAAATATGTTGTGTATTTAAGCAATATAAGCTATGATTATGTTATCTTTAAGTTTTAAAGTTAACTTTCACTTTACATGTTAACTTTACGATACTTGTTAACTTTACATTACATGTTAACTTTCATGACAACATGTTAACTTTTAAGTTTATATGTTAACTTTCATGACAACATGTTAACTTTTAAGTTTATATGTTAACTTTCACTTTACATGTTAACTTTCACTTTACATGTTAACTTTCACTTTACATGTTAACTTTTAAGTTTATATGTTAACTATAAGTTTTACATGTTAACTTATATAATAATATGTTAACGTTCATGTTTAAATGTTAACTTTCAAAGTTCTTGTTCAATATTTTTGTTCGAAGTTCTTGTTCAATATTTTATGTAATGTACATATTTAAGCTGAACAAGTTAATTTTCATGTATTTGTCTTGATTTGTCTTGATAAAGTATCAAGTTTATATAGACATTCAATCATTTCATTATAATGTTATTTTTCCACTTTATATGTTAACTTTCACTTTACATGTTAACTTTCTCTAACACATGTTAATTTTGACCTAAATATGTTAACTTTCATGACAACATGTTAACTTTCAACGTAATATGTTAAGTATTGGCTAAATATGTGAATATACAGCTGATCAAATTCAGGCAAGCTTCCTTTTCGTTTTCCAGAAAATACAACTACTGTATACAGAAGCAAATTAACATGCACAATATAAACATGCACATAAGTTTTTCGTCACTCAATCAAATGTTTAAACTGCTTTCTCCCCATACTTATCTAAAGATTCCGCCTGATTTTTCTGTTCCCATCCTTCCATTAGAAGTTCAGCTGCAAGCCTGGCACGTATGACACTAGATGCATCGTCGAGAGTAGTAACTTGAATTGTGTCAACACCAAGGATTATAGCCTTCACATACAAGGGAACGTAAATCCCACAATCAAAACTGCATGACATAAAGTAGCAAGCTAGTTAAATATATGATAATGGATAAAACGGACAAGATTAAATTTGTGAAATACTAACAATCCAGCTTGTTGCTCGCAAGGGACGGCTTCATATCTATACTTCCTCCAAACGTTCTCAGGATCAAATCCTGACTTCATATGTTCTATAAAATTGATCACTTTATTAACTGGTTCAATGTAACCACTAGGGCAAGACGAGCTATAGTGCTTAACAACGCCCTCATCCAACCTGACTTCGGCAAGATGCCAGTGATCATGCCGTACAAGGGGGACAAGGAGTATACTCTTACCCGCAGCAATGTGCTTTTATATAAAGGAAGCATACATATGTGAAAAATCAGGAGTCTTCGCATAAATACTATGTTGTATTGTCAAGAAGAAAATGTTATGTCAATTATAAGTTAGATGTGAAGATTGTAAAGATGGTTAGGGGTTCAATTAATTGCTTACGCAAAAGAAAGTTGATACGACTCCATATTTATTGTTCAGCAAGGTATTTTTGGTCTTTCTAACCATGCTCTTATTCTATCTAACAAAGCTTCCATGACCTATAAGATAATCAAGCAAGAATGAAAATAATATTGCATAAAAAATTAATAAATAGCAATGCGTTTATTAAGCATATAAAACTTGCATGGTCATCGAGACGGCCCCCACAAAGCAGATAAAGAAGCTCCACTGCATGAATACTACTGTTTACAGTATTGAGAATAATGCACGACCTGAAATATAACAATAAGATATCAACGTTAATAGTTTCTGAGAATAGCTGACATGAAACAGTGCTATTTACCATGTAAGAGTAATAGTTAACATAAAACAGTATAAGTTAACATGTAATCGTGAAAGATAGCATGCAAAACTGAAAGTTAACATGTATAGGTAAACGATAACATGTAACAGAAAGAGTTAACATGTTAGAGTAAAGTAATAGTTAACATAAAACAATATAAGTTAACATGTAATCGTGAAAGATAGCATGTAATACTGAAAGTTAACATGTAAAGGTAAAAGCTAACATGTAATAGCAAAAGTTAACATGTCAGGTTTAATGTTGAACTTACGTGAATCTAAGTTAAAGTATATGCGGATATATTACCACTTATGCAAACATTATTTATTATGTAAAGATGAAAGTTCACAAGTAAGGTGCAGCCAAAAATGAATGAGAGTTACAAAACTTACTGATGGAATTTCTGATTACAAAAATTTGAGACCCATTTGTTCTCATCTGGTGTGAGCTTTGCCGAAACATGATCAGATATTCTGAAGTTGTGAATGAATGTTCCTTCACTATCCACTAAGCGTATGCTAAAATTAGAAACATCAGGAATACCCGCGTTTAACAAATCCAGCAGAGCTTCCTCCTTCTTCTTGATTTTCCTGTTCTTCAGAAAATCTCAGCTGCATTCATCAGGTTTATAGTAGTACTTGATTTGCTTTCCCTCCTCAGTTTTCTGGTGTGATACCATAATTATATCTTCAGCAGCTTTCTTCTTCTTCCCTTCTGTGAATGGGGTTCGGATCAGCTGTGATCTCGTCCTAATCCTGGAACTTGGTGCCCTTGTCCCCGGCTTGGTCACAACTTTCTTGGTTCTCTTTCTATAAACATTTGCCTTCGCTGATGCAAGGTTCTCCTGATTCTCCTCCTTTTTCTCTTCTTCCTTCTTCTCTTCTTCTTTCTCTTCCTCTTTCTTCTCTTCCTATTTCTCCACAGACTCACCATCCTTTTCGTTTCCTTCTTCCTTTTCTTTTTCTTTCTCCACATTGGCAACTTCCACCTCTTGCCCTTCTCCTTTCTCTACTTCCTTGTCTACTTGTGTAGCCTCTTCCTCATTCTCTATTTCCTCCTCCATTCGCGTAACCTCCTCCGTAACATGAGAAGATTCTTGTCTAATATTGGTTATATCGCCATAATCGAAGCAATCAGTATCATCACCCCTATCAAAAGAATCCAAACACTTTTCTTCTTTTTCTGTGTAGCCTTAGTATGCCTGTCATTCTCTGCCATAAGATTCTTCATACTCTTCTTCAAATCTGCGGGGTCGATGAGATCACCGGTTCCTTCATATTGCTCCAATTTCTTGTTAAGGCGATGTATCTCCTTAGCGCAAGCATCCCATTGATATCTCTTACTCTGTTTGACAGCATGGAGCAATTTTCAATTAAGTTTAGCTGTATTTCTCTAAAAATGAATTTGATGTTCACTTGACAACTTCCTTATCTCATCTTCCCTCTCAAGAGCATTAGTGATATGCTGGGCAAATATCTAAAAAAATAACCAAATTGATATTAGCTAAATAAACAATGAATAAAATAAAGATAATATTTAAGAAAAACAACAAAATTTAAAATACTAACATGTAAGGATGAAAGTTAACATGAACACACAAAATTAACTTTAACGGGAAAAAGTTAACATGTAAGGATAAAAGTTAATATGAAAGGATGAAAGTTAACATGAACGCACAAAAGTTAACTTTAACGAGAAAAAGTTAACATGTAAGGATAATAGTTAACATATACATACTAAAACTAACATGTATCACGAAGTTAACATGTATTCTTGAGAATTAAGATATTCGATGAACATTCACATGTATATAGAAAGTACATGCACGATGAATTAACATGCACATAGAAAATTAACATGAAACAATACAAATTAAAGTGTAATAATATTAACGTTAAAATGTAATACTAACATGTTAAAAAGTTAACATGAAACAATGTACACTAACATGCAGATAAAATAATTGATGCTTACATAGCCTATTGATGAGCTCTTAGATTTATCGGTAAACTTTTCTACCTTCTCCTTCTTCTTCATCAAAGCAACCTTCTTCAGCATTGGTTGCTCCACAAACTTGCTCTTATCTGGTGCAAGAGGGATTCTTTTTTTTCCCCGGCGAGTGGTATCATCCTTCCTCAAGCTGGGCTGCCTTTGATGGTATTTCTCAATGCGTGGGCTGACAGTTAAAATTGGTTTATCTACAATTTCAATGGTTGCTTTTTCAGCCTTTAAAACAATAGTATCTTTCCTCATCGATTCAGCCCTCCCTCCAACCACTACCCAATTAGTCAAAGGGGGCTTCCATCTCAAGTTGAGGGCTGGTTTTTTGATGCCTGTCATCTCGTAGTATCATAGCTGTCAAATTACAATGAAAGAAATTATACACTTTTATAAAAAAGCAAAACTATATATAACATGAACATTATGAAGGAGTAGCAACAAATTCTAGAGATGAAATTATCTTTCATTCTTTCAATCCACTTTGTTCAACTTCTGACTAAATTTAATTTTCAAACTTATATGTTAACTTTCATCGTTACATGTTAAATTTAGTAGGTAAATGTTAACTTTTACTATTCAATGTTAACTTTCCTGCATAAGTGTTATATTTCACGTTAACATGTAAAGTTTCACAGTATCAAGTTAGTTTTCAATCATGTGCATGTTTTTCTGATGCATAATTATCAAAGCTGCTAATAGCCAAAACAAAATCACACTATATGAACATGTAACTTACAGGAATGAGTGGCATGCATCCTGGTACATACGTAAACCCTGCCTTTGTCATTCCTTCAACAGCAATTTGAATGCCTCTCTTTGTCTCATCAAAAATAAATTTTCCCCACGTAATAGCTTTTACTCTCTCAATACTCTCAAAATATTGAAACAACTGTCTTGAGATGCCTTGTGAGCTATTAGGGCACCAAATCATTGCACATTGGTACAAAATTTAAAGTAGTACAAAATTCTCAATATCCTTCTTTGACGTTGGCTCAACAAGAGTCTCCAATAACTCTTCAACATATCTCCGCATGCTACTAACTTCTATATCTTTGCCCTTAGCCTTGGCCTTTGCCTTTCCCTTTCCCTTTGGCTTTGCCTTGTGCTTCATTGCCTTCTTTGCCTTCATCATTTCTTGTTTATCTGCAAAGTACTCCCGCCAGAGCCGGTTGTGCGGGTCTCTATTTCCAAAAATCATTTCCCCATCAATTGGGAAGCCCGTATGCTTTTCCACCCACTCCACATCAAATTTTACTGACATCATCGACCCGGATATGGAATCAGGGAAAGCGAATTCATTCGTTAAAATATAATGACTCAACACGTGCTCTGGTGCTGGTCGATCACGTGCTGGAGGTCCAAACAAGACATAGTGCTGAAAGGTGCTGCCCTGATAAGCATCCCAGTGACACTTCCGTATCCTTGGTTCAAGATTTTTCATAAATGTATAGTATAAACCAAAACAGACTGTAGGCCTGATATCACCTACAGCTACATCAACTTTCCTGCATAAAGGTAAATATTAACACTTATTAACATCAATGGTAAATATCCCTTCCACTTATTAACATCATTGACAAAATTAACATTAAAGGTTCAAACTTAACATCCTTTGGTAAAAGTTAACACGTAAGGATGAAAGTTTACATGAATCAACACAATTTAACATATGTTCATAAAATTTACCATTAGTTTATGAATTTTTTCATGTAATGCTATCACTTAAACAAAAATTCATAGGATCTAATTATACTTAGCTCTATATAATATTCACTTACTTCTCATAATAGTTGGAAATGATTGTACATTGTAATTCATTGGCTATGATTATAATTCTCAATATATATTACATGATAATACAACACAATAAACTAAACTCCAAACAATGAGTCTATATGTCATAAAATAGGGCTACACTTCATACATAATATCACTCAGTTAAGACAAAAATTCTATGAATGAGGTCCCAGTTATATCAAATTTTACTACCAATGAATTGAATATCAAAATTCAATAGTTATGGCCTTAGCCTAGCAACAAATTGTTATTAATTACATGAATTGGAAATAGCTAACATATAAGGCATTAACTTAGTAAATGTCAATATTTATTAATATGCATGGCTAATAATTGACACTTAAAGGTAAAAGTTAACAACAAAGGAGAATTATTGACATGCATTGCTAATAGCTAACAACAAATGAGTTTTTTTAACATGCTTCATAACGGTTATACTTGATGCGGTTAAGATCATACTCCCAAATTAATAAAGTGGTTCTACACTACAACAACTAGTTTTTCACCACCATTGTTGCATAAACAGACCCCATAAATCTCAATCACATTTCAAACAAATAAACTGTTATCTTTCTTCCTTTTTTCCCGCTCATATTTTCAACTAACAGCTAACAACATCATTTGACAAAATACTGATAACTAAAAATTAACTAAATTCAAAGCTAAAATTTTCTCAATTGATTGGGAACTTACTTCTTCTTTGAAATGGGCACAGTCTTCGTCGATCTTCTCCTCTTGCGTTCACGTTTTTCCGGTCCCCTTTTCATGCGCAACAGGGCTTTCGTCGCCTTGTTACTCTCCTCATCCTCAGAGGACGCCGGAGAAGACCCGCCTTCCTCAACCGAGCGGGCGGGAGACACCGAGGCCGAGGAGGCGATGGTTCTGGCGCATCCTCCTTCGACAACCGCGCCGAGCGACGCCGAGGACAAATGCCTTCCGTTCCTATTTTCTCTCCTACACCCTTCTCCACATTACGGTTCTCGGCCATTTCAATTTGATTTCTGTTTTCAATTTTTTGAGGATTTAATGGACTTTTGAGTGAAAACTAGGGTTTCGAAATTGGGTTCTCAAGATGACACAGGTGTGAGCGAGGGAAAAGAGAAGAGGGAGAGAGAGAGGGCAGAGCGGTTTTGGGGGGAACGGGTTTAAGGGGTAGTTTAGGATTTTTGGGTATTTTTTATCTCTCTGCTGAGTTGTAAAGGTAGATAGGGGCTTAAGCACAAGTATTTCATGTACTGGGGGCTTTTTTACACAAAAAATAAAACGGGGGGCCTTGTCACAATGACTTTTTTTTGGGGGGCCTTGAGACATTTTTTCCTTATTTGTTTTAGTTTCTTTAGGGAATGTTTTAGTTTTATGCTGGTATTTTTTTTCCCTTGCATTTTACGTAATATTTTCCAGCTTCGCTTTAGATATTTTGTTCTAAGTTAATGACGAATAATATGTTCACCATACAAAGTGAAAAAAAGAGGAGAATTGAAAAGAGTAATGAAAATATTAAATAAATTGATTTAAAGAAAGACCGAGCGTGGATGAAAATTTGAAAAGATCTAGAAAAGGCGAGTAGTGGGTGGAACCCATTTGAGTAGTGGTAAAAATGAACTGACAAAATTACCCTTAGACTTTATCAAAATGACCTCCAATACTTTTACAAATTGAAGGAAATACACATTCCTTCGACTTATGTTGTGCCCAAAAAGTTCTATATAGATTAGTATAGATATCTTAAAAGATCTAGAGGCATATACGTTTCTAATCTTGACTTTGTATGTCCACCATGTACTGTTGACTTTGTACGTCCACCATGGACTCATGATATCTAATGATATGAAGGTGATTTGCTTCATGTGTTGAGCCAACTTCCAATAGACAAAATGTGTTAGAGTCCACTCATGTACATGGACTCAAATCCAACCAAAATTTCCAGTTCTCTGCAGATTCAAGATTTCCTTGTGAATTTCATTACCATGCACCTATCTATTTTTGCATTTTCATTATATGTTTTGTCTCTTGATAACATTTTTAGTCAATTGTTAGGTCTAAGGACTTCACCATTGGTCTGTGTTGATCCTTTCTTCCAAATGCCAGTAGAAGGCTTATTTATTTATTATTATTTAAGGCGCAGGGTTGGGGTTGGAATCATTTATTTGCTAGTTGTTAGCACTTCCATTAGTATATATATCTCCTCTAGGTTAGAAGGTAAGTAGTTGGTTATAGCTCTATCATTATAACAAGGAATTCTTTATACAACCTTGAGTATTTATATAGTGCTAGCAGCCAACTAGGATAGCTAGGGAGAATGATTTCCACTCTAATACGCTTCTAGGTTTCCACAAAAGAATACTTACTCTCAAATCTAACTGTAACTGATATAAAAAAGGAGTTTAAAACTCTAGCTATAACATGGCATATGACTGGTTATGCTTATTACTATGGTAAAGCTTTTTTAAAAAAATTAGATTAACAAAGCCCAGTGAAATTAACAAACTCACCTCATGGCTAGCTAGTGTACAAATCACAAAATGTGAAAATAAGAACCTAGGTTTTCTTGGTAGAAGCGAGCATAGCTGTGAGTGACCAATCTCTGAGAATAAAAATCTTTCTTCAATGATGAGAATGAATTATACGTCTAGGAGTTATGTAGCCACTGATAATCAATCCTCCTATAATTATTTAATTTAGCTTACAGTTTGGAGACTAAATATTCTTTTAGCTGCAACAAGGCACATGGTAAGCTCTCTAATTGATACGCCAAGTAAAATGTCAATATAGAATATTCTACCATTAAATTTGAAGCTACTCAACGAGCTATAATATAAGAGCATAGCCCTAGCTCTAACCAAGCAACATTGGACTGTTAATGTAGAACACACTGTGGATATATTCATAAAGAAACTGGACCGTTAGAACTCCAAACGCGGACCCAGCAGAAGAAAATAACTTGCAACAAAGAACGGGTCATATCTCCCAAACCGTATGTCGGAATTGGAAAAATTATACATGAAAATTGCGTATTTTTTCGAGACGGAGTCAACCAAATTAACCATTGTTCGGTTTGTCACCGTATGTTTTATAAAATTCCCTCCGGATTGAGAGATATCAGAGTTTTTATCAATTTTTACTATTTTAGGTAATGTTTTAAGAGTTTGTTTTGATTAGGAAACAAATCCGGTTTGATTCTAAATTTGACTGATTTATTTCCCCAATCATAGGGAGTCTTTTAAGGAAAGTTTTGTTATTTTTATTTTTCGTAAAGTTTGGGTTCTAGTAGGAGTCTTGTTTATCTTTCATTTAAGCAGGGGATTGTAAGCCCTAGAGGCATAACTTTTCATCAATAAAATTTCTTCTTTATTATATTTTTTTCGTGGATTCGAAGTTCTTCGTGGATTCGAAGAACGTTCTTTGTGGATTCAAAGAATAATCCTTGATGGATTCCAAGATTTATCACTTCTGCGCTGCGTTAACTATTAAAGAAATTCACATGTTTGTGATTGTTCTCAGTCTTTTGATACATAAATTTTAGTCTATTGGTTAAAAGTTCATTGAAATATAAACTTGCCAAGACCAACATTATAAATTAAAACTGAAAGTAGTTTAGCAAAGTCTTTTTGTTTGGTCAATGAAACAAATTTTATTTCACTCACCATCTAAAAGTTTAGAGTACATCAATATCGAAGCAAATGTAAGGCCGAGAACCCAGCTAAAAAACAGAGCATCATGAAAACAGAGAAGAAATAGTTAAACAATGGTTATGGAGGATTTATCCAATTCATTTCAGCAAACGGAATTGGATTACAATGAATGATAGTGAACAAAGCAACTTTAATTTGGTGAGAAACTTTAGCTTAATTTGCTCATAAAAATGCAAATGGTGTCTCTTCAACGCCAGACATGATAAACAACAACTACGAAGTAAAGCCTCTTAGGGCCCGTTTGGATGACGGAAGTATTAGAAATGAAAAATAGATCAAAGAAGTAACTTTTAAAATTATGAAATAGAAAGCATTGGAAGTAGTATTTATTTTATTTGTTTCACACATTTTTAGAAGTAGCGAAAATGATACTTCTTTCTCCTCATTTACTTTTTATATTTGGATAACAATTGAAAACATTGTTCAAGTAGCTTAAACTCCATCATCCAAAATTATATTATACAATCAAAACCGAATACTAAAATTTTTATAATAATAATAATCTTATTGTTGGGGTGTATCTAAAATTATTTTACAGGGTGAGTATTTCGCATTCAAAGAAACAAATAAATGCACACATATCAAGGACCAATTTGCAACATTAACAAAACACAATCAATCACATAGAAAATTATCTACAAAAAGAAGTTTAGTCTAAAACATGATTTTTTTTTATGTATACAAAAAGAAGTTAGCCTAAAAAATGACTGGGACATACGAATCCAACCCAAGTCCGTAAATAATTAGCTTGTAGTTCAAATTGAATCCTAAGAATCCCTAATATTTCGTGAACCCATATCTTCATATTGACCCCACCCTCTGCTTTCCCTATTTTGTAGCTACTTCAGAGGCTCTTCAAGCAAAACAATTAAGGAAAAATGGTGACACATAGGCGCCACATCAGCATGTTAAGAGGTGTTGAAAATAGCACTTCAAGAGAAACAAATAGATTTTTCTGTTCGAAGTAGCAGAAGTAGCCACTACTTTCATTACTTCATCCACTTTATAGCTATTTCCGTGCATACAAACAGGACATTAGAGAACTAGTGAAGCATTCTGTCCTGCATACAACTCCTCCAACTAAATGATAACCAGCACATTATATCATTCCAAACAGTAGCATAGAAGCAGCATTCAAAGAAAAGATGAGCATGATTTCAAGAGAGCTAAAGCATCAAACTCAAATGATCGTCAGTAAAACATAAAAATATAACCTCAATCCTCACCACAACTTTGGAGTTTTGATGTAATGATTAGGGACCTTAATACGGTATTTGAGCAACCTAGATTGAAATCTCACCGGTCATAAATTTAAAATGGAATTTCTAAAAATTGACACCGTTGTGTAATTTCATGTTCTAGCTCATACAAAGGGTGTTCAACCTACAGAGACAAGTTAGAATATAAAAATATAACCCTCAACTATCACCACAACTTTAACGTTTTGATGTAATGGTTAGGGACTTTAATAGAACCTTTTATGAATGTCTAACCAGCGGATGAATGAGTGTTTGGGGAATCAAGAGCTTTCCAAATAGTAGCATCCCAAACCATAGAAGGCTTAGAGGGAATGATATCATTATAGGTAAGAGCAAGCTTTAAAGTTCTATGTTGATACCTAGTTTGCATTATTTAAAGAGTATTATTACTCACAGAGTCATATTGCACAAGAACATAGTCTCTCAACTTCAAAACTTGTTTCCACATCCATGAATCCCCCTTGTTTAGCATAACAGGCCAAATTGAAGAGCTTCTAAGATAATTGTCATGAATCCATTTGATCATCAATATGTCCCTTATACATTGGATAATGCCATAAAATTTTCAGACCAAACCACAATGCTTCAGTAAATAGTTGACCAGTAAACTCTCAATCCTCCCATAATTATGAGAATGACAAATAGTATCCCAGGAAACAAGAGAAATACTTGAAGAGTCGACATTACCCCAAAGGAACCTTCTGCAAATCTCATCAATTTTGGGTAGAACCTTCATTGGAAATTACAATTACTGGTCCAAAATACTTGAATGCCGACTATAACAGTTTTGATGAGTTGTAATTTGGCAGCATATGAGAGTTTTCTGTTATCAAGCTAAGTCTAGACTAATCTTCCTTTAAAATAATTCATAATGGAAAATCCTAGCCTTAAACTCCCTTTCTCTCCTTTGAGTAAACATTTGTCTTCAATTGTTAATTTGCGAAGCACTACAGGATACGTTTATAACTTTGGAGGAGAATCAATGTAAGTTTGAAACCGCCATAAAAAGCTACACTGAGAAGTATATTAACCTTCCCTCTAGTTCAATAAAAAAATATTACATTGAGAACAAACTGTACATCTTGACCAAACTTATTTTCTGATGAAGATAGAAAATCATCACCCACTTTATGACTAGTATTTTCATTTTCCTCGGTCTGGAGGTTATGAATTCTTGATCTTCCTAATTTAGCAATATACATACTTACTGTTTTTAATTTTTCTCACTGATATTTGGATATAAATTTAAGGGTTTTTTTTGCTTATAAACCCAAAGTTGTAACCACCACCACCCCACCCCCTCTAGCGGCCCAAGCAAAAAAATCGACCCCGTTTATTTTCAAATATGTGTAGTGGTTCTGTATGTTTTCATACACCCAAAATACAAACCTTAGTTGACTTTAAATCAAGATATATAATACAAAGTGCACAGATGCATACTATAGGGTGTTAGTTCTATACTATAGGATGTGTAGCTACATATATTGAGACATAGCTATATACTATAAGATGTACAGCTACTTATTGCTGGATCTTGGGTGAAAACCTAAATGAGGGGGTGAATAGGGTTGCAGATACATTTTGCCAGATTAAAAATAAATATCAAGATATGCAACGGAAATTAATGTGAAATAAATTATAAAATAATAGAACCACAAACAAAGTAAATTTTATTGTGGTTCGAATAAATCCTACCTTCACTCTTTCTTCTCTTGAAGGGGATTTCACACTTTGATAAATGTTCTCCTAGATTATAAACTCTAATTTGGTAGGCTTTACAAGAGACGCGCCCTAGATTAGTCCCTAATCTAGTCATCTAAAGCCAAATAATCTATCACTAGTGTATAACCCTAGCACTAAGCTAGCAACCCTCAAGTAAACATGGCTTGAGTATGCTAACAACCCGATCAAAAGCGTCATAGAAAAAAAGTTGTTTATCAAACATAAAATATCTGTCAAGCGCAAATAAAAATGATCTTATAGTCCTTTTTATGATCAAACTGTTCTTCTAAAGATGTGACATCAGATCTGGAAGAACAATGTCGAGTCACGCAATCTTAGGGCAACATAATTGACAGAGAAGAATCCATAGATGTAATGCACGATGATGTTACAAGCGAAAAGGGTTAGGAATGATCCGGATAGTGAGCACGATCACTTTTTCAAACCCTAAACACTTCTTTCTCTTCCTCCCTCTTTTTCTTTTCTCAATTAGGTCAAGAAATTATTGTGAAAAATGAATAGAATAGTCACCTATCATCAATAATTAATGGCTGAGATTAAATCTCAACCAAGCCACTGATTCGACGCAGCGTCCATCGATAGGCATACGCTCATCAATGGACATCTTGCTCATCGATGGGTGAAATCCCCTATCGAGGGAAAATTACTCGCTATCGAATATCTCCATCAAAATGAGTTAACAAATCGATTGAAAAAGCAGTAGGCCAAACGATTGAAAATGCTCATTGATGGGCAAATGGCTAATTGATGAGTGTTGGCCTATCAACAGAGCTGCTTGCAGAATCATCAATTTGAGCTGAAACTCATATCCGTTATCACTCATTTTTCTACTCTTTTTTTTCATCCTACACAAGTGATCTCAAACACAAATTAGTAATAAATTAAAGTTTATCATTATTCATACAAAAGATATATGGACAAGGACCTAACAATCTCCCCCTTTTGATAATAATAAACCAGAAAAAATTTGATTATGCTAGATGCAAGTTTGAGATAACAATGAGGTATGAAAAATTACATTTTATGAAAAAGAAATAGAGAGATGCATGCTCCCCCTACATATATGCATACACGAAACGTGAATGCCGGTCTAAGACTCCCCCTATATCAGTACATCATAATATATCATACATTAAAAATATGCACGAAAACACGGACAAGAGAAACATTCAACTCAAATCAATCTTTATCCAAAAATTTTCTCCCTCTTGTTATTAGCAAAAGAATGAGAAATAAGGTTTCCAAATGAACATGAATAAGAGAGAAATACCAGAGCAAATATTATTCAAAGAAAACAGGGGAAAAGATATCCAAGCAAGTCCACATATATTTAGAAAATATTTGACATGAGATTAAGACTAGAAACAAGTAGACAACATTCTGTCTTATTGCTCATACAAAACACGAAATCCAAAAATACATGAGTAAGATGAAGTAGAGAGCATGAACATCAAAATACAAGAAATATATGTATACTATCAGAAATGTATGAGCAAAAGAAAAGAAAATTGGACTAATTCAAACTTTATCAAAAAAATGACCAAAATATCATTCTATCATCTCAACCATACAAGATTTTACAAGGAAGAATGACAGAGTTTGGCAGGTGAGATACACCATCTCTAAATATATATATAACATTTAGTGTAGGGTGCATATCCGTTGAGTTTTGTATTTACCAAAAGAATCCATAAGTGTGGGTCTTCGATCATTTTTTAACAAATACACTTGATTTTGTGGATTATATATAAGTGTGGATATTTGATCATCTTTTAACAAATACACTTATATACTATTATAATTTTTTCTTTTTAACATGGATGCACATTGACTGTCATATAAATTAATTGGTAATACAATGTCCAAATAAAGATAGGTCTGATATATCCAAAATATACATATATTACACATACTGATGTCACAACTCCCTAACAACATACAAACCAAGATAAATTGAACCACATGAGTGTAAGAGGTTAGTGTGATGAAATGAATTCATAGTGATCAAGTCTCCACCATATCCAAAAAAAAAAAAAACAAACATGAATGCAAGTATAACCAATGCGAAAACTGGTGGACTTCTCAAGGAATAGCTAATCTAATGTACCAATAAACAATAAAAAGCACAGTAATCATCTCAAAAATATGTAGGCGCATTGATTAAGTTCTTTTAACAAAAAGTAAGAAAAAGAAATTTTTATGAATTTTTTAAATAAACAAAAAAAATAAACAAGGAAGAAAAGAAAAGAAACAAATATATACATGATAGCAAGCTAAGTATCTAAGGATAATATGCCTAATTCCTCCCTCAATCTCATGAAACATTTCTCAGGCAACAGTTTGGTAAATATATATGCAAACTGATGATCGGTGGGGATAAATTCTATAGATATATCTTCCTTTGCAATGTGGTCCCTCCAAAAATAATGTCGAATATCTATGTGTTTAGTGCGAGAATAATAGATCAGATTGTCACTAAGGTCAATAGCACTTTTGTTATCACATCTAAGTGGGATTCTTTTGTATGAAGGCTAAACTCAGCTAGGGTCAAAGTCATCCACAGAGCTTGAACACAATAACTACCTAGGTCAATGTACTTATCTTCTGTGATTGACAAGCCTACACAATTTCTTTTTCTACTTAACCATTCCACTACAGAATGTCCTAACAAGTGTATTGTGTCGCTAGTACTTTTCCTATCAGTATGACTACCAATTCAAAAGAGTTATAATTTGGAAACCATAAATCAAATTTTAGCATTCTAACAAGGTACCAAAAAAATTATTATACAGCATTCAGATAAGATTCTTTTGGATTGGATTGGAATCTCGCACACAAACATATGGAAAACGTAATATTAGGACGAGAAGCTATAAAGTGCAAAAGATTACCGATCATACTTCTATACCTCTTTTCATCGATCAAAATTTCAGTTTCCTCTCGTGTCACTTTTGCCGACGGACTCATTGGGGTAGTAGTTGCCTTCAAGTTGTTCATGCCAAACCTTTTCGAAAGTTCCTTGACGCACTTCTCTTACCAAATGAATCCTCCATTTTTAGTTTGTTTGACTTGAAAATTGAGAAAATATTTTAGGTCCCCCCTCATGCTCATTTCGAACTCAACCTGCATTAGTTTTTCAAACTTATAATAAAGATCCGTATTAGTAGCTCTGAAAATAATGTCATCCACATAAACTTGAACAATATGGCTTTCTTTTCCATTTTTGTGAATGAATAAGGTATTATCTGCATACCACTTAGAGACGTCATGTTTTAAGAGATAAGAGCTTAGATGATCATACCAGGAACAAGGTGCTTTTTTGAGACTGTATAAAGCCTCATCAAGCTTAAAGACATGACCTGGAAATTCATAATCAACAAAATATGGGGTTGCTCTACATAGACTTATTCCATAAGGTAACCATTTAGAAGACACTCTTCACATTCATTTGATAGAGCTTGAAGCCATTGTAAGAAGAAAATGCAAGCAAAATTCTGATGACTTCAAGTCTAGCAACTGGTGCAAAAGTTTCGTCAAAATTAATGCCCTCTATCTGATTATAACCCTTAGCAACAAGTCTAGTTATCACATTATCTTGTTCATTCAACCTATGTTTAAAAACCCATTTAGTCCCAACAATTGGTTGATTATTTGATTTTGAAACTAACTTCCACACTTTTTCCTAGTGAACTGACTTAACTGTTCATGCATTGCCAAAACCCAACTATCTTCTCTTAAAGCTTCATTTACATTTTTCGATTAAATTTTAGATATAAAGCTAACATTCGTACAAAATACACGAATATAGGATTGAGCATGCTTATCTTGCATGTGCCATTTGTGTCTGAGTCAAGCAAAGATGATGTGGCAACTGTGCTAACATAGTCTTGTAGATGACTAGGTTATTGATGAATCATTTTCGGGAGTTCACTCATGGAAACTACCGACTGATATTTTGAGTCCCGGCATCTAGTGGTTGATCTTCTTAAGAATTTGGTTCATGGAGGTGATATTTTCTTCTTCATCATTCTTCTTTTCTTGAGATTCTTTGACCTCTTCTTGTATAATCTTGGAGCTATCATTTCGTAGTAGGTCCATATCTAGTGCTTCGTCATCAGAACTATCAACATAAGAGGACTGAGTGTGAGTCTCACAAACTTTATACGGATAGGCTCTTCTAACATTTTTGTTCTTTTGGTATACACCCTATAAGCCTTATTACAAGAAGAATATCCTAGAAAAGTACATTCATCATTTTCAAAATAAAACTTTTCAAGAGAATCTTTCATGTTCAAATGATAACATTTGCAGCCAAAAATACAAAAATGTGCTACGCTTGGGGAATTTTGATAATAAAATTCGAAAGATATTTTATTTAGTAAAGATCGAAGGTTCACTCTATTAACTACATGGCATGATGTATTAACTGCTTCAGCCTAGAAGAACTTAGGCAATTGATATTCATTTAACATAGTCCTAATTATTTCTTGTAGAGTTTGATTCTTGCACTCGATGACCCCATTTTTTTAAAGATATTCGAGGTGAAGAGAACTCATGAGAAATCCCTTTTTCTAAGCAAAAAATTTCAAAAGATGTATTTTAAAATTATTCTCTGTGATCTGACCATAAGATTCAAATGGGAAGATCTAATTCTTACTCAATTCTTTTTAAAAGTTTTTCAAAAATTTTAAGACAATCACTCTTGTTGGCTAGAAAAATAACTCGTGTAAATCTAGAGTAATCATTAACAACTAGTAAATAATATCTTTTACCTCCTAAGCTCTGCGTATTAACAGCACCAAACAAATCGAAGTGAGGCATTTGTAGAGGTTTGGACATGCTCACCTAGTGCTTGCTCTTGTGAGAAGATTGAGAAAATTTATTTTTTATAAATGCATCACATACCTTGTCACTCTCATATGAATAGGATGGCAAACCTTACAACTCTTTCCTTGAGAGTTTTTGTAGTAAAGCCATGCTAGTGTGACCAAGTCTCTAATATCATAAATCTACATCTTCTACCCTTCAACCAAGCATTTTACACCATCAGGTTTTATATCAAGAAATATTCAAGGTGTAAATGTTAGCATGTCTATTAATAGTAAAAATAGTTGAGCATGTTTAGAATAAATTTTTTGCATACTCTCGACTCAAATAAAATTGACATACCTTTATCACATAATTGATTGATGGATATGAGATTATGTCCTAAACCATCAACAAGTAGAACATTAAGGGGTTTAAGGTCATCGTTACCTACTTCACCTACTCCTCCAATTTTACCCCTACCATTATTACCAAAAGTCACATATCCACCTTTCTTCTTCTTGGCGAGACTAAAGAACTATTTCTTATTTCCTATCATGTGTCGCGAGCAGCCTGAGTCTAAATACTAAGTGTTCCCTTGCTCCTTAGCTCGCCAATGCACTTACACAAAAGAAGGCAAGTGTGACCAGGGTATCCATATATGTCCACGCTAGTTAGGAATGGTTTCCTTTGGTACCAAATCTATTTTACTATCTTAGTTCTATATTGCATCCTACAAGATATGGAAATGTATCCCATTCTACCACAAAGTGTACAAACAATAGAGGATGCATTTGAAATAGGTGCCGAGATTATCAAATTGTTTCCTTTACAAAATGATATTTTTATTATTGTTAGAATATGAATAGCTGAGACCCATCTTAGCTTTTGCAAATGTTGATTGAAAAGGACCACTGTTGATGTATAGAATCACAGTCACTAATCTCGTGTGAGCTTAGTTCTTAAGAGAGTCGAGTCCGCCTTCCCTTCTTATATCCGGTGATGTTGCTCCGGCCAGGGGTTCACCTGTGGTAAGAGAACACTTGTGGAAGAGGTGGAGTTGGGATCTCCGGTGGTTCCTCCGACGGTCAAGTTAGTATGAGGAAGAGAGCCAAATATGGAGAGGGAATTCACTGAGAAGGATCACTTACCTCATTTTCTGTACAGATAGCTACTTATATCTAGGGTTTTGGGAGTATTTTTATCTTTCTATATGATAGGAGACAGCTGATGGGTGAGCCCTCTCTTCCACGTGTTAGCTAGTAATTGGATGAGGGTCTGTCCTTGTCAGCCACGCCAGCTGCCTTTACAGATGTCAAGTGATGAGTGGATTTAGGAGTTAGTGTTGTTCATTCACAATTAATGAGATGGGATTGGCGGCGTCCGCAGCCATATTAGTCCGAGGTACCTTAAATACTGTGAGAGATGGAGGAGTTAAGGGGCTGACAGTGCATTTAATGCGATGTTGATGGATTGTCGGGATTGGATTTTAGATAACCATCGTTTAGGTGGAGGAAACCACGTAGGATGAGAGAGGGGGGAGTTGGGACCGAAGGGTCGACTCGCACGGCCTCTCGAGTCATCTACAAAAGAGGGGTTAGCCAGAAGGACGACTAGTATCGCCTTTCGCGTCGTCCGAGGGGACTAATAGTTAAAAGGCGGCGGCTAGTAGTCTTCTGTGTCGCCCAGGGGGACAAGCGACTTGAGAGGAGTAGCCTCAAGGCAATTGATTGGTTAGGCGGACGACTAGTACCACCTTTCGCATCATCCGTAGAAGAGAATTGTTAAGGGACCGACCAACACTGCCTTTCGCGTCGGTCATGGTGATAGTCATCCATCGCCACTTGGTTCGAATAGCAAGTGTAGGGCGACTCAGTTAGATTTGATGTGGAGGCTCGGGTCGTCCCGAACTAATGAACAAAAGTGTTCATTTGTTCTAACACTCGGGGTCTTCCTCTTCAAGTACTGATTAGTAGTTATGACCATAACAGTTGGCCCCTTTCACTTGGAGTCGGTTGGAAACGAGTGCAAGTGAAGTAGATAGTATGGCCCTGGTCGAGCAAGGGTGAGTTTGGGAAGAGGCTTGAACGTTCTCGTGATGGAACGTGGCTAATGTCAGTGAGCAGTTTCTTGGCCATTGGCGTTTCGCCTCCTGGGCTCGATGGTGGGCCCCTCTTGGAGTAAATGGGAGGGGCTTTCCATCTTTCGAGGCGGTGCCTCGGGGCTTGGGCTTCAATCTCGTCCGCTGATCGTGAATGGGTGCGGTGTTGATGGGCTTCTGTATAAATGTGAAGAGGTGAGGGAGAAGGAAGCTTTTACTTTCCTCCTCTCAAATACAAAACTCCGGCGATCTTCTGGTGAGTGATACAGACATCTTCCATGGATTTTGATCAGAAAATAGCGTGATGAGTTTCGCTCGAAGGTGACTCAGGCACAGATGAAATCTCTGCACTCGAAGTTTGACACCCCGAAGGGTTTCAAGTTGGAAGCGCCGGCCAAATCATTGCCGGTGTACTGTCACGACGATAATAGAGCGCCTCTCTACACCAAGCATCTGGAATGTGGTCTGCGACTACCACTGCACCCATTCCTTCAAAAAGTGTTCGAAGAGCCGGGCGTGTCTCCTATGCAAATGAAGCCCAATTCGATTGCCATACTGGTCGGCTTCATTGTCATTTGCCGTTGGTTGGCGATTCGTCCCAAAGTGAGCGTGCTGAGTCATCTGGTCAACGTAATTGTGCAGAAGACGCCCCACTATCACCTTCATATGTCGGGGGAGTTCAAGGTCATCCTAGAACTTCCTAAGTTGAACAAAGGGTGGAAAGATAGATTTGTCTGGGTCACAGGGGACGACTCCAATTTGGGTTGCGCGGCTTGGCCAGAGATAAGGAGAGAAGCTTTGGAACCGAAGCCTCTGCCAAAGGATGAGCGACAGGAGTTGAAGCAAATTCTCAAGTACGCGGGACCGCGTTAAATGAGCAATTTACTCGACAAGTCGGTTCTACGACTTCATGGGATCTCATCGGTTCCTCCTAGCCCCCATGACGAGGCGAGAGCGCATAATGTGACCTTCGGTGGTATGGTCGGAAGGATGGCTTCATTGGATTCAGCTTCCGAGGAAGAAAATCCTGAGGAATGTGAAGGGATGTTGACTCGGCGAGCCAAACGGCAATGACTAGAGTTGGCCTCAGAAGAAGCTCCACCTGTGCAAGGGGGAGGTGGAACGACCACTGTCGGTCATGAGGAGACGACTACGGGTGCCGCTTCGAGTGGGGTCGTTGGCTTTCGAAGGACTCGGCAGAAGAAAACTAGCCATGATCCTCGAGGAGCTAGACGGCTGGGAGAGAGTTGGGAGAACCCGATGGAGGCATGGTCGTCAGAGTCGGAAGGGGAGGCCGGCGACCGACCATTTACTGAAGCCGAAGGGGTGAAGGTCTGCCACACGATCACTGACGTCATTTCCCAAACGACGCCCAAGATTGCTCCAGGAGGGGCTGAGGGCTATTCGGAGCAGGTGGTTGCTGACGACCAAGTGGCATCACCACAGGAGTTACCTCGTCGGCAAGGCAACAGACAGATGGGTGGTCGGGAGATGGGTTTCATCCCAGCGGGATGGCCTTCTCCCTATTATATGGCCGAGACCGATGAGGATTGGAATAAGGTGAGCGACCTATTGATGGGGACGTTCTCCTCTTCCGATCGTTATGAAGGGGAGCTCGATGCGGAACACTGATACAAGTTGGCTGGACATATGGACGTTCGCTCGTTGGTGCTAAGGTCGAGCTATGTGTAAGGGAAAGCAATAGAGCAATTTAACTTGCCTGAAGATCAGGAGGTTTTGAAGATGGTTCCCGATGTAGGTCTACACGTAATCCTGCGGAGTTACTTGACCAGGGGATGCTTAGTGGAAGAAGAGTTATACAGTCGATTGGCTCAGGGCCATCAGGCTTACGAAAGGCTTCAAAGAAACATATTGCTCCTGAGACTAGCGGAAATGAAGAGCTCAACCAAGTCATCAAGGAGCTCTCGGTCAAACAAGCCGAACTTGATGATTGGCGCCGCGAGATGAAGGTTAAGGACCAAACCATTTTAGAACTCAAGGCATCGAGTGATAAGAAGTCGGCCGAGATTAAGGAGCTCCGACAAAGGCTGCGAAGTAACACTGGGGAGTCTGGGCCGGCCGATGATGTATACAGGGAACAAGACCGTGCCGTGGCACAGGCGGCCCTTGAGAAACAAGTAGCATGCCAAGGCTCGCTTGGCGCAAGAGTTGGCCGCTAGCCAACAGCTTTTGGATGAATGCACTCAGATCAAGGAGTCTTTGAGTAGGGCTGAAGAAAGATTAAAATTTTTGGAGTCGAACGACCACCAGTCGATAATCATGGAGAGAGGTCGGCCGGCTATCATTGAGGAATTTCACCACAGCTCTCTGGGAAAGATTGAAGTCGCTCTGGCCTGTAAGGCGGGTAGTGACTTCATAGTTAAATAACTCCCAACCGAGTACCAGGAGTTCCCTGGTCGGCTCCAGTATCCCCCAAGCATAGCGAATCAGGTCGGTCTCTTATCGAGGTTTGAGAAGGTGGGAGCCGGCTATAACATAGGTGAGGGTGAAGTTGAAGAGGAGGGAGAGGAAGAGGCTGAGTTGTCAAGTGACGAGTCCTCAGCTGGAGCCCATCGGAGCGTGGGTGGAGGTTCGGACGGGAGAAGGGCGAGGCAACTCAGGATCCTCCCTCGACTCCTCCTTCCACTAACATTACCTTGCCTCTGATTCCTGAGGCCGGCATGGACTTGTAGACATGTACTCATCCTCATTCTTGTACTCATTTTCAAATGAATGAATAAAGGTTCTTTTTGTTGTATGAACTGTTTTTACGGCTTATATCTGTGATTTGTGTTATGCTTAATAATCTAACTAACTTGGTGAGTCGAACGACATGGTGTTGTGACTCAGTCAAACCTCTAGTTTTGGTCGCGGAGGTGACTTCCTATAAGATAATCAAACCGAGACGGTGTCTCGTTGATTTGGAGCCGGTTTCTCAGTTGGGTTTTTCTCAAATTTATTTGCTTGCTGGGTCGACTAGCTGAGGTCGGTCGGGCCCTGTGCAATAGTCAGGTTTGGTTTCCTAGGCATGAACAGAAAGGGTCACTGTAGGGGATAGTGCCTGACGTCAGCGGTACTTTAGCCATCAGAGTCGTTTCGAATTTCGAGCAAAGAGACGTGGGTAATAAAGGCGGTGGGGTCTTCCAATTTCTGTAAGGCGGTTCAGATTTAAGAATTAATCTGAGCCATTAACTTCAAAATTGAAACGTTATCTGAGAGCAGCCACGTGGGCCTTTAAAACCCCTATACATACTTCTTCCTTATTGGGAAATTTCTTCTTTATGCTTTCTAAAAACTTTTGTTCTCTCCTTTTCTTCTCATCTTCCTCTTCAAGTTTTTTGGTCATGGCTGCTTCATCCTCCGTTCCTGTTGACAGGATCAGCAAGCTCAAGTCTTGGCATTCGAAGGTGAAGGAGGAAGATTTGGAAATTCTCCATGAGAAGTATGATCTTCCCGAGGGGTTTACGGTTTCTTTGCCGGAGAAAAACAGCGCCATCCACGAGCACAGTGCTGACAAACTGCTGTTATACACGGCTCACCTGGACAATGGGCTGCGCCTCCCGCTGCCGACATTTGTGAAGAGGCTGTGCGAGCGGTTGGGGGTTTCCCCGATGTAATTTGTCCCTAATGCCATAGCAACGATTATGGCGTTTCTGGTAATATGCTATCGGGTGAAGGTGGAGCCATCCTTACAACTATTCAGCAACTTGGTCACAGTGAGGGCGACCAAGAAGGATACTCACTTCTTCTTCGGGTATGTGGGCGGCCAACTTGTCGATATTCCAGACTCAAACAAGGACTGGAAGAACAAGTTCGTTTGGGTTTTCGGCGCCGACGCCATCCTTGCTTGCCGTTCGTGGCCAGAAATCGAGAAGGACAATTTGAAGGCCCTCCCTCTTTTAGCAGACGAGAGACGCGACTTAGCGAAGATCCGACAATATTCTGGGTCTCGGAAGGGCTACAATCTATTTGACAACGCTTCACTGAGGGTGGCCGGACTATCTTTCGTTCGACCAACTGAGGTCGACAAGGAGAAGGAGAAGGAGTTGCTTGAAGAGACTCCTCAGCAAACGGAGGATCCCAAGAGTGGGGCTCCTAGTCCGACTAAAGCCGCAGAGTTGCGGCTTCCTCAAAAGAGGGCGAGAGGAGGAGGGTTGTTGGCTGCGGATGAGCAGCATGTGGAGAAAAACTTCGATGAGTTGGCCGCCATGCTGAAGGTACAAGCTCCTGCTCCCCAAACTGACAAACCCAAGAAGAAGAAGAAGACGAAAAGGTCGAAGGAGTTGACTCCTAAAGGGGCGACTGAGGGGGTGGCTCCTGGTCAAGCCGAGGTCATTGTGGGGGAACTTCCGACTGCTGGGAGAGAGTCGGCCTCGCAAACCCTTTCTCCCTTGTCTTTGCCCATGGAGGGCGTCCATGAAGAGGGGTCGCGTTCTTAGGTCGGTGATGATTCCGACTAACAAGCGTGAGGGGCTTCGGTAACTATAAGGGATGCCCCGATTGATAAAGGTGCGGCAGGAACTTCCCCTGGGCCGACTCAAAGGCCAGGAAAGGAGTCGACTATTTCTGATGAGTCGGCAGCGGGGTCAGCTCCTCTTGGTCTGCTCGAGGATCTCGGCATCCAGCTTCCTTTCCATCATCGGATTGTCGAGATTGGCAATTCGAAATGGAAAGAACTCCGCACTCACCTTATCGGCCGGTTGTGGGAAGGATACTCGCCTAATGAGGAACCTTCCGAAACCGATAGGTTTACTCCTAAATGCTATCTCCATAAGGACAACTCGATTTTCTTATCAGGGAGGGCCCAACACACTGCTATCGACCAGTTCTCCCTCCCAAAGGACCTAGACCTTTTGAGGGAGGTGTCATCGCTCGGTCTCCGATTTGCCCTCCAAAGCTATCATGTTCGTGGTGCCCTAATCGGAGAAGAGCTCTTCGACCGTCTCGTCTGTTGATTTTCATATTCTCAAATTAATATTTTGATGATAACAACATATGTTATATATATATGTGTGTTTTTGTGTGTTTTATAACTTGTTGATGCAGATATTATATCAAATTTGGACAAGTACAAAATGAGTTCAAGGCATAATGAAGTATTGAAGATGAGAAGCAAGATCAAAATAAATGTAATTTTTCTCTTCTTTACTTAGAACAAATTGTACAAGCCTTGATCACACACACACACACACTTTTAGAACACACTAACACATGCTTAGTGTGTTGGTTAATTATAGAAATCCCTATATTAACCATTAGAGTTTTAAAGTTTAAAACACTTCATTTATAACTTTTTCAGTCAATAGTAGTCGACCAATTCAAACTATAGTCGACTAATTACTTAATTTAATAAATATACAAGTTTACGTAAATTTACAGTTAGTCGACTAATGCCATTAATAGTCGACTAATGATAACTTAAACAATTTTCCGTAAACCGTGAGTTTACGCATTAGTCGACTAATTCATATATAGTAGTCGACTACTGCATTTAAAACATACACCCGGACTTTACGTCATTACAGTTAGTCGACTAATGCCATTAATAGTCGACTAATTCATATATAGTAGTCGACTACTAATGATTGAATCGCTATACGTAACTGTAAACATGCATTAGTCGACTAATCGATATAATAGTCGACTATAGAAGTCGGTTTTCGGCGTTTGAATTTGAATGTTTGAATGTTTTGACTGCTTATATCCGCTTTATAGGTTTTAACTTGTGTCTAATCAAGGGATATATATAGACAAAACATCGAGAAAAAGATATATAACATTCATATGAATTGATCTTGAATTTTGAGATTAAAAGAGAGTTCAAAAAGTTCACAAGTGAAAAACTATTCTTTGATACAATTGCAAGATTCAAAAGAGTTAAACATTATTTTTGCAATTGAAAAGTTCTTAAGCCATCACGCACATCACCAACACTTCAAGGCTTCTAGGACTTTGTACTTTGCTTCTTCAAAAGGAATTCTCGTGTGAGAATTGTGGATCTCGAGTTTGAGATTGTTGCAATTTGCATGGTCTTGCAAATTGGTCAGTTTGTCTTTGATTTTGTAAGGGTATTTCAAAATCATAGTGGAAACTCTCAAGCGGGATTTGCTTGGGATGGATGTACACACGGAGGTGGAACCAAGATAAATCTCTGTGTTTGTGATTGTGAAATTTCGTGTTTGTGCTATCATATTTGCAATTTATTATCTACTTTGCATAAAATTTTATAAAACACTATTCACCCCCTCTAGTGTTTAAGTGTGATCGATCAACGATCCTACATTTGGTATCGAGAGGTGAAAGATGGCATCTACTTACGTCGAATTCACAATTCAAAGAAGGTCATTCAACAAATCGCCCACCAATGTTTGATGGACTCAACTACAACTATTGGAAGTGCGTAATGAAAATCTATCTTCAATCAATTGGATCTGAACTTTGGAACATTGTAGAGACAAGATATGAGAAGCCAACTACTCCGCTTTAATGGACTACAAAGACAAAGGAACAATGCAAATTTGGACTCCAAAGCAATGAATGCTTTATTTTGTGCACTTGATCGAAATGAGTTCAACCGAGTGTCAACAAAGAAAATCGCATATGATATTTGGCACACACTCGAGGTAACACATGAAGGTACAAATAAAGTAAAAGAGTCTAAAATTTCGTTCTTGTCCACGAGTTTGAATTGTTCGGATGAAAGAAAATGAGACAATTGGAGATATGTTCACAAGATTTACAGATATCACTAATACTCTAATTGGACTTGGAAAACCTATACACAAGTGGAAATGGTGCGAAAAATTCTTCGCTCACTTACTCCAAAATGGGAAAAGAAAATTACAGTGATAGAAGAAGCAAATGATTTATCAACATTGTCGGTGGAGAATTTAATTGGAAATTTAATGGCATCTGAAGTCAAATCGAAGATAGAAAGAATGAAGATGAAACGAAAAACAAGAAAGTTCTTGCATTCAACATCACATCCGATAAGGAAGATTCAGATAATGAAGATGAAGAAATGAGCATGTTTGCATAAATTTCAAAATTTATAAAACAAGGTAAGTTTAAATCTAAATTTTCAAATTCAAATAACTCACTGTTTGTTTCAAGTGTAACAAAGCAGGTCATATGAAGAAAGATTGTCCTTTATTGAAGAATAAGCAAAAGTCAAATTATTTCAATAATTTCAACTCAACTCAAAATAACAAGAAAAGAAAGGCAATGGCAGCAACTTGGGATGACAGTGATGACTCTTCATCGATGAAGAAAATGAAGAAAATGAAGAAAATGAAAGTGCTCATATGTGTTTCATGGCACAAGATGAGGTAAATGATAATGATGAACTCTTAGATGCTTTTAATGAATTATATGAAACTTTTGTAAGGTTAAAAGTTTCACATAATTTTCTTAAAATGAAAATAAGAGATTATTAGAAGAAATTTCTGATTTAAATTCTTCTTATGTTAATTCACAAGAAATTAAATTAAAAGAAGAAAATGAGAATTTACTCAAAGAAAATTATTTGTTAACTAATGAAAATTTGTATCTAAAATCGAATGCTATAATTTAAAGACTCGCATTAGTATTTTAGATAAAGATATTTCTTTGATTAAATCAAAATATGATGACATATACTTAAATGTTAGTAAGTTTAATAAAGGAAAAGAAAATTTAAAAACTTTACTTTCTTATCAAAAAGAAACTCAAAAGACAAAAGGATTGGGTTTTCAAGTTGAAAAAGATATTCATAAGAAAACCACTTTTGTAAAATCATCTTCATTAGTATATAAACAAAATATTAAAGATAATATTTTAAATAAAAGAAAACCAAATTTTTATCTATTTGGGTTCCTAAAGTTTTAAATTATAATAAGAAAAAGTCTTATATTTCTAGCTTTATTAAAGATGTTTGTTTATCATCTAATTTCATAGGAAAATCAAACTCTTCATGGGTTTGGTTTCCTAAAGACTAATTTTAAGGACCCAATATAAAATGGGTACCAAGATTATAAATGTTTATCTTTTCAGGTACCAAAGAAAGATAGATGGATTTTAGATAGTGGTTGTTCAAAACATATGACAGGGAACATTCAATTCTTGTCATCAATTCAAGACAAAGATGGTGGTACAGTCACCTTTGGAGACAATAACAAAGGAAAGGTGATTGGTATTGGCACCGTTGGTAATTTTAATAAACCTATTATTAATAATATTTTATTAGTCGAAGGTCTTAAACATAATCTGCTTAGTATAAGTCAACTATGTGATAAAGGTTTTAAAGTTGTCTTGAAAAGATTCTTGCTTAATTTATGATCTTGATTGGTCTACAATTTTATATAAAGGTCATAGAAAGAATAATATATATGTTTTATCTTTAAATAATATTTCAAATGAACATTGTCTTATTGCATCTTCAAATGATTCTATATTATGGCATAAACGTTTTGGTCATGTTAATTTTAAACATATTTCTAAAATTTCTAAATATGATTTAGTAAATGGTTTACCTAAGCTTTCTTATAAAGATAATTTTTGTGATGCATGTCAACAAGGTAAAATGCATAAATCTTCTTTTAAATCTAAAAATATTATTTCTACTAGTAAACCACTTGAATTACTTCATATTGATCTCTTTGGTCCTTCTAGGATAGCGTCTTTAAATGGAAGTAAATATGCATTTGTAATTGTTGATGATTTTTCAAGATTTACTTGGGTAATATTTCTTAAAAATAAAAATGATGCTTTTAATGAGTTTTCTATATTTTGTAAAAGAATTCAAAATCAAAAATCTCTTTCTATAGTTACTATACGTAGTGATCATGGAGGAGAATTTGAAAATGAACTTTTACAAATTTTTGTGATAAAATGGTATTTCACATACATTTTCTTTTCCTAGAGCAGCTCCACAAAATGGAGTTGTAGAAAGAAAGAATAGGACATTACAAGAATGTGCTAGAACAATGTTATGTGATAGTAATTTACCAAAATATTTTTAAGTATCGTTCAACAAAGATGCTATGTTTTAAATAGAGTTTTATTAAGACCTATTTTAAACAAAACATCATATGAATTATTTTATAATAAAATTCCTAAAGTTTCATATTTTAAAGTTTTTGGTTGTAAGTGTTTTATATTAAATACAAAAGATAATTTAGATAAATTTGATTCTAAATCGATGAAGGAATTTTTGTCGGATATTCTAATCATAGTAAAGCATATAGAATATATAATAAAAGAACTTTAGTTATTGAAGAATCTATGCATGTTTCTTTTGATGAAAATTTTATAAAACACCTTTTATTTCAAGTAATGATGATGATTTAATTGATACTATTAATGATACTCCTATGTTAGATATTTCAAAAGATGAAAATTTGCAAAATGAATTACCAAAGAGTTTTGTAGAAGTTAAAAATCATCCACATGATTTGATTATTGGAAATATATCTGATAAAGTATCTACTAGATCTCATTTTAATTTAATAGTTCATGTTGATCTCTTTGGTCCTTCTAGGATAGCGTCTTTAAATGGAAGTAAATATGCATTTGTAATTGTTGATGATTTTTCAAGATTTACTTGGGTAATATTTCTTAAAATAAAAATGATGCTTTTAATGAGTTTTCTATATTTTGTAAAAGAATTCAAAATCAAAAATCTCTTTCTATAGTTACTATACGTAGTGATCATGGAGGAGAATTTGAAAATGAACTTTTACAAATTTTTGTGATAAAATGGTATTTCACATACATTTTCTTTTCCTAGAGCAGCTCCACAAAATGGAGTTGTAGAAAGAAAGAATAGGACATTACAAGAATGTGCTAGAACAATGTTATGTGATAGTAATTTACCAAAATATTTTTGGCGTAAGTCGTCTCAACAAAGATGCTATGTTTTAAATAGAGTTTTATTAAGACCTATTTTAAACAAAACATCATATGAATTATTTTATAATAAAATTCCTAAAGTTTCATATTTTAAAGTTTTTGGTTGTAAGTGTTTTATATTAAATACAAAAGATAATTTAGATAAATTTGATTCTAAATCGATGAAGGAATTTTTGTCGGATATTCTAATCATAGTAAAGCATATAGAATATATAATAAAAGAACTTTAGTTATTGAAGAATCTATGCATGTTTCTTTTGATGAAAATTTTATAAAACACCTTTTATTTCAAGTAATGATGATGATTTAATTGATACTATTAATGATACTCCTATGTTAGATATTTCAAAAGATGAAAATTTGCAAAATGAATTACCAAAGAGTTTTGTAGAAGTTAAAAATCATCCACATGATTTGATTATTGGAAATATATCGATAAAGTATCTACTAGATCTCATTTTAATTTAATAGTTCATGTTGCATTTGTTTGAAGTAGAACCTAAAAATGTTAAAGAAGCTTTACTTGATAATTTTTGGATAGAAGCTATGCAAGATGAATTAAATCAATTTATAAGAAATGATGTTTGGGATCTTGTACCTAGACCACAAAATAAATCCATTATAGGAACAAAATGGATTTTTAGGAATAAATTAGATGAATCGACAAGTTGTTAGAAATAAAGCTAGATTAGTTGCACAAGGTTATAATCAAGAAGAAGGAATTGATTATGATGAAACTTATGCTCTGTTGCACGCTTAGAATCCATTAGAATTTTACTTGCATTTGCATGCTTTATGAATTTCAAACTTTACCAAATGGATGTTAAAAGTGCATTTTAAATGGTTTTATTAAAGAAAAAGTTTTTGTAGAACAACCTCCTGGTTTTGAACATGAAAAATTTTCGATCATGTTTATAAACTTAAAAGGCTTTATATGGTCTTAAACAAGCACCTCGTGCATGGTATGATAGATTAAAATCTTTTCTTTTAACATCTGGTTTTGAAATTGAAAAGTTGATTCTACTTTATTTATTAAGAAAATAAATAAAGATATATTATTAATACAAATATATGTAGATGATATAATATTTGGTTCTACTAACAATGATCTTTGTCAAGAGTTTGCTAAGACTATGCAGAAGAATTTGAAATGAGTCACATGGGTGAACTAAACTTCTTTCTTGGACTTCAAATCAAACAAATGAAGGAAGGAATTTTTATCAATCAAAATAAATATGCAAAAGAACTACTTAAACGTTTTGGGATGGACAATACAACTAGCAAACCAACACCAATGAGTACTACAACATCACTTGACAAAGATGAAAGTGGTAAGAATGTTGATCAAAAGCTATATCGAGGTATGATTGGATCACTTCTTTACATTCTGACTAGTAGACCGATATTATGTTTAGTGTTTGTTTATGTGCTAGATTTCAATCTAATCCTAAAGAATCACATCTTAAAGCTGTTAAAAGAATTTTTAGATATCTTAAAGGTACTTGATTTTGGTTTATTTTATCCAAAGAATAGCACATTTGATTTGTTATCATATAGTGATCTTGATTTTCTTTGGATGTAAATCGATAGAAAAAGTACAAGTGGTACATGTCATTTTTAGGACATTCACTTGTATCATGGTTTAGTAAAAGCAAAATTCGGTATCATTATCAACAACTGCGTAATACATTGTCGCTAGTTTAGCATGTGCACAAATTTTATGGATGAAACAAACACTATCCGATTATGGCATAGTTTGTTCCACATCTTCTATAATGTGTGACAATTTTAGTGCAATTAATTTATCTAAAAATCCCATTCAACACTCACGTACAAAACATATTGATATTAGACATCATTTCCTCGTGATCATGTTCTTAAGGGAGATATTATATTAGAATTTATATCTACTAATAAACAAATAGCGATATTTTAACGAAACCTTTAAAAGAAGATATTTATGTTAAATTAAGAAGAGAATTAGGTATATGTTCAATTACGATTTAAATTAATTATTAAATAAGTACATATGTTTATTAGTCGACTAACAACTTCACTAGTCGACTACATGCACAATCATTCATATAAATTTTATTCTCATTAATATCTTATTAGTCGACTAACAACTTCACTAGTCGACTACATGCACAATCATTCATATAAATTTTATTCTCATTAATATCTTATTAGTCGACTAACAACTTCACTAGTCGACTACATGCACAATCATTCATATAAATTTTATTCTCATTAATATCTTATTAGTCGACTAACAACTTCACTAGTCGACTACATGCACAATCATTCATATAAATTTTATTCTCATTAATATCTTATTAGTCGACTAACAACTTCACTAGTCGACTACATGCACAATCATTCATATAAATTTTATTCTCATTAATATCTTATTAGTCGACTAACAACTTCACTAGTCGACTACATGCACAATCATTCATATAAATTTTATTCTCATTAATATCTTATTAGTCGACTAACAACTTCACTAGTCGACTACATGCACAATCATTCATATAAATTTTATTCTCATTAATATCTTATTAGTCGACTAACAACTTCACTAGTCGACTACATGCACAATCATTCATATAAATTTTATTCTCATTAATATCTTATTAGTCGACTAACAACTTCACTAGTCGACTACATGCACAATCATTCATATAAATTTTATTCTCATTAATATCTTATTAGTCGACTAACAACTTCACTAGTCGACTACATGCACAATCATTCATATAAATTTTATTCTCATTAATATCTTATTAGTCGACTAACAACTTCACTAGTCGACTACATGCACAATCATTCATATAAATTTTATTCTCATTAATATCTTATTAGTCGACTAACAACTTCACTAGTCGACTACATGCACAATCATTCATATAAATTTTATTCTCATTAATATCTTATTAGTCGACTAACAACTTCACTAGTCGACTACATGCACAATCATTCATATAAATTTTATTCTCATTAATATCTTATTAGTCGACTAACAACTTCACTAGTCGACTACATGCACAATCATTCATATAAATTTTATTCTCATTAATATCTTATTAGTCGACTAACAACTTCACTAGTCGACTACATGCACAATCATTCATATAAATTTTATTCTCATTAATATCTTATTAGTCGACTAACAACTTCACTAGTCGACTACATGCACAATCATTCATATAAATTTTATTCTCATTAATATCTTATTAGTCGACTAACAACTTCACTAGTCGACTACATGCACAATCATTCATATAAATTTTATTCTCATTAATATCTTATTAGTCGACTAACAACTTCACTAGTCGACTACATGCACAATCATTCATATAAATTTTATTCTCATTAATATCTTATTAGTCGACTAACAACTTCACTAGTCGACTACATGCACAATCATTCATATAAATTTTATTCTCATTAATATCTTATTAGTCGACTAACAACTTCACTAGTCGACTACATGCACAATCATTCATATAAATTTTATTCTCATTAATATCTTATTAGTCGACTAACAACTTCACTAGTCGACTACATGCACAATCATTCATATAAATTTTATTCTCATTAATATCTTATTAGTCGACTAACAACTTCACTAGTCGACTACATGCACAATCATTCATATAAATTTTATTCTCATTAATATCTTTAGAATTAGCTAAAGCCCTATATGCAATCATGGCTAATATTCAAGTTAATTGGGTGAAGTTTATTTCGATAATCTCTTTAAAATTCCTTATAGAGGATTTACGCCTTTTGGCTTTCTTGACTACTATTTTGAAGCCTTTCGTGTGGATCTTGATTACGAAACATCAATCCTTGATCGGTTGAATTCTTTGATTCCAATGCCCTAACTAGGATGAAAATTCCTAACTTTGAACTTCCACAACAACACCAAGAACCTCAAGAAGAACAAAGACAATGAACCTCACCCACAACAAGATGAACCCTCTTCAAGTAATAATCCACCACCGCAAACCGAACCATCTTGCTTTTCGGATGCACAAGACAACACATTATCGGCTAGGATTCTAAACTTGGAAACCGGTCAAAATTTGATTTTTGATCGTAACATCGCAATCATGAACAACCAACGTGACATGATGCATGTTAGAAGCCTTCGATACAAAGCTTGACTCCTACTTTCGGGGATATCAACCTCCTCCACCACCGAGTCTTGATTAAGAATAGTTGTTTTAAGTTTAGTTAGTTTGTGTGTTTTAATTCTATAACAAACCTTTGTAATAGTGTGTGGTGTGTTTTATTTACATGTTTTCAAGATGACTATTAATTGACATGTTTAAGTATGTTAGTAAGACTTGCTTGTAATTAACAGTTATGGCATTGGATGTTATCGAAGTTCGATTTTCATGGCAAGTCTTTGCTTACCTATTTGGATGGGTGACGCCTTGGACTATGTTCATAATCTGGAGGATCTTTTGAAGTTTTAGCTCATCTTGATGAAATCCTTAATTGCATCTCTTATATGTTTCCTTCTTTTCATGATAACAAAGGGGAGTAATTTTATATCTGAGGATGCTAATATGTGGGGAGTAATTTTAAAATTTAATTCTATATTGTTATCATCAAAAGGGGAGAATGTTGATTTTCATATTCTCAAATTAATATTTTGATGATAACAACATATGTTATATATATATGTGTGTTTTTGTGTGTTTTATAACTTGTTGATGCAGATATTATATCAAATTTGGACAAGTACAAAATGAGTTCAAGGCATAATGAAGTATTGAAGATGAGAAGCAAGATCAAAATAAATGTAATTTTTCTCTTCTTTACTTAGAACAAATTGTACAAGCCTTGATCACACACACACACACACTTTTAGAACACACTAACACATGCTTAGTGTGTTGGTTAATTATAGAAATCCCTATATTAACCATTAGAGTTTTTAAAGTTTAAAACACTTCATTTATAACTTTTTAGGTCAATAGTAGTCGACCAATTCAAACTATAGTCGACTAATTACTTAATTTAATAAATATACAAGTTTCTCAGAATTTATGCATTAGTCGACTAATGCCATTAATAGTCGACTAATGATAACTTAAACAATTTTCCGTAAACCGTGAGTTTACGATTAGTCGACTAATTCATATATAGTAGTCGACTACTCGATTTAAAACATACACCCGGACTTTACGTCATTCTGATTAGTCGACTAATCGATATAATAGTCGACTAATGCCATTAATAGTCGACTAATGCCATTAATAGTCGACTAATGCCATTAATAGTCGACTAATGCCATTAATAGTCGACTAATCGATATAATAGTCGACTATAGAAGTCGGTTTTCGGCGTTTGAAATTTGAATGTTTGAATGTTTTGACTGCTTATATCCGCTTTTATAGGTTTTAACTTGTGTCTAATCAAGGGATATATATAGACAAAAACATCGAAAAAGATATATAACATTCATATGAATTGATCTTGAATTTTGAGATTAAAAGAGAGTTCAAAAAGTTCACAAGTGAAAAACTATTCTTTGATACAATTGCAAGATTCAAAAGAGTTAAACATTATTTTGCAATTGAAAAGTTCTTAAGCCACCGCTGCACATCACCAACACTTCAAGGCTTCTAGGACTTTGTACTTTGCTTCTTCAAAAGGAATTCTCGTGTGAGAATTGTGGATCTCGTGTTTGAGATTGTTGCAATTTGCATGGTCTTGCAAATTGGTCGTTTGTCTTTGATTTTGTAAGGGTATTTCAAAATCATAGTGGAAACTCTCAGCGGGATTTGCTTGGGAATTTGGATGTACACACGGGAGGTGGAACCAAGATAAATCTGGTTTGTGATTGTGAAATTTACGTGTTTGTGCTATCATATTTGCAATTTATTATCTACTTTGCATAAAATTTTATAAAACACTATTCACCCCCCCTCTAGTGTTTAAGTGTGATCAGATCAACGATCCTACATCGTCCATTTGATGCAAGCTTATGAAGGGTCGGCGAAGGAGCTCGCTCACAAAAGGAAGGCTCAAGAGGAGGCTGAAAACAGGGCGGCAGCTCTGGAGGTTGAAAGAGAGGGGACCGATGCTAAGTGGCGCGCTGAACTGGAGGCTAAGCAATCTACAATTGCTAACCTCCAGACTCATCGCCGCAATGCGACCTCCATCGATAAGTCAAGGGGAAGTCGCCGCTTTAAGAGGACGGGCCGGCTCTCGAGGGAGATAGAAGAGTGGAAGGCTCAAGTTGGGGGGCTGGAGAAGCAAGTCGAGACTGGAAAGCTCGAGAAGCGGTCGGTCCAAGAGAGCCTTCAGGCGGCCTTAACTAATGCTCAATTGATAGAGACTCGCTTAAAGTTCGTGACTTCTGAGGTGGGTAAAAAGGAGGTTATCGAGGAGTATCGACAAGGGCCTATGGGCAAAGTGGAGTTGTCGCTAGCCGTCAAGGCCGGCTTCGACTATCTGAAGGGCTAGATATCCTCCGATGTTTCCTCATCTTCCAGTTTCACTTATCCTCCTCGAGTTCAGAGTTGGCTACCTGTGCTCCAGGGTCTTGAGGAGAGAGGAGCCGGAGTGCAGCTAGGGGTCGACGATGATGGTGACGACGATGAGAATGAGGACGAAGAGGGGGAAGAAGATGATGACGGGGATGAGGAGGGGGGAGACGACGACCAGGGAGGAGATTAGGATGCCCCCCCTTCTCTTTTTTTTATTTAGCCAAGAAGACCATTATACATTTATCATCTGACTTATGAATGAAAATTTCAATTTTGCTTTTCTTTGTGTTGAATTCTCTGCTCCATATGACGTGTTTTTCTTAAATTTCGTGAGCATGTCGTGTTGACTTCGAATTCGACTAACATTTATAAGCCTAATAAGAATCATAATTTGCACAACATAGTTAATAATCTTACTTTCGATTAGTGTTTGAGCTTATGTTGGTCGAGTCGGCCTTCATGTCACGTCAGCCGTCGATGCGAGATAGAGGATTGCGTGGCAAATATCGTCCCAGTCATGAAGAAGAATGGGTCAATCAGAATCTGTGTTGATTACGAGACACGAATCTTTGCTGCCGAAAGATGACTTTCCTCTCCCAATCACCGATGTCATAGTTGACAATACGTGTGGTTTCGAAAGAATGTCATTCATGGATGGTTTTCCGGGTTACAATCAGATCAAATTGCACCCCGATGACGCTAGCAACACGCCGCTCGTAACTTCCATCGGTATATATTGCTACACGGTCATGCCGTTCGACCTCAAAATGCGGCCACATATCGTGAGCAATGACTAAGATTTTCCAGGATCATCTCCGGAAAACGGTCGAATGCTACGTCGACGACTTGGTCGTGAAAAGCCGTGACAAAGGAGATCACATCAAAGATCTTAGAACGGTATTCGAGCTCATGCGAACTCATCAACTAATGATGAACCCTGCCAAATCCTTCCTTGGGATGTCCAGTGGCAAGTTCCTCGGCTTCGTCGTCACCAACAAAGGAATCCATGTCGATCCTGATAAAGTGAAAGCGATTCAAGATTTGCAACCTCCAAGAAATCTGAGAGAACTCAAGGGGTTACAAGGGCGATTGGCGTACATCCGAAGGTTCATATCGAACCTATCTGGGAAGTGCCAACCATTCTCAAAGTTGAATAAGAAGGGCGTGTCATTTATTTGGGACGACGCCTGCCAGAAGGCATTTGAAGAGATCAAATCGTATCTCGCTAAACCTCCTGTTCTTGTTGCACCGCGGTCGGGAAAACCGTTTCTGATTTACATCAAGGCAACGGATCACTCGTTAAGCGCTTTACTCGCGCAGGACGACGACGGCGGTCACTTAACAAAAGTATTACCCGAAATAACATTAGTCGGTGCCGAAGTCTCGATACCCAATGGTCGAAGCAATTTTGCATTAGTGTTCGCGATTCAGAAAATGCGGCACTATTTAGTCGGACAGACGATTTATGTTATCTCTAACGTAAATCCGGTCCGAATATTTATGACCCAGCCGGCCTCAATGAGTTGGCGTTTGGCGAAATGGGCCTTGCTCTTGTCCCAATATGACTTGCACTTCAAACAACAAAAGTCGGTCAAAGGACAAGCGATTTGCGATCTCTTGGCTGCCAACCCGACAACGGACGCAGTTGAGCTATATGATGATCTTCCGGATGAAGTCCACGAAGTCAACACTACATCGCACCAACAAATATGGTGACTGTACTTTGACGGAGCTTCTCGAGCTACCAACGTGGCGAGTGCCCCCGGATGTTCTAAGATCTCCGCTGGGGTTGGGGTCGTCTTAGTTTCCCCGGGGAATCATGTCATGCCCCGTGCTTATTCACTCACCGAACCGTGCTCTAATAATGTGGCCGAATACAACGCGCTACTTATCGGACTTAGTTTCGCCAAAGAGCTGGGGGTCGAGTATCTCGAAGCGTACGGCGATTCGCAGTTGATAGTCAAGCAGATCCGTGGAGACTACGAAGTTAGAAATCCCGATCTGGTCCCCTATTACCGTAGCCGCTGAAATGGCGTACTCGCTCAAGAGTTCTTCATTCAATATATCCCGCCTTCGAACGCTTTATGCGGATGCACGGCGGGCGCTAGTCAGACATTGACACGTTCTCCCCGAACCGCTTGGTTACGGCCAGACTCATCAACTCTTTGTACCAATATACGACGAGGTACAAGAAGACAAAGGGGTAGTAACCAAAGAGGTACATGCAACCCAAACCAAATTGAAGCCCCGAGATTGGCGCTTTCCCATCATCGATTACGTCTTACATGGTATTCTCGCCGTAAGACGGAAGGAGAGAGAGTCAATCCGCTAAGAGCTCCAAGATTCTTCTACGACACGGAGACCCGGATGTTATATCGCCGGGGGTACGATGGTCTTTTACTCTGATACCTCTCAAACAAAGAGGCAGAAGAGGTCCTTCGGGAAGCACACGGAGCTGAATGTGGTGCACACCAACATGGTCCCAAGCTCTACGATCGTATCAGGAGAATGGGCTACTTTCGGCCAACAATGATTAATGACGCAGTCGCGTACGCTCGGAGATGCCACGCGTGTCAAGTTCCGCGAACTATATGCATCACCTCCGTGAGCTTGCATCCTTCGACTACATCCTGGCCATTCGAGACATGGGGATTAGACGTTGTAGGTCCCATTTTCCCTCCGTCAGTCAAAGGTGATCGGTTTATTCTAGCGATCACCGACTACTTCTCCAAGTGGGCTGAAGCAATCCCGTTAAAAGAAGTAAAGGCGAGTACCGTCATCTAGTTTATCAAACACCATGTTATCTACCGACACCGTGTCCCAAGACGGATCGTGCATGACAACGGTCCCCAATTCATTAGCAATTCATTCATTAGGTTTTGCGAGAAGTTCAAAATACAAGACGTCTCGTCGACAACCTATAATCCAGCTGCAAATGGATTAGCCGAGGCATTCAACAAGACGATTATTAAGATTCTGTCGAAGCTTGTGAAGAATAACAAGCGAGACTGGGATGATAAACTCGGAGAAGCACTCTGGGCATATCGCACAACCGTACGCACGCCAACTGGAGAGACCCCGTATTCTCTGGTCTACGGGTGTGAAGCAATTCTCCCATTGGAAATCCAGATTCAATACCCGACGCCTTGCAACGGAGATGACGATCGAAGAACAGCATCAGAAACGTCTTGAAGAGCTCGAGATGTTGGATGAAAAGCACCTGGAAGCTCAACAATGCATTGAGTTCTACCAAGCTAGGATGTCGAGAGCTTTCAACAAGAAAGTACGACAACGGAGTTTCAAAGAAGGAGATTTGGTCCTCGCTGCTCAACGACCGATAATCCTCACTTCCAAAAAGAAAGATAAATTCGAACCTAAATGGGAGGGTCCGTTTGTAATAGAAACGGTTTACTCCAATGGTGCATATCGCCTAATAACACAAAATGGTGACCGGCAATTAATGCCGATAAATGGGAAGTTCCTGAAGAAATACTACCCTTAGTATCTTCGGGATAATCCGTTTCGACGGGAGGTTCCTCGTGGGATGTTTCACCCACTTTCCTCGAGGATAACCCTAGATTTATCCTCCATTATAATTTCCCTCACCGATCAAATTTATTGACGGTGGGCCTACAAATTTTCAGGTACATTACCACAATCTCCTCTTGATTCCTTTTATGAACAAGAGGCCCACTCAAAATTTCTTTCACACCGGAGATAGAATATAAAATTCTTCCTCTCCAAGCATAAGATCCCTTTTGTGATAAACGGAAGAGTTCTCTCCTTGCTTCATCTTAGGTAGCGCCCGGTGAAGGTATCGTCGGGATTTTCGAACCGGGTTGTCCGTGAAGGTCGCTGAGTCTTTTCGGTTCTCGGTGGAAACCCCACTTTTAGTTCCATCTTTCATCTTAGGTAGCGCCCGGTGAAGGTATCGTCGGGATTTTCGAACCGGGTTGTCCGTGAAGGTCGCTGAGTCTTTTCGGTTCTCGGTGGAAACCCCACTTTTAGTTCCATCTTTCATCTTAGGTAGCGCCCGGTGAAGGTATCTTGTAGGGATTTTCGAACCGGGTTGTCCGTGAAGGTCGCTGAGTCTTTTCGGTTCTCGGTGGAAACCCCACTTTTAGTTCCATCTTTCATCTTAGGTAGCGCCCGGTGAAGGTATCGTCGGGATTTTCGAACCGGGTTGTCCGTGAAGGTCGCTGAGTCTTTTCGGTTCTCGGTGGAAACCCCACTTTTAGTTCCATCTTTCATCTTAGGTAGCGCCCGGTGAAGGTATCGTCGGGATTTTCGAACCGGGTTGTCCGTGAAGGTCGCTGAGTCTTTTCGATTCCTACGGCAGGACCCCGCTATTGGTTTCATTCTCGAGATAGAACATGAAGTTCTTCCTCTCGCCAAGTTAATTCTATCGGCCGAACTCTTTAATCCAAGATTCTTCTTGGAGAATTTGATCGAATCCTAGCGGGGATAGATCGGCCTAACAGCGTCGCCGGTTAGTCTCTTATCCGTAAAAGAAGACAAAGTCTATGTATTCAATGTCATAGCAACAAGTCTAGAAGAGTCTCATTCTTTTAGCACAACGTTGTGTGTAGAACGGATTTAGATAATCTACATGCTAGCCCAACTCAAACGGTAGTTGGTAAAGGCTAATCAAACCCGTTGATGGCTGAGGATTTGCCAAAAATCCTATAAGTATTATGGTTAATTATTTCAGACGAAGTAAAAGAATCATAATAAACAATGAAAGGAATAAATCTTATTCATTTGAAGCAAATATAAAAGGAGCTACAACTGTTTAAACATCAAGTCTATGACAAAGGATTTGTTGTTCGAGCTGAGACACTTCATCACTATAAGCCTGGTGGAATTCTCCCTGCAGCTTAGCCCTGAAAGACTCCTCATCGGTATTCAGTGTCTTCGTGGCTGCCTCTTCGATCTCAGCCAGTTTCTGCTTCGACAGTTCGAGTTCCCTAGACGCGATGGCGAGAGCTTCTTCCTTGTTGGCCTTGGCCAGCTCCAAAATACTCATCTTATCTTCCTCTGCATGGAGCTCTCTCCTGAGCAGTATTATCCTCTCACTTTTCGCTACAATACCAGTCCGGATATGGCTTAGGGAAGAATATGTCTCAGCAACAACAGCTCCGAGCTGATCGGCGCGGTCTCTCTGCATCTGGACCTCGAGTCCAGTAAAAGCACGAGCATCGCGCCATGCCTCTAAACGCGCGTCTGTCTGAGTAGCTACATACGAGGAAGCTCCGGCTGCCTGCAATTCTTGAAGTCTCTGAAGCTTCCCCTCTAGATGAGCAAGGTCGTCGGCAATGGCTTGAGCTAGTTCAGGATGACCCATATTCTCAGATCGTATGTCCGGGACCAAGCAATGGCCTAAACTGATGGAGAGAAAGCCCGCCACGGAGAATCTTATCGATCACCATGTTCATCAAGGAAAAGAACGAGCGCACTTCTAAACAGATGTTAAGCCGGGATGGATCTTCGTCCACCATCAGCGCCCTCGCCAAATCATGGAGGCGAGATGTAGGTTCTGCATAAGGGAAAAGAGGATCTTAGAATCTTCAGTCAAAAAACTGATGAATGTATACTTAGTTGGAGGGCTCTTACCCGCCATCTTTGGTGTGACTTCAGGGATTGGCGAGTTTACCAGAGGAGTATCTATCATCGATATCACAACCGCACCGACCCTCAAGATGCTCATCTATCTCAACAAATAGTAGCCGATTCAAAAGCGGCGGAAGATGAGTGCCCGCCACTACACAAAGGGAATTTCTCGGACTCCTTTAATTATAGTAGTATTGGCCAAATGGTCGGTCCTATAATTAATCAAGAGAAAATTCATACCTTCTTCGGGATAGTTGCTTCGTGAAAGTCTCCACCAAGAGTATCGCCACCCTGTGATAGAGCATGTAGCAGATCATCCATGGCGGTATTGTCGTATAAACCAGCTTCCACGAAGTCTTCCATTGAGAAGTCTCGAAAGGGAAAGCATTAGGAAAAATAAATGCAAGCGAAAATGGGCAAACAATCGTAAGGCTTAATTTACCTCCTACGATGGGGTTAGCTTGCCTAGTCTCGATTTGTGCATTTGTCTCTGCAATTTCTCTAAAAGAGCAAAAGCGAAGAGGCAATTAGTGGGGTACAATTCGAAGTCATTCAATTCTCGTGATTCGCCATCCGTAAGAGGAGTTATCGATGTTAGATGTACCGGTTCACCGAATCAGTCCTACATTGGTATTCCTAGGTTCCTCCGCCATAGCCCCATACATTTGTTGAGTGAAGCTAGGCTCGACATGAGTGGAACTAGGCCCAGCAGAATCATGGTAGAAAAAATCAAAGCCAAAATCATGAGTTTTGAAACCCCCGCATAGAAACGAAAGATGTCGGCCTCCTAAAGCTAAAAGCTTAAAAGGTCAGTTACGCTTATGACGGATTGTTACCTCCGTCACTAACTGGGTCATCGCTGGTCAGATCTACGTCAAAAGATCGAGGATTCCTGCGAGACTTATGGGTTAACCTCTTTCGCTTAACCGCTCGAGAGGAATGAAAATCTTCTTCTTCAACAAATTTCCCTGTGAAAATTCAGTTGAATGAGAATTACAATGAAAGGGATAATAAAATGAAGTGTGGAAGGAGAAAAGTACCAAGGTTCTCCTCACGAACCGCAGCTCATTGGTCCTCCCCCAAGTCCCAAAGAATGAACTCGGACCTCCTCCGCAGCTTCACCGCTCGAGGAGGTTGGCGACGCTTCGAAGCTCGAAGCGCGGCCCCGATGCCCGAGTATCGGCTCGCGACGTCGCTTCGGCCACTAGATCTGAGATAGCCCTCATAGGGACTGGCTCATTAGCTACTAAGAGCCAACTGCAATAAAGAAAAGTCGACTCCAGCTGATGGTCTGAACTTGGTAGACTAAATCTAGCACCGGTGCATCCCATGACGCTCCACAACCATGCTCGAAGGCCATCCACAAGTCCACCACGAGTGGAGCCATCGGTTCGATTCCCAACATAAAGTTGGTCGTGAATCAACCGGGCGAAATAAACGGCAGGAAAATAAGGCTCAATGAAGCATTCCTCTTTTACTCGGAAAGTGAGATACCCTGGCCTGATGTTCACTAGCCAGTTGAAACAGCCAATGTCAAGTGAAGTCTGCTGTGTCTTCGGCACCTCCTCGTCGATCAAGGACTCACCATATTGACCAGAGAATCGAGGAAAACATCTGGAAAAGATCCACCCTCTATGAATCTGCATCTGTTTCTTGACCTCTGTAAAGTCGCGCCCCTTCCATCTGCAATCCTCTACCAACCGCAAGAAAGGAGTAGACGAATCTGTGGAACCCGGTGCCGACATCATGTCGGGACGATGAAAGACCAGCCAAGCCATCAAATAGGTATATGGAAGCTCTACTCGGGCGGAAGGAATACGAGATGATGGCTCATCCTTTTCCTGAGTAAACGCCCGGACTATATGCCGCAATCCACGGTGAATATTGGCCACCATTACCGGAAGGAGAGAGAGTTCCTTCTTGTGGGCGTCAACCGCAGGATAAAGGACCTCCAAAGATAAGGCATCACCAGATTGATATGAAACCACACAATTCTTCAGCCAGATTGCAAGATAGCCGGCTAGAAGAGTTGTCGGCTGGATAGGCTTCACCGCATGCCACAGAAAGGTTGCAAACTTGGTCCCCGGGAAAATCATCTTTGACGAGCCGAAGCGTAGGAGTTAGCCTCGGACCTCTCGATCAATTCATTAACCTCCGAAGAGTGGCGGTGGCAGTTCACATATTTCCTCGCCGAGTTGTCCTCCAAATGCCGGAATGATAAATGGCGAATCGCCTGACTCACTTGCGATTTCCTTTTGGCATAAGGTTGATTGGGCGAGCTATATAATAATGACAAGTGAGATCCCATAAAGTCTTGTAGCGGTCGGTGTGTGTTTCTTCACCGACTCGCCTCTGATTGGAAGGAAGTACTCGATACAAAGATCTTCCCCATGGGTAAACACGAAATTCGGTACATCTCATGTAAAGCTAGCCCCAACTCGCCATGTTTAGTGAAAACGATTCAACTGGATTATAGAGCTCGAATAAGGTGAAGAAATGGTTGGCTGATTGGAAGGCCATACATGGTGGCACGAATAGTCAATACGTGCCGCTAAGAAGTTCTCCATCCCATCGGTTGAGGGCGTAGTTGGTCGAGCGACCCCACCAATATTTACGATAAGTGAACCCGGTAGTAAAATCTATGACTAGATGGCGGCATCTCTCGCCCCAACATAGCGAGGCGATTCTTTAAAGTCGAGGCAGTAACAAAAAGCTCATCACGGGGCGGTGTGTCCAACCCCACAATTCAGGGATAAAGGCCGATGATACGATTCCGCTGGAACCTCGAACTGCCGGCGGGTAATAAATCCGCAATGGATATGATCATGCTCCTCGACGCCAAGACATACGCGGTCACAAAGATGGTGTCTGAGGTCGGTCAATGAGAGCTGACGAGGTATCTAGGGAATATACAAAGGACCTCCGTCGTTTTTGTTCAACCACCGCTCACTCTCGATAAAAGCTGTATCCGGATCCTTAATCGAGTCACAACGATAACTGCTTTTCCAGATTCGGAGCCGGTGTCTTTACAAGTGGCGCATCGGTGACCAATAGTCCGAGAATGCGGGAACTCCCCTCAAGTATAGTCGAATCGCTCACTGAATGTACGGTGTAAATCGAGGCGAGATAAAAATCGCGGGGTCGTCACACGTGGAATAATATTCACTATGGCGTCCATCAACCGCGTAAGTCGGAAAAGCTCCCGAGGAATAATCAACTGAAATCAGAAAATATTCAGTTAATAAAAGGCGTTGAATTCATCTTACATAGATTGAGTCACGACCTTATAACGGGTACGACGATTTCATCCGTATCGAATACCCGGAGAACGATAAATATAGTCGTGTAAACAAAGCGGCAATATATCCCATTCTACAGAGCATGGATACGGTATGAAATCACTCCCATTAAAGATATCGAGACGGGTGATGACCAAGCAAAACCAATCTTTGAAGCGTCAATCCCCACGAAGGAGAATCTCGGCTCTTCCCAATCGCCTCACAAAGGAGAACGGCTGGGTCGTGAACGGTGTACACATGAGAAGATGAAACACCAAGCCGGTCCCCACAAAGGAGGATTTCGGCTCTTCCCAATCGCCTCACAAAGGAGAGCGAAGCGGGGATGCAATGTATATATATACGAGAGGATGATAACGCTGGCGCACCACCGAAAGAAGGAGGCATGCATTCACGCGGCGTGCGAATTGATCGACCCCTTGGAACATGAGATCTTCGCGACGACATCGGAAACTGCAAAAGAAGACAAATAGAGTCAGATACACAGTTCAAAATCAACAAATAAAGTGTCAAAAAAGCCCGTTTGGTCAGGTCGCGGCTCATCGACCACGACCTGGACACCAACGGACTACGCAACCGACGCCGAGCACCCGACGAGCAACCGGCCGCCGTCAAGCGCATGGGCGCCTCTGCGTTCGCTAGTGGCGCAGCCTCTGGCCAGTCATGGGCGCCGCGTCGAGCCGCCCACGCCGGCCGCTTCCGGCTACTAACGTCAAGCTGCCGATCCTTCTTCTTCCTCGCACGAAACAACAAAACAAAACAAAAAAAAAGAGAAGAGAAGAAGAACAAAAAAAGGCATTGTAAAACACTCGTGCATGTACCTCGTTGTTTGAGAGAGATGAGGCGGCAAGAGGCGAGATGAAAACAAGAGAAAAAGAGCACAAGGGGGCGGCCTAGGTCAGAGGCAAAGGGGTGATCATGGGTATTTATAACAACTCCTAATGGGCCCAAATCAATTCTAATTAGGACTCTAATCAGCCCCTAATTAGGAGTCCCAATTAGAACCTTATCCGGATGTCAAAATAGTGCCAAATCAGTCCGTTGATTGGCTCCTACTCCCTCCGCCATATTTGGAAGGATTCTGAAGATTTATTCGGCGGATAACACCTCTTGAAGGATTACATCGGCGCCAATCAGCGTGTCGCTAATCCTACTCCAATCAGGAATATGAGTATAAACTGTTTCCTAATTTGTCGAGAAGTTCCCGGAAGAATATTTCTATAAAAAAATATTCTTAGGGATAACTCGATCGTGTGGATCACGTCAGCGCCAATCAACGTGTCGCCTAATCCTACTCCAACTAGGAATACGAGTATAAATTATTTCCTAATTTTTAACAAGAAGTTCCTCGGGAATATTCTCATATTCTTAAGCATAACTTCGATAACCCTCAATTTCCTCCCATCGTGAAATTCCGAAATGAGGATTTGCAAAGCCGATTGTTTCTGTTCCAACTAGGAATCCTCGGCGTGGTCAAACCAACAACACACGGATGATGGAAGAATTAGCCGATGGAGGGCTATGAAATTCACAGATTCGACGCCAATCAACGGTCGCCAACAAAGAGTTCACCGATATACAGAGAAGTCCAAAAGAGTTCACCGATATACGGAGAAGTCCAAAAGTTTGATGGTTAGTCAAACAACAACCAACCAACGCGAGTTACAAACAAAACTCACCTACCAGCTTCGATTCAAGATTTCAACAAGCGGTCAGACGTTAAATGCAGCACCGTGACCCCATCAGAAATCCTACAAAGCACTGGATGATCTGAAGGAATTGAAGAAATTAAGCTAACTTTCGGGACCCTTTGCCGACTGAAGGCCGGGAACCATCATGTCCAAAGTATTCCAGGCTCGCCTATAAAAGAACGAGGCTGAAACACTTTGGAGGGGGTATCTATAGGCGTTAGAAAATACGTACAAGATCCCCGAAACTAACTCGTGATGGGAAGTCGGAGAATGATAACCCATCGGATAATACGGACGTCGAATCGTTGAGACACGAACCCGATGACAAACCCACAGCGTCACAAGCACGGTTCAAACCGGACTTGAACAGACGATCGATTTCGTAACCGCTGAACCGAACAAACCAAGAGTTAGTCCGGAACCGATCTGAGCGGAATCTAAGTCGGGAAAGACCAAGAGTCAGAATAGGCAGGACCTAAACCCGGAAGATCGAGAAAACGGCGGAGCAAAACGGGTAAACCGAGGCCACAAAGAAAACGAGGCAACTCGGCTATGTTGACCGAGGTGACTCGGCCAACATAGCCGAGGTGGCTCGGCCTTCATGACCGAGCCACCTCAACCAACTTGACCGAGGTGCTCAAGTGGCCGAGGTGGCTCGGCCATCATGGCGAAACCACGACAAAGGGGCGAGGTGGCTCGACCATGAGGCCGAAGCACGCATACCCCCCCAATGCTATAAATAGGGGGGTCTCCTTCAGTTCGGGGGGTTGAATTTTTGGATCTCTTTGAAGACTCGCTAGAGCCCTGCAGATCCGGATTTTAAAGTTCGAAGATCAAGACTTTGTACGAGGTTCGAGCATTGATCAAGAGAAGAGACGAGATCCGGATCTCAAGAGTTCGCTATGCTCGATCTACACAAAGAAGGTAGAGAATCCAGCTCGAGTCGCCGATCGGGTCAACTTCGGATCGCCCTCTAGTTTAAAGCTTTGTCTTAGACTCAGGGCGAGCATGTGATTTCTCCTAGTAGATCTCACCCGCTCCGGCGATCACCTCCTTCGTGAGTTGATCCCCGTCATTCAGATCTGCCGGTCTAGGTCAGATTTGCGGATTTACCCTCTAGGCTAAGCTTCATCTTAGTCTCAGGGCGAGCGTGCGATTTCTCCTAGTAGATCTCACCCGCTCCGGCGATCACCTCCTTCGTGAGTTGATCCCCGTCGGTGTCTTACTTCATTCGTGAAATAAGCATTCTAGATCCGCAGATCTCGTATCTAGATCTCCACTTGGATCGAGTTAGCGGTGGTCCATGGACATAAAAAGTCCGACACGGGCAAAGAACCCACACGAGCGAGGATCAGATAAACGGATCCCGCGTTTGTTCTAAAAGGGTTAAAAAGTTGTAATCTTTTTTTTGATTTTCATTGTAAGCCTTATAAAAAGGCGATATTCTTTGAATTTTGTTGTAGGCGACTGAAGCTGTAACAAGTTTCCCCGCGAATATCTCCCTCTACTGGTTGGCTCAAGAGTTGCTTGGTGCTTAGATAAACTTTGAGTTCCCTGAAGGCGACACAACATTCTTTCGTCCACTCCAACTTCTTCTTGGGGTCCTTGGTTTTCATAAGAATCTTGAAAAAAGGAAGGCTTCTTTCAGTAGACTTGGAGAGAAAGCGTCCCAAGGCGGCTATCGTGCCGTTGAGCTTCTGAATGTCATTCATGGTTCGTGGCTCGGGAAGTCGTTCAATGGCCTCTATTTTCTCTGGATTGATCTCAATACCCCTTTGGGTGATCATGAACCCCAGAAACTTTCCGGACTGCACTCCAAAAGCACATTTCGTCGGGTTAAGCTTCATGCGATAACGCCAGAGGGTGGAGAAGGTTTCCTCGAGGTTAGCAATGTGAGCGGCAGCTAGCCTCGACTTCACCAGAATGTCGTCCACATAAGCTTCCACATTGCGACCGAGTTGAGGCTTGAAGATCTTATTGACCAGCCTCTGGTAGGTCGCTCCCGCGTTCTTGAGACCGAAGGGCATAACATTGTAGCAGAATGTGCCTTGGTCGGTGATGAAAGACGTCTTCTTCGATCATGCTCGCCATGCGGATCTGATTGTAGCTGAAAGCGTCTAGAAAGCAACGGTGATGACCAGCACTTTCATCCACCAATTGGTCAATGCGGGGGAGAGGGTAGCTGTCTTTAGGGCAAGCCTTGTTAAGGTCAGTGAAGTCGACGCACGTTCTCCATTTGCCGCTGGCTTTCTTTACCAAGACTACGTTGGACAACCATTCGGGATATTGGACTTCCCGAATGAAGCCAGCCTTCAAGAGTCGCTCGACCTCTTCGGCTGCCGCCTTTTATCGCTTAGGCCCCAGATGCCTCTTATTTTGTCGAACCGGCTTGGCATGTCGGTCGACAGAGAGTTCATGGCAAATGACATCGGGCGAGATGCCTGGCATGTCTTCTGGGCCCCAAGAAAACACATCAAGGTTAGACAAAAAAAAGAAATAAGCGCACCTCTTAATGGTTCTGAGAGGTTAGATCCAATCCTGAGCATCTTCTTGCCTTCATTATCGACCGGGATCTCATGCAAGTCTTCGACCGGAGTCGTCCTTTCTCATTCCATCTTCTTTTCGAATTGGTGAGTTCTCTTCTTTATGGGCATGGCGGTTGCGACTCCTTTCCCCTTGGTGGAGAGCACATAGTAAGCTCGGGCTTCTTTCTAGTCGCTCCGGGCCACTGCGACCTCTCTTGGAGTAGGGAACTTGATCATCTGTTGGTAAGTGGATGGAATGGCCCGCAAATGATGGAGGGAGGTTTGACCCAGGATGATGTTGTGTGCCGACTTGATGTCCATCACTACGAATTGGACATCGACAGTCGACTGGCATGGGGGTTGCCCGATAGTCGACTGGCATGGGGGTTGCCCGACAGTCAAAGGAAGAGAGATTTGCCCCTCTGGTAGCTGCGAGTGTCCAGTGAAGCCAATCAAGGGACCCAGAGATGGTTGCAACCTGGACTTGTCAATACCCATGTGGTTAAATGCATCCAAGAATAATATATCGACAGAACTTTCAGTGTCGATCATGATTCTTTTCACCTTGAAGCCGTCAATGTCGGCTGAAATGATAATGGGGTCGTCGTGAGGCGTCTCGACCCCTTCTAGGTCAGCCTCACTGAAAGAAATGGACACATCCATCCTCGCCTTCTTGTCACAGCTATCAACCCGCAGAGCATGCTTGGCATACCTCTTGCGAGCGTTATTAGATTCTCCTCCTAGAGTAGGGCCGCCACTGATAGTGTTGATGACTCCTCGGCTTCCTTGTCTAACTTCTCTGTGCTCCGAGTTAGGCCTAGGTCAGGGGGACCGAGAGTGAGACCGCCGATTATCTCTTCTGGGAGGCTGGCCTCTTCTGATCAAGTTCTTCAAGAAGCCTCTCTGAATGAGGTCTTCAATGTCCCTTTGGAGAACACGGCAATCTCCAGTGTCGTGGCCGTGATCTCTATGATATCGACAGTACTGTCGGGGATCCCTCTTGTTTGGGTTTGACCTCATTTGCGGTGGGGGCTTATTGAGGAGTCCCTCTCTCTAGGCTTTATCAAGGGCCCTAGCGAGGGATGTGTTGAGGACTGTGAAGACTGGAGGAGCATCATTCTTTCTATCCTCTCTCCTGTCGAACCGACCACTGCGGTTGTTATTCTTGGGAGGAGGATTTCTTGGGGGATTCCTAGGTTCTTCCCTTCGAGGCGGATCTTGAGTCGGCTTGGTGGGAGGGACGACAGGAGTTGGGGAAGGAGCTACATGAGGAGCCGACTGGGGAGTTTGATGGATGGCCGGTGAGGCCGGAGTCGTCGGCTTGCTTGATTCTGCCTCTGCTGCGACCTTGTAAGCTTCGGCTTCTTCCATATTCATGTAAGCATGAGCTTTGGACATCAACTGCTCATAACTTTTGATTGGCTTCTTGTTGAGGGCTTTAGACAAGTCGCCCGGTCGCAGTTCCGCCACCAGAGCCGCCATAGCGACTTTGTTCCCTTGGTCTTCGACTTCTAGCCTCTTCGCCTAGAACCTCTTTATGTAAGCCATAAGGCTCTCGCCCGGCTCTTGCTTGGTCTGGATGAGCACACTAGACGGTAACTTGGGCTTGGCGTTGACTAAGAAATGATGGATGAACTTCCGACTTAGTTCTTCGAAGCTCCCAATGGATTTTTCTCCAAAGAGTTCCACCAAAGCTTGGCACTCCCCGTCAATGTAACTGGGAAGCAATGACAGATGGTCGCCTCTGGTGCCTGCATCATGATCATGATATCATGATAGTTCTGGACATGTTCGGCTGGGTCCTTCTCGCCTCCATACTTGTCCATAGGTGGCATCTTGAATTTCTCGACTGGCGCCATCATGATGGCATTGGTAAAGGGAGTGTTTCCCCCTATGGCGTCGGTAATAGGTCGGTATACTTGGTTATAGCCGCCTGCGGGCTAGTGGATTGTGGGAGCAGGAACTATGGGTGATGCATAAGGTCTTAAGGCTGTGTCTGCTGGTTCCTTTGTGCCTTGGCTAGGAGCAGGGCTCTCATCAGTCACATCGAAGATGAGGGGATGACGCCTGGAGTTGGCACGCTGGGTCGGCTGCGTCTGCAGCGGTTGGGCGGCGCGCTCTTGGTCTCTCCTCGGTTTGTTGATGTGAGGAGTTTCTGGGGCTGGAACCTGCTGCATGGTCAATTGCTGAGCACCATGGGCAGTAGAGTGACGACTTGTTGAAGGTTGAGGCACCACAGAAGTGGTTGGTGGCGCTGCGGGCGGGGGAAAATGGCTGAAGAGCTCGTCAGTGAAGGCTTTGAGCTGAGCTTCTACTGAATGTGTGATCCTCTCGGTGGATTCCTGGAGATGGGCTTGAGTAACATAGCCTACTGGTAGGTTCCCCAACCTAGTGAAATCATTGCCACCGGACATGTTTGTAAGAAGAAGAAAGGAGGCCCCACGGTGGGCGCCAAACTGTTGATGTATAGAATCACAGTCACTAATCTCGTGTGAGCTTAGTTCTTAAGAGAGTGGAGTCCGCCTTCCCTTCTTACATCCGGTGACGTTGCTCCGGCCAGGGGTTCACCTGCGGTAAGAGAACACCTGTGGAAGAGGCGGAGTTGGGATCTCCAGTGGTTCCTCCGACGGTCAAGTTAGTATGAGGAAGAGAGCCTAATATGGAGAGGGAATTTACTAAGAAGGATCACTTACCTCGTTTGTTGTACAGATTGCTACTTAAATCTAGAGTTTTGGGGGTATTTTCGTCTTTCTATCTGATAGGAGACAGCTGATGGGTGAGCCCTCTCTTCCACATGTTAGCTAGTAATTGGATGAGGGTCTGTCCTTGTCGGCCACGCTAGATGCCTTTACAGATGTCAAGTGATGAGTGGATTTAGGAGTTAGTGTTGTTCATTCACCATTAATGCGATGGGATTGACGGCGTCCGCAGCCGTATTAGTCCGAGGTACCTTAAATACTGTGAGAGATGGAGGAGTTAAGGGGTTGACAGTGCATTTAATGCGATGTTGATGGATTGTCGGGATTGGATTTTAGATAACCGCCGTTTAGGTGGAGGAAACCATGTAGGATGAGAGAGGGGGGAGTTGGGACCGAAGGGTCGACTCGCACGGCCTCTTGAGTCGTCTACAAAAGAGGGGTTAGCCGGAAGGACGACTAGTATCGCCTTTCACGTCGTCCGAGGGGACTAATAGTTAAAGGGCGGCGGCTAGTAGTCTTCTGTGTCGCCCAGGGGGACAAGCGACTTGAGAGGAGTAGCCTCAAGGCAATTGATTGGTTGGGCGGACAACTAGTACCGCCTTTCGCGTCGTCCATAGAAGAGAATTGTTGAGGGACCGACCAACATCGCCTTTCGTGTCGGTCATGGTGATAGTCGTCCATTGCGACTTGGTTCGAATAGCAAGTGTAGGGCGGCTCAGTTAGATCTGACGCGGAGGCTCGGGTCGTCCCGAACTAATGAACAAAAGTGTTCATTTGTTCTAACACTCGGGGTCTTCCTCTTTAAGTACTGATTAGTAGTTATGACCATAACAACCACGTTTAAATCTTTTGAGCTCAATGAAAATTTCCTAACATACTTTTTCAAATTAATGTTTTTTATTTCAACCATTCATTTTCTGAAATAATAGTTGTGCATCAAATTTCAAACTGCTTTGTTCATGAGATTGACTAGTTAAGAGAGATAGGATACTTGACTAGATAGTTTATCATTTTGAGATTGTGACACATTTACTTTCTCAGTAAGCTCTTCATTCTACCTTTGGTATGTTAAACATTCAGTGCAGACTTGTAGAGATGAAGTTAAACTTGCATCATGTGATTTATTCAACTCTTGAGTGAACATCTCAGCTCTCGCAAGAAGAGTTTTGTTTTCCTTCTTAAGAGTTGAAAGAACCCTTTTTGTGGACTTGTATTTAGATGCTAGTTTTTCAAAGTGATTTAACGTTTCAGGATACTTTTTACACAATTCATCATAAGAAGGTCTATACCTTATCATCAGAGTTTTCTTCATCAGAATTAGTTGAATAGCCACTCCTTGCCATCAAGCATCGATGAATCTTTTTGTCATCCCCACTTGTGCTACTCTCTGAGCTTTCATCTCCACTGAAGATATTCCAAGTTGATGCCTTGAAACTTTTGTTCTTCTCCTTCTTGTCCTTTTTGTTTAGGGTACACTCATTTCAATAGTGGCTAGACTGTGTTGGTAATATATAATCTTAGAATCAGAATCATCAAATTTATCTTTTCTTACCTAGGAAGAATTCCCACTCTTCTTGTTTCGTAGAAACTTCTGACCATCTTTAGATTTGAATCCTTTCATAAGCAAACCCATGCCGTCATTCTTTTCATCATCAGACCTCAAGCTTGGCTCTTATCTCTGCTTATCTTTCTTTGCCTTCAGGGCCAACGATTTTCTTTACTATTCCTCAATAGAATCTCCATCTCACTCTTTTAATCTCGCCTCGTACGTAATGAGATTCCCTACAAGATTATCAAGACTAAGTTTAGTAAAATCTTGAGCTTTTTTAATAGTTGTTACCTTGGGACCCCATTCTCGAGAAAGTGAATGTAGGACTTTCCAAACTAGCTCATCCTAACTGCATCCTTACCAAGTGCTCTTGACTTGGTCATGATGTCTGTGAACTGAGTGCACACTGCTTAGATAGTCTCGGTGGGTTTTAACTTAAAACTTTCATATTTTCTTACAAGCATAGTAAGCTTAGATTCCTTCACCTGAGACATCCCCTCATGAGTCACTTCCAGCTTCTTTCAAATTTCCTGTGTAGTTCTTCATTCGGACACACAATTAAATTCTTCATAAGTGAGAGCATAGTAAATAGAATTCATAACTTTAGTATTAACAAAGTGAGCCTTTTTGTGCTCTACGGTCTACTTATCCATAAGTACAATTATGGTCTTCTCTCCTACATTCTCAGTAGGTTCAGTGTACCCAGATTCTACCATCTCCCGTACTTCATAGTTAGAAGATAAGAGAAAAACTTTCATTCAAGTTTTCCAATATGAAAAGGTTGTTCCATCAAATAACGGAGGTTGGCTTATGGCATGTCCTTCAAGAAAGGCGATCGGTGTATTTAGGCTACCCATCTATCCTAGGTTGTTATGCCTGATAAAAGGGTACTATGCTCTGATACAACTTGTTGGATCTTGAATGCAAGCTTAGAGGCAGGGTGAATAGGGTTGCAAAGATATTTTACCAAATTAAAGATAAATATAAAGAAATATAGTGGAAACTAATGCGAAATAAATAAATATCAACACAATCACAAACGCAGTGAACTTTATAGTGGTTTAAATAAATCCAACCTCCACTCTTTTTTCTCTCGAAGGGGCTTTCACACTTTCATAGTTCCCTTGGATTTTAAACCCTAATCCAGTAGGCTTTACAAGACACACACCTAGATTACTCTCTAATTAAGTCATCTAAAACCAAATAAACTATCACTAATGTATAACCCTAACACTAAGTTAGCAACCCTCAACTAAACATGGCTTGAGTATGCTAGCAACCCGATCAAAATGATCGTAGGACAAAAGTGTTTATCAAACACAAAATATCATCTTATGCAAATAAAAGTGATATTATAGCCACTTTTACAATCAAACTGTTCTTCTGATGATGAGAGACAAAATCTGGAAGAATGATAGTGAGTCACGCGATCATACGGCAGCAATCATCAACTGAGAACTGCACACAGATGTAGAGCAGGATGACATTGCAAGCGAGAAGGGTTAGGGATGATCTGGATGATGAGCACGATCACTTCTTCAAACCCTAAACTCTTCTCTTTCTACCTCTCTCTTTTCTCTTCTCAATTTGGTCAGGAAATTATATTGTGAAAAATGAGATAGAGGAGTCAACTATTAGCAACAATTAATGGCTAAAATTAAATCTCAACTCAGCTGCTAATTCGGCCTAGCCTCCATCGATGACGCTGGGCATACGCTCATTGATGGGCTTTTTGGTCATCGATGGGTGAAACCTCCCAGCAATGGAAAATTAGTCTCTGTCATATATCTCTATTGAAATGAGTTAAGAAATCGATTGAAAAAATAGTAGGCCAATCGATTGACAAATGCTCACCTATAGGCAAATGGCCAATCGATGAGTGCCTATCGATGGAGTTGCTTACAGATTCATTAATTTGAGCTGATACTCATATCCATTATCACTCATTTTTTACTCTTTTCTTTGCCATCCTGCACAAGTGATCTCAATCAGAAATTAGTGTTGTATGAGAAAGTGTGTGTTACAAATGCACAACCAAGTTATAGTATAGAAAATGTTGAACCACAAGGAGGGGTTTTTGAAATTTTTTAATTGGAATTTTTTGAAAAAGTTATTTGAAAAGAGGTTTTTTTTGTGAAAAGGTGTTGAAAACGAGGTTTTTGATTTTTTTTTATAAAGAAAATAAAATAAAATTAGAAAGAGGGAGAGAGGATAGAAAAAAATACAAATAAGAAAAAAGAAAATAAAATAAAATAATAAGAAAAACAAGAAAAAGGGAAAGAAAATGGATAGGTAAAATAATTAGAAAGAAAATGCAAAATTAAAAGAATTAAAAAAGAAAAAAAGATGAAAACTAACAAAACTAGGGAATGAAAGAGAGAAAGAGGAAGAGAATTAAACAAGAAAATTAGGATACATTCCACGGATAAGTATTTGCTAGATATAGAAATTACTCTCTTTTTATTCATTTTAGAAAACCTATCAATCTAATTAAAGAAAGCATAGATTATCAAGATAGATTCTAAAAATAAAATTAATATTTATGCATAGATAATCAATTAAAAATAATAATTCTAGAATACTAATAAGCATAGATTATCAAATCACTTAAGAAAAGTGTAACCTATCAAATTAAATATTCAATCAGTTGATTAATCTCTACATAAATAACTAAATCATAAAAGAGTGCAAATCTAATTCTAATAAATCAGTTATACTAGTTTTCTCTTAGGGGTGTTAGTCAATCAGAACTTTTCAAGTACAATTAGAATAATTGTTCTAGTTGGATAATTTTATTCAAGTGGGATATTTTAATAGAACAATGTTGGATAATTTTTTGAAGTGGGATATTTTGGTAAAATGATGTGGGATAATTTGAAGTAATTGGAAAGTATATAATTATGTATTTTGATAGTATGAGGCCTTAATTTATAAATTTTTGAAGTTTGTGAATATAAATTTATAATTATATAAAGCAATATTAATAATTCTTATAAAAGAGTAACTATTACTTAAACTATATATAACCTTATTGTTAATACTTATTACTATCAATAATCATGTAAACTAGCCTAGTAATAATCATGAAGTAGTTCATGAAAAATTAATAATACTAAATTATAAATTAATTGAGCAACATACTTGATCATCACAAATACTATAATAATCATGAAGCATACAACAATTTTAATCATATATAATCATGTATTCGGCTAAGTCCCTAATTTCCTAAATCAATCTCAAGTTTTTGATCACTTGCTATTAATCTTTCACCTCCACTCTTTTCTCATACATACTAATTAAATTTAATGCACTTGTTCCCATCATTATGTTATGCATTAGTTATTTATTAAAACTTCTCACAAAATATTATTGATTCTAGGTAAACATCTATTATTGATTGTGATTTACGTGTATCCATAAAATGTTACTTATCCTTTTTTTTAATATCAACTGTTAATTATTAAAATTTTTCTATATGCATTGCAAGTGCTATTTGCATACATTTATAATGTAGAATAATGCATAATGTATTAGCAACATTCATTTTATTGGAAAAAACATTCATTTTATTGGACTCAACTATTAATAATTTTTCAACAATTCAAAAGTTCTAGTTTGTTCTCATCTAGTTCTAGGATGAAAAGTGAAATAATTTGGGGAGAAGAACTCATGTTTTCTATATAGGTAGAACAATTAGTGGGATAATTTTAAAATTATCCTAGTTCTAGTTCTTCTAGAATTCTACTTAACTAACACCTTAAAAATTATCCCAATTATAGTTCTAATTGACTAACACCATAAAAATTTATCCTACTAATTATCCCAGTTCTAATTTTTAGTTCTAATTGACTAACCCCCTTAGGGGTTATTCATTGGGACATTTAGGAGATAATGGGATAATTTTGGGGATTCTACTTTATGGTGTTATTCATTGAGATAATGGAACAAGGATAATATCTTTTGGTGTTATTGGTTTGTTGGAACACTAGTGGGATAATTTCACCACTTGGGATAATATTATCCCACTCATATATAAATTTTTGCCCCAATAGTAAACATTTACCCCATCCTCCATATTGGAACAATTATGTTCCACTTTGAAGGCAATTGGGATAATTTTGAAATATTTTTATATTACTTAATTAATACATGCTAATTATATTATAAATATATACCATGATATATAAAACATAAAATAATAATATATTCAATATATCATATTATATTATATTATCATGTAATAGAATAAAATATTATTATAATTTAATTTTATGTATAATTTATTCTATTATATTTATTATATATTATTATGCAATATCATATAGTATATTATATCGTAATAAAATAGTACAATATATTTATTATAATTTTATATTATATTATTATAATATTATATAATAATGTAATAATATATATTATAATATATTATATTATATTAGTTGTAGTTAATATTTTAATATTATATTGTATTATATTAAACCAATATAATAATATATTATAATATAATATAGCATAATATTAAAATTATTATATATGTTAGTATATTATATTTACTTATAAAATATAATATAAATCATGTCATATGATTATATTATATTATATTCATATATTATATTGATATAATAAAATATATTATTGTACTATAATATAATACGTTTTAGATATTCTGTATATATTATAGTAATATCATATAATATTATATTATATTTAACTATAATATAGTATTTTAAATAATATTATACTAAATAAAAGAAAATATTATGATATTTTATGCAGTAAGTTATAACCAATGATACTATATTCTAATATATTAAATTAAATATTATACTATTAAAATATTATATTACATATTTCATACATTCTATCAATTATTATATAATATGGCATACTATTATAATATAATATAATTAATAATTAATAATATTAATTATATTATATTTTAGTATAAATTAAAATAATATATTATATTATAATAACATACTAAATGATATATTGGATAAATAAATTTTACAATATTTGAAAGGTCTTCTCAAAGGAGTAGCCCTCTTATCCTCTAGAAGAGAATTTATAAAAACAAATCACATCTCTCACCGTCACTCTCTACCCTATTTATAGATTACATAAATTAATATGAGCCATTGGATCAAACTTAGCCCCCAAAAAATAATTTTAGTCCATAAGATGCAAGCTAGAAAATTCAGCACTAGATTTTAGGATACTTACAATTCGCCATTAGTTCACTAAAATATCCATATCTTGAGTTCTCTGACTCGATTTGACTCGAATTTGGTTAGTTAGATTTATAATTGAAATACGAGAAATCTAATATGATTCTTAGCTAGATCAAACAAAATTATTCTATACATTTTCACTTGAAACACGTTAAAGCACCTCCAGCGATGAGCTATCATGATCATTTTTGCTCCAATTTTTCTTGGGCTTTGCTTAGGCTTCAATTAGGCTTAAGACATCTTTATTTGAGCTCTTATTTGTTTTCTTTATTTTCCTACAAAATAGGATAAAAATATATTAATAATCATTTATTTGCATGAAACTTATTTAAAATATGGGTATGAAAATGCAACAAAACATGATAATCAATTAGTCATAAATTGAATTTTTTTATTATTCAAAGAAATGATATTGTATAGACAAGGTCCTAACACTTACTTTAGAGGTAGCTACCTAGACTATTTTATGTACACTTTGTAATCTATATTTTGTGTTTAAAGGTAAATAAACTTCTTATTTTGAGTGTATGAGAACATATAGGACTATGCGGGTTTAAAGTAAATGGGGAAAAACTTTGGGTTTATTAGGAAAACATCTAATTTTAATTAATTTATATGTTAAAAGTTCATTGACATATAAAACTAGCCCAATACCAACAATAAATTAAAAGTGAACGTAGTTTAGCAAGTCTAGGGCTAATAAAAATCTTGTGTTTTGCCTTAAAGAAAAAAGATAATTCCCACGGGAATGTCCGAACCTTAACCTTCCCCTTCCCCTTCTCTCCTTTGAGTAAACATTTATGTACCATTGTTAATTTGCTAATAGTACCAGCTACATTTCATAACTTATAGGAGGGAATGTAAGTTCATTAACATATAATTAACCTGCCACATGAAACGCTATAAAAAGTTAAAGAGTAGTTTAACTCAAAAGTTCATTAACAGATAGCCTAGGGCATGACAAGCCAAAAAAAGTTAAGACTTGTTTAATGAACTTAGAGGGTGTTTGGGAGGGCTTTTTTTTTTTGTCAAGCTAGTTGTTAAGCTAAGCGTTTTCATTCTAATTTGTTTGGGTAAAATGTCGAATAACTTAGCTTATAAATCCTATTTTAAAAGCGGGTATACTCAGTTTGAAAAACTAGCTTATAATCTCACTTAAAAAGTTAGGTTCGACCAAACAAATTACTATTCTACGAAATAATTTTTATAGTATTTTTATCAAAAAATGAAAAGTCACTAAGGGGCTATGTGGTTAGGGGGTTTTGGGTGGTAGAATACTGTAGCTGTCAGATTGCTACAGTGTTACATTAAAAAGAGTGTTTTTTGGGCAAAGTGAGATCTGATGTGGCATGATAAAAGCTGAGTTGGCAGTCTCTTATTAATTCCTAGCGGAGGAGATGTTTTGGGGTGCTTTCTTGTAGGCTGTTAGGCAATCCCAGATATCAGAATAATCATTTGAATTACATGAAAAGAGCCAAGCGGACCTAAAAGCAAGCATAACTTATAATCTTAATAATAATAAATAAAGAAAAAAAAGGAAAAAGGTCTTCCCAAACAACCTCTAACCAACAATAGACTATAGCCTTCTGTTACATAGATCTCCATTGCAAATCCTATGGGCGTAACCCTAAACCTAGCCTTACCAATAAGGGAAAATTGCTTCTAGCCCCAAAAATAACAAAATTTATATCTCCCACCCACAAGACTTCTTCAAAACTCCAAAACCCCTAAAGCAAGCGACAAATTAGTTTAGCCTCCTAATCATGTTCCCCGACCAAAATTTTAAAAAATTAAAATTGCCCTTTGATTTAACCATTCCCACTCTCTCAATAGACCTTCTCGTTAATCAGGTTCATCTCTCATCTCTCGAAGAGCAAAACCGCCATAGAATCATCCCCAAATCGAAACCCTAACCCTAAATCAGCCTACCCCAAGAGTGGAATCAAAGTTCTCTTGTTCTCATCTTGCCTTCCTTCACTCTTCCATTACTTCAAAGCATGGCAGATGAGTCACAGCCCAATGTACTCCCTCAGAGGAGACTTTGAAGACGACACTCACAAAGATGAAGTCACAGAAGACACTTGAGCACAGAGTTGGCTGATGCTGGAGAAATAATAGCAGATGTCCTAGAGGACCTCGAGTTAATCATCCCCTCCCACAAGCCCGGTTGATGCGTGCAGATGAAGATATGGCCCAAAGATGAGGGAAGATGGATGATATGAAACCCTCTAATTTTAATTAATTTATATGTTAAAAGTTCATTGACATATAAAACTAGCCCAATACCAACAATAAATTAAAAGTGAACGTAGTTTAGCAAGTCTAGGGCTAATAAAAATCTTGTGTTTTGCCTTAAAGAAAAAAGATAATTCCCACGGGAATGTCCGAACCTTAACCTTCCCCTCCCCCTTCTCTCCTTTGAGTAAACATTTATGTACCATTGTTAATTTGCTAATAGTACCAGCTACATTTCATAACTTATAGGAGGGGAATGTAAGTTCATTAACATATAATTAACCTGCCACATGAAACGCTATAAAAAGTTAAAGAGTAGTTTAACTCAAAAGTTCATTAACAGATAGCCTAGGGCATGACAAGCCAAAAAAAGTTAAGACTTGTTTAATGAACTTAGAGGGTGTTTGGGAGGGCTTTTTTTTTTTTTTTTTTTTTGTCAAGCTAGCTGTTAAGCTAGCGTTTTCATTTCTAGCTGTTTGGGTAAAATGTCGAATAACTTAGCTTATAAATCCTATTTTAAAAAGCGGGTATACTCCAGCGTTTGAAAAACTAGCTTATAATCTCACTTAAAAAAGTTAGGTTCGACCAAACAAATTACTATTCTACCGAAATAATTTTTATAGTATTTTTATCAAAAAATGAAAAGTCACTAAGGGGCTATGTGGTTAGGGGGTTTTGGGTGGTAGAATCTCGTGGCTGTCAGTTACTCTGATGTTACATTAAAAAGAGTGTTTTTTGGGCAAAGTGAGATCTGATGTGGCATGATAAAAGCTGAGTTGGCAGTCTCTTATTAATTCCTAGCAGGAGGAGATGTTTTGGGGGTGCTTTACTGTAGCTGTTAGGCAATCCCGTATTACTGTAACAATCATTTGAATTACATGAAAAGAGCCAAACGGACCTAAAAGCAAGCATAACTTATAATCTTAATAATAATAAATAAAGAAAAAAAAGGAAAAAGGTCTTCCCAAACAACCTCTAACCAACAATAGACTATAGCGCCTTCTGTTACATAGATCTCCATTGCAAATCCTATGGACGTAACCCTAAACCTAGCCTTACCAATAAGGGAAAATTGCTTCTAGCCCCAAAAATAACAAAATTTATATCTCCCACCCACAAGACTTCTTCAAAACTCCAAAAACCCCCTAAAGCAAACGACAAATTCGTTTAGCCTCCTAATCATGTTCCCACGCGACCAAAATTTTAAAAAAAATTAAAATTGCCCTTTGATTTAACCAATTCCCACTCTCTCAATAGACCTTCTCGTTAACTGTGTCTATCTCTCTCATCTCTCGAAGAGCAAAACCGCCATAGAATCATCCCCAAATCGAAACCCTAACCCTAAATCAGCCTACCCCAAGAGTGGAATCAAAGTTCTCTTGTTCTCATCTTGCCTTCCTTCACTCTTCCATTACTTCAAAGCATGGCAGATGAGTCACAGCCCAATGTACTCTCCCCTGTAGGAGACTTTGAAGACGACGACTCACAGCATGAAGTCACAGAAGACACTTGAGCACAGAGTTGGCTGATGCTGGAGAAATAATAGCAGATGTCCTAGAGGACCTCGCAGTTAATCATCCCCCTCCCACAAGCCCAGTTGATCGTACAGATGAAGATATGGCCCAGCATGAGGGCAGCATGGATGATGCCATGAAACCTCTCCTAGATCTAAAGAAAGGAACAAATAGGAGTGATTTGGAAGGCATCAAGATGTCAACACAAAAGAAGTGAGTTTACTGCATAATTTAGTTATTTATAACATTAATTTTCATAGCCCGCTGTGTTTGACAGTTGTTTTTTGTTAAGGTACTTGTTTAATTTCGAAGGATAATTGTGAGGTTACTGTTAAGTTGTGAATGTTAGTTGTTAGTTGTCAATGATATTCATCAGTTGTTAAGGTTAAGTGTTAGTTGTGAATGTTACTATTAAGTTGTGAAGGTTAGTTGTTAGTTGTTATGGTTAAGTGTTAGTTGTTAAGGTTACTTGTTAGTTGTCAAGGGCATTCATTAGTTGTTAAGGTTAAGTGTTAGTTGTTAAGGTTATCCATTGGTTGTTAAGTTTATTGATTACTTGTTGAGATTATGAATTAGTTGTTGAGGTTATGAATTGGTTGTTAAGTTTATGGATTGGTTGTTAAGATTACAGTTTAGTTGTTAAGTTTACAGCTAAGTTGTTAATGTTACATATTATTTACAAACTAATTATATCTACTTATTTTACTTTTTAGACAAAAGGTTGTACTGGTATTTCGCCCTACATCAAGCTTCACTACATACTATGATTTCGTGCATTTTTTAGTCAAACTTATGGATAAGAAGCATTGGGATGCATATGAAGATTGTGTCTTCCGACACTACGTTCATTTTGTCCCCCTTGGGTCTTGATCTTCCACTTTTGAGCATGTTTTGAGACAGTGGGACCAGAAGAAAAAGAAATTTGTCTTCATAAATTCGAAAAATGGAGAAGACATTGAGTGCTTATTTAACCTTGAATGGGTTATGAACCATCCATGTTTCACTAATAAGGGGGGTTTTGTTGGCCCCAACCGAGATCAAAACAATCGCATTTGGAAAATGTATTTTACCAAAAATGAGGATGACAGCAGTAAGGCTCCCGCAGCACCTACCAAACACTATGTTGAGGATCTCCCCATGAAGCTTGTACGATCTACTAAGCGAAAAGATGTAAAGGACTTTGTCCTACTGCAGATTTTGGATCAGTTGAGTATGATCTGGGGTCCTGGAAGTGTTCTTGGCATACCAAGACACTTGTTCAAGTTTGCTGACAGTATTTAACTAATAAAGAACACTGCTTGGGGGACCTATATTTTTAACGAGATAAATGCAGCAATTGAAGCGGCATTGAGGGGTCCAGGAACAGGAAAGAAACTGTTATAACTGCAAGGGTGTACCCAGCTCGTGTCTGTAAGTATTCCTACAGTTTATTATTAAAATGATGAGATGTCATGCTTATTTCTTGATTGTGAAAGTTATTTATTAGTTGTTAAGTATAGTAGTTAGGGTTAGGGATTAGTTGTTAAGGTTACGGGTTAGTTGTTAAGTATACAGTTTGGTTGTTAAGCATACAGTTTGGTTGTTAAGGTTTCATATTGGTTGTTAAAATTCCAGATTGGCTGTCATGGTTTCAGATTGGTTGTTAAGGTTTCAGATTGATTGTTAAGGTTTTAGATTGGTTGTTAAGTTTATTACTTAGATGTTAAGGTTACGGCTATTTTAAAAAATTTATAATCTTCTATTTCTCTCATATGTAGTTGTGGTACTATCAGCTGACTAGTATCAAGAAGCCACTATGTAAAACTACATCAAGGCCTCCTCTCACAAATTGGGTGAGACTTAGAGAAGTTGGGGGCTCACTAAGAATGACCACAGTTGAAGCTAAAGCTCTACAAGCTACGATAAAGCTTCCAGAGTTATGTGACCAAGTTCAAAGAGGGGAGAAGGTTTTTAAAGAACCAGGGAGAGCTTTGGTAGAGAAGGAGCAAGAGAAGGAGAAAGAGAGAAAGAGAAGAAGAAAGAGAAAGAGAAGGAGAAGGAGAAGAAGAAGGAAAAGGAGGAAAGAGCTATAAGAAAAGTATGGAGAGAGAATAAGGAGAAGGAGACGATTGAGACTGGTAGGGCAAATAACCCAAGATAGGTTATCCCCAAAACAAACATTAGAAGGGGATCAGAAGATGTTAACAATCTTCTTACATGGGTAACTATTATAGTTGTTACTAATTACTTGTGAAGTATATCGTTTTGTTGTTAATGTTATCTCTTAGTTGTTAATGATTTTTTTTACTGATACTCCATATGTCTATTGCTTAGGTTATTTCTCAAAAAAATTGATGAAGTCGTCAAGCAACACGATGAGGCAATTGATCAACTGCAATTGCCTCAACAACTGAGGTTTTGGAGGAGGATCACGATGATCAATCAAAGATTACGTCGCGACATGGAGAAAAAATTTGAAGATCAGAGATCTTCTGACCAAGAAAAGATAACTACTCTATCTGCAGAAGTGACACGGATGAAACAAGAGTTGAGGAATGTAAAAGAAAGAAGTCAGACTTCATATAAGAAAGTGGCGCTTAAGACGAGGATGCGGAGGGAAGAGGTGTCAAGCACGGAGAAGGTGTCCAAAGTGATGGAGGAGCAAACTACCACAGGTTAGCTAAGTTTATTATTGATTGTTAAGTTTAAAGTTTTGCTGTTAAGTTTACAAATTGGTTGTTAAGGTTAGAGTTTTATTATTAAGAAAATAAATTGGTTGTTAAGGTTAGAGATTGGTTGTGAAGTTCACAGTTTAGTTGTTGAGGTTGTAGCTTAGTTGTTAAGTATATAGATTGGTTGTTATGGTTATATATTAGTTGTGAAGCTTACAGTTTTTTATTAAGGTAATAGCTTTGTTGTTAAGCATATGGATTGGTTGTTAATGTTATATATTGGTTGTGAAGATTACATTTTTTGTTAAGGTTATAGATTTTTGTTAAGTATATAGATTGTTTGTTAAGGTTAAAGATTGGTTATTAAGCTTAAAGTTTTTTTTATTAACTATAATTGAAAAACCGTATGTAATTGTTTTTCATGTCAAGCACTCCATCCAAGACAGGCACTCCACCTGACATGAAGATTGAGAGGGAAGTCCCTCCACCAGAGGTTGATTTTTTTTTTTTATTGATGATGGAGGAAATATGATAGAAGATGACGAAGTTCCTCTAAGTGTTAGGATGGAGGAAATAAAAAATAATAAGAGAAAGAGGAATACAAGTGTGACCGAACCCTTTAAGAGAAGAAGAACCAAAAGAAAGGTTAAGCCTTCAAAACATGTTCCCCTTACACTGAAGGGAAGAAGAAGGCAATTAAAGATAAGTAAAATGTGGGGGGAAAAGATAGAGTTAAAGTGGGATCTGATGAAGATATGTCGCCTGCCAATCTACATGGTGATCCACTTGAAATTTGGAATATATTTATGGATTCTCCTATGCTTGAGAAATAAGAAAGTTTTTTGAAAGATTTAAACACTGGGATTCCCTTTCCTAAAGGCTTCATGATCAAATTTTATGATGAGTACCCCCACAATTCTGCATAATTTTAAGATCTCGGAAGATGTTGCCGCCAAACTGACAGAAGAGGAGAATAAAATTCTCAATTATTTTTTATTTGCAGGTGCAACAAATAAGTATTTAGCTCATATTTCAAATTTATTACTTTGATGTTATGGTTATCTCCTAGTTGTTAAGGTGATCTCCTAGTTGTTAAGGTCACCAGTTGGTTGTTAGAGTTACAGATTGGTTGTTAAGTTTACGTCGCAGTTGTTAAGGTTACAAATTAATTGTTAATCTTACAGATTGGTTATTAAGGTTAGCTATTTGTTGTTAAGGGTTATTAATTATTTTAACATATTATTGAAAGTGTACAGATCTAGATGGTCATCTATTGATAGATTTGAACTGCTTAACATCTTACGTGGTGGCCGACTTGATGATTCGGTAAGATTTATATTATGTCATAAATTTATTCTTACTAACTATATTCAAAATTATTTATTTGTTGTTTATCATCTTCTAAATAATTTTGTTGTTTATCATCTTCTAGGTTACTAATATTTATTTGTTGTTTATCATCTTGTAGGTTACTGAAGTGCTGATAGACACACTACGTGAATGACTGGATATGCCTCAGAACGAAGCATTAGCCAAAAAATATGGACTTGTCTCTGTATTCTTTTCTGTATGTATTTATATCTGAAGGAGGTTGGTCTATTTTAATCTATGGCAAACGTGTCTGACCAGTTTAATTATTGATTATAGCACAAACTACATGCCAAAGAAGTTGACTACGAGAATGCTTATAATATTTTCATCAAAAGTTTCATCGAGGCTGGAGTTAATATTCTAATAGTTCCCATTGTCCAACAAGATCATTGGCATCTCCTTGAAGTTGATCTACAAAATAATGTTGCCAAACACTATAGCTCCTTAAAAGATCGATCTGGACATGGAGAACCTGTACTCAACATGATTAAATTCTTCAATTATATGAAAGTTGGCTTCGATGAGAATATTGTCTTCCTCGTATTCAAAGATGAAATAGTTCCATGTGAGGAACAAAAAGGATCGTAAGTTTTCTGAAACTATGTATTTTTCAATTTTTATTTATGTGTGGTTAAGTTTCCAGTTTAGTTGTTAAGGTTATAGTTTAGTTGTTATCCTTAAAGCGTAGTTGTTAATTTATAGTTTAGTTGTTAACCATACAGATTAGTTGTTACCCTTACAGACTGGTTGTTAAGGTTACAGCTTAGTGATTAACCTTATAGACTAGTTGTTCAGTTTATAGTTTAGTTATTAAACATATAGGTTGGTTGTTAACCTTATAGACTGCTTGTTAATGTTACAGTTTAGTTGGTAACCTTACAGCCCAGTTGTCAAGGTTACAGATTGGTTGTTAATGTTACAGTTTAGATGTTAAGGTTTCTATTTTGTTAATATGGGGAGTGCTTATTAATGATTTATATTTATTTATATCTAGGCATGACTGCGGGATTTACGTGTACCTGTATATAAAAGCTATTCTTGAAGGAAGAGACATCATGTACATCACGCCTGAAGATCACTCTACACGGGTCATACGAGCGAAGCTAGCTGCATATTTACTAATTGAAGGGAGAATGAAGAAAAAACTTCTCGATAAACTTGACGATGATGATATCAAAAGATTTGAACCACAATGTAAAGAAGCATCGGTAGATGGATCATAGGCTTTTCTGACAGTGTTAAAAATAATTTTAAATGGTACTCAAATTAAACACTCTTAATTGTTATAAATGTTATGCTTGTAAATATTTATTTGTTTATGGCCTAACGTTCTGCTCCATTATGACAGCTAAACTTTTACATTAATAAGTAATTTATAACATTCACAACTAACCCGTAAGGTTGACATCCAATACATAAGGTTAACATCCAATAAATAAAGTTAACAGTCAATCCATAAGGTTAACATCCAATGCATAACGTTAACAGCCAATCCAAAAGGGTAACATTCAATACATAAGGTTAACATCCAACCCAAAAGGTTAATATCTAGTACATATGGTTAGCTGCTAATACAAAAGGTTGACAACTGACTCTAAACCTTCACAACTAGATAGGCTCGTTGCATGTTGCTCGATTGTGATCTTCCATGTGGCATCGGGAGTACTTAGTAGGCCGGGTATTTAGTGACCTATTGTTCATTCGTCTAGTACATGGTCTTCCATGTCTTTTTTTTAGTAAGGGGAGGCCTTAACTGACGGTCTTCTGGCGGTACAGCGCGCTTCTTGTAATCTAGAATAGGAAATAGGATCTGAATGCTTCAATAGTCATAAACCAATCATAATAATGATAAATATCTCGTCCCATCCAAGTAATTGCAGCACAAGCGTGCTTACAAGGAATGCGTGTGATATCTCAAGACTTGCATGAACATGTCCATTTCTTCAAATCTTCATGGCAAGTTTTATTAGATTCAACCTCCACAATATCTTCTGTTGAATTTTTAACATGTAAGCAGCTTCCTTGATGAATATTGTCACTCAATACTATCTCAGCTTTTGGGCATAAGTATCCAGTCCATTTCGCTGCCATAAGCCTTCTATCATATATGCGCTCCATGATTTACTTTTGTATCATCTCCACCAAAGGTAAGATTCGTAATATTCGTGCCTTTCTTATCCAACTGTTGAAGGACTCAGCAACATTTAAAGTAACATGGCCATATTTGTAAATAACATGGAAAAAACTCATAAGTTTGGCGACTAATATGTAACCTTAACAACTAGTGTGTAACTTAACAAGTTAACTGTAACCTTAACAACTAACATTTATCCATAATAACTAAACTTAACAACCAATCTGTAAACTTAACAACTAACGTGTATACTGAGCAACTCACTGTAAATTTAACAACTAACATAGAAACTTAACAACTACGCTGTAAACTTAACAACTAAATTGTAACATTAACAACTACGATGTAAACTTAACAACTACGATGTAAACTTAATAACTATGCTGTAAACTTAACAACCAACATGTATGGTTAACAACTAAAATTTAACCTTAACAACTAACCACAAACGCAGCAACAAACTAAATTAAACAATAGTATCATACATTATATCAGGAAAATAAGCATTTGTCCATCTCTCTGGGGAGTAATTCATTGCAGTAACATAAGCCCTTTTATCTATCAAGACCAATTCTTTCATGCAATCATCCCATTCAGCAATTGTGAGATTATAAGTTGCGGATTAGAACAAGTCATCCAATATTTGAGTGATATTTGCTTTATGACCCAACTCCTTCATCTTTTTTTTTTAAATTCTCGACTAGATGGAGAACACGCCTAGAATGTAATGCATTTGGAAAGAATTCTTCGACCGCTACTCTAATACCCTTGTCGGCATCAAAAATTATGACCAGCTGATGTGGGGGATTGTAAGGATTTTCCCTATCATATGGTATGGACCACACTCTTTGTAAGAACCACTTCTAAGTTTCCTCATTCTCCTGGTCGTATACGTAAAAAGCAAGAAAAAATATTCCTTGGTTGCCGTCATATCCTGTGGCACTAAGTAATATACCTCTGTAGCGATCTTTAAGAAATGTTCCATCCAAAAATAACAGAGGCCTACATCCAGCAATGAACCCTCAAATACAAGCATTATAACTTATGAACAAATGCCTAAATCTACCGTCATAATCATCAATGGCAATATGGCTTCCTGTATTAGTGGCTAGAACCATGGCTTAATACTGTATAAATATAACAAGTAATCATTAATATTACCATCTAAATTGTAACCTTAATAACTAAACTTAACAACTAAGATGTAAACTTAACAACTAAGATGTATACTAAACAACTAATTATAAAATTAACAACTAAACTTTACACTTAACAACTATCTTGTATACTTAACAACTAGTGCAAAAATATAACAATTAATCTGTAACATTAACAACTAACTCATAAGGTTAACAACCAACTCATAATCTTAACAACTAATAGTTAAGGTTAACAACTAACTTTATGGTTAAGAACCAACTCATAAGGTTAACAATCAACTCAAAACCTTAACAACTAACCACAAACGACAACAAACTAAATTAAACAATAGTATCATACATTATATCGGAAAATAAGCATTTGTCCATCTCTGGGGAGTAATTCATTGCAGTAACATAAGCCCTTTTATCTATCAAGACCAATTCTTTCATGCAATCATCCCATTCAGCAATTGTGAGATTATAAGTTGCGGATTAGAACAAGTCATCCAATATTTGAGTGATATTTGCTTTATGACCCAACTCCTTCATCTTTTTTTTTTAAATTCTCGACTAGATGGAGAACACGCCTAGAATGTAATGCATTTGGAAAGAATTCTTCGACCGCTACTCTAATACCCTTGTCGGCATCAAAAATTATGACCAGCTGATGTGGGGGATTGTAAGGATTTTCCCTATCATATGGTATGGACCACACTCTTTGTAAGAACCACTTCTAAGTTTCCTCATTCTCCTGGTCGTATACGTAAAAAGCAAGAAAAAATATTCCTTGGTTGCCGTCATATCTGTGGCACTAAGTAATATACCTCTGTAGCGATCTTTAAGAAATGTTCCATCCAAAATATGAGAGGCCTACATCCAAAGAATGAACCCTCAAATACAAGCATTATAACTTATGAACAAATGCCTAAATCTACCGTCATAATCATCAATGGCAATATGGCTTCCTGTATTAGTGGCTAGAACCATGGCTTAATACCTGTATAAATATAACAAGTAATCATTAATATTACCATCTAAATTGTAACCTTAATAACTAAACTGTATACTTAACAACTAAGATGTATACTAAACAACTAATTATAAAATTAACAACTAAACTTTACACTTAACAACTATACTGTATACTTAACAACTAGTGCAAAAATATAACAATTAATCTGTAACATTAACAACGAACATGCACACTTGACAACTAAGATGTAAACTTAACAATTACGACGTAACCTTAACAACAAATCTGTATACTTCACAATTAAGGAGTAAACTTAACAACTAGTACAGACATGACAGCTAAGAAATAAATATTTATTTAATCAGATAAGTTTTACCATCTTAGTGAATCGTAAGCCTCATCATCATCACCGAGAAGGTCCTGTTGTGCTCTCTCTCTCTCTCTCTCTTTACTTTGCCACGCTTTGCTGTAATTAATCTTGATGCCGAATTGTGAGAGCAAGTCGTTCTTGACATCAATTGGCCGAAGCTCTGGTCTAACCTTCAGAATAGATTGTATTTTACTTGCAATAAATTTGCATGATGCCCTTGATTTACCAGCATTAGCTCCATGTTGACCGCAAGTGGGACTAACGTGGAATTTTTTTATAGCCATAATCGAGCAACTTTAGAGTGGGGAAGAAAACAACATGCAAGGGAATTTCTACGTGGCCTTGTATCGGTAATGCACTCTTATACATTTTTGTTCATTATGGTAAAAATCATACTCGAACCTTTTTACAATTGAATAGTGTTGAAGTGCTAATCTAACTTCAGCAGCACTATCAAATTTTTATCTCTCTGCACGTATGGCTGTTTGCCACTCAGCTGGGATGTTGGTTTAGTTATTAATCATGTCTTCTATCATCACGATAGAGTCGCCAGTAGGATTATCATTAGGAATACGCTCATCATTACACGATTGGCTGAGCATAGCAGTTGTGCATCGATAATTTCTGTCGAGATTATCCTGTAAAAGTGAGAAAACACTTGAATACTTAACAATTAACTATAAACGTTAGCAATTAACTATTAAGGTTAACAACTAACTCATAAGGTTAACAACCAACTCATAATCTTAACAACTAATAGTTAAGGTTAACAACTAACTTTTATGGTTAAGAACCAACTCATAAGGTTAACAATCAACTCAAAACCTTAACAACTAATCATTATAGTTAACAACTAACTATCATATTCATAACTATCTAGTAGGGTTAACAGCCGACTAAAATCTTAACAACTAACCTATAAGGTTAACAACCAACTGATAACCTTCAAATCCATACCTTCAACATCTAATTACTATAATTTCAGAAATAAAGTGTTTAAAATGCATTGGGAAAATAAAGTGTTTAAAATGCTTACACATTTTCTAAAGAACTTTGGATGTTCTGAGAAGTTGAAGAATCCGCACCTGTGGTAGCATATAAGTTAATTTCTGTAAATCCATTACGAAGACAATACTCGAACATCAAGCTCATGTTGTCGTCATTTTCAATTGCAAACTGAACTTGTTTTCCCTTTCGGATATGAATTTCAGTGAAAGAGATTGAAATGGGAGTTTAAACCTTTGGGACACTTGATACTTCAACCTAATAATTTCTGTAGAGTCATTAATAACTACGAAAATACCCTCACCCTCTTCATTGCTTTTTGTGTTTGTAACCATGCAAAGGAGGGATCTTTCCGTCATTATGAAGAAAAGTAGCTGAAGAAGCAAAGAGGATTTATGGAGGAGAATTAAATGGCCTTGAGAGAGTAGTTGAAGAAGCAAAGAGGATTCATTGAGAGAATTTAGTGGCCATGAGAGAGAGAGAGAGAGAGAGAGAGAGGTAGGAGATGGTTGTAGGGATTAAATTGGAGGGAAGTAGGGTTTTTTCCATCCAAAACCCCTTTCTAATCATAATTTAATGCACACAGTGACGGAAATTTCACCCGCCCCATCCTCTTCGATGACCCCTGCCCCCCAAACAAATAAACTGTGAAAGGTATTTTGGTCTAACCATAATTTTAAGTACACATCAGGGTTTAATTTGAGTTGGAGGGGGCTAAATGAATTTGTCATTTGCTTTAGGAGATTTTTGGAGTTTTAAAAAAGTCTTAGGAATGTGAGGAATAAATTTTGCTATTTTAGGGGCTAGAAGCAATTTTCTCTGCCAATAAAAAGGAAACGACAAAACAAATTGAACTTGGACATGGGAATACATAGGTGTTAGTAGCCAACCACAAGTTACACTACACGCCCATTGAGAATCAAATTCCCAAGTTCATGATTGAAGCGCAATTTCCCATCAACACTAAACCTAACAAAGCCAAAATAAGTAGTATATAGAAATCCAATGGCATGTGCTCAAGAGAAAAGAAAAAGAAACAATTATCTTTTCCACATGAAAATTTACTATTAAATATGTCACAATGTACAAGGAATATGAGAGAAAAGCTGAAAGAAAGGAGGGAAAGTAATAGGCCTAGGGAATGTGTGCAGTAAGTAGGGAGAGTTGGGAAGTGTGAGCGGCTAAAGCGTGTTTCCACCCACGTTCATATCACCAGTTCAAGGGGAAATAACATAGAAATGAAGCAAACTTTACACGTCTTCTTACAAATATTGAAAGTGCTAATATTATTGATATAACGTTTGATTCTTTTTTCTTTTTTTTTTGGTCTTTAACCACATGTGCTCCCACCCTATATTGGAGATGAGACTACTTCTACTCAAGACTGGTGGCTACCTCTCCCAACAAGTGCCACTTCCAGATTTTGAACTCTTGCCAACAAGCAGGAGCGCGCTTAGGGACCGGCTTACCTACCACTAGGCCAACAACTTGTTGATAATGTTTGATTCTATTCATACTTTGTTCATAATTGCATTGATAGTAATTTATATTGATATTTTTTTATGCTTTAATTTATATTGATATTGCTTATATGTATATTGTGATTGCTCTAATACAGTTGTGTTATGACACATTTCAAAATGTGGTAATTAATTAATAAACAGCGTATGAATGTTTCCATGGCCGAATGAATATAATATACTAGAAAATAGGATGAAAATAGGATAAGAAATAAGTGCATCTTGAGAAGTAAGAGGAATTGTTTATGTTGAAGATAAAATGAGAAAAAATCTTTTGTGATGATTTGATTATATAAAATAGAGCCATTAAGTCCACAAATTAGGAGAAGTAATAAAATTATATTAATGGAGAAGAGAAGGAGTAGAGCTAAACATAAGAAAATTTAGTTAGCGACTATTAAGAAAAATATAATAATAATTAACTTAGTGGAGAAGATATTTCTCAATGTGAATTAAAGTGTGAGACCTGTAAGACCTATGAAACCAATCCTAAAAATTTGAAATTAAGACTTTGTTGTTGTAGGAGTATGTTATTTTTCTCCATTGTATAGGGTTTGTATTTTCTATAGAACATCGTCCACATGACCTATCTTTTTTTTTCTTTTTTTTTCTTTTTTTTTTTTTTAAACTTCAAGGGGACTAGGTACTTATGTCTTAATAGGTTGAGGGAGCGCACCTTTTTGATGATGGGGATATTAGAGGCTATGGCTGGGATGGGGTGGGACCAAAATGAGCTCTTTTGGGTCAGTTGCCATGTTAGGGCCTGCATGCATGCATGTGATACGCTTGAAAAGCTTGGGGAAAAGTCATATGCATTCTTTTTCAAAGAGGTAACCATTAAGGGTGACGGATTTAGAGGGATGGGCATATGACAAGACACATGGAGAAGGATAGAGAACAAAAGGCTAGTGTCATGCTTTTATCTAGTTTTATATATAAGGATTCTAATTTCATATTAGTCATCATGTTCTTTGAATGGACATTTCACATGCTTTAATCTAGTTATATGTGTATGGATCCTAATATATCTTTAGACATCATGTCCTTTGAATGGGCGTTTCACATGACACAGGCAGTGTATTGGCAAATTTGTATTTTCTGATGTTGGAGCTTGGATAGTTATTCCGGAAGAAATGTATTCTTCTCCAATTTTAATGAAAAAGTGTTTCTTCAAAGTTAATCGAGATCTAAATTATCAGATTGGTATATTTAGTTAGATCTAATTATCAGGTTGGTATATTTTCTTTCTCCGGCAATAAAAAGGCATTTATAGCGGTAAACAGTGACAATAAAACATAACAGTTAGTCGGAATCAATTTTACAGCAAAGCAAGGTTACGTGACAAATCACGTGATCTCGAGCTGTGACATCTTTGGCTGATGTGTCTGATGTAGTTGACCTCATTCACTTAGTTGAAAAAGGGAGTGTTCTTCAAAATTAGGACTCAAAAGTTTTTTCCCCCATTTTGGATCTTCTCCTCCTCCGTAAGGCTAAAATTGGGCGATCTCTATTGAAATTGGGTGTTCTTCATTAAAGAATTCGTGTTCAATTTCAATGTAGAACACCCAATTTATTCTAGGATGGAGAAGAATACCCAAATTGAAACCCTCTCCTCCCCCTTTTGAGCGCTAATTTGAAGAAAATTTTCCTTTCCCACTAAATAAATGATGCCAGCTATTTCTGACATGTCAGCGCAATGATGTCACATTGATATCACGTGGTTAGTTATGTGACATTGTCTCGCTAGAAAAGTTGGCTCCAACCAACTTTTATGCTCTATTGTCATCGTTTGATACTTTAAACATCTTTTTGTTGCCAGAATTTACCAATATAGTAGATAAGTCTAACTAAATACATCAATTTAGTAATTTAGCCATTAATCGGGTATCAAAGCTAAATTATTTTTAAATCTGGGGTATTTTTTGGGCAAAAAGGAAACGTTTAAGTATCAAAGTTTAGAATGATGTAAACCTTAGAGTATTTAAGTGTAAATTACCCAATTTAAATAACACAACCATAGCGGGAGCATACTCATAAGAAATGTTCTTAACAAGGGAACATGCAATGACTAGTGAAACAAGATGAGTGATAGAACGAAAGGACAAATAGGACATTTAAACTCGTAGAGAACAGTATGTAGATCACATGGAAGAGCAAGGGTCATGGGTCCTAATTACTTTTAATTTCCTTGTCTTTGTGCATTAAGACAAGGATCTTAAGACAAGGAAAACAGCAATGGCTAGAAAACTTGCTAGGAGGCAAAGGACACAGCCCACAATAACGTATGAGAGCTACCTGTAGCCCTAAGAAAGAATATTCTTGCATTTTATATCATCAAACTAGAACTAACAACAAAGGTCATTACAACGCTTAATATATACACACAAAATTAATGTTCATGTGGCCGTACATCAACCCAAAAACAATAGAGTCCTAATAGGGGCACACCCCCAACCACACCATCAACCACATTCTCTCTCTCTATAGTGCATTGGGACCCCATGAAATTGTAAAAAAATAATTCCATGTGAGTCTCAATGCACTATAGAGAAAGTGATAATTGGTAATATTAACCCCTATCATTATTTAAAATAATAATGGTTTGCAAAAATTTAGGCAGGAGTTCATTAGAGGATGATCTTATCCAAAAATAAATCACTAGTAGAAAATGGTGTATCCTTGACGACCACATTCTTGACGGCTACATGCCGTCAAGGATGTTCACACGTAGCCATCAAGAATGTGCCCGTCAAACATCCTTGACGGGCTGTAAACATTCCTGACGGGCTTAATTAGAGGAAGTGTGAAATAATTGGAGGGAGAATCCCCCCCCCCCCACTTTTTTGGCCAAAAATAATTAAAAACAAAAACAAGACACCCCGTAACCTTATCCCCCCTTCCCCTGTCCCTTTCTCTCTCTCTCCCAAATTCTGACCCCAAAAAATAAAAAACCCTTCTCACCTCCACTGCCGCTAGATCCTTTACTGCCGTCAAAGCCCTCGACGCCTCCAACTTAATCTCCACCGCTGCCAAAGTCTGCACAGTCACCAAAATCCCTTGCCGCCTCGAATCATCGGATCTCCACACCTCCAAGTGTACCTCGCCGCCTCAGCTCGCTCACCCGCCCGTCCTCTTCCTACAGAGGTGAGTCTTGCTTCTCTCCCCTTAAGAACGTAACCATAATTTAACCAATGACCCTAAGTTTGAAACACCTAGGGTTGTAGGCGTTAAAAAATACTTACAAGATCCCCAAAACCAACTCGTGACGGGGAGTCGGCGAATGACAACCCATCGAATGATACGGACGTCGCACTTCTGGCGGACCTCGCCATTTGGCGAGCCTTGTGTTCACTTGGCGAAGCCTCAGCTCATTTCGGTGAACCTCGTCTTCTGGCGAACCTCGCACTTCTGGCGAACCTCGGTTCCTTTCGGCGAACCTCGGTTCATTTTGGCGAACCTCGCCTGTTGACGAACCTCGCCTTTTGACGAACCTCGCCTTTTGGCGAACCTCGCCAATTGGCGAGCCTCGTGTTCACTTGGCGAAGCCCCAGTTCATTTTGGCGAACCTCGGTTCCTTGTGGCGAACCTCGCAGTACGGCGAACCTCGGTTCATTTTGGCGAACCTCGCCTTTTGACGAACCTCGCCTTTTGGCGAACCTCGCCATTTGGCGAGCCTCGTGTTCACTTGGCGAAGCCTCAGTTCATTTTGGCGAACCTCGGTTCCTGCTGGCAAACCTCGGTTCATTCAGTCGAACCTCGTATTCGTTTGGCGAGCCTCGGTTCCTTTTAGCGAACCTCGAACCTCGTATTCGTTTGAACCTCGTGCCGAGGCACCTCGGCCAACAAGCGAGGCACCTCGGCTGGTTAGCAGAGGCACCTCGGCTGGTTAGCAGAGGCACCTCGGCCACTTTGGCCAGAGGCAAGCGGACAACTAAGTCTCCGACTTGTATAAATAGGAGGGCGGTGGAGAGCTTGGGGAATTCTGGAGATCTTTTGGAGAAAAGCGGACTTTGAGAGAGCTTCAGTGATTCTTGGAGCGCGCCAGGGGCTTCTTGGAGCGGACTTTGGGCAATTGAGGCGGCTTGAAGAGGCTGGAACCCGGAGATAGAGGTTGAACCGGCGTTGATCGGGGAGAAAGGCGAGATTGAGATCAAGAGGAATTCGTTGCGGCCCGGATCTACACAACGAGGTAGAGGATCGGCTTCGAGTCTCGCGGTCTAGGTCAAGTTCTTGGATTACCCTCTAGGCTAAGCTTCGTCTTAGTCTCGAGGCGGCGTGTGATTTCTCCTAGTAGATTTCACCGCTCGGCGATCACCTCCTTCGTGAGTTGATCCCGTCGGCGTCTTATTTCCTTCGTGAAATAAGCACTCAGTCCTTGAATCTCGTATCTAGATCTCCACTTTCGGATCGGGATTAGCGGTCCACGGACACAAAAGTCCGGCACGGGCAAAGAACCCATAGCGAGGATCTCGATATAACGAGATCCTCGTGTTTGTTCACCAGGGAAAAGTTGTAATCTTTTTGATTTTCATTGTAAGCCTTATAAAAGGCGATATTTTTCTTTGAATTTGTTTGGTGGCGAAGTTTGTAACATTTCAAATCAATGACAATCAAACCGACTTTTACCGTGAACAAGATGGCGACCACAGTGGGAGGCACCGGCCTCAGATCGGAGGTCGTCGTGCCGCAACCGCGGATCCCTATCCCGGTGGAGGAAGAGGTCGAGTTCGAGTTCGACCGGCCAGTCACGAGTATCTTTCCTCGTCCTCGAGATCCGCTCTCCCGCGCTCCAAGAAGGACTCGGCGCAAGGAGAACCCGATGGGCCTCCGATGTAGAGCCCCGGGGCGAAGTCCAACCTTGCCGCGGTGAAATCCCCGGCGAAGTCGGATGGCGCCGAGGCGAGCGTCGATGGCGCTGTGCTCTCCAAGCGAGCCCGCCAAAGGTGACGACAGAGCATGGCGCGTAAATACGCCAGGGCCGTGCAATCCATGGATGGGGTCCGCTACGAAACGGATCTAAGATCCAGACTTACCCAGAGGTTCCGGCCTCAAGTGATCGATGGTTCATCCAAGCCGTCAACTAACGAGTGGGTCCGTGTCAAGCGAACCGCTCCACACTTGAGGCGTATTGGCGTCGTGCACTTCTTGCAGAGCACGAGCTTTAGTGCGACAAGCTTCGTGAATTAAAGAAGGAGGTAGTAAAGAAGCCACCAGCGTACCACGGTTTGGAGGCCCAAGTCTAACGGTGCCCCAACCCGGTTGCCCAGCTCTGTCACCGGCACTTAAGCCGAAGGCTATAAGCGTCTCAAGTTCAACACCAAAGCCCAAGACCGGCGGCCTCAAGGTCAAAGGTGCACACTGAACGGTGGTGAAGCCAACTCCGTCACCACCACCAAACCAACTATCAAGGATCGCTTGGGTCCTCACGAAGGGATCACGGGTCACTCCTCATACAGAGGCCGCACTGCTCCAAAGGACCGGAGATTCTGCAACCCCACCAACCGGATTAAAGATCGAAGTCAGAGAGTCCCGAAACTTCACGCTCACATAAGCGGAAGTCAAGGCGAGTTACTTCGGTAGTTTTGGCCATTCGGAAGGAGGCGGCTCTCGTCGATGGCGGCGGCGTTATACAGAGATCGCGCCAACCACGGCAGTTGCTCGGTACACATCTTGATGAACGGTATTACGGCGAAGTGCGAGGAAATCTCGGAGGATTCCCCAAACTCATACGGTCGTGCTTGTGCTCTAAGCTCATCAAAGCGGTGCTCTCGAGTGCAATTGCCGACGAAACTCGAGAAAGAGTTTCGGTCTTCCGGAGACTTAGCAAACCGTCAAGACCAGTCAAAGCGATTCCTTGAAGGATGGCATCAGAAGATGGATTGCCGGGGTCACTAATAATATGACCGACAAAGAACCGTTGTCACGGGCTATTCGGCGCATCATAGCGGTTAACTTCGTTTGCGGTCGGGACTATCCGGCGGTCGAATCGACAAACTTCTGAAAGGGATACCCGCGGAGGATGATGCATCGGATATTGGCTCAGCAATCGCCTCTGATCATACTGTATCTAGTGAAGGGAGCCCCCAAGAAACGCTCATGATCAGTACAGATCAAGTGGCTAAGATGCTAGACGAAGCGTTGGCTAAACAACGGGAAAACTTCAAGCTAGAGATGGATTTGGCCATGCAGACGATGAGAGAAATGCATGACCAACAGATCCAAGCCTTGACAAAACACCGAGGTGAATCGAGTCAGCGTATCAACGTCGATCAAGATGATAGCGATTCAGACCAGGAGGAAATACAAGAGGATGATAACCCTCCTGAACCACGCAACGCTGGGCATGATGCGGGTGTGGTTGCTCATGAGAGCGACAAGATCAAAGACCTCGAGAGCAAAATCAACTCATTGATTTCCGCTCAAGAGGTGAAGAAAACCGGCATCCCTTGCCCATATCCTAGGGGGTGGGAATCGATCCCATACCCGGCGAAGTTTAACTTAATAAACTTCACGCCGTTTGATGGGAGGGGTTCACCAACTCAACACCTGATATACTTCAAGTCCCACTTGGGGGTGATTTCCGGCAACGAATCCCTGATGGTTCGGTCATTCGTTGGTACCCTTGGTACGCCGATTGGTACCGCCGTCTCAAGCCGGGGAGCATTCACAGCTGGGACGACATGGAGTCTAGCTTCCTCGCCAATTTCTTCGACGATGATACCGAAGTATCGATCGGGACATTGCTCGACGAGAAACAGAAGGACGGGGAAACCGTGGATATCTTTGTCAAAAGATTCCGGAACAAAGCAATGAACTGTCGGGATCCAATAACAGAGGAGTTCATCCTCCAGACCTGCCATAACAACTTGTCGATAGATGTGCTAGAAGCAATGGGGACAGCACCATCTATAACGTGGAAGGACTTGAAGGTTCGTGGAGAGCAAGCTGAAAGATTCCTCAAAAGGAAAAAGGCGAAAAGAGGCCACCACGCCAGGTTCAAGCCGTAACTTTGTCCCGTGGCAAAGGGAAAGAGCAGCCAAGACGGCGGTTCGCGAACAAGCGTTTCAACTCCAACCCCAAGAAGAAGCAGCAGAAGAAGAATAACAAAGCGCCGCCGCCAATCAGCGTGGCAACACGGGTCACGAAACGAAGGCCTCGGAACCGAGATTCCGAAGTCCTATTCCTTTAGGGACGGCGAAATTCCGGTCTCTTCAAATATCTTGTCGAAAATAACAAGATCAAGCTCCCTCCGATTGAGAATCAAGAAGAAGCAATGAGGACGAGCGACCCAAAATCTTTACTGGCATATCAGGGCAATTCATCACCCACTAAATCTGTTTCACCTTAAGGATAAAATCAAGCTTTAATTGGCGTAGGGGTCATCACTATGAAGCCGTCAAAGAAAGAAGGTCGAACAAATCACGGTGTCCATAAGCTTTGGGTCGATGCCATTGACATGATTTGAACCCAAACCGATGGTCAAAGTCGCGATGAAGGCGGTGAATGGCGACCCACACAAGCAACGCCGAAAGGACTTGTACCATATCTGACCCCAAATGGCGAGGTCACGTGGATCCACCGGACACAGCGAGGATGAGCAATGGGTAGCCTCTTCTTCATTGAAGAAAAATCAAAGCGGAAGGAAAGGCATGCCATGCCACCTCATGATGCAGAGAGATGACGAGCAGTGGTAACATTCGGTGTCAGAAGGAACTGAAGCCAGCCACCGAGGAGGCGGACACGAGTACAAATACAAATACCGGAAGTCCCGACCCTAAGGCCAAGGCATTTGTCGGCTGGGGGTGCCAATGATTCCCCTCACTGCAGCGAAAGGCGACACCGAAACCCGCGGCCCGAAGCGACCACAAGTTCAGCTCGGCGGTCTCGGTTCAATCACCCGATTAGAAAGACAAATCGGGAAGCTCCAACGCCCATATAAACCCGGCGTTATGGCCCAATTGGCTAATATTCGCGGAATCACTCTCTGAGTTCTTTGCGGTTGTCAAAGAGACAAGAAAAGCTCTTCAAGAAGCCCTCGCCGATTCGAGGTCTTCCTCACCCGATTAGGCGAGTCGGAAGAGTCGGCCCAACAATGCAACCTTGCATTAAACACTTCCCGCATCACTTTTACAAAGGAGGATATGCGGGCGAGGAATTCCAAGCACGATAGGCGCTATACTTCACCGGGTATATTGGCTCTAGTGAAGTTAGCAGGATCCAAGTCGATCCGGTTTCATTGTGAGCATCATGCCCTACGCCTCATGTATCATCTTAGAATTCTTGCCGATGGTGGCGTCAACGAGCACGGTGATCTATGGATTTAACACCATCGGGTCTCGGCCGCTTGGTAAAATCCGGATAAAGTGCCAAATGGGGGACTTAAAGTCGAAGTCACTGCTATGTGATTGGCGGAGACTTCCTATAACTTATTGTTGGGTCGACCTTGGATCCACAGTAACGTTATAGTCCCATCTACTCTTCATCAGTGTCTCAAGTACGTAGACATGAATAATGAGGTCAAGACGGTGGTCGCGGACAAACAACCGTTTAAGGGGATGGAGAATTATTTCTTGATTCTCTCCTCTACGGTAATGAGTCGGCGAATCATCGGCCCAAGGCACGGACAGCGGTGAAGAAGGCGTCTAGAAGCGGGCTTGGTTATAGTGGTGGTTTTGTTTTAAATAACATTGTACCTTGTAATCAATCTTGGCGATGAAGAATCGTCGGATGAACATTGTAATTGGCAAATTGCCTAGGAATCAATAAATAACGATTTAGAGTACCCTTTGTCTTTGAATGATGTGATGGCGAGGTTTGTACAACAATCGAGTTGCACCTACCAACTCGGTCATTTTGCTTTACACAAAAGCGGTTCGAGACTCCTTTGGGACAACACTCGTCATCCCACGAAGATCGGTAATGAAAAGACTTGGTTTACGGAAAAGGAGATCACGGTTCCAGCGAGTCATTTCTTTGAAGTAGATGAAGTCGATAATGGGCCTATCCTCCACACCTTGGATATAGTCAGGAAACATTGGGTATTATGAAGAAGTGGGGTGCGACTTGACACAAGGGAAGGTCTATGTTTTGGGCGAGGTCCTCGAGTCCCTCCCAGTGGCATATGTCCCAAGAGGAAAGCGGATAACTATTATGCATTTAGGCGGGGATTGGGATCTGAATCCTCTTGGATAATGAATGCTCATGGTGATTGATAATAATCCACCGGTGAAGGGCGGACATTCGTCGATTCTTGGCTTGGGATTAGACACCCGGCCTCGGAGAAGCCTTCAAGGCTTTGATGTCAAATATGGCTACGTTGATCCGCCCTTGTTGAGAGTGATGAAGACATGCCAACATGGGAAGACCCATGGATCCATCAACTTCGAGGCGGTTTGGGGATAGATTCGAACAAAGAGCCCCCACTAAGGGCGAGGTAGTCCAGGTTAACATGAGTGATGAAGAGCATCCTAAGCTCATAAACATCAGCAATACTCTTCCCTCGGAAGAAAGGAAGAGTTGATTGCCTTAATCGGGGAGTATATCGATGTATTAGCACGGAGCTACGAGGACATGCGGGACTTCGACTCTAATGTGGCGACACATCGCCTCAACATCAAGATGGATGTCAAACCTGTCAAGCAACCGCAAAGACGGTTTCGCCCACAAATCTTGCAGGCAATCGTTGACGAAGTGAAGAAACTCATAGAATCGGGATTCATCGAGGAAATTCAACATCCGGATTGGGTGGCGAATATAGTCCCGGTCATGAAGAAAAATGGTTCGATTAGGATGCGTATGCGACTCTGAGACACGAGCGGCTGCTTGCCCGAAAGATGACTTTCCTCTTCCAATCACTGATGTCATAGTCGACAATACATGTGGATTTGAAAGAATGTCGTTCATGGATGGTTTCTCGGGATACAATCAGATTAAAATGCACCCCGATGATGCCAAACACGGCGTTGAGCAGCCCATCGGGATATATTGCTACGGTCATGCCGTTCGGCCTCAAAATGCGGCACCACATATCGTGGGCAATGACTAAGATTTTCGGGATCATCTTTGGAAAGCGATCGAATGCTACGTCGGCGACTTGGTGCGTGAAAAGCCGTGACAAAGGAGATCACATCAAAGATCTTAGGACAGAATTCGAGCTCATGCGAACTCATCAACTAAAGATGAACCCTGCCAAATCCTTCCTTGGGATGTCTAGTGGCAAGTTCCTCGGCTTCGTCGTCACCGACAAAGGAATCCACGTCGATCCTGACAAAGTGAAGGCGATTCAAGAGTTGCAACCTCCGAGAAATCTGAGAGAACTCAGGGGGTTACAAGGATGATTGGCGTACATCCGACGGTTCATATCGAACCTATCTGGGAAGTGCCAACCGTTCTCAAAGTTGAATAAAAAGGCGTGTCATTTATTTGGGGCGGCCTTTGCCGAGCATTGAAGAGATCAAATCGTATCTCGCTAAACCTCTGTTCTTGTTGCCGCGTCGGAAAACCGTTTTTGATCTACGTCAAGGCAGCGGATCACTCGTTAAGTGCTTTACTCGCGCAAGGCGGCGGCGGCTGATCCGCGAGCGGCGATGTATTACGGCGAACATTAGTGGTGAGTCTCGATATCAATGGTGAAGCGGTGCCTTGCATTAGTGTTCGCGATTGAGAAAATCGCGGCACTATTTAGTCGGACGACGATTTATGTTATCTCTAATGTAAATCCGGTCCGAATATTTATGACCAGTAGGCCTCAATGAGTTGGCGTTTGGCAAAATGGGCTTTGCTCTTGTCCCAATCGACACGCACTTCAAACAACGAAGTCGGTCAAAGGGCAAGCGATTTGCGATCTCTTGGCTTGACCAGACAGCGGGAGTTGAGCTATATGATGACCTTCGGATGAAGTCCACGAAGTCAACACTACATCGCACCAACAAATATGGCGTACTTTGTGGAGCTTCTCGAGCTACCAGCGTGGCAAGTGCCCCCGGATGTTCCAAGATCTCCGCTGGAGTCGGAGTTGTCTTGATTTCCCCGGGGAATCATGTCATGCCCCGTGCTTATTCACTCACCGAACCTTGTTCCAATAACGTAGCCAAATACAATGCGCTACTTATTGGACTTAGTTCGCCAAGGCTGGGGTCGAGTATCTCGGCGTCTGGCGATCGCAATTGATAGTTAAGCAGATTCGTGGTGACTATGAAGTTAGGAACCCTGATCTGGTCCCCTATCATCAGATAGCCGTTGAAATGGCAGACTCATTTGAAGAATTCTTCATCGAATATATCCCGCGCCTTGAGCGGCTCATGCGGATGCATTGGCGCGTGCGGTATCGGCACAACCGACACGGCGACTAGTTACGGTCAGGACTCACCAACTCTTCGTACCATTATACGAAGAGGCACAAGAAGATAAGGGGGTAGTTACCAAAGAAGTACATGCAGCCCAAACCAAGTTGGAGCCGAGATTGGCTTTCCTATCATCGATTCGTCTTACATGGCATTCTGGGAAGGCGTGAGGAAGAGAGTCAATCGGCGAAGAGCTCAAGATTCTTTTACGACACGAAACCCGGATGTTATATGCGAGTGCGATGGTCTTTTACTCCGATGCCTTTCAAATAAGGAGGCGAAGAGGTCCTTCGGGAAGCACGAAGGTGAATGTGGAGCACACCGGCTGGTCCCAAGCTCTGATCGAATTAGGAGAATGGGCTACTTTTGGCCCACGATGATTAATGGCCTTGATCGATGCGGCTTCGGAAATGCCGCGTGTCAAATTCCGCGAATTATATGCATCGACCTCTGGCGGTTGCATCCCGGCCACATCACGGCCATTGAGACATGGGGAATGGGCGTTGTAGGTCCCATTTTCCTCCGTCGGTTAAAGGAGATCGGTTTATTCTAGCGATCACCGACTACTTCTCAAGTGGTGAAGCAATCCCGCTAAAAGAGGTCAAGGCGATACCGTCATCAAGTTTATCAAACACCATGTCGTCTATCGACCGCGGTGTCGAACGGATCGTGCATGACAGCGGTCCCCAATTTATCGGCAATTCCTTCATCGGGTTTTGCGAAAAGTTCAAGATACAAGATGTCTCGCCGAATGACCTATAATCCAACGGCAAATGGATTAGGCGTTCAACAAGACGATTATCAAGATTTTGTCGAAGCTTGTGAAGAATAACAAAGCGAGGCTGGGGCGATAAACTTCGGAGAAGCACTCTGGGCATATCACTGTAGTGCATGCCAAGCTGGAGAGACCCGTATTCTACGGTCTACGGATGTGAAGCGGTTCTCCGTTGGAAATCGAGATCCGTCGCCGTATCGCCCTTTCAGCGAGAGATGGCGACGAAGAACAACATCAAAACATCTCGAAGAGCTTGAGATGTTAGATGAGAAGCGCCTGGAGGCTCAACAATGTATTGAGTTCTATCAAGCTAGGATGTCGAGGGCTTTCAACAAGAAAGTACGACAACGGAGTTTCAAAGAAGGAGATTTGGTCCTCGCTGCTCGACGACCAATAATCCTCACTTCAAGAAGAAAGGCAAATTGAACCTAAATGGGAGGGTCCGTTTGTAATAGAAGCGGTCTATTCTAATGGTGCGTATCGCCTAATTACCCAAAATGGCGGCCAGGCAATTAATCTTAGATAAATGGGAAGTTTACGAAGAAATACTACACTTAGTATCTTGGGATAACCCGTTCAGCGGGAAGTTCCTCGTGGGATGTGTTACCCACTTTCCTTGAGGATAACCCTAGATTTATCCTCCATCATAATTTCCCCACCGATCAAATTCCTTGGCGGTAGGTCTACAAAATTTTACGGTACATTACCAAAATCCCTCTTGATTCCTTCTATGAACAAGAGGCCCATTCAAAATCCCTTTCCTTGGGAGATAGAACATAAAATTCTTCCTCTCCAAGCGTAAGATCCTTTCGTGACAAGCGGAAGGGTTCTATCCATCCCTCTTCTAGGTAGCGCCGGTGAAGGTATCGTAGGGATTTTCAGACCGGGTTGTCCTTTGAAGGTCACTGAGTCTCTTCGGTTCTCGGAGTGGAGATCCCACTCTTAGTTCCATCTCTCTCTAGGTAGCGCCGGTGAAGGTATCGCCGGGATTTTCGAACCGGGTTGTCGCTTTGAAGGTCACGAGTCTCTTCGGTTCGGTGGAGATCCACTCTTAGTTCCACCTTTCATCTTAGGTAGCCGGTGAAGGTATCTTGTAGGGATTTTCAGACCGGGTTGTCCTTTGAAGGTCACGAGTCTCTTCGGTTCTCGGTGGAGATCCCTCTTAGTTCCACCTTTCATCTTAGGTAGCGTCGTGAAGGTATCTTGTAGGGATTTTCGGACCGGGTTGTCGCTTTGAAGGTCACGAGTCTCTTCGGTTCGGTGGAGATCCACTCTTAGTTCCACCTTTCATCTTAGGTAGCGCCGGTGAAGGTATCGTAGGGATTTTCGAGACCGGGTTGTCGCTGAAGGTCACGAGTCTCTTCGGTTCTCGGTGGAGATCCCACTCTTAGTTCCACCTTTCATCTTAGGTAGCGCCGGTGAAGGTATCTTGTAGGGATTTTCAGACCGGGTTGTCGCTGAAGGTCACGAGTCTCTTCGGTTCTCGGTGGAGATCCACTCTTAGTTCCACCTTTCATCTTAGGTAGCGCCGTGAAGGTATCTTGTAGGGATTTTCAGACCGGGTTGTCCTTTGAAGGTCACTGAGTCTCTTCGGTTCTCGGTGGAGATCCCACTCTTAGTTCCACCTTTCATCTTAGGTAGCGCCGTGAAGGTATCTTGTAGGGATTTTCAGACCGGGTTGTCGCTTTGAAGGTCACTGAGTCTCTTCGGTTCTCGGTGGAGATCCCTCTTAGTTCCACCTTTCATCTTAGGTAGCGCCCGGTGAAGGTATCTTGTAGGGATTTTCAAACCGGGTTGTCCTTTGAAGGTCACTGAGTCTCTTCGGTTCTCGGTGGAGATCCCTCTTAGTTCCACCTTTCATCTTAGGTAGCGCCCGTGAAGGTATCTTGTAGGGATTTTCAGACCGGGTTGTCGCTGAAGGTCACGAGTCTCTTCGGTTCTCGGTGGAGATCCCTCTTAGTTCCACCTCTTATCTTAGGTAGCGCCCGTGAAGGTATCTTGTAGGGATTTTCGAACCGGGTTGTCGCTGAAGGTCACGAGTCTTTTCGATTCCTGACAAAGGAATCTGCATTAGCCTCATCAGGAAATAGAACACATTCTTCCTTTCCCACCTCAATCAATCTTACACCGGTTGATCATTCTCGGTCAAAGAAGACACCAAGATTCATCTTGGGGCATTTTATCGAAGCCTAAGAAGGGATAAAGCCAGCGCCTCACAGCGTTGCGGTTTAGTCTTTCTCGATTGAAGAAGACACGAGTTGATTAAGGGCATTTTATCCGAAGCCTAAGAAGGGATAAAGCCAGCGCCTCACCGCAGCGTTGCGGTTTAGTCTTTCTCCGATTGAAGAAGACACGAGTTCGATTACGGGGTATTTTATCCGAAGCCTAAGAAGGGATAAAGCCAGCGTCTAACACCGTTGCGGTTTAGTCTTTCCCGATTGAAGAAGACACGAGAGATCGATTAAGGGTATTTTATCCGAAACCTAAGAAGGGATAAAGCCAGCGCCTCACAGCGTTGCGGTTTAGTCTTTTCGATTGAAGAAGACACGAGTTTGATTACGGGGTATTTTATCCGAAGCCTAAGAAGGGATGAGTCTACGTGTAACAGCGTTGCGGGTGGTCTCTTGCGGTAAAAGTCACGAAGCCTATGTATTCAATATCATAGCAACAAGTCTAGAAGAGTTTCATTCTTTTAGCACAACGTCCGCGTCTTGAGCGGATCGGATAATCCATACGCTAGCCAACTCAAGCGGTGGTTGGTAAAGGCTAATCAAACCCGTTGATGGTGAGGGTTTGCCAAAATCCTATAAGTATTATGGTTAATTATTTACGAAGTAAAAGAATCATAATAAACAATGAAAGGAATGGATCTTATTCATTTGAAGCAAATATAGAAGGAGCTACAAGCTGTTTAAACATCAAGTCTATGACAAAGGATTTCTTTGTTCAAGTGAGACATTTCACCATGGTAAGCTGGTGGAGTTCTTCACGCAACTTGGCCTGAAGGACTCCTCATCGTGTCCAGTGTCTTCGTGGTTGCCTCCTCGAGCTCAACCGGTTTACGCCCGATAGGTCGAGTTCCTTAGGCGGCGGCGAGGGCTTCTTCCTTGTTGGCCTTAGCTAGCTCAAAATACTCATCTTATCTTCCTCGGCATGGAGCTCTCACGGCGGTATTATCCTCTCCTTTTCGCCACAATATCGGTCACGGATATGGCTTAGGGAAGAATATGTCGGCGACAACGACTCGAGCTGATGTGTGATCTCGCATCGGACTTGAGCCGGTAAAACACGAGCATCGCGCCATGCCTCTAAGCGAGTCGGTATGGCGGCTACATATGAGGAAGCCCGGCTGCCGCGGCTCTTGCGATCTCTGAAGCTTTCCCTCGGATGGGCGAGGTCATCAACAATGGCTGAGCATTTCGGGATAACCCATATCATTATCAAGGCCATCCGGGAATCAAGTAGTGGCTGGCGATGAAGAAAGCCGCCATGAAGGACCTTTTCGATCACCGTGTTCACCAAAGAAAGAATGGCGTACTTCAAGCGGATAATAAGATGGGATGGATCTTCATCCGGCATCAGCGCTCTCGCCAGTCATGGAGTCGAGATGTAGGCTCGCGGAAGAAAAGAGAACCTTAGAATCTTCAACCAAAACTAATGGATGCATATTGATTGGGGACTCTTACGTCTCCTTGGTGTAGTTTGAGATTGGTGAGTCTACGGTATCTATCATTTGGGATACTATCAACCCATGGTGAGCCCTCGGTGTGCTCGTCTATCTCAACGATCATTGTGGTAGGCGATTCAGAAGGAAAGAGGAGTGCTGCCACTACACAAAAGAAATGTCTCGACCTCTTTTAATTATAGTGATATTAGCCAAATGGTGGTCCTATAATGTCGAAGAAAATTTAGACCTTCTTCGGGGATGGTAGCCGGGTAAATCTTCACCAAGGGTATCACCATCCGTGACCAAGCGTGAGTCATCCATGGAGGTGTTGCCATATAAACCGGCTTCCACGAAATCTTCCATGGAGAAGTCGAAAAGAAGGCATTAAGAAGGCGAATGCAACTAAGGCGAACAATAGGTAAAGCTACTTACCTCTGCGGTGGGGTTAGCTTGCTTAGTCTCGGTTAGTGCATTTGTCTCTGCAATCCCTCTAAAAGAGCAAAAGCGAAGAGGCAATTAGTGGGGAGTGCAATTCGAGTCGTTCAATTCTCGCATTCGCCATCTAGAAGAGGAGTTATCGATGTTAGATGTACCTGGGTTCACCGAATCAGGTCCTACATCGGCCTCCTCCGCCATAGCTCCATACATTTGTTGAGTAAAACTTGGCTCGGCATGGCGGTAGGCCAATGAGAATCGTGGTGAGGAAAATCAAAGCCGGGATCATAATCCTAAAACCCCTGCATGCAAGCGGAGAAATGTCGGTCTCAAAAGCCAAAAATTTTAGATTACATCACGGTGAATTGTTACCTTCGTCCTGATTGGATCATTCTTGGTCAAGTCTATATCAAGGGACCGAGGATTCCGCGATTCTTATGGGCTAACCTCTTCGTTTAACCCCTTGAGAGGGTTGAAATTCTTCTTCTCCAGATTTGCACGAAAATTGGTTGGATGAGAAATCAATGGAAAGGATGAGAAAGCGAAGGGGAAAAGGAGAGTACGAGGTTCTTCTCATAAGCTGCTGATCTTAGCTTGGTCTTCTCCTAAAGTCGCGACATCGAGTTGTGGAACTCCTCCTCGGTCGTTTGGCGGATGAGATTGGCGCTTCCTCGAGCTTGAGCGGCGTCTCGGGGTGCACGAGTGTCGGCTCGCAATGATGCCGGCCACTAGATCTGAGATAGCCCTCACGGGGACTGGCTCGTTAGCTACTAATAGCCAACTTCTGATGGAGAGCGTCGATTCCGGTGGCGGTCGAGCTCGGAGGCTGAATCTAGCACGGTACATCCCATGGCGCTCCACAACCATGCTCGAAGGCCATCCACAAGTCCACCACGAGTGCGGAGCCGTCGGTTCGGGTTCCCAACATAAAGTTGGTCGTAACCGAGCCCGGCGAGCAAAGCGACGAGGAAAATAAGGCTCAATGAAGCATTCTTCCTTTACCGGAAAGTGAGATACCACGGCACGATATTCACTAGCCGGTTGAAGCGGCCCATGTCAAGTGAAGTCTGGCGTGTCTTGGCACCTCCTCGTCGACCGTGACTTCGCCATATCGACCGAGAGAATCGAGGAAAACATCTGGAAAAGATCCATCCTTTATGAATGCATCGTTTCTTGATCTCTGTAAAGCCACGCCCTTCCATCGCAATCCTCTACCAACCGGGGAAAGGAGTAGGCGAATCTGTGGAACCGGTGCGACATCATGTCGGGCGATGAAAGACCGCGAGGCCATCAAATAGGTATATGGGAGCTCCACTCGGACGGAAGGAATGCGTGATGATGGCTCGTCCTTTCTCTGATGCGCTTCGGACTATATGCGCAATCCACGGTGAATATTGGCCACCATTACAGGAAGGAGAGAGTTCCTTCTTGTGAGCAAAATGAGCGCAAGGTAAAGGACCTCCAAAGGTAAAGCATCATCAGATTGATATGGAACCACACATTTCTTTAGCCAGATCGCAAGATAGCCGGCTAGAAGAGTCGTCGGCTGGATAGGCTTCACCGCATGCCACAGAAAGGTTGCAAACTTGGTCCCTAGGGGAAAATCATCTTCAGCGTAGCTGAGCGTGTAGGAGTTAGCCTCGGACCTCTCGATCAGTTCATTAACCTTGAAGAGTGGCGGTGACAATTCACATATTTCCTCGCCATTTGTCCTCCAAATCTTTGGAACAAATAATTGGCAAAGCGCCGGACTCACTTGCAATTTCCTTTTGGCGCAAGGTTGATTGGGCGAGCTATATAGTAATGACAAGTGAGATCTCACAAAATCTTGTGACGATCGGTGTGTGTTTCTTGGCCGACTTCGGTTCGATTGGAAGGGAAGTACTCGATCTGACATCTTCCCCATGGGTAAATCGGAAGTCGGTACATCTCATGTAGAGCCCAACTTCGCCGTGTTTGGTGAAAAATGTATTTGAATCACGGATTGTAGAGCTCAAATAAAGCGAAGAAATGGTTAGCTGATTGGAAGGCCATACATGGTGTACGAATCGGCGAATCTGAGGCATAGCGAAGTTCTCCATCCATCGGTTGAGGGCGTAATGGTCGGCGACCCACCAATGTTTACGATGAGTGAACCCGGTAGTAAAATCGTGACTAGATGATGGCATCTCGCTAATGGCGGCGATTCTTCAAAGTTGAAGCGGGAACAAAGAGCTCATCCGCAGGCGGTGTGTCGGCCCACAATCGAGGTGAAGGCCGATGGCGATTCTGTTGGAACCGGGCTGGCTGGCGGGTAATAAACCCTCAATGAATATGATCATGCTCCTCGGTAAGGCGCCATGACATCTGGCGTGTCCGCGGCGTGGTGTGCGAAATCGATCAATGAGAGGCGGCGAGGTATCAGAGGAATATACAAGGGACCTCCGTCGTCTTGGTTCAACCATCGCTTCGCTCGACAAAAGGCGTATCCGGATCCTTAAGCGAGTCGCCGAGCGGATAATCTATTTTTCGCAAAGGTGCGATGGAGCTGGTGTCCTTTATGAGTGGCGCATCGGTGACCAATCGTCGGAGAATCGGGAACTCCCTCAACTTCTGATCGAATCGCCTCGGTGAGCGTCAGGGTGCAAATCGGCGAGATACAAATCAGCGGGATCATCACCGTGGAATAATAGTCACTCTGGCGTCCATCAACCGCGTATGTCGGAAAAAGCTCGAGGAATAATCAAGCGAAATCGAGAAAATATTCAATTAGTAAAGGCGTTGAATTCATCTTACATAGATTGAGTCCGCGACCTTATAGCAGGTATGGCGATTTCATCCATATCGAATACGGGAGAGCGATAAATATAGTCAGCGTAAACAAAGCGGCAATATATTTCGTTCTACAAAGCAAAATGCGGTATGAAATCGCTCCGTTAAAGATATCGAGGCGGGTGATCTTTGAAGCCCCAATCCTCACGAAGGAAGATTTGGCTCTTCCCAATCGCCTCACAAAGGAGGGCGAAGCGGGGTCGTAACAAGGATACACAATCTGGCGTCGATCCCCACAAAGGAGGATTTGGCTCTTCCCAATCGCCTCACAAAGGAGGGCGAAGCGGGGTCGTAACAAGTGTACACAATCTGCGTCGATCCCCACAAAGGAGGATTTGGCTCTTCCCAATCGCCTCACGAAGGAGAAACGGCGGGGATACAACGCATATATATGCAATATGATAGCCGGCGCCTGCAGAAAGAAGGAGGCGTGCATTCCGCGTCTCGCGTCGCGGTTGATCGACTCCTCGAGGCGCGTGATCTTCTCGATGACATCGGAAGCTGCAAAAATACAATCAAAAGTCAGATATGCAGTTGAAAATCAACAAAAAGGGCATCAAAGGAAACCGTCGCAGCTCATCGACCCTGTCAGTTACAGCGACAATGGTTGGAGGCCAGGCGACCGAGTGCCAACGGCCGAACCGAAGGCGCGGTAGCGGCCGGGCGCCGGGCACCAGTAGCGACAGCGCGGCGACGACCTAACGGTATTTGCCAGCATGACCGGGCCGAGCACCAGGCCTGACCGTGACGGCGACCGAGCAGCGCCAGCGCCCTCTGCCGACCCGCTTCACCCAGCCGCCAGCCGCCGCCCGGGTCACCGCCGCCAGCGCCCGCCGCCGCTGGTCATGCATGACCATAGCCGTCGCCAGCCGCCAGCCGGTCGCGCCCGCCATTCCGCGCCCTACGCTGGTCGCCGCCGCCAACGCCGCATGCGTCATGCCGCGCCCGCCGGTGACCGGCATTGTGGCCGAGTTCTTTGTTCCTCTCCAGCGTGGTGCGTTACTGCATGCACAAGAAAAAGAGAGAAAAAGATGAAGAAGGACTTGTAAAGCTCTCATGTGCATACCTTGTTGATCGAGGAAGATAAGGCAGTGAGAGGCGAGAAGAAAACAAGAGAAAAACAAGAAGGGGCGGCCTAGGTCGGAGGAATAGGGTTTGTGGATATTTATAGCAACCCCATGAACCCAATCCCTTTTGAATAAGGAGTCCTATTTGGCGATGGGTAGGAATTCTAATTGGAGCCCAATTGGATATCTAAAAGGAATCCAAAACAGCCCAATAATTTATCCATCCTCTTTCCTAAATATTTGGAAAGATTTTGGAGATGCTACGGCTCAATTCTCCAAATATTCTCCCATGTGGTCTAATCCTACTCCAACAAGGATTACGAGTATAAACTGTTTCCCAATTTGTCGAGAAGTTCCCGCAAGAATATTTTCACAAAAATATTCTTAGGGATAACTTCGATCGTGCGGATTGCATCGGCGCCGATCAGCGTCGCCCAATTCTACTCAACTAGGATTACGGTATAAGCTGTTTCCCAATTTGTCGAGAAGTTCGGAAGAATGTTTTCAAAAATATTCTTAGGGATAACTTCGATCGTCTTGGATTGCATCGGCGTCGATCAGCGTTGCCCAATCCTACTCAACTAGGATTACGGTATAAAGCTGTTTCCAAATTTTCAGCGAGGAGTTCTGGAGAATAAACCCATATTCTTAAGGATAACTTCGATAACCCTTAATTTCCTCCTACCATAATATCCAAGAGAGGAACAACGTGAGGCATGTAAGTCGTGTTGACAGGACAACGTGTCTAGTCGGAGGAACTTCTCCCACTATGAATAATCATATCCCAACAAAGGCCAAAGCGTCGCTTTCATGCGTGAAGGCGACGATGGTTGAAAGCCAAATGGTCTCTTGTTTGACAAAGGAATCCTTGGAGGATATCTCCATGAAAAGATTAGTCCTCGGCGTGGTTAAACCAACAACACCGCGTGATGATGGAAGAAATAGCCGTGAGGGTTATGAAATTCCATGTATTGACACAACCAGCGTGTAAGCCAACAAGGAGTTCGCCGACATACGGATAAGTCCAAAAGTCTGATGGTTAGTCAAACAACAACCAACCGACACGAGTTACAAACAAAACTCACCCACCAGCTTCAAATCAAGATTTTAACAAGCGGTCAGACAATAAATGCAGCACCGTGATCTTATCAGAAATCCTACAAAGAACTGGATGATCTGAAAGAATCGAAGACTTGAAGCTAACTTTTGGGACCCTCTGTAGGGAACCATCATGTCCAAAGTATTCGGGCTCGCCTATAAAGAACGAGGCGAAACACTTTGGAGGGTATCTGTAAGCGTTAAAAATACTTACAAGATCCCGAAACCAACTTCGTGGCGAAGTCGTGAATGACAACCCATCGAATGATACGGGCGTCGCGCCGGCGGACCTGCGCCATTTGGCGAGCCTCGTGTTCACTTGGCGAAGCCTCGGCTCATTCGGCGAACCTCGTCTTACGGCGAACCTCGGTTCCTTTAGCGAACCTCGAACCTCGTATTCGTTTGAACCTCGGTTCCTTTTGGCGAACCTGCGCCTTTTGGCGAACCTCGCCTTTTGGCGAACCTGCGCCTTTTGGCGAACCTGCGCCATTTGGCGAGCCTCGTGTTCACTTGGCGAAGCCCGGTTTCATTTGGCGAACCTCGGTTCCTTGTGGCGAACCTCGCCATTAGGCGAACCTCGGTTCCTTTTGGCGAACCTCGCCTTTTGGCGAACCTCGCCTTTTGGCGAACCTTCGCCATTTGGTGAGCCTCGTGTTCACTTGGCGAAGCCTCGGTTCATTTTGGCGAACCTCGGTTCCTGCTGGCGAACCTCGGTTCATTCAGTCGAACCTCGTATTCGTTTGGCGAGCCTCGGTTCCTTTTAGCGAACCTCGAACCTCGTATTCGTTTGAACCTGCGTCTTACGGCGAACCTCGGTTCCTCTGGCGAACCTCGCTGTTGGCGAACCTCGGTTCTGGCTGGCGAACCTCGCTGTTGGCGAACCTCGCCATTTGGCGAGCCTCGGTTCCTTTTGGCGAACCTCGCTGTTGGCGAACCTCGGTTCCTTTTAGCGAACCTCGAACCTCGTATTAGTTTGGCGAGCCTCGTGTTCACTTGGCGAAGCCTCGGTTCATTTTGGCGAACCTCGCCTTTTGGCGAACCTCGGTTCCTCTGGCGAACCTCGGTTCATTTTGGCGAACCTCGGTTCTGGCTGGCGAACCTCGGTTCTGGCTGGCGAACCTCGGTTCCTTGTGGCGAACCTCGCCTTTTGGCGAACCTCGCTGTTGGCGAACCTCGGTTCCTTCGGCGAACCTCGGTTCCTTGTGGCGAACCTCGCTGTTGGCGAACCTCGCTGTTGGCGAACCTCGGTTCCTCTGGCGAACCTCGCCATTTGGCGAGCCTCGTGTTCACTTGGCGAAGCCCGGTTCATTTTGGCGAACCTCGGTTCTGGCTGGCGAACCTCGCTGTTGGCGAACCTCGGTTCTGGCTGGCGAACCTCGCTGTTGGCGAACCTCGTCTTACGGCGAACCTCGGTTCATTTTGGCGAACCTCGCTGTTGGCGAACCTCGTCTTACGGCGAACCTCGGTTCCTTCGGCGAACCTCGGTTCATTTTGGCGAACCTCGGTTCATTTTGGCGAACCTCGGTTCCTCTGGCGAACCTCGCCATTTGGTGAGCCTCGTGTTCACTTGGCGAAGCCCGGTTCATTTTGGCGAACCTCGTCTTACGGCGAACCTCGGTTCCTTGTGGCGAACCTCGCCATTTGGCGAGCCTCGGTTCCTTTTAGCGAACCTCGAACCTCGTATTAGTTTGGCGAGCCTCGTGTTCACTTGGCGAAGCCTCGGTTCATTTTGGCGAACCTCGCTGTTGGCGAACCTCGGTTCATTTTGGCGAACCTCGCCATTTGGCGAGCCTCGTGTTCACTTGGCGAAGCCCGGTTCATTTTGGCGAACCTCGTCTTACGGCGAACCTCGCTGTTGGCGAACCTCGGTTCCTTCGGCGAACCTCGGTTCATTTTGGCGAACCTCGCCTTTTGGCGAACCTCGGTTCATTTTGGCGAACCTCGCCTTTTGGCGAACCTCGTCTTACGGCGAACCTCGGTTCATTTTGGCGAACCTCGTCTTACGGCGAACCTCGGTTCATTTTGGCGAACCTCGCCATTTGGTGAGCCTCGTGTTCACTTGGCGAAGCCCGGTTCATTTTGGCGAACCTCGGTTCATTTTGGCGAACCTCGCCTTTTGGCGAACCTCGCTGTTGGCGAACCTCGGTTCCTCTGGCGAACCTCGCCTTTTGGCGAACCTCGGTTCCTCTGGCGAACCTCGCTGTTGGCGAACCTCGCTGTTGGCGAACCTCGCCATTTGGCGAGCCTCGGTTCCTTTTAGCGAACCTCGAACCTCGTATTAGTTTGGCGAGCCTCGTGTTCACTTGGCGAAGCCTCGGTTCATTTTGGCGAACCTCGGTTCATTTTGGCGAACCTGCGCTTTTGGCGAACCTCGTCTTACGGCGAACCTCGGTTCATTTTGGCGAACCTCGTCTTACGGCGAACCTCGGTTCATTTTGGCGAACCTCGTCTTACGGCGAACCTCGGTTCATTTTGGCGAACCTCGGTTCATTTTGGCGAACCTCGGTTCCTCTGGCGAACCTCGCCTTTTGGCGAACCTCGGTTCATTTTGGCGAACCTCGGTTCATTTTGGCGAACCTCGCCATTTGGTGAGCCTCGTGTTCACTTGGCGAAGCCCGGTTCATTTTGGCGAACCTCGGTTCATTTTGGCGAACCTGCGCTTTTGGCGAACCTCGGTTCATTTTGGCGAACCTCGGTTCATTTTGGCGAACCTGCGCTTTTGGCGAACCTCGGTTCATTTTGGCGAACCTGCGCTTTTGGCGAACCTCGGTTCATTTTGGCGAACCTCGGTTCATTTTGGCGAACCTCGGTTCATTTTGGCGAACCTCGGTTCCTTGTGGCGAACCTCGCCATTTGGCGAGCCTCGGTTCCTTTTAGCGAACCTCGAACCTCGTATTAGTTTGGCGAGCCTCGTGTTCACTTGGCGAAGCCTCGGTTCATTTTGGCGAACCTCGGTTCATTTTGGCGAACCTCGGTTCATTTTGGCGAACCTCGGTTCATTTTGGCGAACCTCGTCTTACGGCGAACCTCGGTTCATTTTGGCGAACCTCGTCTTACGGCGAACCTCGGTTCATTTTGGCGAACCTCGGTTCATTTTGGCGAACCTCGCTGTTGGCGAACCTCGGTTCATTTTGGCGAACCTCGCTGTTGGCGAACCTCGGTTCATTTTGGCGAACCTCGGTTCATTTTGGCGAACCTGCGCTTTTGGCGAACCTCGGTTCATTTTGGCGAACCTGCGCTTTTGGCGAACCTCGGTTCATTTTGGCGAACCTCGGTTCCTCTGGCGAACCTCGGTTCCTTGTGGCGAACCTCGCCTTTTGGCGAACCTCGCTGTTGGCGAACCTCGCCATTTGGTGAGCCTCGTGTTCACTTGGCGAAGCCTCGGTTCATTTTGGCGAACCTCGCTGTTGGCGAACCTCGCTGTTGGCGAACCTCGCTGTTGGCGAACCTCGCCATTTGGCGAGCCTCGGTTCCTTTTGGCGAACCTGCGCCTTTTGGCGAACCTGCGCCTTTTGGCGAACCTCGGTTCCTTCGGCGAACCTCGGTTCCTTGTGGCGAACCTCGCGGTTTGGCGAACCTCGCCTTCTGACGAACCTCGCCTTCTGGCGAACGTCGCCTTCTGGCGGACCTCGCCATTTGGTGAGCCTCGTGTTCACTTGGCGAAGCCTCAGCTCATTTTGGCGAACCTCGGTTCCTTGTGGCGAACCTCGCCTTTTGGCGAACCTCGGTTCCTTCGGCGAACCTCGGTTCATTTTGGCGAACCTGCGCCATTTGGTGAGCCTCGTGTTCACTTGGCGAAGCCTCGGTTCATTTTGGCGAACCTCGGTTCATTTTGGCGAACCTGCGCCTTTTGGCGAACCTGCGCCTTTTGGCGAACCTCGCCTTTTGGCGAACCTGCGCCATTTGGTGAGCCTCGTGTTCACTTGGCGAAGCCTCGGTTCATTTTGGCGAACCTCGGTTCATTGATCGAACCTCGTATTAGTTTGGCGAGCCTCGTGTTCACTTGGCGAAGCCTCGGTTCATTTTGGCGAACCTCGCCTTTTGGCGAACCTGCGCCATTTGGTGAGCCTCGTGTTCACTTGGCGAAGCCTCGGTTCATTTTGGCGAACCTCGGTTCCTTCGGCGAACCTCGTCTTACGGCGAACCTCGCCTTTTGGCGAACCTGCGCCATTTGGTGAGCCTCGTGTTCACTTGGCGAAGCCTCGGTTCATTTTGGCGAACCTCGGTTCCTTCGGCGAACCTCGGTTCCTTCGGCGAACCTCGTCTTACGGCGAACCTCGGTTCCTTCGGCGAACCTCGGTTCATTTTGGCGAACCTCGGTTCCTTCGGCGAACCTCGGTTCATTTTGGCGAACCTCGGTTCCTTCGGCGAACCTCGGTTCATTTTGGCGAACCTGCGCCATTTGGTGAGCCTCGTGTTCACTTGGCGAAGCCTCGGTTCATTTTGGCGAACCTCGGTTCATTTTGGCGAACCTCGCCATTTGGCGAGCCTCGGTTCCTTTTAGCGAACCTCGAACCTCGTATTAGTTTGGCGAGCCTCGTGTTCACTTGGCGAAGCCTCGGTTCATTTTGGCGAACCTCGCCTTTTGGCGAACCTCGGTTCATTTTGGCGAACCTGCGCCATTTGGTGAGCCTCGTGTTCACTTGGCGAAGCCTCGGTTCATTTTGGCGAACCTCGCCTTTTGGCGAACCTCGGTTCATTTTGGCGAACCTGCGCCATTTGGTGAGCCTCGTGTTCACTTGGCGAAGCCTCGGTTCATTTTGGCGAACCTCGGTTCATTTTGGCGAACCTCGCCTTTTGGCGAACCTCGGTTCCTTCGGCGAACCTCGTCTTACGGCGAACCTCGGTTCCTTCGGCGAACCTCGTCTTACGGCGAACCTCGGTTCATTTTGGCGAACCTGCGCCTTTTGGCGAACCTCGGTTCATTTTGGCGAACCTCGCCTTTTGGCGAACCTCGGTTCATTTTGGCGAACCTCGGTTCATTTTGGCGAACCTCGGTTCATTTTGGCGAACCTCGGTTCATTTTGGCGAACCTCGGTTCATTTTGGCGAACCTCGGTTCATTTTGGCGAACCTGCGCCATTTGGTGAGCCTCGTGTTCACTTGGCGAAGCCTCGGTTCATTTTGGCGAACCTCGGTTCATTTTGGCGAACCTCGCCTTTTGGCGAACCTCGGTTCATTTTGGCGAACCTCGGTTCATTTTGGCGAACCTCGGTTCCTTGTGGCGAACCTCGCCTTTTGGCGAGGCACCGACGAAAGACAAGTCCCCGACTTGTATAAATAGGAGGGCGGTGGAGAGCTTGGGGAATTTCGGAGATCTTTTGGAGAAAAGCGGACTTTGAGAGAGCTTCGGTAGTTCTTGGAGCGGCGGTTCGGGGGCTTCTTGGAGCGGACTTTGGGCAATTGAGGAGCGGCTTGAAGAGGCTGGAACCGGAGATAGAGGTTGAACCGGCGTTGATCGGGAGAAGAGCGAGATCAGATCAAGAGGAATTCATTGCGGCCCGGATCTACACAACGAGGTAGAGGATCGGCTTCGAGTCTCGCGGTCTAGGTCAAGTTTCTTGGTTACCCTCTAGGCTAAGCCGTCTTAGTCTCGAGGCGGCGTGTGATTTCTCCTAGTAGATTTCACCGCTCCGTGATCACCTCCTTCGTGAGTTGATCCCGTCGGCGTCTTATTTCCTTCGTGAAATAAGCACTCGGTCGCAGATCTCATATCTAGATCTCCACTCGGATCGGGATTGCGGTCCACGGACACAAAAGTCCGACACGAGGCAAAGAACCCGCATGGCGAGGATCTCGATATCACGAGATCCTCGTGTTTGTTCACCCAGGAAAAAGTTATAATCTTTTTTGATTTTCATTGTAAGCCTTATAAAAAGGCGATATTTTTCTTTGAATTTATTTCAGGCGACTGAAGTTTGTAACAGTTCAAATCAATGACAATCAAACCGACTTTTACCGCGAACAAGGGTTTTCTCCAACACCACCGACTCTTCCTCCTCTAGAGATTCGCCGGCTGCCCTCCTCAGACATCCACGACTGCCGATGTCTCAATTTTATAAAAGAAAATATAAATTAATGCAATTATTTCTATTTTTTCAAAATTTTTTATGCAATTATGTTGTATTGTGATAATTATGTTGTATTATGGACTGTGATAATTTTTTCAAGACCCTAATCACAATTCATGAGGCTAGGATTAGGCATTGCTCTAATCAGCCTATCGATTTGATTGCACAAAGGTATGAAATTTGATGATTATTTTGTTGAAGTTCTGTATTTGAAATGGTTTAGTTTGTAGAAATTGCTGAGTTTTATCTAGTTTTATCTTTTTGCACGGGATTTTGATTGGAAGAGTGGAATCAAATCTTTTTAAGTGCACTATGAGGTTCATAATATTTGTGGGTTATTCTATCCTTGTGAAGGAGAGGAACGAGAGGCAAAAACATAAAATAGTTGATGATACTAGAAGTAGGAGGTAACAAGATTTTGTCGGTCCACCAATAGTTTTCATGAATTTAAATTCATTTGTTTTTAGATGTGTTAAATTTACCATTTTAAATTGGGAAAATAATGATTTATGATTCACCTTGTATTGGACCCAATTTTAAACCAAAGAAAATAATGGATTTTACCAAAGTTATATGCTTTAGTTCATGGAGTTCCAATCCTTAGTAGACAAACATGCCTTTGAGTAAAATCATGTAGCCTAAATCTTTCTTGATCATTTGAACAGGATAGGCATCTTCTACCTATCTTTTTGTGAATTTGACCAAGTGTTTCTATTCTGGATGCTCCTCGATTGGAGGTATGTTAGCTCGTAACGCTATTATATATTGTTGGCTCACACATCATTTTTATTGAATTGTCAAGTTGTAACTCAGTCAATGAATTCTTACTTGTGAGAAACAATTTCCTTTTGAATTTTACTCAATTATCTGACTTGAAGCAGTGGAACTGTATGAACATATGAGCAAGAGACTTCCTGGACCATATTCTTTAGTATGTTCTTTTAAGTTATCCATGAGCATGTGGACTTTACTTTTATCTAGCCCAAGTATTGTTCAAAATTCAAGGCACTTGGTGAAACTTAAAGCATGAACTAAAGAAAACTTATGTTCATCTCAGGGTCTTTGCTGTTAGTCCCCATTATGCCTAAGAGCTCATCTCAGGAGAAGACAAAGGTAGTTGAACTGCACGATATTATACGAGTGATTGGCATCACTGGGATTGTGAATAGGATGGATGTTCAGGAGTGAAATCCAATGAAAGATAAATATATTGATGTCAACTATGACAAAAAGACAATGAGTTATTCCCAGTTTCTTGTGCATCTCTTATCTCTTCAGTTTTTCATGCTCATAGAAATTCTTCGCAAATGATAGAGGGAAAAGCTCTAAATAAAGAAGCATTGCAAGCAGAAGTTGGATTGCATGTAGATAGGAGCATGCCTATCATAGTTTTCATTGGGAGACTGGAAGAGCAAAAGGGTTTGGATATTCTAGCAGAAGCAATTCCTGAATTTATCGAAGATATGTTTAGATAATAGTCCTTGTAAGTAATGGAAATTGGAACATGATTCAAGTTTACTTCTTGTTGTAACTTATTTGGGATCTTATATTGGTAACCAATTTTAGGATTTTATAGGGAACTAGAAAGAAGAAGATGGAGAAGCAGCTTGAGGAATTAGAAGAGAAATATCCAACAAAGACGCGAGGAGTTGCTAAGTTCAATGTGCTGCTAGCCTCCATGATGATAGCGGGAGCTGATTATATTGTCATCCAAGCAAATTTGAACCATGTGGCCTGATTCAATTGCAAGGTATGTGATATTGAACGATATGTTCTGTATTTCTTGCATTATATTCTTTGGGGTTATAGTAGCTCTGCATGCTGAACTACATTGTCTAATTGCTTTTATCTTAAAATATTCAGGACTTTCTGCCTAAACTTTTTCTTATATGATGGATATCTAATTAGGCTTTTTGGCATCCTTATGCATTTTAGCATGTCCTCATAAATCACCACATAAAGATCATCATGCATATTTTATGTAGTAGTCAATTACACACACTTTAATCTGCATCTAGCCATAAAATGTGAATATCCTTGATTACTTCAACTATTATATATACTCAAGCTCACCCTAACCAAGTCCAAATGTGTGATTCTTATACAAATTGTTTTGTTGTTAGTATGGAGATGATGTCGTGGGAGCACCAGTCGTAGGAATGGAGCTGCAGCCAATGACGGGGATGATGCGAATGAGGAGGAAGATCTCAATTAGTGAGTTTTAACATTTTATATCTTGGACATGTATGGGAGATGTATACTTTTTCATCTCGATTATTTGTAGTGGTACTTTATATATCTTACACTTGTTTTTTGGATTGTGACATGTTTGTTGGATTTTATAGTATTCTATATCCTAGACTTGTTTGTGGATACTATGAACATGTTCATATTGTATGGATTTATGGATTTTTTTTATTTGAGTAGATTGTGAAATTAGAATTTTTTGTATTGTGTATCTTGGATGTATGAGATATATTGTGTGTGGATTATGGATGTACTTGAGTGGGGTATATGTAGATTGTGGTTTGGATTTGAAAATTATGAGAATATTGTGTTTGTTGATGAATTGTGTATATTGTCCATTGTTGTACAAGAAATATCTGTATTATTTTCAAGAAATTATGCTTTTAGCAATATTTTTTTCATAGAATATGAACATCCTTGACGGCTTTCCCGTCAAGGATGTTGCCAACATCCTTGTTTGTACATCCTTGACGGCTAAAGCCACTAGGGATGTTGCCGTCAGGGATGTCCATCCTTGACGGGCTCCCATCAAGGATGTGAACATCATTGACGGGACATATGCATATGGCGTATCCTTGACGGGCGCCCGTCAATGATACGCAATTTTGACTGGATGATGGGCATCCTTGGCGGGATTGCCCGTCAAGGATGCACCTTTTTCTACTAGTAGATTGAGCAGCCATTACGAGATGAATTATTGCACTATACTTATTAATTTTACTAATCTCAAATAGAGATCTTCCAATTCATTAATATTGTTGAATGAAAGTGTTTTCCTATTGGGATATTCATTAGATGGTCTCTGATCTAAAGGATTGGGATCCTCTCTCCTATGGAAGAGTAGGGAGAGACCACCCTCTTTATCTCAATTATTAATTTATCTAGTGGATGATTGTGATTTTTTAACTAGTATACTATCGTGTATTGCACATAATGCATGATGCGGTTATAGATTAGCGGATATTGTGAACTTATTTTTAAATGTTAAATTTATAATTTAAATAATAAATTTTAGAGGATATTTTAACGGGCAAAACTTTTCTTAAAACGGGAAAAACTTTAGGGGTCCACTCTAATATAAAATTATCAAAATAAATTTTCATACGAAAAAATGACTATGAAAGAGATTGGATATCTGTATGGTCTAAATACTAGAGTTTTTACGTAATGGTTCGCTTTTGATTATAAATTTAAGGATATTTTAACGTTATCTAATTTCTTACTTAAGTACATTATCATTTTTATTTAACTATCAACATCTTGTAGTTAAACTTTCTAATTAACTCTTCATCTCTTGAATAATTTGATTATCCATCTTCCTATATTTTTTCTATAAGTTTCTCTTTATTGCTCATTTTCTCCTTTCATGGGAGCCCAAAATATAATAGTTAGCTACTATGTATATAACATATACAACATTAGGTCCAGTTCTATGGTATAACTACATTCAAGTTCACCATTATTCTAACAGAGAACATGAACAAGTTATCAGTCAAACATGTCTTATATTTAACTTAGTCGATACAAAGATTGTGTCTTTCTATACATATAGATAAAGAGGCCTCTGCATAGTATAATCTTGGTTAGTGCTCTAAAACATTGTCCTTCGTCATATCACATACATATAACTATATTTCCGTGCTGAATACTAATTTAACCCAAAATACAATTTCATGGGAACCCAAAAGTCATCACAAGATAACTAACATGATAATTGGTGCTTAACTAAAAACATAATTTATGAGAACATAGTAGTCATTGTAACCGCACAAACTTTAATACTTATAGCTATCTATACTATATATTAAGAAGAACTCCTCTTTTGGCCATTGTGAGCCACATTTTCTAAATTCTAAAAATCCCCTTAGATTTGAAAATTTTAATGTAATTGCCCTCACTTAAAAAAATAACAAAAATGCTCTCACACTTGACAGAATCAAAAGGAATAACCTCAAACTATGAAAAAATAACAGAAATGCCCTTAAACTTGAGAAATCCAAAAAACAAATCAACGAAATACACTCAAAATTATATCTATTCATTCCCTTAACAATTCGATTACAATGCTTCTCCCACATTTTGCATCATGCACGCATTGCATGCACCAGAGTACTAGTTAGAAATTATTAAAATTGAGAGGATAAAAACAAAATCAAAAGTTTTAACATAGGAATCCTCTTTTATAGTAGTATATAGATTAGTAAAGATGAAATTCATGAGAATGCTATATTTAGAATTAATAATAACTATTCACTAAATAAATAAAAACATGATAAAAATAGTGTCATTTCCACTATTTTTGGACAAATGGAGAGATGATCCAAATCCCTTTCTGAATTGAACCATAAAGGAAAAGGATTTCCGTTGTCTGATGCACTTGTAAAGTAGAAGTTTATCCTTTTGATTTTGTGGTACAAATCAATAAGAAGGTAAACAAATAAAAACACTTGATTTTAGATTGCAAATGTTCTAAAATGAGAGTTTTTGGATCCTATCTCGTATCCTTCTTTTGTATATACTCCTAGTTTTTGAATAAAATGAACGGGAAATTTTTCTCTTTTTTCTTTAAAAAAGAGATTGCAAATGTCCTATACTACAGAGTTTTACTAAGTTTTTACCCGCAAGATTATAGACATCTTTGTAGTCTTGATTTTAGAGAGAAATTCATGTTAATTCAGATACTTTTATTTTCTATAAGGCTAATAAAAATGATGTCACCAGATGTAAGTGATTTTGTACCATAAAATCATCTTCACGTTCAAAAATTTCTTTCATACTTATAGTTAACACAAATCCAAAGAAAATCTTTGGGTTAATGTCAGAAAACCAGCCCTAACTTTGGGGGCTTTGCGGATAACCCCCTTAACTATTTTAATTATACAAACCTCCCCAAACTTTTAGGGGTTTTGCACATAATACCCCTGAACTTTTTTCATATGTATTAGTTCATACAAATTCCGAGCTCATCCTGTCCTGATTGTTCTGTTGGAAATTTGCCCCTTTCCATCTTGTATTGTGTAGAATATTTACCTAATAAATAATTTGGGATCCCTTTAGAACCTGCAAATTCTTCATGAAAGACTGCAAGATTTGGTAGATTTAACTTCTAATGTGCTTTTTTATCTTGAATTTTGGGAAAAGTACGTGGGAGAAGATTGGTGCGATGGAGAACCTCCATTGAAAGTGACAAATTGACATTTGTTCAAAATACACATTTAAATTTGGTAATTGTCTTGAATACAATATTCGATTACATTGATATTCATTACATTAAGGGGCTATTTGGTTCCATTTCCATAAAGAATAGGATAAGGAAAATGGTGTTTTTTAATTCCTTCCTAATCTATAAATATTTTAAGGATAAATTTTAGTTGTCATAAAATTCTTTGATTTCCTATTTTTGGTCTTTCTATGTTTGGTTCATAACATGAAAATATGGATTCCAACTTTATAGACAAGCTTGAATTACTATTCTTTTGTTTAGTTTGGAATGAGAAATTTTATGAATAAATAAATGACAACACCATAGGTAAACTTATCACTCACTAGTGGACAAAAATTTCACAAATCTTGAGTTGGGGTAATCTTACCCATTTGCCAAAATCACCAACCGAAAAAAAAGGGTGCAACTGCTAGTTCCCAACTCTTGGAGCTTATAAATGTGGATTGAACTCTCATGGTTCAAGTGCATCCCTCAAAAAGCCATTATATCAAATTCTCATTGTTTGCAAGGTTCATCTCCTCCATCATATGAAGTTTGGTGCTATTGCAATCTCTAAACACCCATAAAAGTGTGCAAGTATGGGGAAAATAAAGGGAGGTATTATTGGGGCTGTGTAAAATACCCAAATAAAGAATGTAATTTTTTTTGAATGGGCTCATGAAGAAGGAGAAATAAGCAACCAAGAAAACCAATTTGTCAAAGAAAATAAGTTTGTAGATAAATATCTTTTTAAATCGAAGAGGGTTGAAGAAAGATTTGAAGCTTGTCGAAAAACAACTCTTAACTTGGAAAATATCTGCAATCTTTTTAGTAATATTTTGTATGATTTTAATTATTGTAAACCTTATGTCATGTACTTGCAAAAACTATTGATATTGTAATGAAAAAAGTTGGAATTCAGTATAAATGAAACTATCAACACAATTTCAGTGATATTATATGGCTTAGAAATAGGTCATTCTATTGTAATTTCAGCGCATTGACAATATACATCAAAAATCTAAATATCATAGACAACATGCATTTCACACAATGTCATTCAACAAGAAAACAAGTATGTAATATTTGTGAAATTTAGTTTTAGACACTTTAAATTAAATCACAACATCAGTAATTCAACAGAACATAATATAAATAATTTTAGAAATTTAATTTCAGAAATTTCTAACAAGTTGATCTCGAAATTTATGTTCATAAATTACTAACAAATTAGTAGCTAATAATATAAATACTTTCAAAATTTCCGACAAACTCATGTAAAGAACGAAGTGCATCCATGATCACATCAGAATTAAAAAAAATTGGGATTCAAGAATTATACCTCGGATTGCAAAGGCATGGCTACAAATAAGGAGATCAAAGATCGACAGGTGAAGAATCAAGATCCAAACGCAGCAAATCTCGTAAAAAAGCCCTAAGAAGTACAAACCCAACTCCCACTCATCATCAATTTCAGATCTACAGATGCTTCTGCGATTTCGAAGCTCAAAGTCCCCAGATCTAGTCGAAAATAGGAGAGGGTGGGAGAGGAGCGAACATCAGAGAGTAGAGGTGAGATGAAATTAGCGGGAGAGAGCGCAAACAATGGAGGGAGGATTCTAGGGTTTCTTCAGCGGAGAAATCCATAAAAGAGGAAGAACCGGAAAGGGTGGGTGTTTTTTATTCCGAAAAAATATCCCCTGTCAGCTTTTTACACCAATTCCGCCCAAAACCCCAAGATTTGGGTTTCTAAAAAACACCCCCTATTTCTTAACTTTATAGAAACCCTCATCTAGAAAATATTTGTGAACCAAGCATAGTTTTAGGATACTAGCAGAAAAGTTTAGTTTTAAATTACTAGCAGAAAAGTTTATTTACATAAATACCCCTGTCAAGTTGGAATTCTATTCCTAAGGTTAATTTTGGGCGAACCAAACAGCCCCTAAGAATATATGCTTACTGTACTAATTTTTTGAATAAGTAGTGAGACACATGTCATGATCTTCTTACTCCATGTTTAGTTTGATTTTGTATCCCTTTATAAGAATTTTCCCTCATATTAATGTGGCGCTTAACTCTACTTAGATTATTTTTCCATGAGAAATTCAAATACTTTATTTTATGTATAGAAGTAAAGATGGCAATAAAGTACTCTCTTTTTGGCATTTTGTTAGCTTTGTTCATAATTAACCTAGAACTTTCAGGCTGTGCTTAGCAACCACTCCAAAACGGGGCCAAGACTAATCATGGCCCTGTTTTAAACAAAACGCGTTTAAAGGCTAAATTTGGCCTTAGAAAAATTGGATCAATCTTGACCCAGTTTTACTCAAACGCGTTTTCTTCTTAAGATGAAGCCATGTTTGAGTCTAGCCTCTTTTTCAAGAGTTATCAAACACACCCGTAAATTCCATTTGAGGGTTGGTTTTTACCTACTTAGTTGGGTCCACATTGTAAGAAAATCAATTCCAAAAAATTGGAACTAGAAGCTATATGGTTAAGTTAGATATCATAATTACTCTTGACGTATGATAGGTAAATAAATGTGTATGAACCTAAAGTTGCAAGTATACAACCATCAAGTTATAGTATAAAAAGTTATCGATCCCACGAGGAAGGTGTTGTAATGAGTTAATCTAAATCGGTTCTTATATTGTGTGTGTGACAATTAGGAGTGAAAACATGATGAAAGTGGATGTGGAGAGATTAGAAAGTGTTATGATTGAGTGCAAATAAAAACAAAATGAGAATGAAAGTGAGTGTGAAGAGATTAAGGCGTGGTTATGATAAAATGTAAACAAAAGTAAAATGAGATTGAAAGTGGGAGGGTAAAGAGTGGATGTGAATATGTGCAAAATAAAACAAAATGAGTTTGAGAGAGGAAAAATAAAGAGTGGTGAATAAAATGAGGAATCTAGAGTAGATCCACTTAGCTAATCTCAATCTTATGTGAACAAGTTAGATATGAAGCTAGTTTTAAACAATTTCTAGAATTCCCAATAAAATGAAATAAGTTTGAGAAAGGAGAAGGGAAAATAAAGAAAGTCGTAAAGAAAAATAAAACAAATAAATAAAAAGCAAGAACAAAGAGGAAGTTCAAGAAGGTAAAATATGGAGGATTAATTAAAATATGAGGAATCTAGAAAAGATCCACTTAGCTAATCTCAATCTTATGTGAATAAGTTGGATATAAAAGCTAGTTTTAAATAATTTCTAGAGTTCCCATAAATATAAGCTCCACATTTAGAAAAGGGTGATTTCCTAGAGGGTTCTAGCCTCAAGGTGAATTAAAAAAAGAAAAATAAAATCTATAAAATAAATGTAAGAAAGTAAAGACATGAAAGTAAATACATGAAAGTAAAGTCATGAATGTAAATCTACTCTACAAAGCATTAAATAAGCAAGAAAAGAAAATAAGAAAAGAAAAGATAAACCCACATATTCATTTCTTCATCTTCATCCTCTTTTCATCCTTGGACAAAGAGAAGAAAGGAATTATGCAGGGTGAAAATATTTTTATTGATTGCAATAAAAGTTATAATTTGAAAGATCTTTTCAATTAAGAGTAACTCTCTTCTCTAAAAGGAGTTTACAAAATATTTCACACTCAAACCCCTCACCCTCTATCCCTATTTATAGAGTATCACAACCAACATCAACCCTTGGATTAAACTTGATCCCCAAGTTAATCAATTTCAGCCTTTAAATCGTAACAGAAAATTAGGTATTGATACTGGTATCGATATCGATATCGATACTGGTATCGACACCCCTATCGATACAGGTATCGATACCGGTATCGATACCAGTATCGATACTAGGATCAAAAATATGACTTCACAGATGGCTTCGTCTTATCGAGATAGGCGATTTTCATATGTTATATGTTAAATTCTGCCTTCCGGATTGGGAGATATAGTTGTTTCTTTGCAACTAATCATCCCGAATATGATTTTGACTTGAATTCATTTCGTTTTCGATCTTTGTTTCTTCGGCTTGTGTAGATTGCTTGGCTTAATCCCAGGCTTCAATAAGAGGTTAAAAAATGAGGAAATTGAGTTCTTTTTTGCTTTTATTCATTGATTCTTCATTAACCTACAAATTAAGAGAAAAATATGTTATTAGTGATATTTTTATTTAGATAAAATAGATAATGAGGATATGAAAATGTAATAAAAATATGATTATCAAATACCCCCACACCGAAATTTTTGCTAGTCCTCTAGCAAAGAAAGAAATAAAAAGAAAAGAAAGAAAAATCCTAACTCACACAACAAGTCTTTAAACCCCTAGGTTACCCTAGAGGACGAGTTGTAGTCTCGTGAGGGTTTGCAGTGAATATACCCACAAAATTCGGTCAACTTGCCAATTTAAAGAAGTCAAAGTATAATTAATTTACTTGATATATTTAAGCATTCTAATTGAAGCTAGTTCTTACTCAAGAAAATATTTTTATATATAACTCCAAAGTAAATCTCCAAGAAAATCTTTTCATTATAGTTATACAAAACCAAGTCTAACTTGAAATTTAATTAAAAGTTTTAAAAGAACATGCTAACTCTTTGTTTTAACAATTTTCAAGCCTTTTAATCAATTTGTTTTTCAAGAACATATATACAAATATAACTATATATATAAAAATATTGTTAGTGTATATAAATATTTTTTTCAACTCTTAATTCTTTGGTGATTTTGTTCTTCTTGATCGGGCTTTCTAAGAGACAATTTAACGAGTTTTGGGCCAATGGATCCCAACCCAATTGGGCATAGGTCATTAAGCATAGAAATACTCCTTAGGCTTAATTACTCGGTCAACTTAGGCTTAGTAAGATAGAACCACCATGGATTTTAAAAGAATTTTAATTGGTGCCCATTTTTCACTCTTCTTTTGTAAAGTTAGTATATATATATATATATATATATATATATATATATATATATATATATATATATATATATATATATATATATATATATATATATATATATATAACAAATTTAGATCAAGACAACTTGAAATTTTGCTTTCAACTCTAAGATAAGCTTGCAAAAATTTCATCTCTTTAATTAAAAGTCTAAGTAAATACTTAAGTGAAGTATACTACTTTGAAAATTATTTTTTAAGAAATTAATTTAGAGTTATCATAAAAGGTAAACTTGAGTATAAAACTAACTAAGGATTAGAAAATTTAAATTTTATCAAATAGATCAATTATTAATCAACTCTATTAAGTTGGCAAGCGACTCTATTTTTATGAAAAGAGAAAAAATAACAAAAAAGAAAAAATGGTAAGAAAAGAGGAAAATGACTAAGATAAAGAGAAAAATGACTAATTCCCACCCCACACCTAAATTTTGCATTATCCTCAATGCAAACTCTATAATGCACAAAGTAAGGCAGATAAAAATTAAAGCACTTATATTTGTTCGGTCGACTTGAACAATGATAAAAAATCGCAATTACCTCCGGTATGAGGAAGATGAAGTCAAAATTTCTTCTTCTTCTTTTCATATAACTCTTTCTCTTTTTTTTTTGTTTTTTTTTTTTTTTTTTTTTCAAAAAAAATAAGAAACTCTCAAATGAGAGAAGAATAAATTCTTTTATTATTATGAGACAAAAATTAAAGATGTAGAATGAAGAATTAAACATGAAAAGCTCATATTCTACATCAAATCCTACCTTTTGCTAAAAATTCTACCCCAGATTTTAAAGAAATTCAATATGATATAATCAACGATGTGATTGAATTTAAAAGATTCCATGGTTTGCACTGATTTTTGCAACAATTGAAGGTAGATATTAATGGTGTTATGCATTTTTAACTTAGATTTCTTATTAACAAAAGTTTGTCCAATCAATTCTTCTTTAAAAATTTCCTCAAACACAAGATCTATGTTTGAGGTTTGAAATTTTGGTTGTTGTTTATTTTCCAAAAATCTAAGTTCATCATAAAAGAGTTCTTTAAAAGTTAGATCAAAGAAGCATGTATTCAATACAGTTTTACGTTCTGAAAGACCAGATCTGTTTTCTCTAAAATTTACAGTTCCTCACCAAAGATCTCCTCAAAACTTAGATTTGACTCATTTTCTTCTTCTTCTACCTCCTGAAGGTAGTTTATTTCTAGAGGTTGATTAGCTGGTTGGTTCCCTAGATTAAAAATATTGATATCAGCAGTCAAATTTCTAAAAGACAGCTTTATTTGACCAGTTCTATAGTTGATTAGAGCATTAGAAGTAGCTAAGAACGGTCTTTCTAAAATGACTGGTATCTGACCTTTGAGATTGGAAACGGGCTGCTTTTCCAAGACTATGAAATCTACTGAAAAAATAAAATCCCCAACCTTAATCAAAACATCATCTATCTCACCCATGGGGATATTAACAGATCTATCAGCTAACTGTAAGGTGCATTTGGTTGGTTTAAGTTCTCCTACACCTAGTTGCTGGTAGACTGAATAAGGAAGTAAATTGACACTGGCCCCTAAGTCTAAAAGTATCTTATCAATGTATGTATTACCAATGACACATAAAATAGTAGGACAACTAGGATCCTTATATTTCAAAGGTACAGACTTTGAAAGCACATCACTGATATTGGCAATAAGAAAGACTTTTTTGGAATATTTATTCTTCTCTTTTTAGTGCACAATTCTTTCAAAAATTTTACATAAGAAGGGACTTGTTCAATTACATCCATGAGAGAAATATTGACCTTAACCTGCTTGAAAGTTTCTAGGATCTTCTCCTCCTGAGGGGAGTATTTCCTAGACCTGAGTCTATCTGAGAAGGGAACAACTGGTTTAAACCTATCAAAATTAGGCTCAGGTTCGAGTTCAGACTCTTGGTCATTGACAGGGGGTGATTGTTGAATAGAGTCATCAGAAGGAGAGAGAATTTATTCTGGCTCAAGGGTTTCATTTGGAGGCATTCTAACTTGACTATCAACTTATTTTCCTGACCGTAGTGAATGGATTGCATTCACTTGAGCTTGGTAGGATGAACTTGATTCCATGTCCTTAGGATTGGTCACGGGTTGACTCGGAAATGTTCCTTTTTCTCTCTCACTCACAGCACTAGCTAGTTGTCAAAGTTGAATTTCTAATCTAGCTATGGCTTGAGTGTTGAAATTGAGAATTTGTCCTGTTGATTGCATAAAGGTATTCAAGGTGTTGGATGTTTGAGTCAACAAGTTGGTGGTTTGTGTAGAGGCCTTAATTATGATTTCTAAACCCTTTTCCAAAATATTAAGACGTTTATTATGATCAGAGTTTGAAGGAGAATGGTTTACAGATTGATGATGAGGAGACTGATTTGGATATGGCAAATTTAGTTGTTGAAAATTAGTTTGAGAACCGAAAGGAACTGTGTTTCCCCTAAGAAATTAGTGGGTTGAAGAGGGAGTGAAATTTTAATTTCCGGAGTAGTTTCCCTGATTCCATGTAAAGTTCGGGTGATTTCTCTAACCTGAATTGTAAGTTGGAGAAAATGGATCATTCCCGGTACGCTAGAATGCAGTGTTTACCTGACCTAGTGGTTGGTTATTTTCTAAGAGAGGACATTTCTCTGAAACATGAGATGGAGACAGACAGTTGTGACAACCTGAGGCAGAAACTTGATTGATTTGAGTTGGAGCTTGTTTTTTTATTTCTAAAGCTTCTAACCTACGCATAATTGTAGCCATCTTTGCTTCAAAGGCTATGTTTGTCTCTAAGAAAAGACCACTGGATTTGGGTTGGGGAACCGATGAAATTCTGTCATCACAGCATTCCCACTGCATGGTTTTCTCGGATAAACTCTCTAAAACTTTTCAGGCTTTATCTGCATTTTTCTTCATGAAATCCCCTTGACACATTGATTCTAAGAAAGTTTTTAAAGAATAATCCAATCCTTCATAGATAATTTGGTAATCGCCATTTCTCTACACCATGGTGAGGACATTGGATAAGAAGGTCTTTAAATTTATCAAAATACTTTCCAAATGGTTCTCCCTATATAATTTTAAAATTTTGAATGTTGTTTCTAAGCTTAACCGTTTTATGGATAGGAAAGAATTTCTTCAGAAAAACGGTAATAAATTCACCCCAAGTTGAGATAGAATTTGTGGGTAAGCTATACAGCCATTTTTTTTAGCTTTGTCCTTAAGAAAAAAATGAATAAATCGAAGCTTGATCGCATCCTCGGATAAGTCCCTCATCTTAATCATGAGACAAACTTCTTCAAATTCGGAGATGAAAATATATGCATCTTCAGATTCTACTCCTAAGAATTTTAGAAGCATGTTTATGAAATACGGTCTAAGTTCGAAATTGATTCCATTGACATCGGGGAGCTTAATGCAAGATGGGATTACATTCCTAGTTGGGTAACACACATCTTGAAGAACGGATGAATTAGGATTGGCCATTTCGTTGGTCTCAAAAGATGAACCAATACGGATTAAACGATTGATATTATCCCTAATCCAAGTTTGCATACACCAAAATAAATTCTTTTTATAAATTTTTTATTAAGAAAAATAAAAGTTAGTTTTTTTTTGAGGAAAAAAATGATGATAAAAAGGAAAGGGAAAATGAATTAACTAAAGCAAATCAATGCAATCACTTTTTAATCACTTTAAACTCTAGGGTTAAGCCTTGACTCAACTAGACCAACTCCTAACCAAAAACTCCTTTAATGAAAAGATCGAAGTTTACTCGGTCAGTTAGCTAGGTTAGGATAGTACTAGAGGGAGATCAAAGATCAATGAAGTATCCCGTTCCTTGCGGAGCGCTTTACGCAACCCCTAAATCTTGCCTTAGACACCAACTAATCAAAGCAAACTTGAACCGGTTCACTTAAGGATTTCTTGTTCCTTAATGAGCTTGAATCATTAGGGGCCAACGTCTAATGAGTTTTAAAAGGCTTGGGTTTGTGTAGCGAGGAATTAGTGATTTGTGGGCTAAGGAAAGGGTGATGAAATCCCTCACCTTATCTTGATTAATGGGTTTTGCCCTTAAGAATAGTTTCAAGTGTGTGTCAAATCAAGATGCTCAAATCACTTTGGTGAATTCCTACTTTTATATGCAATGCAACCCTATAAATTAAAAGTAACTACAAAATGATGCCAAAATAAAATCTTTTTATTTTTTAGTTAAAGTTAGCAATCAAACAAATGTGAGAAAGGGTGATATTGTTTGAATTTATTATCATGTTAGTAAATGTCCAAGTGGAGGATTAATTTTATTATGGTCGACAAAAAGAAAATTATTTTTTTATTTTTTTTAAATCCTAATTGTCTCTAATTGTGAGAAATTAACTAAAGGGTGGAATTGAAAATACTAGAAAGAAGAGTTACCCACGCAAAAGCAATCCTAGCCTCCTTGAAGGGAATTCTTCAATCTTCAATCTTTAATTTTTCTTCAAAGTTCAAAGTAGTTCCTACACAAGAAAACACACAAGTTAAAGAATCAAAATATTTTAATTGCAAACACTGTTCCCCGGCAACGGCGCCAAAAACTTGATAGGTAAATAAATGTGTATGAACCTAAAGTTGCAAGTATACAACCATCAAGTTATAGTATAAAAAGTTATCGATCCCACGAGGAAGGTGTTGTAATGAGTTAATCTAAATTGGTTCTTATATTGTGTGTGTGACAATTAGGAGTGAAAACATGATGAAAGTGGATGTGGAGAGATTAGAAAGTGTTATGATTGAGTGCAAATAAAAACAAAATGAGAATGAAAGTGAGTGTGAAGAGATTAAGAGCGTGGTTATGATAAAATGTAAACAAAAGTAAAATGAGATTGAAAGTGGGAGGGTAAAGAGTGGATGTGAATATGTGCAAAATAAAACAAAATGAGTTTGAGAGGAAAAATAAAGAGTGGTGAATAAAATGAGGAATCTAGAATAGATCCACTTAGCTAATCTCAATCTTATGTGAATAAGTTGGACATGAAGCTAGTTTTAAACAATTTCTAGAATTCCCAATAAAACAAAATAAGTTTGAGAGAGGAGAAGGAATGATGAATAAAGTGAAGGAAAATAAAGAAAGTTGTAAAGAAAATAAAACAAACAAATAAAAGCGAGAACAAAGAGGAAGTTCAAGAAGGTAAAATATGAAGGATTAATTGAAGATATGAGGAATCTAGAATAGATCCACTTAGCTTATTTCAATCTTATGTGAATAAGTTGGATATAAAAGCTAGTTTTAAATAATTTCTAGAATTTCCACAAATATTAGCTCCACATTTAGAAAAGGGTAATTCCTAGAGGGTTCTAGCCTCAAGGTGAATTAAAAATAATAATAATAAAATCTACAAAATAAATACAAGAAAGTAAAGACATGAAAGTAAAAACATGAAAGTAAAGACATAAATATAAATCTACTCTACAAAGCATTAAATAAGCAAGAAAAGAAAATAAGAAAAGAAAAGATAAACCCACATATTCATTTCTTCATCTTCATCCTCTTTTCATCCTTGGACAAAGAGAAGAAAGGAATTATGAAGGGGTGAAAATATTTTGTTTATTGATTGCAATAAAAGTTACAATTTGGAAGGTCTTCTCAATTAAGAATAACACTCCTCTCCAAAAGGAGTTTATAAAATATTTCACACTCAAACCTCTCACCCTCTATCCCTATTTATAGAGTATTACAACTAACATCAACCCTTGGATTAAACTTGATCCCCAAGTCAATCAATTTCAGCCTTTAAATCGTAACAGAAAACTGGGTATTAATATTGGTATTGATATTGATATCGATACTGGTATCGATACCCCTATCGATACAGGTATCGATACCGGTATCGATACTAGTATCGATAGTAGGATCAAAAATCTGACTTGATAGATGGCTTCGTCTCGTCGAGATAGGCAATTTTCATATATTATATGTTAAATTTCACCTTCCGGATTGGGAGATATCATCGTTTCTTTGCAACTAATCATCCCGAATATGATTTTGACTTGAATTCATTTCGTTTTCGATCCTTGTTTCTTAGGCTTGTGTAGATTGCTTGGCTTAATCCTAGGCTTCAATAAGAGGTTACAGAAATGAGGAAATTGAGTTCTTTTTGGCTTTTATTCACTGATTCTTCATTAATCTGCAAATTAAGAGAAAAATATGTTATTAGTGATATTTTTATTTAAATAAAATAGATAATGAGGTTATAAAAATGTAATAAAAATGTGATTATCAACGTAGTATCTTTTGCATAAGGTCTCATACCTACTTTCTACCTTTAAAAAATGGCATTTGGCACCCAATAGAATTTATACTAATTAATTAAGGAAATAATATATATGAGATGACGGCTCATTTTATAAAATAAGCTACCAATAGATAACCATGTGGTGAGGCCCACCTTGCTAGTTACATCAAAAGATATAGAACTCACTACTCTATCTATTGATAGCTCATTTAGCAAAATAAGTTGCTGCCTCATATCCATCAGTCTCATAATTAAACCTCTTTCACAAAATGAGTACTTCTCCAAACAAATGCCACTAACTAAGTTTCTTCCTTAGCTAGATCTAAGTCAAAGAAAACTTATAACAACTATAAAAGCCCAATCACACAGGATTCACCATTTAACGCTGACTAGATTTTACGAGGATATCTCACAAAACCTAGCGCACTACCAAACATAGACCACAATAGAAGACTTACGTGGTGGGAGTCACCAAGGTTACAGAAAGCGCTAGGCGGCCTAGGCATTGGACATGACGCCTAGAGCCTAGGCGGGGCATAGGCGTTTTTCTATTTTTTAGTTTTTAATTACAATTGCTGATAGTCAATGCCAATGTTATGGAAAGCTTAGGCGCTGGACTGATACCTGGTAGATTTCTTAAGTGGTGGTGGAGGTTTTGCTAAACGTCGGGAGAGATAGAGGTGTTCATAGTTGAAGGAGGTTGGAGGACGCAGAGGCTATAATGAAAGAAATCACGATCAATGTCTAAACGGTGCAGTCCATGTAGGTAAACCACCTAGGCACTCCCAAAATCTAGGTGGGCCACCTAGGTACCGCCTAGGAGCTAGGCGCTAGGTAGGCGGCCAAGATACCGCCTAGGCCTAGGCGTACGCCTAGGCGAGCTAGGCGGAGGCTTTTTAAAACATTGGGAGTCACTTCACATGACAACCGATGAGTTTATCTCATTAATGATCAAAGGGTGTCCCCAGCAAGCTCACTGTAGAAAAACATATAGATGAAAACACTGTGACACTTGAATTCTAAATTAGTATACTCAGCCTATACTATCGGTGCAATCTATTGTGTGCAGTTAGAATACTATATTGGTGCAATTACTATATATATTATATCATTGTAATCAAGCATTGTATAAGTACAAGGGTTAATTATGGATAGATCCCCAGAGTATGTTGGGATTTATTCTTGTAGTTCAGCCTAAAAGACAAAAAAAAAAAATGCAAGAGCTAGGGGCAGCGCGGCTGTAGAGCCTTGGAAGTTTGGCCAGTCAACTATCCAAATTAACTGATGATGCTCTGCGGTGTTGGACCAGTCAACCAACCAGTTGATTTATCTCACGTCTAAATAAGATCGTCGATTAGGTCTGGCGTTGCGGAGGTTATCATATTAGGCTCCATAACTGTTTAGGGGTAACTAAATAGGGTGCATAGAAGAAACAAATATGAAATCTTGGGATTTGTGAATATTATTGTGAGATCGATCGAGAGAAGGATCATTATGGATCTCTAGCAATAAAGTTTAAGTTTCTTCTCTCCCCATGGATGTAGGCAGTTGTTGAATCATATATAAAATTATTGTCTTTGCATCTACTTTACTTTTTGTAAGATTATCATGTGTTTTTCGCTTGTTTCGGATTTGATCTTCAAGTTTTTCCCTTTGCGAATAGGTCGTCTTCCTTTGTTTGACAGAGATCTAATTGGATAGATCCTAACAAGGCTTCCACGCTTATGATCCAATTCTCTCCAACATTGTAATTGTTTTGGACTTACTATCCTTCTAGTTTTACTTTTGCAGATAGCTCCCAAGTAAAATTCTTTTAACTCCTTTATCCTCGGGGGTCTATTTGTCAGAAAATATTATTTCTTTCTCCAAGGGTAAAAGAGTCAAAAGATTTCAATGAGATAGACTATTTGTGAAAATAAAACTAGAAGAATAATAAGTTCAAAATAGAGATCCTACATAAGGTCTGTATGCAATTAACCCTCAATACAATTATCAACTTACATATGTATTGAAACATTTACCCTCTAACTAGTGGTCCTGAGCCAGTTTGATGGGAGGGGCACACCAACGCTAGACCCTCACCCACTTGTGTCCAATAAGGACCAGAAAGCGTTGGGTTAGGGGGCTACAGTTCCATTCTTGTTCTTTTGTTTGGTTTAAGTCTGAGTAAAGCATGAGGCCCTACACAAGCTCATAATTTTAGAGTAGTCCAAATGCATGAGGAGTTTAGCGATAATGGATGCCACGCCTTTAGTTTTCTATGTTTCTCCATTCTTCAATTGATGTTTTGGTAAATTATTATGTCGTATAGTTTTTTTTTAATGCGATAAGCCCCCAATATTTAAAAGGGAATGCGACTAACCCAAAACTTAGTCAACGTGCGCTTCGCCCTCAAAATTGAGAAAAACCCCTTTTACAAAATTGGGGCTTCATAGCACTTTTTTTTTTCCTTTATTTATCCTCCTTCTACCCTTAGTTAATGGCTTATCACATCTCCTAATTTTCTCTCTCATTTGTGTTAACCTTCACATTCAGGTACAAAATAACTCATTCCCTCTTTTTCTTTATGGGGGTTTTCTGCAAAATTTTTTAAGAATTATTTGCACTTTTTGAGGGAGGTTTCTACAGTATTTCGGGCGGGGATGGGAGGGGGTCATTTATAATTTTTAAAACTTTCTGGGGGATTTCTATAACTTTTTGGATGGTCATTTGTAATTTCTAAAACTTTTTGGCAGGTTTCTACAATTTTTAGGGTTATTTGCAATTTCTAAATTTTTTCGGTGTGTTTTTTGTAATTTTTGGGGTTATCTATAATTTCTGTAACTTTTAAGGGCTTAAACTTATTGATTAGTTGTTAAATTTATGAGTTAGTTGTTAAACTTATGAGTTCTTGGTTAAACTTATGAGATAGTTGTTAAACTTATTATAGCTCTAAATTTTACAAAATTAACTTCAATTTTCTTAATCTAAGGTTAAAATAATTTCAACCATATGATAGAGTTATATTCAAAAATTTGAGTCGGATATGGACATCTTCACTTCTAAGTTTAATAACTATCTCATCAGTTTAACAACTAACTATTAAGTTTAACATCTAACTTAGAAGTTTAAAAACTAACTAATAAGTATAACAACTATATCATTAGTTTAACATCTAACTTTGAAGTTTAACAACTAACTCATAAGTTTAACAACTACCTCATAAGTTTAACAACTAACCAATAACATCTAAATCGAAGCTTAACAACTAACCAATAAGTATAACATCTAAATTAGAAGCTTAACAACTAACCAATAAGTTTAACAACTAAATTATAAATTTAACAACTAACAAATAAATTTAACAACTAACTCATATGTTTAACAACTAAATAATAAATTACCCGTTAAAAGTTATAAAAATTGCAAACAACACCCCCCCCAACCAAAGTTTAAAAATTGCAAATAAGCTGGAAAATTTGCAAAAATGTGAGGGGTCTGTGGGCTGGCAACACGGCCGGTTGAGAGAGGATCTCAAGCTTCACGAGCAATGTGCTATCCACAAGAAATTTTTAAAAATTGCAAATAACTCCTAAAAATTATAGAAAACCCCTAGAAAATTATAGACATTGTAAATAGCCCAAAAATTAGGGAACCCCTCAAAAAACTTCATAAATTGCAAGTAAACCCTGAAAAATTAGACAAAATACTCCAAACAGTTTCAAAAGTTGCAAATGACCCCCAAAAATTTGCAAAAACCCCTAAAAAGTTTCATAAATTGCAAATAAACTCCCAAAATTTATAGAAAATTCCCTAGAAAGTTTTAGATATTTTTGAAACCAATGAAGGGGCAAGTTGACGAAGGGTCAAGCCAGTGGTAAAACAAGTTGTAGTTACGGGGTAAAGCGAGGAATATTTTTAAAAATCAATGATAAGTTGCCACATTATATTGGGGTTAATTGTATTTCAAATCCACTTTAAGGGTTGAGTCACATGTGGACTAGGTCTTGGGGCTTAGTCACGTTCCCTTTATGAAGTGGGCCTAAAAGCTTTTTTTAATTTTTAATTTTTTATTTACTTGAACAACGTTTTATTCCAAATTGATAATTGCAGAATTACCAGGTTTTTTTGTTGTATTTGTTGATGAAAAAAGGAAAAATATATATATAATAGGACAAAATTTTAAAATCGACCTCTTTAAAAACTTATTCAGCAAAATCGACCCCCTCCAAACAAAATGATTGCTGAGAAGGGTTTTTAATTACACGGGACTACTAGTCCCGTATAATTAGGCCCTCTAATCCCGCCATTAGGCACGCCCAGGAAATGGACGGGACTAGTAGTCCCGTCCATTTCTGCAGACCAGTCTGTTTAAAACTTCGGGACTACTAGTCCCGAGTTTTAACGAACTCCGATCTCTCGAGAAATGGACGGGACTACTAGTCCCGTCCATTTCCTGGGCACTCCATCGTGCACGTTTTTTGTGCATGTTTTTTGTCATTTCCTGTAAAAATTTTGCAATCATCTCCAATTTTATGTATTACCTGTACAAATCTAAAAACGAACTCACATCGAATCATATCGTAATAAATCTAACAAATTCCCACCACAAATCACACCACAAACTCATTTACAAATTCAAAAATCATCACATCGATACATACAATAATCTACCCATTCTCATCACACCACACATACTGAAAATTCAAGTATAATTCACATACTATCTCAGTACATATTGGAATAAAGGCAAAACACAAATAACATACAAATATAGGTTTGTAATGTATATAATGATAATGATTAGTTTACATACATCCAAGAACTCTTCTCCTCCTCCTCAGTCTTCGTCCTCCTCCATCCTGAGCTTGGACGAGATCGTTATTCGGTTGAGTTTGTGGTTGTGACGGTCCAGCTTCATCGTTTACTTGTTGGGAAGGTCCAGCTTCATCGTCGTTTCTGTCTCGTCCTCGTCTTCGTCGTCATGGTTGACGTGCGTCTATGGTATCGAGAGTGTCCTGTTGCATGACCTCTCGTCCATCATGAAGGTCTTCATGAGTTCGGCTTAAGGCTTAGTGAAGCCTCCGCACTATCGACTGATATATCGATACATGTTGTTGTGCGTCGGGATATGTACATGTGAGATAATTAAAAATATACAAAATAGGAAAATTACTTTAAAATTCAAATTACAAAAATTTAAAATTTGAAATTTAATTTTATATTACTCTTCGAGCAAATTCTATGCCATGATTTGCAATGGTTTCAACATCATCTATTGTTGCTATCTGCAATTATTCCAAAAATACATGTTAGCAATATCGAGAATACCAATCAAAATAGACATTAAACCAAAATCTGAAAATACTTACAAATTCTCTCTCATCTATACCCCGGGGCACGTAACCTTTTTGCAACTCAACTGGTGCTGTGGTCGCATGGATTATCCATCTTCGAGTTATCCCCCAATACCAAGTGTAGTAATCCGATTTACGGGGAGTTGGCTCAATTGGCTCAACAAGACAGAAAAGTCTCCCGTCCCAATGCTCTATGTAATCCCGATGCTCAGCTGCCCAGTCCTGTTGATGGGCTCCTTTCTTTGTCTTCCTCTCTATTCTTTCAACAAATTGTGAAACATGTTGTGCACGATGAAATTATCGAAGCACGCGGTCCTGTACATGCATCTCTACTATCTCAAAACATATAAGAGGAACTCTGGCTCTCCATGTAGCTGGGTATTCTGTGCAAATCGGTGGTAGGCGATTGAGAAATGAAGTGTATGGCTCCCATTCCATCTATAGAATATTACACATTTTTTTGCAAATTATTAAAAATAAAAGACATATAAAAGAAAAAGCTCATTTTTGTAGAAAAGATACCGAAAAACTGTTGATTTATATATTCTCAAGATTATATTTTGATGATAACAATATATGTTCTATATATATATATATATATATGTTTTTGTATGGTATAACTTGTTGATGCAGATATCATATATATCAAATTTGGACTCAAGGCATTATGGAGTATACCAATCAAAATAGACATTAAACCAAAATCAAAATACTTACAAATTCTCTCATCTATACCCCGGCACGTAACCTTTTGCAACTCAACTGGTGCTGTGGTGCATGGATTATCCATCTTCGAGTTATCCCCCAATACCAAGTGTAGTAATCCGATTTACGGGGAGTTGGCTCAATTGGCTCAACAAGACAGAAAAGTCTCCCGTCCCAATGCTCTATGTAATCCCGATGCTCAGCTGCCCAGTCCTGTTGATGGGCTCCTTTCTTTGTCTTCCTCTCTATTCTTTCAACAAATTGTGAAACATGTTGTGCACGATGAAATTATCGAAGCACGCGGTCCTGTACATGCATCTCTACTATCTCAAAACATATAAGAGGAACTCTGGCTCTCCATGTAGCTGGGTATTCTGTGCAAATCGGTGGTAGGCGATTGAGAAATGAAGTGTATGGCTCCCATTCCATCTATAGAATATTACACATTTTTTTGCAAATTATTAAAAATAAAAGACATATAAAAGAAAAAGCTCATTTTTGTAGAAACGACACCAAAACCTCGTTGATTTATATATTCTCAAGATTATATTTTGATGATAACAATATATGTTCTATATATATATATATATATATGTTTTTGTATGGTATAACTTGTTGATGCAGATATCATATATATCAAATTTGGACTCAAGGCATTATGGAGTATTGAAAATGAAAAGCAAGATGAAATACAAAGAACAATGTAATTTTCTCTTCTTTACTTAGAATATATTGTACAAGCCTTGATCACACACACACATGCATATTTAGAACACACTAACACATGCTTAGTGTGTTGGTTAATTATAGAAATCCCTATATTAACCATTAGATTTTTAAAGTTTAAAACAATTCATTTATAAACTTTTAAGTCCGAGTAGTCGACCAATTCAAACTATAGTCGACTAATTACTTAACTTAATGAATATATAAGTTTACGTGATTAGTCTAACCAATGCTATTAATAGTCGACTAATGAAAACTTAAACAATTTTCGAGAATCGTAAGTTTACAGATTAGTCGACCATCGCGCATATATAGTCAACTACCCGCATTTAAAACATACACCCGGACTTTACGTCATTGCATTAGTCGACTAATAAAAATAGTAGTCGACTACTAATGCTTGAATTGCATTTACGTAATCTGTAAACACGCATTAGTCGACTAATCTTATATAGTAGTCGACTATAATACGCTTTATGACTGCTCGTAATTTGAATCTTTAAACGCTTTTTAACAGCTTTTCTTTGTTTTGAATGGGTGTCTTTCAAGACATATAAATAGTAAAACTGAGAAAAAGACCTCTGAAATTCTCATATACATCAACTTGGATTTTGAAAAGAAAAGGGTGTGTTCAAAGATTCAAAAGCAAAAGCTGTTCTTGACATTCAAAAGAGAAAAATATTTTTGAGATTAAAGAAATTCCTAAGCCACTCATATCATCTACACATCAAGGCTTATAGGATCTTGTACGTTGTTGTTTTCAAAGGAGATTCTCGGTGTGAGAATTGTGAATCTCGAGTTTGAGATTGTTGCAATTTGCATGGTCTTGCAAATTGGTCGTTTGATTCTTTGATTTTGTAAGGGTATTTCAAAATCATAGTGGAAACTCTCAAGCGGGATTTGCTTGGGACCTGGATGTACACCGGGAGGTGGAACCAAGATAAATATCCGTGTTTCGCGATTGTGAATTTTCTCAGATTTGTGCTATCTTTTGCAATTTATAATCTATCTTGCATAAAATTTTATAAAACACTATTCACCCCCTCTAGTGTTTCATTGAGTTAGATCAACGATCCTACATTTGGTATCGAGAAAGGTGAAAGATGGCATCTACTTACGTCGAAATTCACAATTCAAAGAAGGTCATTCAACAAATCGCCCACCAATGTTTGATGGACTCAACTACAACTATTGGAAGTGCGGAATGAAAATCTATCTTCAATCAATTGGATACGAACTTTGGAACATTGTAGAGACAAGATATGAGAAGCCAACTACTCCGCTGTAATGGACTACAAGACAAAGGAACAATGCAAATTTGGACTCCAAAGCAATGAATGCTTTATTTTGTGCACTTGATCGAAATGAGTTCAACCGAGTGTCAACAGCAAAATCTGCATATGATATTTGGCACACACTCGAGGTAACACATGAAGGTACAAATAAAGTAAAAGAGTCTAAAATTTCTGTTCTTGTCCACAGGTTTGAATTGTTCCGGATGAAAGAAAATGAGACAATTGGAGATATGTTCACAAGATTTACAGATATCACTAATACTCTAATTGGACTTGGAAAAACCTATACACAAGTGGAAATGGTGCGAAAAATTCTTCGCTCACTTACTCCAAAATGGGAAAAGAAAATTACAGCGATAGAAGAAGCAAATGATTTATCAACATTGTCAGTGGAGAATTTAATTGGAAATTTAATGGCATACGAAGTTCAAATCGAAGATAGAAAGAATGAAGATGAAACGAAAAACAAGAAAGTTCTTGCATTCAACATCACATCTGATAAGGAAGATTCAGATAATGAAGATGAAGAAATGAGCATGTTTGCACGCAAATTTCGAAAATTTATAAAACAAGGTAAGTTTAAATCTAAATTTTCAAATTCAAATAACTCACCTGTTTGTTTCAAGTGTAACAAAGCAGGTCATATGAAGAAAGATTGTCCTTTATTGAAGAATAAGCAAAAGTCAAATCATTTCAATAATTTCAACACTACTCAAAATAACAAGAAAAGAAAGGCAATGGCAGCAACTTGGGATGACAGTGATGATTCTTCATCTGATGAAGAAAATGAAGAAAATGAAAGTGCTCATATGTGTTTCATGGCCCAAGATGAGGTAAATGATAATGATGATCTTTTAGATGCATTTAATGAATTATATGAAACTTTTGTAAGATTGAAAGTCTCACATAATTTTCTTAAAAATGAAAATAAGAGATTATTAGAGGAAATTTCTGATTTAAATTCTTCTTATGTTAATTCACTAGAAATTAAATTAAAAGAAGAAAATGAAAATTTACTCAAAGAAAATTATTTTTAACTAATGAAAATTTGTATCTAAAATCAGAATGTAATAATTTAAAGACTCAGATTAGTATTTTAGATAAAGATATTTCTTTGATTAAATCAAAATATGATGACATATATTTAAATGTTAGTAAGTTTAATAAAGGTAAAGAAAATTTAAAAACTTTACTTTCTTATCAAAAAGAAACTCAAAAGACAAAAGGATTGGGTTTTCAAGTTGAAAAAGATATTCATAAGAAAACCACTTTTGTAAAATCATCTTCATTAGTATATAAACAAAATGTTAAAAATAATATTTTAAATAAAAGAAAACCAAAATATTTATCTATTTGGGTTCCTAAAGTTTTAAATTATAATAAGAAAAAGTCTTATATTTTTAGCTTTATTAAAGATATTTGCTTATCATCTAATTACATAGGAAAATCAAACTCTTCATGGGTTTGGTTTCCTAAAGACTAATTTTAAGGACCCAATGTAAAATGGGTACCAAGATTATAAATATTTATCTTTTCGTGTACCAAAGAAAGATAGATGGATTTTAGATAGTGGTTGTTCAAAACATATGACAGGAACATTCAATTATTGTCATCAATTCAAGACAAAGATGGTGGTACAGTCACCTTTGGAGACAATAACAAAGGAAAGGTGATTGGTATTGGCACCGTTGGTAATTCTAATAAACCTATTATTAATAATGTTTTATTAGTCGAAGGTCTTAAACATAATCTGCTTAGTATAAGTCAACTCTGTGATAAAGGTTTTAAAGTTGTCTTGAAAAAGATTCTTGCTTAATTTATGATCTTGATTGGTCTACAATTTTATATAAAGGTCATAGAAAGAATAATATATATGTTTTATCTTTAAATAATATTTCAAATGAACACTGCCTTATTGCATCTTCAAATGATTCTATATTATGGCATAAACGTTTTGGTCATGTTAATTTTAAACATATTTCTAAAATTTCTAAATATGATTTAGTAAATGGTTTACCTAAGCTTTCTTATAAAAATAATTTTTGTGATGCATGTCAACAAGGTAAAATGCATAAATCTTCTTTAAATCTAAAAATATTATTTCTACTAGTAAACCACTTGAATTACTTCATATTGATCTTTTGGTCCTTCTAGGATAGCGTCTTTAAATGGAAGTAAATATGCATTTGTAATTGTTGATGATTTTTCAAGATTTACTTGGGTAATATTTCTTAAAAATAAAAATGATGCTTTTAATGAGTTTTCTATATTTTGTAAAAGAATTCAAAATCAAAAATCTCTTTCTATAGTTACTATAATGAGTGATCATGAAGGAGAATTTGAAAATGAACTTTTGCAAATTTTTGTGATAAAATGGTATTTCACATACATTTTCTTTTCCTAGAGCAGCTCCACAAAATGGAGTTGTAGAAAGAAAGAATAGGACATTACAAGAATGTGCTAGAACAATGTTATGTGATAGTAATTTACCAAAATATTTTTAAAATATCTCAACAAAGATGCTATGTTTTAAATAGAGTTTTATTAAGACCTATTTTAAACAAAACATCATATGAATTATTTTATAATAAAATTCCTAAAGTTTCATATTTTAAAGTTTTTGGTTGTAAGTGTTTTATATTAAATACAAAAGATAATTTAGATAAATTTGATTCTAAATCGATGAAGGAATTTTTGTCGGATATTCTAATCATAGTAAAGCATATAGAATATATAATAAAAGAACCTTAGTCATTGAAGAATCTATGCATGTTTATTTTGATGAAAATTTTATAAAAACATCTTCTATTTTAAATAATGATGATGATTTAATTGATACTATTAATGATACTCCTATGTTAGATATTTCAAAAGATGAAAATTTACAAAATGAATTACCAAAGAGTTTTGTAGAAGTTAAAATCATCCACATGATTTGATTATTGGAAATATATCGATAAAGTATCTACTAGATCTCATTTTAATTTAATAGTTCATGTTGCATTTGTTTGAAGTAGAACCTAAAAATGTTAAAGAAGCTTTACTTGATAATTTTTGGATAGAAGCTATGCAAGATGAATTAAATCAATTTATAAGAAATAATGTTTGGGATCTTGTACCTAGACCACAAAATAAATCCATTATAGGAACAAAATGGATTTTTAGGAATAAATTAGATGAATCGGGACAAGTTGTTAGAAATAAAGCTAGATTAGTTGCACAAGGTTATAATCAAGAAGAAGGAATTGATTATGATGAAACTTATGCTCTGTTGCGTTTAGAATCTATTAGAATTTTACTTGCATTTGCATGCTTTATGAATTTTAAACTTTATCAAATGGATGTTAAAAGTGCATTTTTAAATGGTTTTATTAAAGAAGAAGTTTTGTAGAACAACCTCCGGTTTTGAACATGAAAAATTTTCCGATCATGTTTATAAACTTAAAAGGCTTTATATGGTCTTAAACAAGCACCTCGTGCATGGTATGATAGATTAAAATCTTTTCTTTTAACATCCGGTTTTGAAATTGGAAAAGTTGATTCTACTTTATTTATTAAGAAAATAAATAAAGATATATTATTAATACAAATATATGTAGATGATATAATATTTGGTTCTACTAACAATGATCTTTGTCAAGAGTTTGCTAAGACTATGCAGAAGAATTTGAAATGAGTCACATGGGTGAACTAAACTTCTTTCTTGGACTTCAAATCAAACAAATGAAGGAAGGAATTTTTATCAATCAAAATAAATATGCAAAAGAACTACTTAAACGTTTTGGGATGGACAATACAACTAGCAAACCAACACCAATGAGTACTACAACATCACTTGACAAAGATGAAAGTGGTAAGAATGTTGATCAAAAGCTATATCGAGGTATGATTGGATCACTTCTTTACATTACAGCCTAGTAGACCCGATATTATGTTTAGTGTTTGTTTATGTGCTAGATTTCAATCTAATCCTAAAGAATCACATCTTAAAGCTGTTAAAAGAATTTTTAGATATCTTAAAGGTACTTGATTTTGGTTTATTTTATCCAAAGAATAGCACATTTGATTTATTATCATATAGTGATGCCGATTTTGTCGGATGTAAATCGATAGAAAAGTACAAGTGGTACATGTCATTTTTAGGACATTCACTTGTATCATGGTTTAGTAAAAGCAAAATTCGGTATCATTATCAACAACTCAAGCGTAATACATTGTCGCTAGTTTAGCATGTGCACAAATTTTATGGATGAAACAAACACTATCGATTATGGCATAGTTTGTTCCACATCTTCTATAATGTGTGACAATTCTAGTGCAATTAATTTATCTAAAAATCCCATTCAACACTCACGCATAAAACATATTGATATTAGACATCATTTCTTACGTGATCATGTTCTTAAGGGAGATATTATATTAGAATTTATATCTACTAATAAACAAATAGCGATATTTTAACGAAACCTTTAAAGAAGATATTTATGTTAAATTAAGAAGAGAATTAGGTATATGTTCAATTACGATTTAAATTAATTATTAAATAAGTACATATGTTTATTAGTCGACTAACAACTTCACTAGTCGACTACATGCACAATCATTCATATAATTTTTATTCTCTCAATATCTTATTAGTCGACTATATATTCGATTAGTCGACTACTAGCTTTCAAAACGTAAACATATATTCGTTCGTCGCAGATTAGTCGACTACTAGAGAATTTAGTCGACTACTCACCTTTCTCGAAAATATTGTTATTGGATCTGTTTCTTTTTAACCCAAACCCACTATCCAATAACATAAGTTACTTTAGATCTCAACCATACATCCAACCATATTTAATCCTAGCCCTAGATTTATTTTCTTATGATTTAAATCTCAACCTTTCATTCAATTTTAACTTTTAATCCAAGCCCTTCATTTAATTTTAACCCTAACAAAACTACTCCCACTTATTCTTACCCATTTTCTCCCGCTCCCACTCTTCTAAAACCGAGATCTCGGTTAGGGTATTCTCTCCTCAACTTAGGGCATCATCCAACTCCATTTCCTCCTTCAAATCTTCAATTTTTCTTCACTTTTACCAGCCTGTGCATCATTAGTCGACTACTAGAGAATTTAGTCGACTACCGAACCGATGTCATTTTTTTAAGTGTCTTGATCAATTTCATCTCTTGGTAAGTCTTCTCCAACATCTTCTTCCTTTCAATTATGTCTAGATCAAAGCGCTTCGCCAGACCTTCTCCACCAGAAGATTACACTATTTATCTTAAAGATCCTAGTCTTTTAGATACTTTTAAGGAAATGCAATCTTATGATATACTTCCCTACGATTTATTAAATATGAAGATTTTGCACTTCATAATTTACAAGGATATTTTGCTAATGTTGGATTAGCTCAACTTTTTCTTAGAAAATCAACAACCATATTATCCACTTCTTGTCAAACTTTTTATACAAATCTCACTCATAAAAACTTGATGATGGAGAACGCCAAATAGACACTCTAGTTAAAGGAAAAGAAATTTCCTTTTCTCCTAGACTTCTAGGAAAATATTGAAAATTCCTAATAGAGGAATTAGTCTTGAAGATGTTTCCATGGATGATGAAGATATCATGCAAAACTTAATTTTCCTACCCTACCAAGGAGGAATTTTGAATCACTCTCAAAAACTTCGACCCCTTCCTCGTTTTATTACTCGAATTTTAGCTTATAATTTGTTTCCAAAATCAGGAAGCTTTCATTTCATTTCTTTGGAATTGGCTAAAGCCCTATATGCTATTATGGCTAATATTCAAGTCAATTAATAAGTTTATTTCAAAATTTTATTCACATTCCTTATAGAGGATTTCTACCTTTTGGAGCCTTTTGACTACCATTTTCAAAGCTTTTCGTAGATTTAGCTTCTGAAACATTCATCCTTCGATCAGTTGAGTTCTTTGATTCTAATGCCCTAACTAGGATGAAAATACCCAATTTCGAACTTCCAGAACAACAACAAACTCAAGATGAACCTGCCCAAACTCACACTCAAGATATTCCTCAGTCTTCACAACAAGGTGAACCTTCTTCCACCATATTCCACCATCGCAAGGTAATCTCAACCATCCGCTTACTGGATGCACAATACAACACCTTATCGGCTCGCATCCCGAACTTAGAAACGAAGTCAAAACATGATCTTCGATCAAAACATCAACATTATGAACAACCAACGTGAAATGATGGAGAACCAACAAATGATGATGCGTATGTTTGAAGACTTCAACGAAAACTTGAGTCAACCTTTCCACCACCGTGACCTACCGACACTTAGGATTATGTTATTTAGCTTAACTAGATTTCCTTAGCTTAATGTTTGAAGACTATGTGTTTTAACACTATGTGTTTATTACTATGTGTATGTTTAAAGACTATGTGTTTTTCGTGATATGTTTGCATTTATATTATAGACATGCATGTTTCTATTAAGTTAGTAAGTATTTGTTTGTTTTATAACCCGTGATTATGCCATGGAGGTTATCAACATTTTGATTTTCATGGCAAGTCTTTGCTTACCTATTTGGATGGGTGAAGTCTTGGACTATATTCATAATCTGGATGATCTATTTGTAGTTTTAGCTCATCTTGATGAAATATTCAATTGCCTATCTTATATGTTTCCTTCTTTTGTTGATAACAAAGGGGAGTAAAATCTGTTATTATGTATGCTTATATACAAGATGCTTCTATGCAGGGGGAGTAATTTTTAAGTTAATTTTATATTATTGATTGTTATCATCAAAAAGGGGGAGAATGTTGATTTATATATTCTCAAGATTATATTTTGATGATAACAATATATGTTCTATATATATATATGTTTTGTATGGTATAACTTGTTGATGCAGATATCATATATATCAAATTTGGACTCAAGGCATTATGGAGTATTGAAGATGAAAAGCAAGATGAAATACAAAGAACAATGTAATTTTTCTCTTCTTTACTTAGAATATATTGTACAAGCCTTGATCACACACACACATGCATATTTAGAACACACTAACACATGCTTAGTGTGTTGGTTAATTATAGAAATCCCCTATATTAACCATTAGATTTTTTAAAGTTTAAAACAATTCATTTATAAACTTTTTAAGTCCAGAGTAGTCGACCAATTCAAACTATAGTCGACTAATTACTTAACTTAATGAATATATAAGTTTCTGTAAGTTTACAGATTAGTCGACCAATGCTGTTAATAGTCGACTAATGAAAACTTAAACAATTTTCCAGAATCTGTAAGTTTACAGATTAGTCGACTACTGTGCATATATAGTCGACTACCCAGATTTAAAACATACACCCAGACTTTCTGTCATTACAGATTAGTCGACTAATAAAAAATAGTAGTCGACTACTAATGCTTGAATTGCATTTACGTAACTGTAAACACAGATTAGTCGACTAATCTTATATAGTAGTCGACTATAATACAGTTTTATGACTGTTCAGAATTTGAATCTTTAAACGTTTTTTAACAGTTTTTCTTTGTTTTGAATGGGTGTCTTTCAAGACATATAAATAGTAAAAGCTGAGAAAAATACCTCTGAAATTCTCATATACATCAACTTGGATTTTTGAAAAGAAAAGGGTGTGTTCAAAGATTCAAAAGCAAAAGCTGTTCTTGACATTCAAAAGAGAAAAATATTTTGAGATTAAAGAAATTCCTAAGCCACTCGCATATCATCTACACATCAAGGCTTATAGGATCTTGTACGTTGTTGTTTTCAAAGGAGATTCTCGTGTGAGAATTGTGAATCTCGTGTTTGAGATTGTTGCAATTTGCATGGTCTTGCAAATTGGTCGTTTGATTCTTTGATTTTGTAAGGGTATTTCAAAATTATAGTGGAAACTCTCAAGCGGGATTTGCTTGGGAATTTGGATGTACAGGGAGGTGGAACCAAGATAAATATCTGTGTTTGCGATTGTGAATTTTCTCAGATTTGTGCTATCTTTTTGCAATTTATAATCTATCTTGCATAAAATTTTATAAAACACTATTCACCCCCCCTCTAGTGTTTCATTGAGTTAGATCAACGATCCTACAAAACCTTCATAAGATCAAGCTCATTTCGGTAAAAATCTAATTGACTAGCCGGGGTCTTGTCGTAACCTTTTTGGACATTCCATCTGTGTTGTTTTTAAAATTTAGTATCAACAACGATAACTAAAATTATATTTGCTACCTTAAAAAATAGTACATGCATCCCAGTGGAATGTGTCCATCTAATTGTATATGCACGCATAGTCTCGGCTTCAAATGAAGTCTCCCCCATGCCCAAACTTGAAGTAAGGTTAGACATCCTTTGAAGTCACGATTTTGCATGAATGCCACCTTGGACATCTCTCTGTAAAGATACGCCAAAACGGCACTACCCCACGATAACGCTGATAGGGACTAAATGATGTCCTAGAGTTGCAAGTATACAACCTTCAAGTTATAGTATAAAGAGTTATCGATCCCACGAGGAACGGGAAGTAGGAAGAGTTGTTCAAGTTTTGGTTCTCAAATTATGCGCCGATCAGAGGCATAAAAATTGCTTATCGATGCGAACGAAACTTCGTGGCGGTGGGTTGGCAACTAACGATCCATTCGACAAACCGACGCCGCAAAACGGCCACGCCGTAAAAACGCTGCGAGAGCGAGTCGACGAGCACATGAAGTGAGTCGGCAAGGCGTCTGAGCCAATGAAACGACGCGCCGAAGTTGACTAAACTCAAACGCGACGACGGAATCAACCGTACTTAGTCCGTCAATGCAAGCGGGCGCTTAAGCTCACGAAAGTTGATCGGGCATGGACTCAAATACAACGTGACATTTCCGAGCAAAACTAAGCCCGAAGACCGAAAGAATCGACGAAGAATCACGCCGAACGACGAAAACGCCGCAAGACGGCCAGGCCAAACCTCTACCAAAGTGGTTATATGTCAAGATTCACTTTGGCCGAAGCCACCTCGGCCAACTTGGTCGAGGTGCCTCTACCAACGCTGGTGGGTGCCTCGCCAACGCCACAGGTGCTCTAGCAGTGGCCGAGGTGGCTCTACCACCATGGTCGAGCCACTCCTGCCAATCCTCGGCCGAGCCACCAAGGTGGTAGGGCACACCTCCATTGTATAAATAGGGGGTCTTGGAACAGAGGGTGGGAAAAGGGTGGATTAGAGAGGACTTTGGGCTTGGCGGATTTTGGAGGATTTTTCAAGAGTTCTCACGAGGTCCACGGCCGTCGGCAGCACCACTCAGAGCACCGGCGAGCACAAGTCTAGTCGGCGTCGATCTAGCCCGGAATGCTGAATTGAATCGAATTCTGAGATACCCTCTAGGTTAAGCTTCGCCTTAACCTCGTGGATAGTATTGTGATTTCTCCTAGTAGATCTCAACGCTCGTGATCCTCTCCTTCGCGGAGTGTGATCCCCGCAGCGATCCTCTCCTTCGCGGAGTGTGATCCCTCAGCGCCGTTTCCTTGTGAAGCGAGCCCCTACATCGTAGTTCCGAACCGGGTCTCTACCGGATTGGTGCTGGCGATGGTCCACGGACACAAAAAGTCCGACACGGGCAAAGAACCCATGGCGAGGATCCGATATAACAGAGATCCTCGTGTTTGTTCACAAGGACAAAAGTTGTAATCTTTTGATTTTCATTATGCGCCTTAAAATAAAAGGCATTTCTTTTGAATTTTGTTGTAGGCCAAAGAAGCCGTAGCAAGTTCAAATCAATGACAATCATCCCAACTTTTCACCGCGACAAGGGCGACCACGGTGCATGGCGGCGCCAAGCTTGCCAAAGTGCAATCCGTGGATGGGGTCCGCTACGGCGGATCTAAGATCAGGTTTCACGAGAGGCCTCGGCCTCAAGTGATCGACGGTTTATCCAAGCCGTCAACCAGCGAGTGGGTCGTGTCAAGCGGAACGCTCCACCTTCGAGGGAAGCGCTGTCAGGAGCGTGCACTCGCTAGCAAGCCGAGCTTTGGTGCGGCGGGCTCGTGAGTTGAAGAAGGAGGTGGTAAAGAAGCCACCAACGCATCACCGTGTTTGAGGCCCAAGTCTAATGGTGCCCCAACCCGATTGCCCACATTCTGTCGGCACTTAAGCCAAAGCGTCGGCGTTACAAATTGGCGCCAAAGTTCAAGTCCGGCGAGCCTCAAGGTCAAAGGTGCACACGAACGGTGGTTAAACCAATTCGGTCACCACCACCAAACCAACTATCAAAGATCGCTTGGGTCCTCGGGATCACGGGTCACTCATACAGAGGTCGCACTGCTCATAAAGGACCGGAGATTCTCGCGACATCTCCAACCGGATTAAAGATCGGTCCGAGAGTTCCTCAAACTTCACAAGCGGAAGTCAGGCGAAGTTACTTTCGTAGTTTTGGCCGCTCGGGAGACGCTCTTGTCCGATGACGATGACGTTATACCAGAGATCGTGCTAACGCGCAGGGCAAATTATTCCTGCACACATACCGACGAAGCTGTACTACCGCAGCAAGTACGAAAATCTCGACGGAATTCCCCTAAATTAACGCTGTCATGCTTGTGCTCCAAGCTCGTCAAGACGGTGCTCTGAGTGCAATTGCCGGCAAGAAACCTTAAAGAGTTTGGTTTTCCGAGCTTAGAACACCATAACGCCAAAACCTAGGTCAAGGCGACCGCCAAGGATGGCATCCCAGAAGATGAATTGCCGAGGTCACTAATAATATGACCAGCAAAGAAATCGCCACGGGCCATCCTCAAAATCATCTAACGGTTAACCCGCTATGCTCGACTATCCGACGGTCCAGATAATGAAGCTTCAAAGGGATACCGCGGAGGATGATGCGTCGATATTGGTTCGCGAATTGCCTCGGATCATACCGTATCTAGCGAAGGAGCCCCTAAGAAACGCTTTATGATCGCGATGCATCAAGTGGCTAAAATGCTAGACGGCGCTGAATAAGCAACGGAAAACTTCAAGCTAGAAATGGAGTTGGCCATGACGATGAGAGAAATGCACCACCAACGCATCCAAGCCTTGACAAAACATCGAGGTGAATCGAGTCGTCGACATCGATCAAGATGACAAATACTCGCATCGAGGGGAAGCACAAGAGGATGATAACCATCTCAACCACGCATCCACATAACGTAGATGTCGCTGCTCACGAGAGCGAAAAGATCAAAGACCTTGAGAGCAAAATCAACTCATTGATTTCCGCTCAAGAGGTGAAGAAGACAGGTATTCCTTGCCCGCATTCGAGGGAGTGGGAATCAATCCGCACTCCATCTAAGTTTAATTTAATAAACTTCACACCGCTTGATCGAAGGGTTCCCCGACGCAGACTTGATTTACTTCAAGTCGCACTGGGTAATATCCCAAACGAGCCCCCGATGGTTCGGCCATTCGCTGGTACCCTTCGGGCTGCCTTCGATTGGTACCCGCCTCGCCGTGAGCATTCAACCGACGACATGGAGTCTAGCTTCCTCACTAACTTCTTCGATGACGATATCCGGTATCAATCGGACGTTGCTCGACGGAAGCGTAGGACGGGAAAGCGGGACATCTTTGTCAAACGATTCGAACAAAGCAATGAACCGCCGGATCCGATAACGAGGAATTCATCTTCCACTGCCACAACAATTTGTCGATAGACGCGCTTGAAGCAATGGGGACGGCACCGCCCATAACGAAGGACCAAGGTTCGTGGAGAGCAAGCCGAGAGGTTCCTCAAAAGGAAAAAGGCGAGAGAGGCCACCGACAACGGAAGTCGGCTGCACTTTGTCCCGCTGCAGGGAAAGAGCAAGCTAAGACGGCGGGTTATAACCAAACGCTCCAACTCCAACCCCAACAACAAGCAGCCAGCAAGCAAGCAGCAAACAAATGGGCCGCAACGGCACAATCAACGCGGCAACCCGGCCACAAAACAAGGCCTTAGAGCCGAGATTCAAGTCCTATTCCTTTAGGGACTAAGGAGATTCCCGGACTCTTCAAATATCTTGTAGAAAATAACAAGATCAAGCTCCTCCGATTCGTAATCAAGAGGAGGCAATGAAGACTAATGACCCAAGATATCCGTAGGCACATGGCGTTCATCACCCCACTAAATCATGTTTCACTTCAAGGATAAAATCCGTGCTTTAATTGACGAGGGTCATCACTATGAAGCCGTCCAAAGAAAAGAAGGTCGGAGCAAATGCGGTGTCCATAAGCTTTGGGTCAGTGCCATTGACATGGTTTGAACCCAAACCGGTAGTCAAAGTCGTAATGAAGACGGTGAACGACGACCCACACGAGCAACGCCAGAAAGGCCTTGTATCATATACAGCCCCAAATGGCGAAGTCCTGTGGATTCACCCGGACCTGCTTGAGGATGAGCAATGGGTAGCCTCTTCCTCATCGAAGAAAAAATCAAAACAGAGGGAAAGGCATGCCATGCTACTCCGCAATTCTGGAGGGAGATGACGAACAGGTGGTAACATTCCAGCTGTCCGAAGGGGAGCCTGAAGCCCACGCCACCAGGAGCGGACACGAGTATAAATACAAGTACCCCGAAATCTCCCAATTAAATGCCAAGACGCTTATCGAGCTAGGGTACCAACAACACCCCTCACTCGCGACCGGTGCGCGAAGATAAACAGCTGTGGAAGTTCAACTCGCGCCTCGATTCGGGCTTGTCTGATTGAAGAGATAAACCGAACTTCAACTCCCCATATCGCCGACGCCATGGCCCAATTGGCTAATATTCCCGCAAGAATCACTCTCTTACTTAACTGTTGCGGTTGTCAAAGAGACAAGAGAAGCTCTTCAAGAAGCCTCGGCCGATTCGTGAGGTTTTCTCACCCGCATTCGCCAAGTCCAAGAGTCGGCCCAAAGAATGCAACCTTGCGACTAAACACTTCCGCATCACTTTTACAAAGGAGGATATGCGATGAGGAATTCCAAGCACGATAGCCGCTATACTTCACCGGTATATTGGCTCTAGTGAAGTTAACCGGATCCAAGTCGATCCGGTTCACTGTGAGCATCATGCCCCGCCTCATGTATCATCTCAATTCTCAGCGAAGTCGCATCAACAGCACAATGATTTATGGATTTAACACCACGGTCTCTACCGCTGGTAAGATCCGGATAAAGTGCCAAATGGGGACTTAAACCCAAATCACGCTATGTGATTGATGAGACTTCCTATAACTTATTGTTGGGTCGAATCTTGGATCCACAATAATGTTATAGTCCCTCTACTCTTCATCGTATCTCAAATATGTAGACACTAATAATGAGGTCAAGATCGGTCGCGACAAACAACCGCTTAAGGGATGGAGAATTATTTCACCGATCTCTCCTCACGGTAATGAGTCCCAAATCAATCATCTACCAAGGCACGGACGACGGTGGAGAAGTCGATACCGAAGCCGGCTGGTTATAGTGGTGGTTTTATTTTAAATGACATTGTACCTTGTAATCAATCTTGACGATGAAGAATCGCCGATGAACATTGTAATTGGCAAATTGCCGATGAATCAATAAATGACGATTTAGAGTATCCTTTATCTTTAAATGATGTGATGACAGGTTTATACGATAATCCAGAGTTGCACCTACCAACTCGGTCATTTTGCTTTACACAAAAGCAGTTCCGAGACTCCTTTGGGACAACACTCGCCATCCCACCTAAGATCAAGTAGTGAAAAGACTTGTTTTAAAAGGAGATGCGCTCCAAAGACCGAATCATTTCTTAGAGGAAGACGAAGATGACAATGAGCCTATCCTCCACACATTCGATATAGTCCAAACACCGGGTATCATGAAGAAGGGGGTACAACTTGACACAAGGAGAAGGTCTATGTTTTGGGCGAGGTCCCTCGAGTCCCTCCCTGAAGCATATGTCCCAAAAGGGAAGCCGGATAACTACTATGCATCTTGACGGGATTGGGATAACAATCCTCCTAAGATGAATGCTCGTGGCGATTGATAATAATCCACCCATGAGGGAGACTACATTCGCCCGATTCTTCTGGGATTCTCGACACCACTGAGAAGCTTTCAAGGCTTTAATGTCAAATATGGCTTCAGCTGATCCCGCCATGCTGAGAGTGATGAAGACATGCCAACATGGGAAGACCCATGGATCCATCAACTCCAAAAGCAGCTGGGGATAGGTTCGAACAAAGAGAACCCCCACTAAGGACGCAGGTAGTCCAAAGTTAATATGGGTGACGAAGAGCATCCTAAGCTCATAAACATCGCAATACGCCCCCGAAGAAAAGGAAGAGTTGATTGCCCTAATTAGGAGTATATCGATGTATTCACCGAGTTACGAGGATGCGCGAGACTCGACCCTAATGTGATGCACATCGCCTCAACATCAAGGCGGATGTCAAACCCGCAAGCAACAAGAAAGACCGGCCCACAAATATTGGAGGCAATCGCGACGGTGAAGAAACTCATAGAATCGGATTCATCGAGGAAATTCAACATCCGGATTGGGTGCGAATATAGTCCCTGGCCATGAAGAAAAATGGGTTGATTAGGACTGTCGACTACAGACCTCAACGCTGCTTGCTAAAAGATGACTTTCCTCTTCCAATCACCGATGTCATAGTTGACAACACGCGGTGGATTTGAAAGAATGTCCTTATGGATGGCTTTTCGTATAATCAAATCAAGATGCACCCCGATGACGCCAAACACACAGCCGCTCGAATTTACCTATGATATATTGCTACACGGTCATGCCGCTCGGCCTCAAAATGGCTACAACATACCAACGAGCAATGACGGAGATTTTCCAGATCATCTTCGAAAACGGTCGAATGCTACGCCGACGATTTGGTCGTGAAAAGCCGCGGACAAAGGAGATCACATCAAAGATCTTAGAACGGTATCGAACTCATCGAACTCATCGGCTAAAGATGAATCACGCAAATCCTTCCTTGGGATGTCATTGCGAAGTTCCTTGGCCGTCGTCATGACAAAGGAATCCCGTCGATCGACAAAGTGAAGGCGATTCAAAATTGCAACCCGAAATGCGAGAGAACTTCGGGGTTACAAGAGCGATGGCGTACATCCGAAGCCGGTTCATATTGAACCTATCAGGAAGTGCACCGACCATTCTCAAAGTTGAACAAGAAAGCGTGTCATATATTTGGGGCGGCGCTGCGGCATTCAAAGAGATCAAGTCTTATCTCGCTAAACCTCTGTTCTTGTTGCACGCGATCCGGAAAACCGTTTTGATCGTCAAGAGCGGATCATTAGTTAAGCGCTACTTCGCGAGGCGGCGGCGATCGCGGTGAGCGATGTATTACACAGGCGAACATTAGTCGGTCTTTGAGTCGTACCCATGGTTGAAGCGGTGCAACTGTTATTTAGCGATTGAGAAAAATCGCGGCACTATTTAGTCGGCCGAGGCGATTTATGTTATCTCTAGCGTAAATCCGTGCAGATATTATGACCCGGCCGGCCTCAATGAATTGGCGTTTGGCGAAATGGGCCTTACTCTTGTCCCAATATGACTTGCACTTCAAACAACGAAGTCGGTCAAAGGACAAGCGATTGCGATCTCTTGGTACGCCGGCCCGGAATAGCGGATCGATTGAGCTATATGATGATCTTAGGATGAAGTCCAAGTTAACACTACATCGCACCAACAAATATGGTGGCTGTACTTTGGCGGAGCTTCTCGAGCTACTAATGTAGCAAGTGCCCCGATGTTCTAAGATTTCCTTGGAGGTGGGGTTGTCTTAGTTTCCCGAGGAATCATGTTATGCCCGTGCTTATTCACTCGAACCTTGCTCTAATAGCGTGGTGAATCAATGGCTACTTATTGGACTTAGTTTCACCAAAGGGGGTCGAATATCTCAAGCGTCTGGCGATTAGCAATTGATTAAGCGGTTAGTGGTGACTCTGAAGTCGAGAATCGGATCTAATCCTATCATCGGATAGGCTGTTGAAATAGCGGACTCATTGAAGAGTTTTTCATCGAATATATCCAGCGCCTCAACGCTTATGCGGATGCAATGGCGTTAGGCAATGCGTTAACACAACCTTAGAGACCGAGCAACTAGTTCGGTCGGGACTCACCAACTCTTCGTACCATTATCGATGAGACACAAGAAGATAAGGGGTAGTTACCAAAGTACATGCAACCCAAACCAAGTTGGAGCCGAGATTGGCTTTCTATCATCGACTCGTCTTACATGGCATTACGTAGGAAGGCGTGAGGAGAAGTCAATCGGTGAAGAGCTCCAAATTCTTTATGACACTCAAACCCGGATGTTATATCGTAGAAGTGCGATGGTCTTTGCTCGATGCCTCTCAAACAAAAGAAGGAGGTCCTTCCGGGAAGCACCACGAAGGTGAATGTGAGTGCTTACCCGGCTGGTCCCAAGCTCTACGATCATCGGGAGAATGGGCTACTTTTGGCCCGATGATGATGATTAATGGCGGTCGATGCGCCGAAATGCCCGCGTGTCAAATTCCGCGCAAATTATATGCATCGGCCTCTGGCGGTTGCATCGCCGACCACATCACGGCCATTGAGACATGGGGAATGGACATTGTAGGTCCCATTTTCCTCCGTCGGTCAAAGCGTCGGTTTATTCTAGCGATCACCGACTACTTCTCCAAGTGGTAGGAAGCAATCCGCTAAAAGGAAGTAAAGCGAGATGCCGTCATTAAATTTATCAAACACCATGTCATCTATCGACATGGTGTCCCCGGATCGTGCATGACAACGGTCCCATTCATCGGCAATTCCTTCATCGGGTTTTGCGAAATTCAAGATACAAGCGTCGTCAGCGACCTATAATCCGGTACAAATGGATTAGCGAAGCGTTCAACAACGATTATCAAGATCTTGTGAAGCTTGTGAAGAATAACAAGCGAGGCGGGATGATAAACTTCGGAGAAGCACTACGCATATCGCGCACGTGCCATGCTGGAAGACCCGTATTCTGGTCTCACGGATGTGGCAGATTCTCCCATTGGAGATCGGATCCCGTCGCCGTATAAGCCCTTTCAGCGAGATGGCGGCCGAAGAACAACATCGAAGCGTCTCGAGAGCTTCGAGATGTTAGATGAGAAGCGCTAGAGGCTCAACAATGCATTGAGTTCTACCAAGCTAGGATGTCGAGGGCTTTCAACAAGAAAGTTCGACGAGAGAACCTTTAGAAGAGAGATTTGGTCCTCGCTCGGCGGCCAGATAATCCTCACTTCCAGAAGAAAGGTAAATTCGAACCTAAATGGGAGGGTCCGTTTGTAATAAAGCGGTCTACTCTAATGGTGCATACCGCTAATTACCCAAAATGGCGGCGTGATTAATGTAGATAAATGGGAAGTTCACGAAGAAATACTACCCTTAGTATCTTCGGGATAACCCGTTCAGCGGGAAGTTCCTCGTGGGATGTGTTACCCACTTTCCTTGAGGATAACCCTAGATTTATCCTCCATCATAATTTCCCCCACAAATTTCTTGGCGTGGGGGCCTACAATACATGGTACATTACCAAAATCCCCTCTTGATTCCTTCTATGGACAAGAGGCTCACTCAAAATTCCTTTCCAGAAGATAGGATATGAAATTCTTCCTCTCCAAGCGTAAGATCTTTTAAGTGACAAGCGGAAGGGTTCTGTTCATCCCTCTCCTAGGTAGCGCCATTGAAGGTATCTTGGCCGGGATTCGGATAGGTTGTCATTTGAAGGTCGCTGAGTCTTTGGTTCGAAGTGGAGATCCCACTTTTAGTTCCATTTTCATCTTAGGTAGCGCCGGTGAAGGTATCTTGTAGGGATTTTCGGACCGGGTTGTCCGTGAAGGTCACTGAGTCTTTTCGGTTCTCGAGTGGAGATCCTCTTAGTTCCATCTTCATCTTAGGTAGCGCCGGTGAAGGTATCTTGTGGGATTTTCGGATCGGGTTGTCCGTGAAGGTCGCTGAGTCTTTTCGGTTCGGTGGAGATCCACTCTTAGTTCCATCTTCATCTTAGGTGGCCGTGAAGGTATCTTGTAGGGATTTTCGGACCGGGTTGTCCGGTGAAGGTCGCCTAAGTCTTCGGTTCTTGAAGTGGAGATCCCTTTTAGTTCCATCTTTCATCTTAGGTAGCGCCGGTGAAGGTATCTTGTAGGTTTTCGAACCGAGGTTGTCCGTGAAGGTCGCTGAGTCTTTTCGGTTCTCGGTGGAGATCCCACTCTTAGTTCCATCTTCATCTTAGGTGGCGTGAAGGTATCTTGGGATTTTCGAACCGGGTTGTCCGGTGAAGGTGCTTTGAGTCTTCGGTTCTTGAAGTGGAGATCCCACTTTTAGTTCCATCTCTCATCTTAGGTAGCCGACCAAGGTATGCGCCGATTTTCGTATCTGTGTTGTCCGATCGAAGGTCACTCGAAGTCTTTTCAGCTTCTGGAGTGGAGATCCACTCTTAGTTCCATCTTCATCTTAGGTAGCTACCGACCGGTATAAGTACGGATTTTCGACCAGTTGTCCGACCAAGGTCACCAGTCTTTTCGGTTCTTGAAGTGGAGATCCCACTTTTAGTTCCATCTCTCATCTTAGGTAGCCGATCAAGGATGCGCCGATTTTCGCACTCAAGTTATCCGAATCGAAGGACACCCGAAGTCTTTTCGGTTCTGAGTGGAGATCCACTCTTAGTTCCATCTTCATCTTAGGTAGCTCGAATCGGTGTATGCGCGGATTTTCGATCAGTTGTCCACCAAGGTCACCGAATCTTTTCTTCTCAAGTGGAGATCCCACTTTTAGTTCCATCTTTCATCTTAGGTAAGACTCAAGGTATGCGCCGATTTTCGCACTGTGTTGTCCGATCGGGTCACCCGAGTCTCTTCTTCTGGAGTGGAGATCCACTCTTAGTTCCACCCCTTCCGTGGCGCCGATCAAGGTAAGCACCGGAAATTTCATTTAGTAGCCGACCAAGGCACGCTGCCAAGATTTTCAAACCAGTTGTCCTCACCGAAGGTCACTCGAAGTTTCTTCGCTTCTCGAGTGGAGATCCCACTTTAGTCCCGTCTCTAGGTAGCGCCACCGAAGGTATCGCCAGATTTTCGCATCGTGTTGTCCGACCAGGTCGCCTGAGTCTTTTCGATTCCTACGGTAAGGAATCTGCTGTTAGCCTCATCCCGCGAAATAGAACACATTCTTCCTTTCCCACCTCAATCAATCTTATTCCGTTCGGCCATTCTTCTATTAAAAGAAGACACCAAGATTCATCTTGGGGCATTTTATCCCGCCTAAGAGGGATAAAGCCAACGCCACACGCATTGCCGTTTAGTCTTTTTCTCGATTGAAGAAGACACCGAGTTCGACTGGGGCATTTTATCCCGCCTAAGAAGGATAAAGCCAACGCCACACGCTGCTGCCGGTTTGTCTTTTTCCGATTGAAGAAGACACCGAGTTCACTCGGGCATTTTATCCGAAGCCTAAGAAGGGATAAAGCCAACGCTTCACACGCTGCTCGGGCTTAGTCTCTTTCTCCGATTGAAGAAGACACACGAGTTCGATTCGGGGCATTTTATCCCAAGCCTAAGAAGGGATAAAGCCAACGCTTACCACGCTGCTGTCGTTAGTCTTCCCGTGAAAAGACGGCTTCACGTATTCAACATCGTAGCATTAAGTCTAAGAGAGTTTCATTCTTTTAGCACAACGCTGTGTGTAGAACGGATTTAAATAATCTACATGCTAGCCAACTCAAACGGTAGTTGGTAAAGGCTCATCAAACCTGAAGGTCGGGGTTGGCCAATAACCCTAAAGTCAACGCCACACGCTGTTTCGCAGTTTTTCTTCTCCGATTGAAGAAGACACTAGAGTTCGATTAAGGGTGTTTTATCGAAGCCTAAGAAGGGATAAAGCCAGCCTAACTGCAGCGTTGCGTTTAGTCTTTCTCCGTGAAGAAGACACGAGTTGATTAAGGGTATTTAGTCCCGAAGCCTAAGAAGGGATGAGTCTACGTGTAACAGCGTTGCGAGGTGGTCTCTTGCGAGTAAAGAGTCTGAAGCCTATGTATTCAATATCATAGCAACAAGTCTAGAAGAGTTTCATTCTTTGCACAGCGTCCGCGTCTTGAGCGGATCGAGATAATCAGCTAGCCCAGACTCAAGCGGTAGTTGGTAAAGGCTAATCAAACCCGTTGATGGTGATTAAAAAATCCTATAAGTATTATGGTTAATTATTTCAAAGAATCATAATAAGCAATGAAGGGAATAAATCTTATTCATTTGAAGCAAATATAAAAGGAGCTACAATTGTCGAGACAATCGATTCAAGCAAAGTTGTGATAATCACATTGGTGAACAAAACAAAGAAGTCGAGACCAAAGCAACCGCGTCGGACTTCATTGGCAATCTAGTAATGTGAAGGAAGTGAGTCGGCTTTGGCGGCTAGTTTTTCCTCGAGGAATTCGCTCGAACCCGAGCTTTGGCTTCCTTCTCAAGTTCCTCTTGAGTTGGCAATAGCGGCCGCATGTTCCGACATCGCCTCGAGGACTTGCTTCTCCGCCGGTGACATCACGGACTCTGTGCACTCACAGCGTGAAATTCTTGATCGTCCTTCTCCTAAGTGGTTTTCATCACCTGCATACACAAGGAAAAGAGAAAAAGATGAAAAAGACCTTGTAAAACTCGTGTACATACCTTGTCGTCGAAGAAGAAATCTGACGGCGAAGCGAGAGTGAAACAAAGAGAGAGAGAGAGCATAGGGGGCGGCCTGGAGTCGGAGAAGAAGAATAGAATTATGGGTATTTATAACTCCTAATGGGCCCAAATCAATCTAATTAGGACTCTAATCAGCCTAATTGGGAGTCCTAATTGGAATCTTATTTGGATGTCAAGATAAGCGCCAAATCAGTCGTTGATTGGCTCCTACTTCCTCCGCTATATTGGAGAAGATGCGAAGGTTTATTGAATAACATAGCGAAAAGATTCCTCGAGCCGATCAGCAGCGATAATACAATCTACTCAACTAGGATTACGGTATAAGCGTTTCCTAATTTGGCGAGGAAGAATATTCTCACAGAAATATTTTTAGGGATAACTTCGATCGTCTGGGATTACCGCCAAACCAACGCGTGCCTAATCTACTCAACTAGGATTACGGTATAAAGCGTTTCCTAATTTGTCGAAGTTCGGGAAGAATATTCTCACAAGAAATATTCTTAGGGATAACTTCGATTAATCTTGTTACCGGCGCCAAATCAGCAGCGTCGCCTAATCCTACTCAACTAGGATTCAGTATAAATTGTTTCCTAATTTGTCGAGAAGTTCAGGAAGAATATTCTCACAAGAAATATTCTTAGGGATAACTTCGATTATGCGGATACTGCGGCAATCAATCGCTAATCCTACTCAACTAGGATTCACAGTATAAATTGTTTCCTAATTTGTAGAAGTTCAGGAAGAATATTCTCACAAGAAATATTCTTAGGGATAACTTCGATCGTGCGGATTGCAGAGCGCAAATCAGCGTGCTTAATCCTACTCAACTAGGATTCACGAATATAAAGCTGTTTCCAAATTTTCAGCGAGGTTCTGGAGAATAAATCCATATTCTTAAGGATAACTTCGATAACCCTTAATTTCCTCATACATATCCAGAGAATAATCGTAGCGTGAAAGTCATGGCGACAGGACAGCGTGTCGATCGAAGAAACTTCACCCACGTGGATAATCACATCCCAACGGTCAAAGCATGCGCTTGATTGAAGGCTAGGGCGATGGTTGAAAGCCAAATGGTCTCTTGTTTTGACAAGGAATCCTTGGAGGATATCTCCATGAAAAGATTAGTCCTCGGCTGTGGTTAAACCAACAACACCGTGATGGCGGAAGAATTAGCGATTGAGGGTTATGAAATTCCATATACTAAACCCTGACCAATGTATGCCAACAAAGTTAGGGACATGCGGAGAAGTCAAAGAATCGATGGTTAGTCAAACAGCGACCAACGAGCCACGAGTTACAAACAAAACTCACCCACCGACTTCAAATCAAGATAACAAGCGGTCGGACAATAAATGCACCGTGATCTTATCGGGAATCCTACAAAGAAGCTGGATGATCCGAAAGAATTGAAGACTTGAAGCTATCTTTTGGGACCCTCGGTACGGAAGGCGGGAACCATCATGTCCAAAGCATCGGACTCATCAAGAATCGAGATTGAGGCGGCTTTGGAGGGTATCTGTAGGCATAAAAATTGCTTATCGGTGCCGAGCGAAACTTCGTGATTGGGTTGGCAACTAACGATCCATTCGACAAACGGCGTCGCCAAAGCGGCGTCCGCAAAGCGTGAAGCGAGTCGGCGAGCACATGAAGTGAGTCGGCAAGGCGTACGAGCCAATGAAGCGGCGTCGAGAGTTGACTAAACTCAAGCGTTGATGAGCGGAATCAGCCGTGCCAATCCGTCAATGCAAGCGGGCGCTTAAGCTCGAAAGTTGATCGAACGCGGACTCAAACCAACGGGACATTAGAACAAAACTAAGCCGGAAGACCGAAGAATCGGCGAAGAATCGGCCAGTGAAGCAGACGGAGCAGCAAAGGGCCAGTGATAAACCTCGGCAAAGTGGCCAAGGTGGCTCGACCACTTTGGTAGAACCACCTCGACCAACTTGGCGAGGTGGCTGACAATGGCCGAACCCCAAGGTGGCAGACACCTCCATTGTATAAATGGGGGTCTTGGTTTCGGAGGGTCGGGAAAAGGGATTAGAGAGGACTTTGGGCTTGGGATTTTGGAGGATTTTACGAAGAGTTCTCCACGAGGTCCACGAGCGTCGGCCCGTTAGAGCACGTGAGCACAAGTCTAGTCGGCGTCGATCTACAAGTGGCGAATTCGGGTCGAACTCTGAGATACCCTCTAGGTTAAGCTTCGTCTTAACCTCGGGGATAGTTGTGATTTCTCTAGTAGATCTCAACGCTCGGCGATCCTCTCCCGTTGAGTGTGATCCCGGCGATCCTCTCCTTCGTGAGTGTGATCCCCTCGGTAGCCGTTTTCTTAGTGAAGCGAGCCTTTATCTGTAGTTCGAACGGGTCTCTACGGATTGGAATTGCGGTGGTCCACGGACACAAAAGTCCGACGCGGGCAAAGAACCCGCATAGCGAGGATCCGATATAGCGAGATCGTGTTTGTTCTAAGGACAAAAGTTGTAATCTTTTTATTTTATGCATGCTTAAAATAAAAGGCATTTCTTTTGAATTTTGTTGTAGGCCAAAGAAGGCGTAAGCAAGTTCAAATCAATGACAATCATCAACTTTTGTGAGCGGCGACAATTAGGAGTTTATGTACATGGTGAAAGTGGTCATGAAAAGATTAGAGAGTGGATTGTGGATTATGTGCAAAATAATTGAAGCGAGAAAGAAAATGTGTTGTGGAGAGATTGAGATTGTGAAGGTGACAAAGTGTAAATAAATCAAAATGGAAGTGAGAATGGAGAGATGGAGTGAGAGAAAATAAATGCAAAGAAAATAAAGCGAGATTGAGATGAGGGAGAGATAGATAAATGAAAACCAAGTATATGCAAAATAAAAGAAAACAAGATTGAGAGAGAGAGTAAAGGAAAATCAAGATCAAGAAAATAAAATCAATAAAGTAAAAGATGGAGGATTCAATTAGAGATATGAATGAATCTAGAATTGAATCCACTAGCTAATCTTACTTATAAGATATGAACCATTCTCTTTTATCACATTTCATTTTAGATTTATTATAGACTATCAAACCACTTAAGGAAAGTATAACCTATCAAATTATCACCTAAATAAAATCAATACTCATGAGGAGAATAATAACAAGATAGTAATCCTAGAATTCATAAGCATAACCTATCAAACCACTTAAGGGAAGCATAGACTATCAAATTCTTCTTCTATCGATTAGTTCTCTAGTTGATTAGCCTAAACATGATCTTTTTAAGCATAAGAGAGTGATTCACAAATATAAGAGAGAATTAGACTAGTTTCATGCAAAACTAGATCCCCACAAGAGGTTAGTTTCACATCTTTAAAAATAAAAAGAAATCAAGAGAGGGAGGAGGAAAAACTAAGTACAAAAGGAAAATAAAAACAAAGAAATAAAAAAAAGAAAAGAAAATGAGAAGAAAAAATAAAGACAATCTAACTAATTGCAAGGAAATAGATCTATACTACAAATTAAAGGCAAGACATGAAAGTAAATTGCATGAAAGTAAATCTAAACTACAAAGCATATAAATGAACAAGAAATGAAAAAGAAATAAAATGGAAACCTACAACTCGATCTTCATCTCATCCTCCTCTTGGTCCTTGGATAAGAAGAAGAGAAAGGAAATTGAAGTGGTGAAAATTTTTATTTATTGTGTAACAAAAGTTATAATTTTTAGAAGGTCTTCTCAATTAAGAGTAACCATCCTCTCTAAATAGAGTTTTTACAAAATATTTCACACTCAAAACCCTCACAATCTACCCCTATTTATAGCCCAACAGAGTGAACATGAACCATTGGATCAAACTTGGCTACCAAGGAGTTGAAATCAGCTATTGATCAAATCTGTTGTGAACTAACCGATCAGCCAATCGGTTGGCCAACCGGTTGGTCGACCGATTGGTCAACCGGTTGGTTTCCAACCGAATTTGTCTTTTCTTTATATTTTCACACGATTTCTTCTTGGATCACTTTGGTATCTTGGGCCTTCATTTATCTTCATATTTAGGCTTCAAAAATTGGTAGAAAATCAGAGGATTTGAGTCATTTGGGCTCTTATTCATTAATACTCCATTAACCTGCAAATTAAGATAAAAACAGTTATTAGCAGGATATTTATTTATATAAAATAGGTAATGAGGGTATAAAATTTTAATTAAATTGTGATTATCAAACGCACCGCATGCGTCCAAGTCCTCGAGGAGTGGTAACCACCTAGCATGTTCACAACATTGCAATTTATTAAAATAAGTTCAAGTCAATTAAATACAGATTCAAAATACAATTATACACATACCTCATGCACTTTATCTTTACTCGAATCTGGAAATAATATCGAACCGATCAAGAGAATGCCCGAAGTGTCGTTAAATATAGTACTTGACGTCCCACCAAGAGAATGCCCCCTTAAATGTTGTCGTTGAGACCACGGCTCTTGACTTGGAGATGTCATAAAACCACTCGATTCATTGTCTAAGTCAAGCATGCGGGAGAACTCTCCTTGAGGTCTTGAAACTTGGGCAAATTCGAGAATCGGATACTTCTCAATGAACAACTCAATTGACACTTGCTTCTGGACTAATTGTTTCATGTCATTCAACTCCTCATCGTGTTGTGCTTTTTGAACTTAGATTCTTCATTAACAAAATTATGTGCAACCAAGTCTTCTTTAAAAATTTTCTCAAATACAAAATTTAAGGTTCGACATTTTGGTTGGTTATTTTCAAAAAATCTAAGTTCATTTCAAAATAGTTTTTCAACAGTTTCCTCATTCTCAGCAAAAATTTTTTAGTTCCTCAGTAAAAATTTCCTCAAAACTAAGGTCTATCTCATTCTCTTCTTCTATCTCCGAATGTAATTTATTTTAAAAGGTTGATTAGTTGGTGATTCTCTACATTAAAATATTGATATCGTGATCATATTCCCAAAGGGCGACTTCATTTGACCACTTCTACAGTTGATAAGAGCATTAGGCGTGACTAAGAGCGGTCTTCCTAAGATGACAGTATCTGTCCTTTTGGATTGAAGCAGTTGCGTTTCGGGCGATGAAATCCACGGGAAAAATAAATTCTCCAACCTTAATCAAAACATCTCATATCTCACCCATGGGGACTTTGGTGATCTATCGACTAAGCGTATGGTGCATTTGGTAGGTTTGAGTTCTCCTACACCTAGTTGTTGATAGACCGAGTATGGAAGCAAATTAACACTGGCCCCTAAGTCTAAAAGTGCCTTATTAATATGACTATTACCAATGATACAAGGGATGGTAGGGCAACCTGGATTCTTATGTTTCAGAGGCATGGACTTTGAGATTATATCAGTGATATTGGCAGCAAGAAAGACTTTCTTCGGAATATTTATTCTTCTCTTTTAAGTGCACAAATCTTTCAAAAATTTGGCATAAGTCGGGATTTGTTCAATTATATCTAAGAGAGAAATGTTGACCTTAACCTGCTTGAAGGTTTCTAGGATCTTCTCCTTCTAAGGGGAGTGATTCCTAGGCCTGAGTCTATCTGGGTATGGAGCAACTAGTTTAAACCTATCAAGATTAGGCTCAGGTTCGGGTTCAGGCTCTTGGTTATCAGAATTGGGTGATTCATTAGAAGGAGAAATAACTTGTTCAGGTTCATGGGTTTGTCTTGGAGGTATTCTAACCTGATTATCAACTTCTCTACCTGATCGGAGTGAATGGATTGCATTCACTTGAGCCTCATAGGCTGAACTTGTACCCGTGTCCTTTGGGTTGGTCACAGGTTGACTCAGAAAAGTTCCTTTCTCTCTCTCACTCATGGCATTAGCTAGTTGACCAAGTTGGGTTTCTAACCTAGCTATGGCTTGAGTGTTGGAAGTGAGGATTTGCCCGGTTGATTGCATGAAGGAATTCAACGTGTTTGATGTTTGAGTCAACAAGTTCGTGGTCTGTGTAGAGGTTTTAATCAAAGTTTCTAGACCCTTTTCCAAAACATTAAGACGTTTATTATGATCAGTAATTTGAGGAGTGTGATTTGTAGATTGGTGATGAGGAGAGTGATTTTGAAATGACAGATTCGGTTGTTGAAAATTGAGAGGCTGTGTTTCCCTAGGAAATTATTAGTTTGAAGAGGAGTGGAATTTTAATTTCCGGAGTAGTTTCCTTGGTTCCATATAAAATTTGGATGATTTTTCCAACCTGGATTGTAGGTTGGAGAAAATGGATCATTCATAGGACAACTGGAATGCGGCGTTTATCGACCTAGTGGTGGCCAGGGTCCTAAAAGATGACATTCCTCGAAACATGAGATGGAGACAGACAGCTATGACATCCCGAGGCTGAAACTTGATTGATTTGGCGGGGAGCTCGTTCTTTGATTTCTAAATCTTCTAACCTCACATGATCGTTGCCATCTTTGCTTGCGGCTATATTCGTTTCTAAGGAAAGACCCTTTGGTTTTGGTTGGAAAAGCGATGAAACTCGATCATCACAATGTTCTCACTACATAGTTTTCTCGGATATACTCTAAAAGTCCCAAATTTTTTCTTCATGAAATCCCCTTGACACATTGACTCTAAGGAAGTTTTGAAGAATAATCCAATCCTTCATAAATGATTTGGCATAATCGCCACTTTTCAAGGCCATGGTGAGGACCTTTGGATAAGAAGATCCTTAAATTTATCAAAATACTTTCAAAAAGGTTCTCTGGGATAATTTTAAAATTTTAAATGTTGTTTCTAAACTTGACCGTTTGTGGATAGGAACGAATTTTTTAGAAAACTTTACAAATTCACCCCAAGTTGAGATGGAATCGTGGGTGCTATCTGACCATTTTTGGCTTTGTCCTTAAGGGCAAAAGGAATAAATCGAGCTTGATCGCATCCTGGATAAGTCCCTCATCTTAATCATGAGGCAAACTTCTTTAAATTGAGATAAAGATGTATCGTCTTGGTTTCGACTCTAAGAATTTTGGAAGCATGTTTATGAAATGCGATCGAAGGTTTCTAGGATCTTCTCCTTCTAAGGGGAGTGATTCCTAGGCACGAGTCTATCTGGTATGGAGCAACTAGTTTAAACCTATCAAGATTAGGCTCGGGTTGGGTTCGGGCTCTTGGTTATCGAATTGGGTGATTTATTAGAAGGAGAAATAACTTGTTCAGGTTCATGGGTTTGTCTTGGAGGTATTCTAACCTGATTATCAACTTCTCTACCTGATCGGAGTGAATGGATTGCATTCACTTGAGCCTCATAGGCTGAACTTGTACCCGTGTCCTTTGGGTTGGTCACAGGTTGACTCAGAAAAGTTCCTTTCTCTCTCTCACTCATGGCATTAGCTAGTTGACCAAGTTGGGTTTCTAACCTAGCTATGGCTTGAGTGTTGGAAGTGAGGATTTGCCCGGTTGATTGCATGAAGGAATTCAACGTGTTTGATGTTTGAGTCAACAAGTTCGTGGTCTGTGTAGAGGTTTTAATCAAAGTTTCTAGACCCTTTTCCAAAACATTAAGACGTTTATTATGATCAGTAATTTGAGGAGTGTGATTTGTAGATTGGTGATGAGGAGAGTGATTTTGAAATGACAGATTCGGTTGTTGAAAATTGAGAGGAACTGTGTTTCCCCTAGGAAATTATTGGTTTGAAGAGGGAGTGGAATTTTAATTTCCGGAGTAGTTTCCTTGGTTCCATATAAAATTTGGATGATTTCTCCAACCTGGATTGTAGGTTGGAGAAAATGGATCATTCACCGGACACTGGAATGCAGCGTTTATCTGACCTAGTGGCTGACCGGGTCCTAAAAGATGACATTCCTCTGAAACATGAGATGGAGACAGACAGTTATGACATCCTGAGGCTGAAACTTGATTGATTTGAGCGGGAGCTCGTTCTTTGATTTCTAAATCTTCTAACCTACGCATGATCGTTGCCATCTTTGCTTCAGCGGCTATATTCGTTTCTAAGGAAAGACCACTGGTTTTTGGTTGGAAAACTGATGAAACTCGATCATCACAATGTTCTCACTACATAGTTTTCTCGGATATACTCTCTAAAAAGTCCCAAGCTTCATCAGCATTTTTCTTCATGAAATCCCCTTGACACATTGACTCTAAGGAAGTTTTTGAAGAATAATCCAATCCTTCATAAATGATTTGGCATAATCGCCACTTTTCAAGGCCATGGTGAGGACACTGGATAAGAAGATCCTTAAATTTATCAAAATACTTTCAAAAAGGTTCTCCTGGGATAATTTTAAAATTTTAAATGTTGTTTCTAAACTTGACCGTTTTGTGGATAGGAACGAATTTTTTTAGAAAACTTTTACAAATTCACCCCAAGTTGAGATGGAATCTGTGGGTAAGCTATACAGCCATTTTTTGGCTTTGTCCTTAAGGGCAAAAGGAATAAATCGAAGCTTGATCGCATCCTCGGATAAGTCCCTCATCTTAATCATGAGGCAAACTTCTTTAAATTCAGAGATAAAGATGTATGCGTCTTCGGTTTCGACTCCTAAGAATTTTGGAAGCATGTTTATGAAATGCGGTCGAAGTTTAAAATTGGTTCCATTTGCATCGGGGAGCTTAATGCACGAATAGATTGCATTCCTAGTTGGATAATATATATCTTGAAGAACGAATGGATTAGGGTTGGTCATTTCTTCAAATGTTTCAAAGGATGAATCAACTCGGATTAAACGATTGGTATTATCCCTAACCCAAGCTTGCATACACCAAAATCAAAATTTTATTTGTTTTTTTTTTTAAGGAAAAAGTAAAAGTTAGTTTTTTTAATGAAAAAGGAAAAGAGAAAAAGTTAAGAAGATGATGAGATAAAAAAAAGAAAACTAACTAAAAATAAATCAAGGCAATCACTTTTCAATTACCCTAACTCTAGGGTTAAGCCTAAACTTGATTTAGACCAGCTCCTAACTAAAAATTCCCTTAGTGAAAAGATTAAAGTTTACTCAGGTAATTAGCCAGGTAAGGATAGTACTAGAGGGAGATCAAAGATCAATTAAGTACCTCGTTCCTTGCGGAGCGCTTTATGCAACCCCTAAACCTTGCCTTAAACACCAATTAATCTAAATAAACTTGGGCCGGTTCACTTAAGAATTTCTTGTTCCTTAATGAGCTCGAATCCTTAGGGGCCAACGTCTAATCAGTTTTAAGAGACTTGGGTAAGTGTAGTGAGGAATTAGTGATTTTAGGCTAAGGAAAGGGTGATGAAATCCCTCATCTTATCTTGATTAATGATTTGGCATAATCGCCACTTTTCAAGGCCATGGTGAGGACCTTTGGATAAGAAGATCCTTAAATTTATCAAAATACTTTCAAAAAGGTTCTCACGGATAATTTTAAAATTTTAAATGTTGTTTCTAAGCTTGACCATTTTGTGGATAGGAAAGAATTTTTGAGAAAACTTTTACAAATTCACCCCAAGTTGAGATGGAATCGTGGGTAAGCTATCTGACCATTTTTGGCTTTGTCCTTAAGGGCAAAAGGAATAAATCGAAGCTTGATCGCATCCTCGGATAAGTCCCTCATCTTAATCATGAGGCAAACTTCTTTAAATTCAGATAAAGATGTATGCCTTCGGTTTCAATTCTAAGAATTTTGGAAGCATGTTTATGAAATGCGATTGAAGTTTAAAATTGGTTCCATTTGCATCGGGGAGCTTAATGCGAATAGATTGCATTCCTAGTTGGATAATATATATCTTGAAGAGCGAATGGATTAGGGTTGGTCATTTCTTCAAATGTTTCAAAGGATGAATCAACTTCGGATTAAGCGATTGGTATTATCCCTAACCCAAGCTTGCATACACCAAAATCAAAATTTTATTTGTTTTTTTTTAAGGAAAAAGTAAAAGTTAGTTTTTAATGAAAAGGAAAAGAAAAAGTTAAGAAGATGATGAGATAAAAAAGAAAACTAACTAAAAATAAATCAAGGCAATCACTTTTCAATTACCCTAACTCTAGGGTTAAGCCTAAACTTGATTTAGACCAGCTCCTAACTAAAAATTCCTTTAGTGAAAAGATTAAAGTTTACTCAGGTAATTAGCCAGGTAAGGATAGTACTAGAGGGAGATCAAAGATCAATTAAGTACCTCGTTGTTCATGGCGCTTTATGCAACCCCTAAACCTTGCCTTAAACACCAATTAATCTAAATAAACTTGGACCGGTTCACTTAAGAATTTCTTGTTCCTTAATGAGCTTGAATCCTTAGGGGCCAACGTCTAATCAGTTTTAAGAGACTTGGGTAAGTGTAGTGAGGAATTAGTGATTTTTAGGCTAAGGAAAGGGTGATGAAATCCCTCATCTTATCTTGATTAATGAGTTTTGCCCTTAAAAATATTTTCAAGTGAGTGCCAAATCAAGATGCTCAAATCACTTTGGTGAATTCCTACTATTATATGAAATGCAACCCTAGAAATTAAAAGCAACTAAAAAGAATGCCAAAGTAAAAATCTTTTTTTTTAATTATGGTTAGCAACAAATAATGTGAGAGAGGTGAAAATTGTTTGAGTTTATTATCTTGTTAGTCAAAGTCTAAGTGGAAGATAGATTTTATTATGGTTAACAAGAAAGAATGTCCATATATTTTTTTTCCTTTTTTTTTATTAACCTAATTGTCTCTAATGTGGTGAACTAACTAAGGGAGGAATTGAAAATACTAGATAGAGAAGTTACCCACGCAAAAGCAATGCAAGCCTCGTTGGAGGCAAATCCTCAATCTCAAATCTTCAACTCTTAACCTTCAAGCTCCAAGTTCCTACATAAAAGAAAACACACAAAATAAGGAACCAAAGTTAATCAAAATCCTACTTGTGAGCCGTTCCCCGACAACGGCGTCAAAAACTTGATGGGGACTAAATGATGTCCTAGAGTTGCAAGTATACAACCTTCAAGTTATAGTATAAAGAGTTATCGATCCCACGAGGAACGGGAAGTAGGAAGAGTTGTTCAAGTTTTGGTTCTCAAATTATGCGCGACAATTAGGAGTTTATGTACATGGTGAAAGTGGTCATGAAAAGATTAGAGAGTGGATTGTGGATTATGTGCAAAATAATTGAAACGAGAAAGAAAATGTGTTGTGGAGAGATTGAGATTGTGAAGGTGACAAAGTGTAAATAAATCAAAATGGATGTGAGAATGGAGAGATGGAGAGTGAGAAAATAAATGCAAAGAAAATAAAATGAGATTGAGATGATGGAGAGATAGATAAATGAAAACCAAGTATATGCAAAATAAAAGAAAACAAGATTGAGAGAGAGGAGAGTAAAGGAAAATCAAGATCAAGAAAATAAAATCAATAAAGTAAAGATGGAGGATTCAATTAGAGATATGAATGAATCTAGAATTGAATCCACTAGCTAATCTTACTTATAAGATATGAACCATTCTCTTTTTATCACATTTTATTTTAGATTTATTAATTATAGACTATCAAACCACTTAAGTAAAGCATAACCTATCAAATTATCACCTAAATAAAATCAATACTCATGAGGAGAATAATAACAAGATAGTAATCCTAGAATTCATAAGCATAACCTATCAAACCACTTAAGGGAAGCATAGACTATCAAATTCTTCTTCTATCGATTAGTTCTCTAGTTGATTAGCCTAAACATGATCTTTTAAGCATAAGAGAGTGATTCACAAATATAAGAGAGAATTAGACTAGTTTCATGCAAAACTAGATCCCCACAAGAGGTTAGTTTCACATCTTTGAAAAATAAAAAGAAATCAAGAGAGGGAGGAGGAAAGAAAACTAAGTACAAAAAGGAAAATAAAAATAAAGAAATAAAGAAAAAGAAAAGAAAATGAGAAGAAAAAAATAAAGACAATCTAACTAATTGTAAGGAAATAGATCTATACTACAAATTAAAGACAAGACATGAAAGTAAATTGCATGAAAGTAAATCTAAACTACAAAGCATATAAATGAACAAGAAATGAAAAAGAAATAAAATGGAAACCTACAACTCCGGATCTTCATCTCATCCTCCTTTTGGTCCTTGGATAAGAAGAAGAGAAAGGAAATTGAAGATCAAGAAAATAAAATCAATAAAGTAAAGATGGAGGATTCAATTAGAGATATGAATGAATCTAGAATTGAATTCACTAGCTAATCTTACTTATAAGATATGAACCATTCTCTTTTATCACATTTCATTTTGATTTATTAATCATAGACTATCAAACCACTTAAGTAAAGCATAACCTATCAAATTATCACCTAAATAAAATCAATACTCATGAGGAGAATAATAACAAGATAGTAATCCTAGAATTCATAAGCATAACCTATCAAACCACTTAAGGGAAGCATAGACTATCAAATTCTTCTTCTATCGATTAGTTCTCTAGTTGATTAGCCTAAACATGATCTTTTAAGCATAAGAGAGTGATTCACAAATATAAGAGAGAATTAGACTAGTTTCATGCAAAACTAGATCCCCACAAGAGGTTAGTTTCACATCTTTAAAAAATAAAAAGAAATCAAGAGAGGGAGGAGGAAAGAAAACTAAGTACAAAAAGGAAAATAAAAACAAAGAAATAAAGAAAAGAAAAGAAAATGAGAAGAAAAAAATAAAGACAATCTAACTAATTGTAAGGAAATAGATCTATACTACAAATTAAAGACAAGACATGAAAGTAAATTGCATGAAAGTAAATCTAAACTACAAAGCATATAAATGAACAAGAAATGAAAAAGAAATAAAATAAAAATCTACAACTCGATCTTCATCTCATCCTCCTTTTGGTCCTTGGATAAGAAGAAGAGAAAGAAAATTGAAGGGGTGAAAAATTTTATTTATTGTGTAATAAAAGTTACAATTTTTAGAAGGTCTTCTCAATTAAGAGTAACCCTCCTCTCTAAATAGAGTTTTTACAAAATATTTCACACTCAAAACCCTCACAATCTACCCCTATTTATAGCCCAACGGAGTGAACAAGAACCATTGGATCAAACTTGGCCACCAAGGAGTTGAAATCAGCCATTGATCAAATCTATTGCGAACCAACCGATCAGCCAATCGGTTGGTCGACCGATTGGTCGACCGGTTGGTTTCCAACCGAATTTGTCTTTTCTTTATATTTTCACACGATTTCTTCTTGGATCACTTTGGTATATTGGGCCTTCGTTTGTCTTCATATTTAGGCTTCAAAAATTGGTAGAAAATCAGAGGATTTGAGTCATTTGGGCTCTTATTCATTAATACTCCGTTAACCTGCAAATTAAGATAAAAACAGTTATTAGCAGGATATTTATTTATATAAAATAGGTAATGAGGGTATAAAATTTTAATTAAATTGTGATTATCAAACGCACGCATCGTCCAAGTCCTCGAGTGGTAACCACCTAGCATGTTCACAACATTGCAATTTATTAAAATAAGTTCAAGTCAATTAAATACAGATTCAAAATACAATTATACACATACCTCGCATGCACTTTATCTTTACTCGAATCTGGAAATAATATCGAACCGATCAAGAGAATGCCCGAAGCGTCGTTAAATATAGTACTTGACGTCCCACCAAGAGAATGCCCGCTTAAATGTTGTTGTTGAGACCACGGCTCTTGACTTGGAGATGTCATAAAACCACTCGATTCATTGTCTAAGTCAAGCATGCGGGAGAACTCTCCTTGAGGTCTTGAAACTTGGGCAAATTCGAGAATAGGATACTTCTCAATGAACAACTCGATTGACACTTGCTTCTGGACTAATTGTTTCATGTCATTCAACTCCTCATCGTCGTTGATCTCTACGGCAATTGTTCTATTCTCATTTATCGGACAGTTGAAATGCACCTTAGTTGCATACTCTTCTTTATTAATTTTAGTAACTCTATGTATTTCCTTCATCATTTCATCAAAATTGCATGACTTCGATAGCATAAACAATTTCCTAGTACCTCCCTCATACATAGGCATACTATTCACTCCAATGCCGAGACTTCCATTGAAGAAGCAAATAATGGGGATAGAGTTCGCCATCGAAACTGAAAATCAACATTCCATCATACGCAAATAATCTATTATAAACGAAAATGAAATTCGCGATTAAAAATCAAATTTAAAACCCTAAATTTTAGTTAAACCCTAACTTTCAAATCACATTATTCATCATATTTCAAAAACCTAATCAATCCATATCATTCATCAAAATTCTCACAAAAAATTACAAATCACACCACAATTGTCATATCCAAATTATAATTAAACCTTAAATTCTAGTTAAACCCTAACTTTCAAATCACATTATTCATCATATTTCACAAAATCCTAAACATTTTCATATCCCAATTAATCCTAAACCCTAACCAATCCATATCATTCATCAAAATGCTCACAAAAACTTCAAATCACACCACAATTTTCATATCCCAATTATAATTAAACCCTAAATCAAAAATCATATCATACATAAGAAAATTTAACCCTAGCCTAATCCATCAATATCATTAATCAAATTCACAAATAGAAAAAACAAATTGCACCACTAATTTCGTATCCCAATTAAAATTAAACCCTAAAGCAAATTTACAGTTAAACCCTAATCCTAATCAGTCCATACCATTCATCAAAATTTATAAAAAATTAGAGAAAATTTTCACCTTGATTAGGGCTTGGTGGATGTGGTCGGAGGCGGCTGTGATCGCGAAACAACATCGAAGCTTGTGGAGAAGGCGGCAGTGGTTGAACAAGCTGATGGTCGGGCGGTATGGAGTCGAGTCGAGCGTCGGAGATGGCGGCTCAGTGCGAGTTCGTCGAAGCGGTGGCCGGCTCTGATCGTGGGGATTCGTCAAAGCGGAGGAGAGTGGAGAAAGCGGTTCGTTGAGATCATCGTCGAGATCTTCGTCGCTCGAGAACTTCGTTGAGATCTACGTCGCGGGGGGTTGGGGAAGAGGGATCTCTGGATTTTAGGGCTAAACGGGGAAATAGGGGAGGAGGGTCACGGGGGTTGGGTGGTTGGGGGTTGTAGGCTGTAAATAATTACGGTAGACAGCCAATATCCACGAAACATTATTGATGAAGGTTACAATCTGACGACCTTCACAATAATAAAGGAGAGTTACAATTTAATGTCTCCAGAGTACAAGGATTACAAGTTAATAATCCTTATGAAAAGAGATTGTAGGTTATTGATCTCTTCAAAGTAAAATGCAGGGCTCACCCCTGCGTTTCAACACAAAACGCGGGGCTCACCCCTGCGTTTCAACTAAAAACGCGAAGGCCACTCCTGCGTTCCAACACAAAATGCAAAGGGTGTGTCCACGTTACCTCTCTGAAAATGCGGAGGTCCACCCTGCGTTCCTGCTCCAAAATGCGGACACGAGGCTCGCTCCAGAACGCGAATCTCGCGTTTGACTCATTCAAACACGATCTAAACGGTTCCAAAACCGTTTTGCACGTATTGAGGGCATTAAACCCTCATTAAGGAGTGGTTTTAGGGGTCGGTTACACCCCTTAGACCCCTATAAATAGCTAAAAAATTAGCTGAAAGGGGGGAAATTAGCTTTTGGTCTTTTGAGGTAGCCTTGGAGGGTCAATTGACAGGGACTTTGGCTTTTCTTCTTGGATCATCTTGGAAGGCTCTTACCGGAGCCTTTGAGATTATTCGGCTTGGCTTAAAACTCTTTCGGGTAAAAAGGATCAAATCTCCTTTTCTAAAACTCTTTTACAGAGTTCTCAAACTCGATCAGAATTTAAAACTTGCTCGGCAAGTCATCTTAAACTCTGTGAGAGTTCCTAAACTTGCCTTGCAAGTCCGTCCAAGACATCAAATCAAGAGGCGGCAACAAAGTTCCACGAAGCTAGGCGCTCGGATCGTCAACGGGATACAAGGATCAAACTCCCATCGACACCAAGAAGAACTCGGCATTAAACAAATGGGAGGATCAAATCATCCTTCCTTCTTTTATAAATCGGATCAACCGATAAGAGCTTGTGAGGATAGAGAGAGAGATTGTAAGTCCTTCTTCAGTAAAAGAAATTAATACAATACATTTCTCCATTTCTCTTTAACTTTTTCTGACAAACAAAAGATGGCGACTCCGCTGGGGGCAACTTCTTTTACCGATGAAGAGGTGGTGGCGCAATCCGATGTCAAGCTCATTAGGACAATCGTTGAAACTCTAACTGTGGAGTTTGACCAAGCCAAATATGAGGAATTGCTCTCCTCCGGATCCCTTAGCCTCAAGGCTATGCGCAAGATCCGTAAAGTTTTAAAGGAGACCAAAGTCCCTCCTGTTGCTGCGATCAACCAGATCAATACAAACGGTGACATCGTTTCAAAAGTACAACTCCGAGAAGGCCATTTGACCAACCAACGCGAACCTCGCGTTTGTGAGCCAAAACGTGATCCTGAGCTTCGCGTTTCTTTTACAGAACGTGAGCCTCGCGTTTATGTGCCTGAACATGAGCCTCACAAAAGCCAGGATGAACGTGACCCTCAATGGCGCGTTTCACAACCAAAACGCGAGGCTCAACCCCGCGTTACAAAGGCTGAACGCGAGGCTCAACCCCGCATTCTCAAGGTCAAACGCGGAGATCATTTCTATGTTTCAAGAGCCAAACGCGAAGGCCACCTTTGCGTTCTAAGCCCCAAACGAGGGTCACCCCCGCATTTCATCTGCCAAACGCGGTGGTCATTCCTGTGTCCTGCGAGACCCCCGAATACTCAGCGAAGCGCGACTAGATTGAAAAGTGCACCTAAAAAGTCTATGAATTCAAGGCGTCTCAACAAGATCCAGATTCAACAAGAGCTAGTCCCGTCCAATCATAGACCGGGGGTTCCAATTCAAACCTCACGATTAGTGCGTAACTCTTCTCGAGTCTCTGCAACAGATTTGAGAGAGTTCATCGAGAGAAAGACCGATGCAAGTCACTTGTTCGTGCCAATGTGAACAGCTGATTTCTCCGGTCCTCTCTGCATGTCGATGCTGCTCACATGCGGTCAAGCCATTGGTGTTTAACCGATTGATGAATGTCACTTTGTCCACCAAACGATGACATTCTCACAGGAAGAAGACTTCAGAGGTCGAATACCTTGGAGTCACTTCCAACATGATCAGTATGGGGAGATCATCAATCTCTAACTCCGATGAGTCAAAGGCAAATCGGTCCCCTGACTTGAAAGAGGCTTTGAACGACTCTGACGGAGTTTACCAACATACTCAGACTCGAACAGGGGTCATATCCCCCGTCAACTATCAAAGGTTGGCTAAAGGAATTGAGTCTAATGATGAGCATTCAGCCATCGCAGAATCTCAATCCTCTAGTTCCTTCGTAAAGCATGAGAGCTCTGTTTATATGGTTGGAAACCAAGAAGATCTCAGGAGAAGGCTCGATGACTATCAAGCTGTGATGCAAGAAACCATGCGGTCACAACAAGAAACCCTGCGGTCACAATAAGAAGCCATCGATCAACTCCGAGACATGGTAGCCCAGCTTATTGCGGATAGAGCTCAATTTCAGATGGCCGACTCAACACCTCAGCCAAAATCATCACGGAGGAGGAGTCAATCTTCAAAATGAAAAGAAAAAGTGAATGAAGCTTCCGATCAAGAAGCTCATCACGTAGAATCTTCATTTGAAGAAGCGAGAGAGGCCAAAAATGAGCAGAGTCCTCAATCGGCAAAAATGAGAGAATTGAAAGCCCGCCTCAATGCCATGGCTAATAGGTGCGAGCTCCAAGATTAGGGGGTTGTCAGACCATATCCTGCTGAATGGGATACAGCCTTTTATCCTCTAAAATTCAAAATCCCGACGCTACAAGCTTTTGACAGTACGGGATCACCGAACCAGCACATCTACCATTTAAGTCACAGACTGGGAATGTGATGTCAAACGATGCCATATTAGCTCGTTTGTTCATTGGCACCCTCAAGGGGGTTGCCTTAGAATGGCTCATGAAACTGCCTGCAGGATGTATCCAGAAATGGGCAGATTTAGAGAGACTCTTCCTGTCACGATTCTTTGAAAATGACACGAAAATCTCTATCACTTCTCTCCTTGCCATTAAGCAAAAGGAGGGAGAGCCTATCAAAGCCTTCGTTGAAAGGTTTCGAAGCATGGTTCTTCGATGCCCGACAGGTATGACACAGTCTGCTCTGGTGAAAACATATCGGTACAATTTGTAAACCAATCTCCTAGCTCGAATGGGGGTTACAAAATACCGTTCTGAAACAGCTAGTCTCCCAAGACGAACGGGCTGAAGTAATTGTTGCTAGGGTTGAAGCTGAAGAAGAGGAGATTGACTCTGAAGACCTAGCTATTGATGACCCAGAACTAAATCACGAGGCCGACGCCAAAGACTCGGTTAGTATTGGCCTGGAATAATTATAGACGTTGTCGATTTTGCCAAGAGACGTCATGCATCCCAAATAAGAAAGATCCTTCTAAGTCTTTGTCAAGACTGGGGGTTGATTATTTATTATTTTTTGAGTAGAATAATAAATTCTAAATATTGTCAAGTTAATAAAATACTTCTGACAATGTAAGCACTTCAACACGCAGCAGTATCGCTAAAATGGGATGATGAGTCCACAAAGTTACTCAAATCGCAACACAATCCTGTCACGTTAACGATGCACCTCGACAACCAACTTATCAATCCTCTTCAATAGGATGATAAGTCCATAAAGTTGTTCAAATCACAAGTATCAAAACTTGTTCAAATCACAAGTACCAAAGATCATCAAGCCAACACTGCACCTCTGATGATAAAATCAACTTATCAATTCTCCCCAGCAGATAAGTTACTCAAAGTTGTTAAAATCACAACTAAACCCCGTCAATCAACTTATCATTCCTCTCCAGTAGGATGATAAGTCCATAAAGTTGTTCAAATCACAACACAATTCTATCAAAATCTCTAAACATCCCCAGCAGAGTTTGATAACTAACTTATCAATCCTCTTCAATAGGATGATAAGTCCACAAAGTTGCTCATATCGCAACACAATCCTGTCAAGTTAACAATGCACATCTGACAACCAACTTATCAATCCTCTTCAATAGGATGATAAGCCCACAAATTTGCTCACATCGCAACACAATCTTGTCAAGTTAACGATGCACCTCTGACAACCAACTTATCAATCCTCTTCAATAGGATGATAAGTTCACAAAGTTGCTCACATCGCAACACAATCCTGTCATGTTAACAATGCACCTCTGACGATCAACTTATTAATTTTCCCCACGGAGTGATAATTATCCAAAACTTGTTCAAATCACAAGTATCCGAAACTTGTTCAATCACAAGTATCCGAAACTTGTTCAAATCACAAGTATCCCCAAAACTTGTTCAAATCACAAGTATCCAAAACTTGTTCAAATCATAAGTATCCGAAACTTGTTCAAATCACAAGTATCCGAAACTTGTTCAAATCATAAGTATCCGAAACTTGTTCAAATCATAAGTATCCGAAACTTGTTCAAATCATAAGTATCCGAAACTTGTTCAAATCACAAGTATCCCCAAAACTTGTTCAAATCACAAGTATCCGAAACTTGTTCAAATCACAAGTATCCGAAACTTGTTCAAATCACAAGTATCCCCAAAACTTGTTCAAACGACAAGTATCCAAAACTTGTTCAAATCACAAGTACATAATTTTGTCAAGTTAATATCATACCTCTGATAAAATTAACTTATCGACTCTCTTCAATAGAGCGATAGGTCCTCAAAATCTTGTTCAAACCATAAGTACATAATTTTGTGAAGTTAATATCATACCTCTGATAAAATCAACTTATCGACTCTCTTCAATAGAGCGATAGGTCCTCAAAATCTTGTTCAAACCACAAGTACACAATTTTATCAAGTTAATTTCACACCTCTGATAAAATCAACTTATCGACTCTCTTCAATAGAGCGATAGGTCCTCAAAAGCTTGTTCAAACCACAAGTATGAAAAGGCATACCAAGTTAACACTATACTTTTGGCACCTTAAAAAAGTCTAAAAGACTTAGTTGAAAATACGAGGGTCAGCCCCACGTTTTAATTTCAAAACGCGAAGGTCAGCCCCGCATCTCAACTTGCAAGATGAACGACTAGTATGGACAAAGGCAGAACGCAATTTCTTTAAAGATAAAATGAGAGCAATACCTTCTCAGAATCAAGCAAAGAAGATATCTAAAGTATTCTGAAAGTTCGTTCCAGTCAACCGTGAACTTTCGAAAACTTTGGAGGGGGTTCTGTAGGCTGTAAAAAATTACTGCAGACAGCCAATATCCACGAAACATTATCGATGAATGTTACAATCTGACGACCTTCACAATAATAAAGGAGAGTTACAATCTAATGTCTCCAGAGTACAAGGATTACAAGTTGACAATCCTTATGAAAATAGATTACAGGTTATTGATCTCTTCAAAGTAAAACGCGGGGCTCACCCCTGCGTTTCAACACAAAACGGGGGCTCACCCCTGCGTTTCAACTCAAAACGCGAAGGCCACTCCTGCGTTCCAACACAAAACGCAAAGGGTGTGCCCACGTTACCTCTCTGAAAACGCGGAGGTCCACCCCCGCGTTCCTGCTCCAAAATGCGGACGCGAGGCTCGCTCCAGAACGCGAATCTCACGTTTGACTCGTTCAAACACGATCCAAACGGTTCCAAAATCGTTTTGCACGTATTGAGGGCATTAAACCCTCATTAAGGAGCGATTTTAGGGGTCGATTACACACCTTAGACCCCTATAAATAACTGAAAAATCAGCTGAAAGGGGGGAAATTGGCTTTTGGTCTTTTGAGGTAGCCTTGGAGGGTCAATTGACAGGGGCTTTGACTTTTCTTCTTGGATCATCTTGGAAGGCTCTTACCGAGCCTTTGAGATTATTCGGCTTGGCTTAAAACTCGTTCGGGTAAAAAGGATCAAATCTTCTTTTCTAAAACTCTTTTACAGAGTTCTCAAACTTGGCCAGAGTTTAAAACTTGCTCGGCAATTCATCTTAAACTCTGTGAGAGTTCCTAAACTTGCCTTGCAAGTCCGTCCAAGACATCAAATCAAGAGGCGGCAACAAAGTTCCACGAAGCTAGGCGCTCGGATCGTCAACAGGATACAAGGATCAAACTCTCATCGACACCAAGAAGAACCCGGCATTAAACAAAAGGGAGGATCAAATCATCCTTCCTTCTTTTATAAATCGGATCAACCGATAAGAGCTTGTGAGGAGAGAGAGATTGTAAGCCCTTCTTCAGTAAAAGAAATTAATACAATACATTTCTCCATTTCTCTTTAACTTTTTCCTACAAACAGGGGTTTAATGCGCGCGTAAGTAGGAGTTTGTAAACACACGGGACTACTAGTCCGTGTATCCTAAAAATTTGACAAAATCGTAGTTTTACGCTCGCGTTGAAGCGATTGATTCTTGTTGTTTGGAGGGGGTTGATTTTGCTAAAAAAGTTTTCAAAATGGTTGTTTTTAAAAAAATTTCCTATATAATAGTGTTATCTGCCTATGATTAAACACCAGAAAGAGATTTTTTTTAAAAACACGACATAAAAATATGGGGTTCTAGTGGATTTATCTTCCAAAAAATGATTATTCCAAATAAATCCCTAATATTGATACTATAATTTGATTCTCTCTTAATCCTTACATTACATCAAATGTTATGAATGCAACTTAAATAAAATATATTGACTTAAGAATCACAGAGGCAGCACTGGGAAATAACTGTACAGGTATGCAGATTTGTATCGAAAATATTAGCTATGTTGAATCCCAAAATGTGCATATCTCATCGGCGTGAATCCAAATACCTAAATTTCCAAATAATATAGAATTTAAACTAACATTTGCAGTAGGACATTTTGTTAAACAAGCATAATAATGGTAAAATACTGCATTAAAATGGCATGTGAACTTAACATGTGACCTCTCTGGTTGTGGACTATCATCCATACGGCTTGTTTGGTAGAAATATTTACTATTCTGAATGAATGAGACGTATGCCTTCAGAGTTGAGTGAATGAGCATTTAAGAATTAAATATTCAAAATGGGAACCACGAGGAATGAATGAAAATGAAAGACTGTGAGGTACATCGATAACTTAATTAACGAGGGTGTGTTAGTAAAATGTAAAAGGAAACAAAATTCTAGAAAAATGCAAATTTAGCTCTACTTATCAATAGTATGAGGAATCGTTTATAGAAATGATGCAAGATTGAGGCTAATTAGCACTTAAATACCTTATATGTACACTGTTTTGAGCTAAACAAATCCTCATATGTCTTGGGTAGCACTTATAGATCCTAAACTTTTGGTTATAGTACTTTTTAATCTCTTTTGTTAGTACATTTTGTAATACAAACTTGAGAACATCTATCAAATATTCCAATGTGACACTTATATATTAACTTTAGAACTTTTTACCTTTAATGTAAGTTGCATTTACTATTAAACGTGTTCCAATTATATTTTAAAATTGAATTGGGTAGGTTTAAACCATAATTCGGTAGGTTTCATATTACTTAAACAAACATTAAGAGTTTAAAAGTTTAAAAATTGGCATGTAGATATCACATGGACCTGAAATTTTCTTATTTTTGCATGACATATGGTACTAAAAGTTAATTTTGAAACTTCAGAGTGTATACGCTTCAAAAAATAAATGAGGATATATAAGGGTGTGTTTGGTTTGATGTAGTTAGAAGCATATATTGTTCCAACTACATCAAAACTCCAAAAGTCTTGTTTGATTAGATGTTGTTGCAACACCAAAAGGTTATTGCAACAAGAAACTAAGCCAAAAAATAGGACCTTGAATTTCAAGAGTGTTCCAACACCATGCGTTGGAACAACATGGTGTTATAAAAATATTATTGTTTCAAATTCACCCAACCAGACATACCCTAAGTGTGGAACAGGAAAACCTATAAGGTATTAAATCTACGTTGAGATGAAGCTGAAACGAATTAAACCATTTGATTTCTTCTAAGTAATCTTTCGAATTGCATTAGAAAGAACAATTGATTAAATATTGTCCAAGTATTGATGATCATAGATTCATGTATAGTTGCTGCTTGTTGAACTAGGATCAATCCTGGTCCAATTATATACTAAATCATATCCAGAATTGTTGATGTCCTGGAACTCAGCAGCGAGATTAGAGAATAATCCCGAATCAGCGACGGGGCTTAGGGTCGATATGGACCATGTAGGGGTCCCCTCATCTCCTTCAAGCGGTCAATCTCCTGTTAAGATAAGAGTTCTGTAAAACTACAAGTACGTTAGAGGATCAGAATTGGGTTCTTCGGTGATTCCTCCGACGATCAAGTCAATATAAGGCTTGAGTGGACAACCAATGAACTGAATAAGTTCTGAATGTGCAGAAATTACGTTAATCAGCCAGATATGGCTAACCTGTGGCGCCAGAGGGCCCGAAGGAGTCCCCTCAGATCGGCAGGCAATGAGCCTATATATACCCAGCTGAGAGGGGTAGATGCGTAACTCTGGCTGAGTCCAGGCATGCAGCTGAATCGGTAAATAGCTTACAGGTATCGGCTGTTGAGGGGGATGAGTCACTCTGATCTGATGTGATGGCGACTGATGAGGTATGGGGGGTGATGAATCATGGGGACTCGTGGCACGAGCAATGAAGATAATGGACAGCTATTGACGAGGAGTTCGAGGACAAACAGCCTCTCTATTCAGCTCTGCGAGTGAGATGACAAGTATCGCCTTTTTTGTCAGCCTCACAAGTTGTCGACCTGGCTCTGAATGAATGAGGGAGGGTCGACTCAAATGAGGAGGTCGAGTGAGAGCTTGTCTCAACTCGGCCCTACTCGGAAAGGGACGAGTGCCCACACTATCCGAGTCGATCTGGACGGGGTCTGGCTGCTCTGATAATTAATGCCGATATGGGATGCGTGTCGACTCCAAGAGGAGGATTAACACTTAGATAAATCCTTGACACAACAAGAATGAACTAGGAGAGAGGTAGTTCAAGGTAGAAATAATTTAGTAGTCAAAATTTGGCCTACAAAAACTGGATCAATTTTGAACTGGATCAATTTTGACTCAAGTTTTTGCTATAAAAAAAACACTCACAACTAGTCTAGATTCAATTCTGATTCAGTTTCTACGGGTTGCCAAACAGCTTCGTAAATGCAAAACTAAAACTAATTTAAGAAAGAACACACTTAAATCTTTAATGAGTAATACGAGCAGTTTTAAGTACAGATATTTACCTTTTCAAATGGATTAAAGAGAAAAACATCATAAAACATGCTCGTTATTCCTCTGATATAAATTTATTTAAAAAATGAAAGAAAAAAAAACTGATAGTAAGATGAGAAAGCAATCTTTGACTTCAGAGGAGTTGGAAAAAGAAACGATTTCTGTCTCAAAAGTCTTCTGTCCTTTGTATTGTACGAATAGATATCTAATGTAACATTGGCTCACGAATTCTCTCACCCACTCTCTTTTACGTTAACGCATATCTTTTAGTCTTTGGATCAAAAAGGAGGGGAAAGATACCTCATAAACACAACCCTTTTTTGAACTGATTTTAGTTGTGGAATAAGAAGTGACTCGGGAGTTCACTCCATCTCGCCCTTTGCCAAATATCCATGATACATCTTTTTTTGGTCTCTAAAAATAGATTTTCCATTTTAAAACAACGTACATATCATGAGTCCCACCAATGAGTACCCAAGCGCAGGAGCGGTGGGGGTGAAAGGATGGTAATTTTTATGCCCGCTCTAAGATTCAGATTATTCTGCACCAATGTTGAAAATAACAAAAATAAGTTACATAACGCGGACCTCTTGTTAAGGGTTAAGTAAAAAAAACGTAAAAAAACATAACACATAACGTAGGTTATATTGTTTATTAATTATTTAGATATTTTATAAATATTAATAATTCATAACGACTTTAATACTAAGAATAATCAAACTTTTAAGCATAACATCACAATTATCAATTATCAAATATAGAAGTATGATAACACAATTTTCTAACAACAATTAGTCATAACAATCATTCCAAAATGCATCAACGGCAATAAGTACGCTGCCTGGTCATACGTGGTCGCACGCACGGCGAGGAGGCGGGGTTGCGGTCATGGTCGGCGAAGGAGGCTGCGGTCATGGTCGACGAAGGAGGCTGCGGTCATGGTCGACGAAGGAGGCTGCGGTCATGGTCGGCGAAGGCTGCGGTCATGGTCGGCGAAGGAGGCTGCGGTCATGGTCGGAAGCGAGGTCGCGGTGGTTTTGATTTTTTAGTGGCGGTGAGATAGAATAGGGTGAGACGAGTGAGTGAGGTGAGAGATGAGGGTTAGAAGATAATGAGAGATCTAAAAAATGAACGGTGATTGACTTGTCCACGTGTATTTACATTTTAACCATTTAACTATGGTTATTTTGCGTTATAGAACAAATGCGTTATAACCCGTTTTTTGCGTTATTTCAAAAAAAAACGCAGCATTATATTGTAAATGGGTTATATCCTTCTGTTACCTAACATGAAGGTCACGTTAAGTTATAAGACGCGTTATTTCGCGTTACGTAACCTGCTAGAAGTTATGGCCCAAAAATAATAATAACAAAGGTTGCAATAAGAGGAATTGTAACTGCAGTTGCATACAACTTGATTAATTTTACCCAGTTGCAAGTATTTATTTCATTGCAACTAGATGTTGTAGTTGGAACTATATTTTCAAAAAATACCCCTCTAGTTGTAGCTTCTGACTTACACAATTTTGAGCGTAAGTCACACTTGCAGCCCAGTTGCAACCAACCCAAATTAATTGAAAAAATAAAATCTCAATATCAATATTTAAAATTTCAAAATATCTAAGAGCTTTATTAAAATCTAAAATAATTTAATAAAAATTACCTTTTAACTATATTTGAAAATGTCATTTCCCAAAAATATAAAATTTCAAAATATTACTTTTAAGAAATTTAATTTTTAGAAAATAGTACTTTTAATATTTTTTCATAAAATATCTATTATTGGTAAAATAAATTTTTTTCAAAAGAAATGCTATTTTTTCAAATGCCATTTTTGAAAAATATTTCAAAAATACTAATTTTTAAAAATGTTATTTTCTCTAAATTTTTTAGAAAAATATATTTCTAGAAATTTTATTATTTCTAAATAATGTTATTTTTAAAATATATATATTTTAGAAAATAGTTATATTTAGAAAGCATATTTAAAATATATAAAATTAACTAATAATTATTTTCGATTTGTTAAAAGTAAGAAACAAGTTGCATACAAAAAGTCACGAGGAGTACCAAACACTTGCAACTACAATTTGTAAAATTTAAAACCTAACCAAATAGTTGCAACTAGAGTTGCATGCAAGAGGAAGTGCTTTAATTATTCATCTTCCTTTTATAACGCTATTTTTTCAAGTGTTTTTCACTTTTATAGTATACTTTCTTAGGTCAAGCTTGGTTTCATGTTGGTCCAAATAACATGATAATTCAAATTGGTTTCGGATTATATTTATTTCTTGTCAATTCAATTATAAATATGAAATTTTAAATTGGGTGTAGCTCATTTAAACGAACATCAAAGAAAATAAACAATCACAATACTAAAGTTTAGAGACATAAGTGTGCAAAAATCATCAAAGTGGAACTGAGGAAAAATTTTGAGTAAGAAAATAAATTAAAAATATTTAATCATGGTATTTAACCACGTCGTTGCGATGCATATATATATATATATATATATATATATATATATATATATATATATATATATATATATATATATATATATATATATATATATATATATATATATATATATATATATATATATATATAATAGAGTAAAGCTCCTCTAAACTTAAGTGGATAGGAGCACTGTCCACCTAACTTTTATCCCTTCATTATGCTTTGAGATTTGTCTACACATCAATGCTATCTTTGAGATTTATGCCTTCATTTGTATCACATGCTAGCACAAATCTCAATGCAAAATCAATGGATAAAAAGTTGGTGGACAAAGGGCTCTATCCACTTAAGTTTATAGGAGCTTTACTCATATATATATATATATATATATATATATATATATATATATATATATATATATATATATGCTTAGAGATAGAATGTTATACTCACTAGGATTATGAATATTTTATCTCTAAAATAAATTATTATCCACCCACTTATTTGGGTGTCTAACTGATAACCATAACCAACAGACACAATTTTTCTTTTTTTTAAAGGTGGAACTAAACATCATCTCATTTATTTTTAGTAACCAAATCCATATTTGACCAGATAGATGCAAGAAACTCTTTAACAATAAACATCTGTCAATCTGAGGGTGTTATCTGAATATATCTCTATGATTGAGTCGGGATTAAGATTGCATTGCCAGCATGTATTGTAACAACCATATCCTGAATGTGGTCGATTACTATTCCGACATAAAAACTTTGTAGTCATTCCAATTTTAATTGATACACTTAATTGTTGTGCATATCATCTTACTTTTGTGACGATGCAAAAGGCAGAAAATCTAACAAATCTTTTAAAAGTAGTAAGCAGTTCGAATGGCAGAAACATATACATGTAAGTAGCCTGTATCACACGACATGTAAATAGCATGTATCGGAGGCCAAGTCAGGAATACAAATCATTTTAGAACTGTACTCATTGCGTTCTAATTAGATTCTTATCGTTTTCACGTGCCACACCACACCACACCACACCACTCAGCTCCACTATGGCAGTAGGCCCCACGTGAATCACTGTACTCCACTGCTGTATATATATAACATAACGCCCAAAACCACACCCTGATCACCGCTCTGGCCATTTTCCAGTGCCCCAGAAATAATGAGTCCACAGCAGCAGTCCTCCTGCTCCTCCACTCCACAAGACCACGGTGCCTCATATATTTACGCGCCATAGAACCCAAGAAAACAAAAGCAAAGGTAAAAAAAAAAGGAAAAAAGTAACTTTATTTATTTATCACGTCAGAAAAGCTAAAGTTTAATAATCCTCATCTTGTCACATCTCGCAGCCCCTCTTTTTGAGGAGGGACGCCTGCACCTGCATCATCAAGCGTCACCATACCGAATTTTAAAGTACGGGAGTCGCGACGGGTGACGGGACTCGAGCCCCTGGTGGTGGGGTCACCTTCCGGTGAGCGGTAGAGTTCGATAGTGCGGCTCTAATCGGGCTGCGTGCTTTTGTAGGGAGACAGTCACGGGGTGGGCGGTGCCCGGACGCAGAGGCTCGTGATTAGTGAAGCTCAGTCAAAACACCAACGTTGAAGTGCACTGGGGTTGGAGTTAAACTCGGTTTACTTGCATGCGGTGATGTCATGCTCTCTCTCTCTCTCTCTTCCCCCCGAATAAACTAAAGATGAACGAGATGGTGTGCTCATTAGCTAATTAGATGCTTTAGAGGAATTGAGGTATCAATACTTGCTCCTATTGGTAGGGGTAGGCAGCAGAATGTTCTGGCTCGTCATGAGGCTTGGCCTGTGCGGGCTTAATAGCGGGGGCGAGTCAACTCGTGGCTTGCAGCGGGCCCAATGGACGGTTTCTTGACGATTATTTAGTCTGGAGCTCGACCTAGTCCGTTCGCGGGACGGGAACAAGCAGGACAGTCATGGCACGGGCCAGCCCTTTTGTCTCATCTTTATTTTGTTTTATTTTTTATTTTCTAGTTGTTTTTCAATAGTTCTCTTGGGATTATTCAACACTTAAAAAAATTATACGTAATTAACAAACTGAAAATCTAACCATTATAAGAAATAAAAATAAAATTTTTATTAATTAAAATTGTATATAGTACACAATGATAGACAAAACTAGGATATTCCGCTTCGTTGTTTGAAGCGTGAAATAAGAAGGGTAGGTCGTCTTCAAATATTTGGCCCACTAGAGTCTTGATGACAATCCGTACGTCGTTGTCATGCTCGTTAGACGACCTTCGACCTAGAGGGTTCTCCAGCTAGAATATTCAGGCAAGATGTACTTAGGGACGTCTGTAGGTTGAGTCGGTTTTTGCTTGCCCTTGTTTCCTAGGTTTGACTTGCTCATCCTCGATTATGGCCAACTCCAGAATGAAATCAACCAAGACTTGGACTTTTATGGCGGGGCATGGTTGATATTGGAGGTCATCTTCGCTCAATTCGACTATCTAGTTTGTCATTCGATTCGACAAGCTTGGACTTCCCAGTGCCTTTTTGAGGGGAAAATTTGATCTTACTACTACAGTGTGTGCTTGGAAGTAAGGTCGGAGTCATCGCGCCAAAATAACCAAAGCGTAGGATACTTTCCCTATCTGCATGTAGTTAACTTCAGCTCCTTTTAGAATCCTGCTGACATAGTAGATTGGCTTTGGGGATCCTGACTTCTCTCGGATCAACATTACACCGAGCTTACGGCCTCGAGTGAGACAGCTAGGTAAATGGAAAGTTTCTCTCCCTCCACCGGGCTGCTGAGTAGCAGTAGGATGCTGAGATATCTTTTTAGGTATGAGAATGTCTTGCTGCATTTTTTGTCTATTTCAACTCTCTCCGTGAACGGCTCCCCTTTATCTTGTTGTTGATCATACCTCGAAGCACCTTGAAGAACAGGAGGCTTCTTTCTATCAATTTTGAGAGGAAACAATTAAGCAATAAGTTCTGCCATTGAGTCGCTGTACTTCTTGATCATCCAGGGTTCCTTCTTTTCTTCAAATGTATTAGCTATCTTCTCGGGGTTGATTTTAATTCCCCTTATGTGACCATGAAGCCTAGGAATTTGCCCAATCGCACTCCAAAGGTGCATGTGGCTAGGTTCAACTGCATTTAGTATCTCCTGAGCATCGAACGTTTCTTCTATGTCCTCCGCATGAGTCAGACTCCTCTTAGATTTGACAAGGATGTCATCGACGTAGGCTTCTATATTTTGCTCGATTTGCTACCTGAAGATCATGGTCAACAACCTTTGGTATGTTGCCCCTTCATTTTTAAGGCTAAAAGACATTACCTTGTAATAGTAGGTTCCTCGATCGGTAATGAAAGATGTTTTTTTTCCTCGTGGTCCTTGTGCATTTTGATCTGCTTATATCCTGAGAAACAATCATTAAATCTCAGGATCTCGTGTCCCGAGCTTCTATCGATGATTAAGTCGATTAAGGGAAGTGGGAAGCTGTCTTTTGGGTAGGCTTTGTTCGGGTCGGTGAAGTCCACGCACATTAACTATTTCCTGCTAGGCTTTTTTCACTAGGACCACATTAAACAGCCAGTCGGCATACTAAACCTGTCTAATGAACCCAGCTTCGAGGAGTCGATCTACCTCTTCTGCTGTTGCTTGTTATTTTTTTCACTAGGTGCCTTCATTTTTGTCAAATCGGCTTAGAGAGCTTATCCATGTTCAGCTCGTGGTAGATGATCATTGGGTCTATGTCGAGCATTCCTTCAAGAAATGAAATGATCATACCTCTCAATGATTCCACTAACCCGAAGCCGGTGATGACCTTCTTGATGTTGTCATCCCCCGATTGGATCTCATCTACTACTTTGACGGGAGTTGTCCTATTCTCCTACGGGTCATTATCTAGGTCAAGAGTGTCGATCATGGGCAAGATTTTAGCCAGTTCTCCTCATTTGGTCGACGTTAAGTAGCATGAACAGGCCTGGCTTTGGTCGCTACAGACCCTGCCAATCTCATGAAGTGTCAGGAACTTTATCATCTGATCGAAGGTCAAAATTATCGCCCTTAAGTCGTTGAGAGAGGTTCTCCCTAATATGGTGTTATAGGATGACTTTATATTCATCACCATGAACTTTACCATCACCGAATCTCTCTGGGGATGTTCTTCGATGACCATTGGAGAGTAATTATATCCTCGGTCTTGACAGTGTATATCGTGAAGCCTATAAGGGGGAGGTACATGGTTAGAGCATCTTCTTGTCAATTTTCATCCATTTGAATGCATCAGAATATAGGATATTTTCTCAACTCCCTGTGTCGATCATGATCTGCTTAACTGATAGGTCAGCAATTTTTATTGAGACAACAATTGTGTTGTCGTACATTACCTCTTCCAGGTCTTTACCAATGAATGATATTATCTCATCGATGCCGGCTTTTTCTCCATCCAGTTGACCTCTTGGCGGTTACCAGCGTACCTTTTTTGTGCTTTGTTCATCACCCGTCCACGCCCGTGTTGTCGGTCCTCCATAGATTATGTTGATGACGTTGGGCTAGCTTGCGTAGGAGTGGCATCCCCTGTGTATTTTGTAGCTCGCTGGGTTATCTCGTCGACTGACATTGGGGGCTTCAAGAGTAAGTTCACATTTGTGGGCCATAATCCCCATGTAATTCTTGCGATTGCGATATGCTTGCTTGGATCTTCTATCCCTATCGCTTTGCCTGAAAACGCTCGAGGTAGTTCCTTAGCGCTTCACCTTTCCTTTGTTGACCAGTACTAGTTTGGCGGGTGCAGACCTTCGGTTCATGTCCTCACAGTTGGATCTGATGCAAGTTGCCATTGGGGGGATGTACCCGCTGCTGAGGTTGAGAATGGGATGCGTTGGGGGCAAAAGGTTTTGTGTTCCCCGTCGGACCAAAAACAGGATAAAAGTTTTTACTTTTCTTTTCTTCCTTTGGCTAACAAAGAAGAAGTTGTTCACGAGAAAAACAAGGGCATGTGTATGGATGGAGAGGGCTGAAGCCAGCTACATGCTCTGCATATTGCTTCCGCAGCTAAATGTCAAATTGTTAAGGTCTGCCTCCATGATAAGTTTGCGTTTCATACATGTTCCATAATCTATAATAGATCATGCAACACTCCTCCTCATGTGTCATAGTTTCCTCTCGGCACTATTACCCGTTTGTTATCACATCTTTGCTCTTTTACTTCCATCTTTTCCTTAATGAAGATGACAATTTGGCAAAATTCCATGTTTCCTTCGAACCCTCGTCAATTGTGGATTGATTTGGCTGATTCTCTCCAATGCATGTAGGAGAACTAACATTTACAATCAAAAATATTTATTACCTAATTTAAACTTGTGACTCTTTTGAGTGGAAAACAAGAATAAGTATAATGTACAAGAAGCACGATGGTAATTATGTTTAAATAAATCATACAATATTACATATAGTTTTTTTTTCTTATTGTTTAAGATAGATTATATTAAGTATAATCGTAGCTCATGGTTTAATGCATATCATTAAATCTTGTTTTCTAAGCATTGTTGGTATATACTAGAGTTTAAGTGAAATACATTTGTGCTTTGATCCGGTACAGATTTGGGTTTCATTGAAAATACATGTTGCACATTTACTTACAAGTCATTACAAAATCTAGTTGCCTATAAAGTAGATATAATTTAGACTCGAGCGAAACTCCTTGCTCCCAATTTCTCCCCAAACACCTCCTTACTCCCGATTCCCAACGACTCCCAAGTGTGGATGTAATAATCCAGTAAAGACATAAAAATTGAGATTTTAGTTGTATATCGTTGAATTGCATTTTCTTGTGTTCACATATAAAGCTAGGATTAGAGTACTTTAGCGTATACTTTTCCTTGTTAGTTATCTAGCCAGAGGACAATTTGATAATTTGGACGGTCAACCTCTCGTAGAACGCGCGGTACTGACACGTATACACAAAAGCCCGCGAGATACAAAACGCTAAAAACCCAATCCCGAACCCACCCTAAATTTTGGCCCTCATCCGTCATTCTCTCTAAATTATAGGGCTAGATCCGTAAATTCCTAAGCCCCTCCCATCTTTAAAATCTCCAAAAGCGGGAGTCGTTCTGAAGTCCTAGTACCAAGTCCTAATAACAGGAACGAGAGGGGGGAAAAGGAAATAAAAATAAAAATTAGGGCTTAAGATTAGATCTCACCTGAGAAATTCGCCGGAAAATGACACCCGGCGTCCTCCGACCGGTCTCCGACGAGCATAACCTGGAGAAGCATCTCGAGAGGCAAATGGGATGCATGGCTGGATTCTTTCAGATCTTCGATCGCCATCAGCTTATCTCTGGAAAAAGAATCTACGGCCCAAAACGAGTCCCCTCATTTCCTGTAATCACTCAACTTTTTTTTACTAAAAAAAAAAGCCTACATTTTGGTTGTTTCTGACCTATGATTGATGATTTCAGGCCACTGGATCGACCTCCCCATCGGAAAGATCCGATCTTTCTGCGAGAGAGGCATCAGACATGTTCCCATCCTCGCCGGAGAACTTGTCGGAGACGCCTCCGGCGAAGTCCACCATTCCTCGTCCAGTGTTCGATTTCAAAGAAGGGATGAAGAACTCGTGGAAGCTTCGAGAAGCTCCGAGGCTCTCCCTGGACAGCCGCCTCCGTCCTCGAGATATCCGCACAACTCCGGCGATCTACTCATCGAACCAGTCGGATCCCACTGATGCCGATTCCGACAAGAATCGCCGGTCTCCGAGCGTCGTCGCAAGGCTCATGGGCCTCGAAGCTCTCCCTGATTCCAACGCCGGCGGTGAACCGATCAAGAAGGCGGAGCTCCGGCGATCTGCGTCTGAATCGCGAGTCTCGAGAGATCTGCAGCGATTCGTCGAAGGAAGCTTCTTCCAAAAGCCTCCACCGCCGCCTCAAGACTTCTCCGGCGATGGATTTTACAAGTTCCGATCTGATTTCAGATCGGAATCAAAACAAACGCCGCCTCCAGCAAAACAATCGCAATCCGTCGCCATTCAACGAAGGAGCTACTACAACGCTCAGGACTTCTTCCCTGAGCCAAACCGGACCGGATCTCGATCTCTCTACGGCGAGATCGAGAAGCGGTTAAGAATGCGAGGGATCGACGAACCAGCGAAAGATCCAGAGACATTAAAGCAAATCCTCGAAGCTTTACAGCTCAAAGGGCTTCTCCATTCAAACTCTAAAGCCTCAAACGATCGCCCGATCGTCGTAATGAAGCCGATTCCGAGACCAGTAAGAAGATCGGAGAGTGAGCCTTCGAGATCAGCCGCCGGAAGAAGGAATCCTGTACGAAGCCGGAGCCCGAGATCCTCACCAGATCCGAATCCGAGAAGGAAACCGTTGAACAATCATTTAAACGGGAGAAGTTCTCATGTTAATTCCTCGCCTAGATCAAGTCCGAGGAGAACAACGCCGGATCTGGTCACCTCCCGATTGCCGAGAAATCGGGGATCAGTAAAAGAGAGGGTGTGCTCACCGGCGGAGGACGATACCGCTACTACGATTTCTGAGAGCAGCATTAGCTCATTTGATCTCGAGGTAATTTTTTATCATTTTTTTTTAGCCGGAAAGAAGCTAAAATTGCTATTTTCTCAATATTTATTTATTTTTTCAGAGGACGAGGACGGAGTATAGAGCGGGTCGGAGTTTGTTAGAGAGATGCGATAAGCTGCTCCACAGCATAGCAGCATTTACCTCCCCGGAGCAACTTACCGCAACTGACCAGCAACCGAGCCCAGTCTCGGTTCTAGACTCTTCCTATCTTAACGAAGAGAGCTCGCCGTCTCCGGTCAAGAAGCGATCCATCGAGTTCAAAGGTACCGGCGCACGTTAGTTCAACCCTTTTCCTACTGCCTAAACTACGCCTCTCGGCATCTATGGTATCTAATCTCTTGTTTTTTTAATGTTAATCAGACCCGTTAGCGGAGTCGGATGAAGATTGGGTTACCGGGTCTAGACCAGATTTCGTGCCCGAATCCGAATACGCGGATTTCGCTTACGTGGCCCACGTTCTGCAAACTTATGACCGTTATCCTGCCACGTCATCCTCCGACGTGTTCCACTTCCTCGAGAAGCGTCACAGCGCAACGGACTCATTGAATGAGCCAACGCTCCACCGTCGCCTCCTCTTCGACGGCGTGATTGAGATTCTGGTCCGTAAGAGACACGTGTCACCCTGGGAGTCGTTCTCGCGTCGCCGTCCGCTGTCTGAAGGGGCGCAGCTGATCAGGGACGTGTGGGCGGAGGTAAAGGCGGCGGAGGGCGTGAACGCGGGTGCGGAGGACATCAACGCGGCGGCGTGCGGGGCGATAAGGAGTGACATGGCACGTGGGGACCACGGGTGGGGTAACCCGTCAGCGGAGATGTCGGATGCGGTACTGAACATCGAGCGGCTGGTGTTTAAGGATCTTGTGGTGGAGATGATTCGGGATTTAGCGGATCTGGATATTGTTGGTAAGAAGATCCGAAGCCCGCTTCCAAGGAGAAAGCTATTGTTTTGATAAAAAATGAAATAAAATAAAACTTTCTTTATGTAAGGGTAGTTTTTTAACAGTTGAGATGTTGTTGTAACAAAATTAACAGTTTTTTTAACGGTTGTGATTGAGTATATTAATGGAGGAGTTCTTTTTTCCGATATTAGTCCCTAAAAGTTTTCACATTTCTTACATTAGTCTCTCATATCATTGAAATTGTTAGAAGGTCCCTAAGTCTTGTATCTTGTTATTCTGGCAAATCTTGATCTTGCGGGTATGGAGACCCGAAACCCGAGGAGAAAACTATTGTTTGAAAATACAAATAAAAGTTGGGAATGATGTATATGAGGTGGCGGTTCATTTTGCTAAATGAGTTACCAAGAGATGAGGTCCACACCTTTTGATGTATTGCTGAAGATGAAACTCCGCATACGACTATCTGCTATTTTCATTTAACAAAATGAAATACCACCTCATATACATTATTTTCATAAAAGTTTTATTGTTTATACGAGGTTTACTTTTTTTAACGGTTGGGATGTAGTTGTAACAAAATTAACGGTGAGAGGTTGGTCCGGGAATGGAGAAGTTGGTGAGGTGACTGACAGAGGTTTGTTTGTTTTCTTCGCGATGAAGTGAGAATCTGTGGCGGCTGGTAACTCATTTTTGCTTGTGTTTAAAGTTGCTACACTTCAAGCAACTTGAGAAGTTCGAGAAAAATGGTCATGGGCTGCAGAAGTAGTGTCAATTTGGTTGCATATAATATAATCATGGATGGGTATGAAAATGTAAGATGTATACATTTGAGAGGAAATTGCCCCTTTTTTTTTCGGAGGAAGTGCATGGAGCCTATTTCACATGCCATTCATTTGGATTTGATGTTAATTAGAAGAATGAACTCTTTTTCAATTACTTATGGGTCTATCAATAGATGATAGTAAATTAATAAACTTCAAATAATGGTCAAATATGTAACATTTTGATTTCGTTAGTTGCACAAAAGAACAGATTGAAAAAATTACCACCATTAATTTCCCTCAAGAGCCAAAAGAATAAAAGCATGTTTGGCAACTCTGGATATAATGCTCTTTGCTTATAATTCACAAATAGATCCATAAATGGATTATAAATCAAGTGGATGAAAAGTCAAAGTTTTGGTAAATTTAGTGGATCATAATCTATTTTTAATAGTAGAGTTTTTGACAAATTGGTGGCTTATAAGCCATTGTTGTTGTCAAAATGACAAAACATTTAACGGGCTTTGGAGAAAAAAAGACGAGTTTTGGAATTTTCAGAAATGAAGAGGGGTATTAGTCTTTTTCACAGTCAAGCATTGTGGCTTATAAGCCACTAAAAAATAAGCTAAGAACATGTTTGACAAGCGGTCGACATGTTTGGCAAAAGATATCCTAGCTTAATTTTTGGTGGCTTATAAGTAAAATAAGGCAATTCGTCAAACATGACAAAAGTGGTTATAAACCACTTTGACCACTTGATAAATATGTAATAAGTTCTTTGTGCTTTCGTGAATAGTGACGTGACACCTTTAGCTTTCATATAAACATTAATAGTGATGTGAGACCTTTAGCTTTCTTTTAAGGACCTGTTTGGTTGCTTTCCTTCATTTTCTAAAAACGATTTTCCTTCACTTTTTTATGTTTCCTTCACTTTCATGGAAAGTGTTTCTTGTGCTTGTTTCGCCAAAAAACATGGGGTTAAAGTAATTTTCACCACTTTTCTTAGTTTGGTTCAACTTGAAAAAAGAAAAAAGCAATTGATGTGTGAATAGATTCCCTCATTTTCTAGTATTTAGTTCAAATAAAAAAAAAGAAGCCATGCTTGCGATCACCATGGTGTACTTACCACCCATATAGAACAAAATTGTTGGCAACAAAAATTGAGGATTCAACATACTTTCTATCACACAAAATGTTTAAAGATTTAAAATTATGAACATTTAAGGGAGAAATTTCAAGACATTTAAAGATGTGAGGGACTAATTTGCAAAAATATTTAAAGATTTGAGGTAGTAATTTGCAAAATGTTCACATATGAATATTTGAGGGAGATATTAGGGACTATTACCAATATAACACATGCTAGGGACTATTTTTAAAAGAATTGAAAATATTTTTTTATTCGGATAAATCATGCTTTCCTCCGATTTCAGTGTTTTGAGATTGGAGAATTTTTTTGGCATTCGGATGAGCTGGCACACGCTTTCAGCTGAAAACTAACTTTATATTTTCCCCATCCCAGCATCGGAAATTGAAGAAAAAGAGCAAATTTTTGTGGGTTTTCTTCAATATCAGTTATATATGTGGGGTTTTCCTTAGTTTTGTAACCAACCAAATAGGCCCTAAACTCGGAGAAGATTTTATTAGCATAAAAGCAAAGGACTTTTAGCATGTTTGGGGAATAGCTTATTTTAGCTTATAAATATGTTCTTCCTTATAATGGTCCAAAACCAAGTTTGATGAAATTATTTATTTATTTATTTATAAGTACTTAAAAATAAGTTGAGATTCTCCAACATATTTTTGGGCACTTAAATGAATAAATACTTATTGATGGTAAAAGTCTATTTTACTATAATAAATTAGTAAAATAAGTAATAAATAACTTATAAGACATCATAAAGTAATTATTAGTAAAAAATGCCCTCGGTCTTCTCTTACCATGGCGAATAAATACATATTGGCTATACTCTTTTTCCAAAATATTACAGTCAATCAACCAAGTTAAATGCTAGAGATTACATGTTTGGGTAGTTAAAAACTTCCATTGTCCGAGTGTTACAATTTATAATTGTTGCTAATACGGCCTTTTGTAGTAGTATCCTCTATGCCGTTGCGGTAATTTGCCCGCCTTCCAGTTCTGGATTGAGACTATGCTATTGTCTGCGTTTTGCTCGCTTCAACAGCAGCGCTTGTAGAATTTGAAGAGCTGGGTTGTATTGAGTTGAAGATGGGCCGTCATGGATTCTTTTTTGGGTCCATTTCGAGTTGGTTGCTTAGTATTGAGTGGAGGAGAGGGCCGTCATGGATTCTCTTTTTGGGCCCATTCCGAGTGGGTTTGTATGGTTCACGGCTGAGTTAATCCTATTGGTTTGTAATAAGAGTTAACGGGCAAAATTGCCTCGCGCGTTGCTGCGGTATTATTACAAAAAATATAAAAATAATAATAATTTTAAGAATTTGGTTAAAAATTATACTGTATTTTTTTACCACTTAGAACAAAATATACATGTAACAAATTGTAATAGAAATATAACAACTTACACCGTGTATCAAACTATAAATTCAAAGTGCATTTAAAGTTAATTTGATGGAGTATTTAGTGCCTAAGAGTAATTTTAGAAATGAATAAGTCTAAAAATAAATAGGAGAGATGTTATGGGTTTACAGGTTGCAAACTCATCTGCAATTCGCAATGCCGCAACATTAGTATGAAAAGGAACAAAAATAATAACAGTTTACATATTTGGTTTAAAAATATATTTTATCTAATTGTTTAGAACAAAACCAGAGCCAATAATAATAAAATATAGCAACTTATCTTGTATATCAAATTGCTAAAATATAAAGTGGTTTAAAATTAATTCTATGGAGTATTTTGAATTTTGGAGTGATTTTAAAAGCAAGTGGGTTTAAAAGTAAATGGGTGTAAATTTTGGCTTTATCGGCAAAATAATTCTCTTGGGGGGAGGGGGAAGTTGAATCATTTAAAAATAAATGGGATTCAGACTTTGGTGTATAAGCAAAAAAAATCATCTGCAATTCCAATACAACGACATGGATGTGCAAAGACAAAACATAACAACTTTGTATTTTGGGTCCAAGAGTAATTATGAAAGTGTGTGAGTTTAAAAATAAATGTGCATACAACTTTAAATTTATAGGTGAAAAATCATAGTAGAACTTTTGAAATTGGCGAATTTAAAAATAAATGGATAGCTGTTGGGTTTAAAGGAAATAACTTTGAATGTGGATGAGTTAAAAAATAAATGGAGGGAAGCTTTTTGGTTTGAAGGCAAAAAACCAAAAAACAAAAAGACTTAACGGGTTGTACCGTAGCTATGAACAGTGTTTGTACCGTAGCTATGAACAGTGCATAGCTACAGTACACATTTCAATTGTTTTAGTATCGATAATAACGAGCAAAATTTACTTGCGCAATGCCGCGACATTAGCGTGAGAAAAAAAATTGGTTTAAGTATTTTAAAAGTAGACCATATAAAGGTTATCATTTAGAACAAAAATATAGAAACTTAGACTATAGCAAACTACTAAAATGAAAATATTTTGGTGAAATATTTTGGGTCTCAGAGCAATTTTGAAAGTCGATGGGTTCAAAAGTGGATGGGTAAGACTTTGAGTTTATTAACTAAAAACCCTTTTAAGAAAATGAGTGGATTAAAAAATAAAGGTTTATTTTATGTCAGCCCCTTAAATCATCAATAATTTTATATTGGTACCTCAAATATTAGAAACTCCATATTAGTCCTTACGATCCTTTTGTGTATTGTAAAATGATTCCTCTGATAAATTCACGTTAGATTTGAAGGAAATATTCCTTCCAATCTAAGCGTTGGTGGCAAATTGATGATTCTATCCTTTTGTTATTTTTAACCATTTCTTAACCGGTTTAAATCTTATACCTGCTTTAAAAAGCCAGACTCACTTGTAGTTATTCTCCAACTGGTAGAAAAGAACCCTAACCCGAAGCTAAGCATCACAATGGTTATAATCCTCTAAAATCTACTCCAACGTAAAATGGTTCCTCTGATAAATTCACGTTAGATTTTATCTCTTTCATCATGATTCAAGGTTTTCAAGAAAACTAAGGCATTTTCATATTTTGGGAAAAACTTTTGAAGAAGAGAGTTTTGTAGTTGCGGGTGTTGAATTAGGAGTTAATATAATCATGATTGGCGTTTTTAACTAAAAAACTAACATAAGGACATTTTGCAAGACCCTATAGAAATTTTAAGGACTAACATGCAATGTCCAAGACTTTTGGAAGTGGGTAGATTAAAAACAAGAAATAGTGTAAAACTTTGAATTTATATGAAAAACTAACATATTTGAAGTAAATGTATTCAATATAAATGGAATAAAAGATTGGGTTCTATATGCAAAAATAAATAAATAAATAAATAAATAAGGCAAAATATACTTGACAAAACATACAACAGATGTGTTTTATTAGGGAATAAATTTAAATGCCAAAGAAACTCTAAGCTCAGCACTATAACCAAGTGAGCTATTGAGCTCTTGGGAATATATTTGCAAATATTTTTGATAACAAATAAGCAACTGTAGCTAAGAATTATTAATTTCCTAGTAACTTTAGTATATAATATAATTATAAAACAATTGTGCAGTTGGACAAGTTAAATATCACGGCCCTTACAAATATACCCCTCAAATATTCCATATTTGCAAATCTATCTCTCAAATCTTAGTATTTACAAGTTGCCCTCCAATTCTCTCACATTAAGCTTTTCTACCCCTCATTTAACAACTTTAGTTTTTAAATGGGTAATGTTGCAATCTTTTGGAAACTATTGAAAAAGCTTAACAATATATTGTTTAAAGACCAACATTGTTAAGTGGGAGGGGCAGACAGACGCAATGTGAGAGAATTGGAGGGCAAGTTTGTAAATAGTAAAATTTTAGAGGTAAGTTTGTAAATATGAAACATTATATATATATATATATATATATATATATATATATATATATATATATATATATATATATATATATATATATATATATATATATATATATATGAAATATTATATATATATTATCTATAATAAAAAAATCTAATAATCACATTTTTAATTCTCTTTTCTTTTATATATAAATGAGGGATTAATGGTTTACTATTAGCCTTACATTTCAAAAATTATCACATGGATCTTCTTAATTTTTAAAAGATAAATTTTACTAAACTTTCAATAAGTTTAACCATTTGGCACTAAGCTGTGAATTTTCTAAAACCCTCAATAAGTTTAAGAATTTTAAAAATTGCCAAAATATTTTGATTGTTTTGCACTTAACCCATAAGGGCATTACCCGATAATTTCGCATTGATGAACATTATCCCTCAAGGCCAATCTATACCTCTCAAAACATTTCTAATTGCAGATTAACCCATAAATTTATGAACAATTAATAAAAAATATAAAACTTACATGTAGAATATTTGTTTTGGGATAATTTGGTTTGAAGTTTGAAGTCGTTCATGTCGGGTAATTAGGATATTTAAAGTTGTAGTTCATATGGGATTAAGATAATTAAGATAGATTAGAATTATAAAATGTAATATCTAAAAAGTTAATAATAATATTGACCATAGAAAACTTTTCCCAAACTCGAGAGTATGATATGATATATACCTCTAAAATCATTCATATATGTAGATTAATACATGAAATTATCGACAAATCCCCAAAAAAACTACAAACAAGGCTTGAAAATATGAATTTTACAAACAACCCCTTAAAATCTAAATTATAAAATGCACTTTGAAAATCTAAAAATTGAATGTAGATCATAAAAATTTGAAAATTATAAACAATGATCTGAAAAATTTGAATGTTACAAGTAGCTCCATCCAAAAGCCAAAAATTACAAACAACCTCTTTTAAAATTTGAAAAATACAAACAACCACCTCAAAAGTCCAAAATTACAAACAAAATCCTAAAATTTATAAACAATCACGCATGAAAGCACTCCGCATTACGCTTATATATATATATATATATATATATATATATATATATATATATATATATATATATATATATATATATATATATATATATATATATATATATATATATATATGAACTTAAGTTCATAATGAATAGTGGTGCACCAACTTTTCTAACCACTCATCTTGCTTTGGGATCCGTGAAAGATATAAAGGCCACTTTGAGATTTGTGCATTACAAATCTCAAGGCAAGATGAGTGGATAAAAAGTTGGTGCACCACTATTCATTATGAACTTAAGTTCATAGGAGCCTTCTCTATATATATATATATATATATATATATATATATATATATATATATATATATATATATATATATATATATGAGGTGACGATACATTTCTTAAATGAAATTTCTAGAGATAGAGTGGTGAGGTCCACACTTTTTGATGCAACTAGCAAAGTGGGCCTCACCACATGGCTATCTCTTGGTATTTCATTTAGCAAAATAAGTGCATTTTAATATATATATATATATATATATATATATATATATATATATATATATATATATATATATATATATATATATATATATATATATATATATATATATAAAAGCCCTAGAAATATCCCCGAGTTATTTTTCTCAAGTTATCTTGGTTTATGATACTTTTTCTTTACCTAAAATGATTTTTTGTTGTGAAATTCACTCTTTTTGTAATTTTGAATCCTCACCCTAAATCCTCACCCTAACTCGGAAAATGACATTTTGATATTTCAATTTGACTAAGATTTGCATGTGATATTTCTCCCACTTTTGCAAAAATAAAATATGTGAACGACACGTGAAAAACCTTGGGGATTGAATGCTATATTTGTTAGGGGTTACATCCGAAATATTTCGGCAAACTTACACATCCAAATGGGTGTAAAAGCTTGATACTAAATAAGATTAATGGTTTTATCGTAGTAGCTTAGTAGGTGCACTTACACTTGATGCAGTCATGCAGAATCTATGTGAATATAAATATTGAGTATTTTATTTGTTAGGGTGCTAGATGTAAAGTAGTCCAGGTTCAAGACAATATTTAATTTGTAAAATGTGGCGTGCAGTTTCCACAAATTACATCATATTAAAACTTCATGAGGATTTATTTGTAAAAGTCCTGATACAAATATTCGGAAGGAACTCAGGAGGTTCTAGCTAGGTTGGTAACCTTCGCTTGTGACTAGTACTCCAAAAAGATCTCAGATCCTTAAAAATAAAAAACAAAAAAAATTGTCCAACAGAGAGGTCAGACTCGCATCTTTTTCTCTCCCGCTCTCCTCCTTTGCCCTAAATTCCCCTTCTTTCTCTTCTTCCTACGATTCCTAAAATCTCAATTGCAAACCCTAGGATCTCAAATGCTCTTCGTTTTCTTCAATTTCCAGCGAGAATCCACGATGGGGCCGTCTCTTCTTGCTCTCCGATGCTCGAGCTCGTCGACGAGTGCGCCGCCGTCGAGAACTCTCTCTCTCAGGTTAGATCAACCTCTCTTAACTTTATGAATATTGAAGGAATTTGATCAGGAAATGTCTTTTTCGTGATAATGTGGGTGAATGCGAGATAAGGGTCGAAATTTACATGGGAAATAGGTCATTTGGGTTATGGTTTCTCATTAATTCTTAGGACCTCCTCCTCTCCTTGTTTTCTCCAACCTTCAGCAAGAATCTGTTTTTAATCGCCAATGTCCAGACCTTTCTTTTTAAGGTTGCATCTATGATCTATCTCTATCTTTGTGAAACTCTAGCATATTTTAGCGTCAACTGAGTACAGGATGTATGAAGCTCTAGTATATTTTGTTGAAGAATGTGGTTATCTCGAGCAAGGGTACATGTGTTAAATGAACCCTAATTTTGAGATCGCGTGAAATTGGGGCACCCTGCTAAAATACGTATTCAACTGTTGAAGGAATTTGACCACATGTATGTTAACTCTTTTCTGAAATGGTTGTCTTTTGCCACAATGTGAATGAATGTGAAACTAACAGTCAAACTTTAAATTCGAAGTCAATATAACCAAAAGATGTTACTTTTGTTAGGTTTGTTGGGTTATTTTTTGATAATACTTAAAATGTGGTAGTTTGAGTAAGGTTGAACAGTACTTTTAAGATCACTGTAATCCATTGCGGTCACTCATCAACCATACATATTCGGACTGTGAAGAAACTTTATCATTTACATTTTTTTTTTGTTTCTGAAAATGTCTTTTGTTAAAATAATGAAATGTGTATGAATGTGACAACAACGGTCAAAATTTTAATGGTTGAAGTAATTTTACCACAAAATGTTTCTGTTTGAACTTCAGTCAGGTTGCTCGGTTCAATTTCTTAATGCAGAAATTCACTCATGGTAGTGATATGCAGGATTGCCTATCAAGTAAGACATATTGGATAATGAGGTCCCTCATCATCTGGGATGTTGGTGATGATGAGACTATTGTATGACTCTATGCTGTATCAAGGGTAAGTTTTTTCTTACCGATGAAGGAGTGGAAGGTTAGAACTGCATTCCTTGATGTATTCATCCTCAACTATTATTGCTTGAAGCCTATTTCAGTATTTTTGGTATTAATTCCTTACTTATCTCATTCAGCATATTGTCATCAACCAAATCCGTAACTGCAGTGCCTTGGTTATAAATACTATCCATCGAACTTATGAAGAGTATATTCTTCAGATTCTAATTTTGCTAATTCTCACATTTGCTAGGTCATAAAATTGTCGAAATTCTAGTCTGGGTAGAAAATAGGTTTTCGGAATACCATCTCCAGTTCAAGTGTTCAACCAAACATGTATAATATTCACCCATAATAGTTATACTAATATACGTATTGGAATGCGACATTCAGAATAGAGGACTCACATTATCCACGTGAAAATTTGGGGAAAGTGTTCAGAACAACCGACAAACATTTCAAACTTGTGTTTTGAGTTTTTCTCTAAATAACTTTTGATAAAACTAGATGGGATATAGATCGTGTCAATCCTTCAAACTTACATTTAATTGAAGTACCTTATTCATCTGACAAGAATGAAGCTTGACACCTTACAATAGAAAATATATCGAAAAAGAATACACAAGGACTGCAGAAGGCCCGTGAGGAATCAAATATACAATATGTTCAAGATAATATCTTTAAAGGATCTGCAGAGTTTGTTCAAGTAAAAGATCATGGGGAACTGACAAAATCAATTAAAAAGAAAATTAACTACTTTAATCTTTACAAGGCAAAAGACCAATATCATGGTGAAAGTGAACTAAATTATATTTCTCTGGCTGCCTTCTACTCTCCTTCATGATAAGTCTAGCAGTTTCCTTTGGTATTTCACTATGGAAGTAGTAGGCCCAAGATCAATATAAAGAAACTAAGTCTTCATAATTTCATTAAATCCATCATCCTATACATCCATACATGACATGGAGTATATTTAACTCCCCAGTGACATGTATTATGTGTTGCATGTTGCTCACAATTAGCATGAATCAACATGAGAAGATATGTAACATCATTGAGCATCAATTTGCTCGCTTAGATATCTTTAGAAAACCAAAGACTAAAGTCTCTTTAGATGTTTATCCAGTTAAGATACTTCATTTAATTCCTTTAACTCTCAACCAGTGTGCTTAATTGACCTGCTAAATGGAAAATTAAATCAGTGTAAAATTAAAAAGGAAAACAAGTCCATTATAGTGTAACAGTCATGTGGGACGGAAGGTGAATAAATGATTCTCCCCAAATATTGTGACTTGTTTGGTGCCATAGATACCATAGTGGGGCTCGACAGGAAGAAATGACAGAATGGTTGCTAGTAAATTTTGTAGTATAATACATACTTCATTACTGTTGAAGCACATTCTATTATATAGTTATTGCAATTATATTTACTTTAATATAGCACGAATTTGATGTACATCTATTTGAAAATTTTGCTTCAAGTGTTATATGCCATGTTAGGTTGGACTGGCAGCTAATTGTCAAGAGACTTTGTCTTAACGAGTCACAGAGGAGTGGTGGTAAGATGTAAATCATATTTTCTAACTGTAGTTACTTTTTCACGTAATGAACTCTTCATCAATTCTTCAAATGTTGAAATCTTCTATTTGCTGAAGCAAATGCAATGTGTGTTCCCAATACACTTAGGGCATAATGATCCTCTACAGACTTGTATATACTTTTTATTTTGACTGATAAAACACTGCCTTATGGTCTTCCTGTTGACATACCAGAATCTGGGGCTTGAAATTGCTAATGAGATTTGAATTTTGAAACAACATTGGCCTGTCACGCTCTTACATTAGAGCAAATGAAGTTCTTGTTGTGATGATTTTACACTATATGAGTGAGCTAGACTTCAATAACAAATGCTAGATTTAGGATTCTAAATGATGGAACTTTGCAGTCATAAAAGCAACAAAACTACACATTGTTTTAACTTGAGTGAGGAGACAAAGGCTTTGTAATTGGCTAAAATAGTAAAAATAGGTAGTGGATATGAGAAGTTATAAAGTAGTATAATGTCTTTTAGAAGTTATAAACTAATATATTGTCTTTAAGAAAGGGGACATCCAGTGTGCAATCATCTTTAGTATTTGCATCATGCAAGATGCAGACACAAAGGATTTGTAACTTACTTCCATTATTGATTTGCAAACTTCAATTATTGTGCATAAAAAATAACTCAATAAAATTAAACTTCTTCTTATATTGTAGTAACTACCAAACGCTAACTGTAAATTTCGAGTACATTCACAGCTCAACTTGTAGTGAGTTCCCTTACAAATAACACATTCATAGTTCCAAATATTTAATTGGGTCTACTGTTAGTTGTAAATGCTATAATTCATTGGAAAATTTTAATTGTTGGATCATGTACATGAAGCACCTGATTGCATTATACACATGGGTAGACAGGATCTACTCTAGTGGTCTGTTAGAGTACCACTTAAATTGCATCTGGATTATATGCTCTGGTGCTATAGTTAGATTGATAGCGAAAAAAAGCCATTTGGATGGAGATCCCAAGGTTTATTTGTAAGTATCTCCGTCTACTTGGTATATGGCTATGTTTGAAGTCTCTGCGCAAGTCATCTAGGAGTTAGAGATATTCAATTGTTACATAGTTATTTAGTTCTTTTATACTTGTAATTTAAGTAAACTTTGAGGCGGATAAATCTTCTCCTTCGACAAATCAGGCTACATTCTTGCATCTAGAAAGCAATTGACATTAAAAGTGAATCTGTTTAACTCTGTTTGAGGAATAAAAATACTACCATCTAATTTCATTTAACGAGGCAATGTAACTTCTGCTAGAGTAATTAGTCTGACTTAATATCAGTTAAAGCCCAAAGGGACAAGAAACATGATGCGATGAATGTACTGCATGTGAAAATAGTAATTTTCTTCACAGGTTGCTGTTTCATATCAAAGTAGAAATTTTACGTACCACTGGAGAGAGGAAGGGAGATTTGATTATTGAATTGGAACTATTATGATTAAATTAAGGACAAACTATAAGAAACTACCATGAATTTTCACTAATTTTATAAGAAACTACCTTGTAAAATGTTGTTAGCGATAACTGCCATTACCTTCTTATTAGCTCTGCTGAAAACTATTCCATGTTAATCCACCATTCGGCAAGTTAGCATGCACATTTAACAGGATGCATGGTGTTGCCGTTTTTGCAAGTTTTGATTAGCAATTCCTCATCTCACAGTTTTCAGTATTTGGTTTTTTATGTTTTTTGGCGTTTATAGTTTTTTACTTTTTATGTGTTAATTTTTTGTAATTCTCAATTGTTAATCTATACTTAAGAGTATTATTTTAAAATTTCCATGTGGAACTCCATTCTTACAAACTACATGCTGACAGATACGAGGATATGAGATTTTGACTCATGATGGAATGCCTGTTGGATATACGTTATACCTCACAAAAATTGTGAGTGGTGCAAGAAAATTGTTACTTCTGCTTATAAATAGACTAAATTATCAGATTGATATTCTAACTTAGACCCTATTTTTCAATATGGTATTTATTTTGTTCTGGCATCAATATGATATTTTAACTTGGCCTTTTAAGCGATAATGCCTTTTTTTCTCGTCAGTGGGCAGAATTTTGGTGTACTATAAATTTTTTTGGGGAAAATTTGTTCCAACCCCTAGCCTCTCAAAATTATTAAATCTGCACTTTTCTTCTCCTCTAACCTCCCCCAATTCAAATTTCTTTCCCTCATTTATCTAACAAGATCCTCATTCACCCTCTATTTCTCTCTCATCAATAGAGGCCCCACAGTTTCCTTCACCCTCTCCAGATTCAAACCCAAAGCCAAATCCAACATTAACAACTTGATCTTATTTTGGGTAAAAGAGTGGAAGAAATTTGAATTGGGAAAGATTGAAAGAGAAGGAGGGTGTAGATTTTAATAATTTTAAGAGGTCAGGAGGATGAAAGAAATTTTCCCAAAAAAATTATAGTTCACCGGAATTCTCACCACCAGCGAGAAAATAGGGCCTTATTACTAAAAAGGCCAAGTTAAAATGCCATATTGATACTAGACCAAAAATAAATACTATATTGGTAAACATGTTCAAGTTGGAATACCAATCTGGTAATTTAGCCCTTAGAAATATATCTAACTTATGTTTCACTTTTGGACAAATTATACTAAACCCTAAGAGCTTTCGGCTTTTTGTAGAAAACCCCTAATAACTTTCAAAATCGCAGTAAACCCCCAACAACTTCTGCATTTTGCAGAAAACCCCAATAAATTTCTGCGATTTGCAAAAACCTCCGTAAATTAGAACAAAAAAAATAAATAAATAAAATAAAAAGGCATTTTGAAAGTTATTAAGGGGTGGGGGGGTGGGTTTAGTGTAATTTACCCAAAAGATATTGGGGTTTCTGCAAAAGTTATTAAGGGCCTAGTGCAATTTTGAAAGTTATTGAGTGTTTTACTACAAAACGTTGAAAAATCTTGGGGATTTAGTGTAATTTAACTGTGATTTTTTTCTCTCCTTTTCTGTACATTGAGGTGAATGCATCTTGCGGATCCGATGAATGGTTATTTTCAATCATTTATCATTTATACTCAGTACATTTGTGCTTCCATGTTGATTCTGGTTTCTTCTCTTCATAAGTTAGTATCCAGTGCAAGCAAATCCATTTTCCATTCAGCTTGTTGTCCTTTATGGTTTCTCACAGATATACGTGGTCCTAGTAGCATAATTCATACATTTTAGCATCTTGCGAGCCTGACCTTCCACTCTTAGTCTCCCCAAAAAAAAAAAAACACCCAATTTAGGGAACAGACTTTGGACAATATCGATGTGTCAAAATCTCATAGTTTGTGATACAGAATATCTGTGTGTTTTGTGTTAATTATGTGCAGGTTCACAACATTGATGTCATAGTACGTAGTATGTAAATGTTTTTCCCCCACTTTTTGGTTAATTATCTGCCTGCTCATGAAAATGAGATATTGTTCGACATGCTTTGTAACAGTATGTGTTCTGCAATATGGATAACTGGTGATTCCTATTTTAGATAACTTGTGTGCCAACTCATGATAATGAAACTTTATTGGATATCGTCAGCTTGAAGGTATGCTCTCCATTCCTACACCAAGCTTATGAGGTATTTTAACCATACAAGTTATTTCTAATTTTCCATGGGCCTCCTCCTTACAGTGTATTCTTGAAACTCAAACGGTTGGATACTTACGAAACTTTACCTTTGCATGTGTCCAATTTCTTGGGAATATTTTGTGAAGGCACAAACCTTTTCTATTTAGAACTGGTGGTGATTATAAGAAACAAGATGCACTGATCAACACAATGATTTATATGTTCTAGAAGTTTAGGATTTTTTTTTTATAGAATTTTCTATTAAATTTTAACAACACGAAAGATGTCGTTCCAAATATTTGGGGTCAGTTCATCAATCCCTGTCTTCTATTCAGTTTTGTTGACAGCCATCTTTATGCTAAATTAATAGTCAACATAAACTTTCTAATTTCCTTAATCCATGTCTACGGAAGTGGACCCTAGTCTTCCTTACTCCATCAAGTACAACCTAATTGCTCATCCTATTTGGTGGACGCAATGATTTCCTTTTCATTCTAATAGTTGCTGAGTTACAAAGGGGCCTCACAAGCTTAACTAAATTGGCTCTGCCCATATATATATATATATATATATATATATATATATATATATATATATATATATATATATATATATATATATATATATATATATGTCGGTTAAGTAGTGGTATTTAGGACAAGTTACAGAGAGCTTACGGTCCCTTATTCTCCTTCGATGGCTGATTGTTGGGCAAAAAAGATAATTCTGCACATCTGCAACATGTTAGAGGATTCAGAGTTGGGTTCTCCAGTGATCCCTCTGACGGTCAAGTCAGTAATGAACTGAAGTGGAGGAAAATAAAATAAGTTTTAAAGTCCCTAGGGTGCCAAAAAATTACGTACCTTTGGGCAGTTGGGAATGTACCTATTAATACCGAATCAAAATGGGCATTTGCGTAACTTTGGCCGAGTCCATGCAGTTGGCTTAGTTAGCCGATACTTTACAGGTGTGGGCAACGGGTGATCCGAGTCATCCTTATGTTTAATGCGATGGTGACAGAGGGTTATGTCGCTGACATGGTCCGATAAGTCATTATGACTCCAGTGGAGGTGCAATGATGGCTCTGACTGTGTATTTAATGCAATAGTGACTGGCTGTTGTTGCTAGGTTTGAGAAGGGGTGCCTTTTGTTTTGGCTCTTCGAGAGAGGCCGAGTGAGGACGCCTTTCGACTTGGCCGTTCAGTGTGGGGACGTCTTCTGAGTTGGTCTTCGTGAGAGAGTCCGAGTGAGGACGCCTTTCGAGTCGACCTTCGTGAGATAAGGCTCGAGTCGGTGTACAGTTAATTGAGACATGCGTCACTTTCTGGAGTGGGGTTAACAATTGGTGATTTCTATGATATATATATATATATATATATATATATATATATATATATATATATATATATATATATATATATATAGTGTGTGTGTATATATTTGCATACTATCATGTGTAGTAAATACATATCCAACTTCCCATGCTTTTATATGTTTATTTTTGAGTTGCGTTGCAACTATAAATCTTTTCTTGTCATTAAGCTAAACAAACTTAAATTAATGGTGAAGCCTAGTGAATTTATTTGTATTTGAACTAAATTTATGATTTATAAAATGAAAACAACGTGAATTTATCCATTTTCGCATATACACCTATCTTATTTTCTTTGGTGAGTGGTTTGGTCAAAGTTGAGGGTATATTTCTTCTGAAGTTTTAAAAGTCTTACCCTCAACTTTTCATCTAAAGATGGATCTGGATATGAAGCTTTGACGTTATTGATCTTGTTGGTCACCTCAGATTTTCAATAAAGCAGTTGAACTTTGTTGATCTTTCTTTCAAGGGGAGATAATCATATAATTAGAATTCAAAAGATGATGGAGCCCTCCAAAGATAAAGATGTCAATCACTCGAACTTATCCTACACTTCTCAGTTAAACTAAGTTACTTCTTTTCTTCCAACTATGTAACTAGACAATATTATCCAGTGACAAACCTTAGTCCTACCCATTGGAGCCCTCCAAAGTGTTCATGCACAGAGAAACTGTTATAACCAGAAACAAAGAAACACTACAATAAAAGTTGTAAATTATGATACATTTTTTGTCTCTATGCGACACATTTTTGTGTCGCACAAATAGAGTGCGACACATATCAAAAGTGTGGTTAGAATATGTGTAGATAGCTTCTTTCTACATATGTGAGAATGTGTCACAAAACTCACGACACATATATATGTCGAGAGGTGATACATACATGTGTCATAAAACTCGTGACACAAATATGTGTCAAGAGTGGTGACACATAGTTGTGTCTAAACCATAAAATATAAAGAGTATCATCATTCAACACTATTACTTTACGGAAGGTCACCCATCCTAGAATTACTCTCACCAAAGCACACTTAACTATAGAGTTTTGTTGTTTATACATTATCATAAATGTTTAATCATCTTCATAATTAAAATCTAAGATTTATTATTTAAGCACATTAATAGATCCTCTCACAATTCATGTTGGACTATTAGCCTTTTTCAATTATATTTCATTATATATCTACTGACACAAATATGTGTCGTGATTTGCTACACTTTTTGTGTCACTATTGTTTAATCCTTTGTAAATAAAATGACACTTTTATATGTGTCATAAAATAAGTGTAGGCACATACAACTTTTGTTGTAGTGAAAATACCTGCTACCAGGTTTTGGGAATATTCCTAGCTACAAGTTCCTTGCCCATCACTGCTAAATTAATAAGTAGGAAAAAAGAGATAAAAATATCATGATGTGAATGTCCTACAACCTTAATTTAAAAAAAAAAAGGAAAATTGTGGTGCTACTTCCTGCACTTTGTTTGATTGAGTTGTCTATTTAAGTAATAACTAAGTTTCTTGCATCTCATGTTAGCTTGTATTGTTTTCTAAGTGTATTCTGCTTATAGACTGACACTGTGTAGTAACCAAGAGTTTGGGTTGTATGTCGTATGCTAGATAGAAAAAACTTTTATAATTTGTCAACATCGTCATTTTTTGCATCTAGATTGTCTTTTTTATCCTCTTAGCAGTCTTTTGTCTTTAGGATATATAGGGTAGAACGTCCACCAGTTTCACATCCTCACAGACTTCCAGTGATAACTTTTTTTTTTCCTGAATGATATTACCTGCTCTTGTATCTTTGAAAACAATAGCCGTGTTCTATAAGATTTAGCATTAGCAGATCTTTAAACAATTATTAAGCTTTAACACTGTGGAGAGTGGAGACATTATCACTTTGGATGTGTTCCTTATGTTTTAGGCTCGATTTCATTTACGACTAGTCAAATTCCTATCACTATTGATTAGACTCATGGTCTCACATATTGATTTGCAAACCTCATGATCTGCGAAATGTATTTTATAGTTTCATGGTTAATGTTATCTCTATCTATCTATCGATCCATTTGGCCACTTTGTTTAAATAATCCGGTAAGATTTGAATGCATTAAAGCTTTCTGGATCAATTTATTTGCAGTTAGTGTGCCCCATTATTTCAATAAGGGACATCATCTGGTCGGGCCAGATGAGCTGTAAGAAAGCTTCCTCTGTAACTGAATTTCCATGTGTCCCTCTGTTGTTGCCGAGGTTGTTATCATGGCGCGAGGGAGCACGAGAGGAATATTCTTAATGGTCATCTTTGCACCATCACTGAGTCAGTTAAGATATGCTATCTTATGTTAGGGAGATTTGACCTTATCCGCTTGCCTGCATTGTGGGAGCAGGCTCGTTTTTAGGCCGTGGTGACCGAACCGTAGTTGAGGGTGAAATGGGTGAGCTGGGTCCAAGTTGTGATGATTGATATGGATAGAGCACGAGCTGACGATGGATGACCTCGGGCAAGGGATGAACTACCATTCTGCCATGCCGTTTGGCTCCTGCACTGTCTTTCATCTAGCAGGAGGTGCTTTATTATTCATTGTTCCTAGAAATTGGTTTTTATGGCATAACATGACCCCCTACTCTCAAGCTCTGGGTAGACCTCAGGTCAGGAGTATTGAATCTGTCTTTTTTTGAAGATGAGGCTTTTAAGGAGATGCGAGTGATATAGGAGATCTTTCACAGTCTCTTCTCGGGTCGTTTGGTCTTCTAGGGCAGTCAAATCAAATTGTGCCATGAAGGGAGGGAGGGGCTTGTTTTTGCGAGGTGAGATCTCGTGATCTTTGACATGTGTTTGAGTGCATATCATGAGATCAGGACCATTGAATAAGGCGGGTCTTAAGGCGTTTTGGCTGCTTTTATTTTTCCTAAGCTTTAAAAATATTTCTCCAAATCGGTATTCTCTTCATTGTATCGACAAGCATTTGCAGTTGGAGAAAGTAGGAAAATGGATTGCAATTGTCGGAGAAAGTAGAAAAATGGATGTTGTAGGAAGTGCTAGGCTGGTTCAAGGCGCATAAACATCACATACTTGCGAGAGAGTAATGAATGTGTCGAGCCTTGACAGGGGACGGAGAAGATTCTCTGTGGTCACCTCATCCTATATTATGGAGGAATGAGTAACAAAGTATGGGATTCCTCAGTGGGGCCCCTCTTTTTTAGTTCATCAATTCTTGATCACGCTGATCGCGAAATTGCCGTTTATGAGGAGCACTTTAAACGAGGTATGTGTTTTCCCTTCCCGAATTTTGGTTGAGATCTTGATCCTCCTTGCAGTTTTGTCTCTGAATTCTCTCTACTTTGTGTTGGGCTTTCTTGTATCGTGTTTGAGGATGAGGTTGGATCCCAAGACAATGTTATTCTTTGAGTTGGCTAGCGCTGAGAGTGTGAGGATACACTGCTGACTATTCATCAAGGATTCGACGGGTGTGGGATTGATGATTGGGCAGGCCCCATTGAATAGTTGGTGGAAGTCGAAGTTCTGCTTTGTTAGATTTCCTGATTGGATCCCTTTCCGAAGAGGTTGGTCTTCTTACAATAAGAGCGTGTGGGATCTGCTTGAGTTTTCGGAACTGGATAGGTTTAATCTGGAAAAGTTAAGATCCAATGGTATGGTTGCTTTTTCTCTTATGCACGAGCTAAAAAAGCTCGCGGTTTATTCATTATCTTGAGCAGATTGGGTTATGGTTATTCACTCCCGGTGTGAGGATTCATCGGATGCATTGCCTCCATCCAGGGGATCTCTTCCTCAAAGGATATCGCAGAGGAGGAGAAATTTGTAGGTTGGACTGATCTAGCTCGAAAGCCCTTCTCCCTCACTGCAAAAGAGACCTGATCGACCTGGTGCCAACCAAAAGGTAAGTGAGATAAAAGAGGGGGAAGCAGTTTGTTGAGACCCCGAGCGTGGAGGTTACGCCAAGGATGGTTAATCTGATATCTTCTTATGGATTCAAAGTTTCTTCAGTCGAACGATCTCGACTCCAGTCCCTAATGAAGGTTTGGCCCCTTTTAGACCATCCTCATAGGGTCATATCAAACCCTCGACTTCTATGATGCTGCCACAACATCTTCCTCCATCGCTGTTTGTGCGTTGTGGGCCCTTCTTTTAGTGGTTATGAAGGAGGAGCGTGTGACGGGAAAAAAATTTGATATTCATCGTTCTCTATAATTCGGAGTCCCTATAAACTAGGAGTGATCGGTGTCCCTATAAACTAGGGGTGTCGATCACGGAGGAGGATTTATTCCTTGGCCATCTCGTCTCCAGCTTGGGGACGTTCATGAGTAAGGGACGAGAATGATTGTGAAGAACGTGTTCTCTGAATTTTCCGAGGTTGGTAGCTCTTCAGATATAACGCCGACACTTTCCAAGCGCCATCTTTTTTGGACGAGGGGGGATTCCGTTCTTCAGTCCACTCACAGCCAGCTTAGGACTGTTGAGCAGTTTTTTTAGTGCTAGTCGATTTATCAAACCAGAAAAAATAATTTAAGTGTAACGCCTGCCAAGATTTTAGCGATACATAAACAAACCTCTTTGTGACTTTTAACATTTTTTTCCCCTCCAGAAGCGAGACAAATGCTTGGAAGCAGGCATCCTATCAATAACTCCTTTATCAAATGATATTTATGGTAAACCAGCTCCTTTCATAAGTTTTTTTTTTCATGACCAAACTGCTTCCAAAGCCATTTACCAAGTAATGATGTTCAATATGTTGCCGGTTATAAATAATGTCGACCATACTTTTGTATTAGAACCTCCAAACAACTAAAGACTTTTCAAGAGTTTGGAATCGAACGTGCCGTAACGCTGATGTAGACTGCAATAAAACTCCATAATTATGGCAAGGGTTGAGCCTGATAATTCAAACGAATAAAACAAAATCAGATTGAAGTGCTTAGATCAAGATCGAATACTTGGACCAAATACCTGTACAAGTTCAAAGAGGCTGGGGCTTAAAATCAGATGTAGTTTTATTATGCACACAACTATTTTTGGGAAAATCAGAATAGACTGGGAGCATTCGATTTGAGATCGGCTAAATTACCAAATTGGTATTTTGTAACTTCTCTTTACCAGTTTAATGTTTTTTTCTAACTTATTGGTATTTTTTGTAACACCCCTTTACCAATTAGGTCGATTTGGTTGCGGCCAGCGATGAAATTGGCGTGGTATTGGGTAAAACCACGTGACCAAATTTTAGCTCTATTAAGATGCTAAGGGATATGGATTAAGTGATGTGGTAGAGATAAAGATTAAAAATTTTAAAAAAACCTAAAATTACAAACTCACCCAATTTTGTAATTTTTTTTGGTTTGGTTTTGGGTTGGGTTGGGTTGGGTGGAAGTGGCTTCCAGCTTGCAATGACCTAGATTACAAGGATTCAATTGAATGAGAGCTAGATTTTGGCGATAATTTTGAGTAAATTTTACAAATTAGAGTTTATGTAAAACTATTGAAACTCTGTCCAAGACTCTTTGTATGAGAGAGAGGATTCCACAGTTGCAGTGACATGGATTACAAGGATTTAATTGAATGAGAGCCTAGATTTTGGGGATAATTTTGAGTAAATTATACAAATTAGGGTTTATGTGAAATTATTGAAACCTTGTCCAATTCTTACTTGTGGTCCAAATCTCTTTGAGCTTGAGCTTGAAGAGGACGTAATGGAGCTTCCCCTAATTTGAAAATAACCTTCATTTCGAAGATGAGATTGAAAAGAGAATTACATTAATTATAAAAAAAAAATACAAGGAACATGTAGGACCATAAAAAATGAAGGGGAAAAAACAAATAAAACAAGGAAAATAATAATTAGACTTGTTTTTAAGTCACCGATAAGAGAATTTATTAAATAGAGAAGATGGGTACATAACTTCAAATACAAGGGAAACAACATAGACTATGCTTTATACTTTTTGAAATGCAGATTACTAGGGGCATTAGTAAGTAATGGCCACTATATATGAACTAATCTGGTGCATATGTTAAATACATAAAACTTCATTGTTTAATATTTTAAATAATCTGGTCCAGAAAGTCTATTTCCTCCTGCGAAAGTAAAGTTGCCAAATCCTCATCCTGAAAATCCAAATCCTGAAAATCCTGAAAATCCTCATCCTGAATTGATGACGAGGATGAGCTTCCTTCATCAGTCTCATGATGAGTTGACTTCCTCTTCTTTGCACATCTATTTGTTTGCCTTCCGTCCTGTTTTGTTCTATACACATAGCACAAGGCGTACTTATTTTTCTGAAAAAAAAGTTATAAGAAAATTGTCAAATCTCTTAGGTCAAGTTTGGAACTTAAAGTAGTAGTTAGCTGATGATATATAGTGGCACTTATGAATTAAAATCAAGGGTAAATTACACTTTTATATATATATATATATATATATATATATATATATATATATATATATATATATATATATATATATATATAGAGCTCCTATGAACTTAAGTTCATAATGAATAGTGGTCTTGCGATTTTTTTTATCAGCATTGCGGCGAGATTTGTGATGCACAAATCTCAAAGTGGCTTTATATCTTTCACGGATCCCAAAGAAGATGAGTGGTTAGAAAAGTTTGGTGTATGTAACAGGACCGTAAGGCATCTATATATATATATATATATATATATATATATATATATATATATATATATATATATATATATCCTATAAACTTAAGTTGATAAGATATAGTGTCCACCAACTTTTATATCCATTAATATTGTCTTGGGATAGGTGAAATCAAGAGGCACACAAATCTCAAAGATGAACTTTAAGTTGATAAGAGAAGTGTGTATAATGTGTCACCTTATATACAATATAAGGTGACATTTACGTTGAAAAATCTCCGCCCTCCATTCAAATGAATGGATCAAAAATTAAAAAATAAATGGACCCCACGTACACACTCTCCTCCCCTTCTCTGATCTTATCTCTTCTTCTCAATAATTGATGGACGCGCACTGTTCTCTCCCCACTTACTCACTCTCTCTCTGTCTCTCTTCTTCTCAGAAAATTTCCCCCTCGTCGCCGCCGCCAGACCAGCGCCGCAGCCACGCCTCCACGCCCTCCTCCATGCCGCTGCCTCCACGACCCACGCCCAGCTCGTCGTCGCCGCCAGACCAGCACCGCAGCCAGCCCAGATCCGCCGCCACTCCTCCACGCCCAACTCGTCGGCCGCACCCGCACCTCCGTCACCAACGGCCTCCGGAAACAACTCAGAGAACTCATGCTGGAGTTCCAGGGCCTCCGCCAGAAAATGATGGCGGAGTACAAGGAGACCGTCGAAAGATAATTGCGAACGGGGAGAGCGAGGATCTGGTGAAGAGGGCGGTGACGGAGGGGGCGAGGGGGAGGGTGATGGAGACAGGTGGCCGAGATACAGGACAGGCACTAAGGTGATTTTTATTTGATATGGGTAGTAAAGAATATATACATACATATGTATATATATATATCGATAATTTATTTGTGAAAATTGAGCTTCTTGCTTCTTGTGATTATTATTTGATTTTTAAGAATTGGAATTTTGGATTAATCAACTGCAGCACTTAGGTGATTTTAAAAATGCATAATATTTTGCACATGCTGATGTGAAAATACATAAATTGGATGTGCATCACTGTATTGGGATGATACTGCTTACCCTTGTGTTTTTTTTCCAGAGAATATTATCATCTGTTGCTTGTTGTGATTCAGATATTGGTGAGAGCTTGACTAAGTCTTGAGATTTTAGGGGAAAGTGTTTATTATTTGGTGTTGTGCTTATTAAACTCTTTTGATTTTCTTGATTAGTATGGTTTGAATTAATGTAACAAGCACATGTTGGGTGGGAATTGGATGATTAAATTGTTTGATAATGCATTGTGATTTTTATATAGTTTATTTGTGGAACAATTAGCTTCTTTCTTCTTGTTCTTATTTGGTCTTACAAAATGGGAGTTACTCTTCTTATATATCTTTTTATGGGAATTTTTTCCCGTTTTACATCTGATAATGAGACTGGAGCTGTCATTAAGTGGGATATTAGGTTATTTTGAAAATATTTTGATAAAATTTTTTCTCACTCAAATTAAAATTCAAGCTAGAGGGGAGGGTAAATTGAGGATTCCAAACTCATAAAAATGAAAACATATTTGTTTATTAAAACGTGTTACAGTATTTGAGTTGTGTGCCTGATGGGAAAAAAATAAGGCGCGGAGGAGGGCGTGGAGGAAGGGGCGTGGAGGCGTGGCTATGGCGACGAGCTGGGCGGCGGCGACGGGCTGGCCTCGGCGACGAGCTGGGCGGCGGCGACGGGCTGGGCGGCGGCGACGGGGAGAATTTTCTGCGAAGAGAGAGAGAGAGAGAGAGGCGGAATGGGGAAGTGCGGGCCCATCAATTATTGAGAAGAAGAGAGAGATCTGAGAAGGGGACAGAGTGTGTGCATGTGGGGCCCATTTATTTTTTTAATTTTTAATCCATTCGTTGGAATGGAGGGTGGAGATTTCTTTGTAGGTGCCACCTTATATTACATATAAGATAGTACCTTATACACACTTCTTCATATATATATATATATATATATATATATATATATATATATATATATATAAAAATGATGTATATGAGGTGACGGTTCGTTTCTTAAATGAAATTAAGAGATAGAATGTTGAGGTCGCGTCTTTTAATGGTAGCAAGGTGGTATAGTATCTGCTTGGTAAATTTCATTAAATCAAATAATGGCCCTTATATAAAGCGAACTCCTATGAACTTAAGTTCATAATGAATAGTGGTGCACCAACTTTTCTAACCATTGATATTGCCTTGGGATCCGTGAAAGATATAAAGGCCACTTTGAAATTTGTGCATCACAAATCTCAAGGCAAGATGAGTGGATAAAAGTTGGTGCACCTCAACCATAAGGCTCTCCTTTTATATATATATATATATATATATATATATATATATATATATATATATATATATATATATCCTATAAACTTAAGTTGATAAGATATAGTGTCCTAAAACATATCAATTAATATCTTTGGGATAGGTGAAATCGAAGCCTATGAAATCCGAAGATGAACTTTAAGTTGATAAGAGAAGTGTGTATAATGTGTCACCTTATATACAATATAAGGTGACATTTACGTTGAAAAATCTCCGCCCTCCATTCAAATGAATGGATCAAAAATTAAAAAATAAATGGACCCCACGTACACACTCTCCTCCCCTTCTCTGATCTTATCTCTTCTTCTCAATAATTGATGGACGCGCACTGTTCTCTCCCCACTTACTCACTCTCTCTCTGTCTCTCTTCTTCTCAGAAAATTTCCCCCTCGTCGCCGCCGCCAGACCAGCGCCGCAGCCACGCCTCCACGCCCTCCTCCATGCCGCTGCCTCCACGACCCACGCCCAGCTCGTCGTCGCCGCCAGCCCAGATCCGCCGCCACTCCTCCACGCCCAACTCGTCGGCCGCACCAGCACCTCCGTCACCAACGGCCTCCGGAAACAACTCAGAGAACTCATGCTGGAGTTCCAGGGCCTCCGCCAGATAATTGCGAACGGGGAGAGCGAGGATCTGGTGAAGAGGGCGGTGACGGAGGGGGCGAGGGGGAGGGTGATGGAGACAGGTGGCCGAGATACAGGACAGGCACTAAGGTGATTTTTATTTGATATGGGTAGTAAAGAATATATACATACATATGTATATATATATATCGATAATTTATTTGTGAAAATTGAGCTTCTTGCTTCTTGTGATTATTATTTGATTTTTAAGAATTGGAATTTTTGGATTAATCAACTGCAGCACTTAGGTGATTTTAAAAATGCATAATATTTTGCACATGCTGATGTGAAAATACATAAATTGGATGTGCATCACTGTATTGGGATGATACTGCTTACCCTTGTGTTTTTCCAGAGAATATTATCATCTGTTGCTTGTTGTGATTCAGATATTGGTGAGAGCTTGACTAAGTCTTGAGATTTTAGGGAAAGTGTTTATTATTTGGTGTTGTGCTTATTAAACTCTTTTGATTTTCTTGATTAGTATGGTTTGAATTAATGTAACAAGCACATGTTGGGTGGGAATTGGATGATTAAATTGTTTGATAATGCATTGTGATTTTTATATAGTTTATTTGTGGAACAATTAGCTTCTTTCTTCTTGTTCTTATTTGGTCTTACAAAATGGGAGTTACTCTTCTTATATATCTTTTATGGGAATTTTTCCCGTTTTACATCTGATAATGAGACTGGAGCTGTCATTAAGTGGGATATTAGGTTATTTTGAAAATATTTTGATAAAATTTTTTCTCACTCAAATTAAAATTCAAGCTAGAGGGGAGGGTAAATTGAGGATTCCAAACTCATAAAAATGAAAACATATTTGTTTATTAAAACGTGTTACAGTATTTGAGTTGTGTGCCTGATGGGAAAAAAATAAGGCGCGGAGGAGGGCGTGGAGGAAGGGGCGTGGAGGCGTGGCTATGGCGACGAGCTGGGCGGCGGCGACGGGCTGGCCTCGGCGACGAGCTGGGCGGCGGCGACGGGCTGGGCGGCGGCGACGGGGGAGAAATTTTCTGCGAAGAGAGAGAGAGAGAGAGAGAGAGAGGGCGGAATGGGGAAGTGCGGGCCCATCAATTATTGAGAAGAAGAGAGAGATCTGAGAAGGGGACAGAGTGTGTGCATGTGGGGCCCATTTATTTTTTTAATTTTTAATCCATTCGTTGGAATGGAGGGTGGAGATTTCTTTGTAGGTGCCACCTTATATTACATATAAGATAGTACCTTATACACACTTCTTCATATATATATATATATATATATATATATATATATATATATATATATATATTAATTTTATATATTTCTAGAAATTAAACCTTAGTATGTGGAGCGTAGAGTGTGTATTCGATCATGGCCCATTTCATGTTTTGGCCTTGTTTCATATACTTGAAGCGTTGGAAAAATAATGTAGCCCCATTTATGTCAATATCTCTATGCCCTTCTGTTGATTTCCAGCCTCCCTCTCCCCCAAATGTGTGACGTGTCGGACCACGGGCAGATGTATATCTACGCGTAACGTCCGTCCAATAATACGGTGCTTTCTGATTTTGGTACATATCACCTGCCAAAATACAGAATAATCAGTCAAAATCAAAATATGTTGCCTCATAAGCTGGCAAGTTAAATGAAAACTAAATTCAACTAGGCAATTTCCTGTTTGGGTGTCACAATATAATATTTTTGTTCAAGAGCAGCTAGCTACGCCATTAAATTTATTTATTACCACTAAAGAAATAAAAAACAAGAATTGAAAAGTCTGACTGAGAGATGCCCACGGACCACACCACAAAAAGAAACAATCCCAAAAGACATGACGGCTGTCGGCTAGATAGTAGGCACATCAACAACAACTGAAGTACTTAAAATATGTCTTCTTTAAAACGTAGCATACAATTTGGGAAAGATGCATGTTTTAAGCTTGGATGTCAAAAAAACTCTAGTGTATCGGTTGATTAGAGTAAACAAAGATCATGCACGCGATTTTTTGCAGAAAATTAATTTAGATAAGTAGATATCCGGGTTAACCTGCTAACGGCAAATGCTTGTCCGGGTCAAAAGAGTAGGCATCACACTCCGTATTGATTCTGATCACCGGAGAAAGGGGCGGCCCCTCTTGCTTGCCTCGGTGGCCATGGGCTTGCTCAAGCCACCTGAGGATGAATGCTTGTTCCTCCTCGGTACCCATCACTTAAGTATTAGATATGTAAAATTCTTGTTAATTATGTTTCATATGGTGAAGGGCTGTGCTATATATAAGTTTTTCGTATGTTGGAAACTTAGAATCGGGAGAGGTGTATGACCTTGAATACCCAGCAAAAGTCACGCCTATGCAAAATGTTTAAGGTTCTTGATGGCGATGTGATCGGATTATGCATTGCATACATAAAGATATAAGCTCTCACTACAAGAACATTGGTCTTTAACAACATGTGGGGCCTTCTCCCAATCCAAATTCAAGACCTCTCTTTTTAGCTAGCCTCTTATATGTGCATTGCGCGCATTATGTTACACATAAAGATATAAGCTCTCACTACAAGAACATTGGTCTTTAACAACATGTGGGGCCTTCTCCCAATCCAAATTCAAGACCTCTCTTTTAGCTAGCCTCTTATATGTGCATTGCGCGCATTATGTTACACATAAAGATATAAGCTCTCACTACAAGAACATTGGTCTTTAACAACATGTGGGGCCTTCTCCCAATCCAAATTCAAGACCTCTCTTTTAGCTAGCCTCTTATATGTGCATTGCGCGCATTATGTTACACATAAAGATATAAGCTCTCACTACAAGAACATTGGTCTTTAACAACATGTGGGGCCTTCTCCCAATCCAAACCCAAGATCTCACTCACTCTTGTGGGGCCTTCTCCCAATCCAAATTCAAGACCTCTCTTTTAGCTAGCCTCTTATATGTGCATTGCGCGCATTATGTTACACATAAAGATATATGCTCTGTAGGTTTACTATTGAATTAGTTCAGAGTCCTCTCATCCATGTCGCCATGTGGGGCCTTCTCCCAATCCAAATTCAAGACCTCTCTTTTAGCTAGCCTCTTATATGTGCATTGCGCGCATTATGTTACACATAAAGATATAAGCTCTCACTACAAGAACATTGGTCTTTAACAACATGTGGGGCCTTCTCCCAATCCAAACCCAAGATATATATATATATATATCCTATAAACTTAAGTTGATAGGGAATAGTCATCCACCAACTTTTCTAACCATTGATATTGCCTTGGGATCCGTGAAAGATATGAAGCACATCTTTGAGATTTGTGTACCTCTTGATTTCACCTATCCCAAGGCAATATCAATGGATAACTTCTCTTATCCACTTAAGTGGATCAAAATTCATCACTCTATATATATATATATATATTAATTTTATATATTTCTAGAAATTAAACCTTAGTATGTGGAGCGTAGAGTGTGTATTCGATCATGGCCCATTTCATGTTTTGGCCTTGTTTCATATACTTGAAGCGTTGGAAAAATAATGTAGCCCCATTTATGTCAATATCTCTATGCCCTTCTGTTGATTTCCAGCCTCCCTCTCCCCCAAATGTGTGACGTGTCGGACCACGGGCAGATGTATATCTACGCGTAACGTCCGTCCAATAATACGGTGCTTTCTGATTTTGGTACATATCACCTGCCAAAATACAGAATAATCAGTCAAAATCAAAATATGTTGCCTCATAAGCTGGCAAGTTAAATGAAAACTAAATTCAACTAGGCAATTTCCTGTTTGGGTGTCACAATATAATATTTTTGTTCAAGAGCAGCTAGCTACGCCATTAAATTTATTTATTACCACTAAAGAAATAAAAAACAAGAATTGAAAAGTCTGACTGAGAGATGCCCACGGACCACACCACAAAAAGAAACAATCCCAAAAGACATGACGGCTGTCGGCTAGATAGTAGGCACATCAACAACAACTGAAGTACTTAAAATATGTCTTCTTTAAAACGTAGCATACAATTTGGGAAAGATGCATGTTTTAAGCTTGGATGTCAAAAAAACTCTAGTGTATCGGTTGATTAGAGTAAACAAAGATCATGCACGCGATTTTTTGCAGAAAATTAATTTAGATAAGTAGATATCCGGGTTAACCTGCTAACGGCAAATGCTTGTCCGGGTCAAAAGAGTAGGCATCACACTCCGTATTGATTCTGATCACCGGAGAAAGGGGCGGCCCCTCTTGCTTGCCTCGGTGGCCATGGGCTTGCTCAAGCCACCTGAGGATGAATGCTTGTTCCTCCTCGGTACCCATCACTTAAGTATTAGATATGTAAAATTCTTGTTAATTATGTTTCATATGGTGAAGGGCTGTGCTATATATAAGTTTTTCGTATGTTGGAAACTTAGAATCGGGAGAGGTGTATGACCTTGAATACCCAGCAAAAGTCACGCCTATGCAAAATGTTTAAGGTTCTTGATGGCGATGTGATCGGATTATGCATTGCATACATAAAGATATAAGCTCTCACTACAAGAACATTGGTCTTTAACAACATGTGGGGCCTTCTCCCAATCCAAATTCAAGACCTCTCTTTTTAGCTAGCCTCTTATATGTGCATTGCGCGCATTATGTTACACATAAAGATATATGCTCTGTAGGTTTACTATTGAATTAGTTCAGAGTCCTCTCATCCATGTCGCCATGTGGGGCCTTCTCCCAATCCAAACCCAAGATCTCACTCACTCTTGTGGGGCCTTCTCCCAATCCAAACCCAAGACCTCACTCACTCACTCACTCACTCTCTCTCTCTCTCTCTCTCTCTCACACACACAATTTTCAAACTTGCCTGCTTAAGGAGGAAGCATTCATGCATACATTCACTCTATGCACACGCCCACATTTCCATTACCATCACCGCTCCCCATTTTGGGTTTTCATCATCTATAAATTTACAATAATATTATTATGCTAGCCACATATTTACCATTGGATTAATAATTAGTTGAGAGTCCCTATCTATATGGGTCTCACATGTTGGGCCTTCTCCCTATCCAAGCCAACTCTCAATATATATACAGTAAACACCAAAGTCACTAATTTACCATTGGATTAATAATTAGGTGAGAGTCCCTATCTATATGGGTCTCACATGTTGGGCCTTCTCCCTATCCAAGCCAACTCTCAATATATATACAGTAAACACCAGCTGTTTAAAGTCACTAATTGTCATCTTGTTAGCCAATAAAAAGATAAAATGAGAGAAAGAAAGAAAGAAAAAAGAGCCTAGCTACAAAATTTCTATCCATTAATTATTAGAGCTCTCTCAGGTTATTGTTCTAGAATATGGGATATATATACAGATCAGAAAACTATTATTCCTTCTCTGGTTAATTGAAGAGTACATTATTTAACTGCAAAGTAACAGTTTAATTTGTATTTTATCTGTTAATAACAATATATAGCCTATTGTTAAATTCTTTGCTATATGTCATTTGTAGATTACAGTAAGTACAGATGTAGTACACAAGTATAGGAGAAGGAAAAGAAACAAAACGAAAACAACCGAGATTTTGTTATCCTGTGGCCAGTAATGTAGTCAAGAAACTGCCAAAGACTCTTTAAAGTCCATTCAATGATACTGCATGCGATGGATCTTCAAGGAGGACTTTTGAAGATTTTGCTCGCCACTATGCTCTGGAAAATTTTCTGAAGGAAACTTAGATGATTTGCTGTGAAGTTGTTTGCAGACTATATATGGAATGTTTCTCATCTGTCTTATTTAGTTTTTAAGTAGTACGAGCAAAATTGGCCCGCGCGTTGCCGCGGCATTTGTGTGAAGAAGTTGTTATACATTTTGCTTAGAATTTTTTTTTAATTTGTGTATAAAAATATTTTTGGGAGTTTTATTATGAAAAAATTAGTGTGAATGAAGAAAAAATGATTTAAACATTTGGTTCACAAAATTCTTTTTAGCTTGTGAATAGAAATATTTTTTCATTTTGTATTAATGATAAATTATTGTAGGAAAAGTCAAAAATAACAGTTTAAGCATATGGACAATATTAATATTTTAGGTAGGTTTATTGTATATAAATTAGTGTGGAGAAAAAAAGGCTCATTTTGAAGTAGAAAAATATTAGTTAAAGCATTTGCAAAATACTAATGCCTTTGTACTTGTTATGTACATAAATTAGTATGGAGAAAGGCAAAAATACCAATAATAATAATAATAATAGTAAATAAATAAATAAATAAATAAATAAATGCTCATTCGATTTAGAAAGAAATGTTTTTGAGAAAATTAGTCCCTCACAACTTCAATAATTTTAGTCCCTCAAATCTCAATAATTGCTTATTGGTCTCTCAAATTCTAAGGCATCTTACAATTTGGTCCCTCAATGACGAAAATCACTCTTAGTTATGATTTCTCTCTTAAAATACTTCTTGCTCAAATATGGAATATTTGCACTTTGGTAATTTAAAGTTTACATCCTTTAACTTTAATACCAAAGTTTTTACACTGATACCCTAAAGTTCACACCTTTCTAATTTTGATACCTCAAAGTTTTTTCTAGCACTTTTGTTAAGACAAAATTTATATATTTTTCACGGTTATACCCAAAATTTTATTTTTGATAGTTTTATACCTTAAACTTTAGGGCATTAAAGTTTAAAAATGCAAATTTTGAGGTATGAAAGTTTAAAATGTATAAACTTTTCAGTATCAAAGTGTCAAAAAAGGTTTGGAATATCAAGCTTAAAAATGTCAAAGTTTGCTATTGACAAAAAATCATTTTAGAATGATTATAAAATCACATAGTCACAAAAACTTTAGGTCTATAGGTTAAAAACACTTGTATGATGCCACAACATTAGTGTTAGGAAAAAACCAAATAAATAATTTAAGCATTTGGTTTAAGTATGCACCACATATATAACAACTTAGAGAAAAATATATAAAGTTGAAATATAATATAGTAATTTACAATGTGTACCAAGTATTGGAATACAAATTTAGTTTAAGATTATTTCAAAAGCGTGTTTTGGACTAAGAATGATTTTTGGAAGACTGTGAATTTTAAAAATAAGTGGTGGTGTGGAGGTAAAATTTTGGTTTATTAGCGAAATCCCTTTCGAAATTGTGAGTTTAAAATAAGTAAGTGTAAAATTTTAAAGTTATTGGCAAAAACATCTACAATTTGATGTTGAAACATTAGTGTCAAAAAAAGGAAAAATAGAATTACAGCTAATATTTGTGAATAATGGTGTAAAATTGAGCCTTCGTGAATTTCCATATCAACTCGATGATCACGTATTTTTTTAAAATTGTTTTCTTTATCTGCTAACATTACATCTCTTTAATTTCTAATCAAATTTATAATTTCGTGCATTTGTACATTTACTGTAATTACGGTAATTTGTATTTCTCATGGTCAGGACTCTTACGTTATTGTCCCATATTTGCTCTTAAACGTGTTTTTGATTCTCAAGAATACAATCTTATAATATTCTCATCAGCATTTGAAGTACATAATTATATAAAACGCACCTTTTCTAATTTTGTGCTTAAAAATTGTATATGAAGTTTATTTCTTAATCTTATTCTTTGTTCTCCTTTATTAAGTGTTTGAGGGGACAATTAATTGGTTGAGGGGATCAGGAGAAGTCATCTTTCTCTTGATTATCAATGTCTACAGAATTTTTCTCTTCTTTGAGGAGATGTAACTTGATTGAGGAGTTGTTATAGCTTCAAACTGATCAAACATTAGGTGTGATATTTTTACAATATTTTATTTATTTATTTTCCCCTTTTAGGAGTTGCGAAGCTGTTGAGGGTTGTAATGGAAATGATAATGGCTTTCCAGTGCTCCATATTGGATTGGGAAAATTTATGTTAGATATGCCATCTTCAGTTTTGAAGGCAGGTGCTGCTCTTGGTGATCATGTAGACAAAGGTAAATTTTACATTTTTGTTCACTTATGGAATTAAGTACTGTAGTATATTAATATAATGTTATAACTACGCCTTTCAATTAGTATTTGTATACCTTTCTGAGTAATGCATGATTTTCTATGTATTACTTAAATTAAAAGAGATTCGTCATCTAATTTGGATGTGATTGCTTATGTACAAGTTTAATGATAGCATATAAAATTTTTCTTTACCAGTTCACATTAAATTGACCATAATGTAGAAATAAATAATAAAACGATACAATTACATTAGAAAGAGAAAATAAACTATTATTATAAACTATTTATTATGGTATAAAACTATACCAATATGCCAATTATTATATAATATATAATCCTCAATAACTACAACTCAAGTATCATATTACTCAAATTTATCTCATCCACTCAATAAGTTTGAATACTTTCTCCTTAAAAGCTTACATTTACATATATTCTCCAAACCTTTTATCTAAGTAAGATGATAAAATTTCAATTAACTTTCAGGTACATTAATAAAATTTGTACCGTGGACAACGAATCATATATATATATATATATATATATATATATATATATATATATATATATATATATATATATATATATATATAGATATATTCATGTTCATTTAATCTATGTATTGAAGAAAACAACAATTTCATATAACATTGCAGGAGCTAAAATCAACTAGATAATACTAAGACAACTTTAGAATAGAAGGTTTTACACTTCTTTATCAGGTTGGTCTATTTATAAACAAAAGATCAAAGCGTTAGGGTGCTTTGAATGATGGTGGATATGGAAATAAATTAAGTTTTATGTGCAAATTAATATAGGAATGTTGTGACTATATTATCTTGAATAAAATAATTAAAGTCTAAACATGGAAATTAATATAGGAAGGGGACCATTTCACCACCAACAGATAAACAACCATCATTTCTTGCTTCTAAATATTCCCGGATGCAAGTCTCAAATTTAACAACCGAATAATCATCAACGAGACGTGTAATTCACATACTTCTCGGTTTTCCTCATCGAAAGAGACACGTATGATAATGTATTCCGGCACTACACCAATAACCATCAATATTTTAATTCAAATTGGAATAATACATTATAGAAAATATAAACAACTAACCTTAGGTTGTTTTGAAAAATAGTATCATATTGAAAAATGTGAACAATAACTATGAACACAAGGGACAAGTTCACAAATAACTATTAATAAATTGCATCGGATTTCAACCTAAAATTAGGATATTGATAGTTAAAAATTTATAGTTGTAGAATTTAGATGGCAAGTTTTCTTATAAAATTTTTTTAATATGATTACTAATTTTAAGTATACAATAATAACATCACATCAAACCAAATGTATAATTAAAACTAAGAGGAACACATATTTAAAATGGAATGCTAGAAAAAAAACGGGGCCGTGCTTTGCACGGGGTACACACTAGTTGAAATTAATAGTATAATCATACAAACTTGCATTTATTTTCTAGGCATTCAAAAACAAAACCTAGAAAATTAATAGCAGAGCAAATCCGCAATATCTTTTACTATCTTTGTAGACAAAAAGAACTTAACTTTGCATTCCAAAACCACCCAGAAATTTAATCGGTATCTAGTAATGAAATAAAGATAGGTGAGAATTAAATTGAGCTTTAGTGGTAGGTTTTTGTACTCCATCTAAAGATAGAAATATGAGAGAGAAAGAGGATTTGGTGATGAAAAATACAAATATTTTTGCCCTTTGAAGCCTCCAGCAACCGCCTATTTTGCTGGTTTAGTTATAGAGAAATAAAGAGAGGGAAATTTTTTGAAATTGGAAAGTGATAGATTGGATGTTTGGTAATTAAATTAAATTAATGATGATTTTCTCAATTTTTGGCTGATTTATTTGAATCCGTTGGCGGGTTATTTTCATGGCTTCCAGTTCAATGCTCTGGTTCAATGCTAGGTCGAAGGCAGGGGTATGAGAGAGAGGTGATGGGAAAGAGATGACAGCAGGTTGACCCAGCGGACTGACCCGGCCAGCCCATGCGTCCTGATCACGGCTATGATATATCCGGTCCTTGGGTCGAGTTAGGTCCGACCAGGAGCCGGTCAGTAAATTCCATTTGGATTGGCCCTGACCAGCCCGGCCGGTATGATATACTTTGGTCGGTAGCTCTTAATTTAGCCTTTTGGGTCTGCAGCGAGTTACTAACAAAACCAAAGGCCATATGTCTTTGGCTCATGGGCCTTTTTAGCCCATTGAGAAGCAAAGCATCTTTAAGCTCGCTGCTGTCTACTTGAAATGATTAAAAAATTTAATACAAATTTAAAAATAATTTAATACAAGTTTAAATTACTAAAAACTAGATTAGAAATCATTTTATAATTGTAAATACAAGTTTAATATAATTAAAAAGGTAAAAAGTAAAAAACTAGGAAAAGAAAGTTGGACAAAAACTCATGGGCGACAACTGGCAAAGAGTGTCTTTGGGTTAGACCCGACCCGTCTTAGGCGGGTGGTAGAAGTAGGATCTGGATCGATCGAGGCCGGGATCGAAAGAAGTAGGCCGGCTCTCACGGCCAGCTGGACCGGTCAGGCCGACCGGCCTAGCCATGAACGCGACGGGCAGGGTCACGGGCCTGAACCGGCCCGACCAATGCCAACCCCTACGGGGGATGATGGAAGCAAGCTGACTTATATATAACAACTTGCCGTAAGACAGCTAGGCTAATGGGCCGACACTGGGCCAAAGTATGCTGGGACAGACCATTATTCGAACAAGCGAGTGTAGTCATGATTAAAATATTGGACAGACAATGGATTAAAATCTGCATTGCGAGAAGATTTTAATATCTCCTCTATCAACATTTGTACTTGCTCTCCGTTTTCTTCTCACAACTAAATGGGCTGAGGCCCTTGTTCAAAAATAATATCCAAAGTAGAAAACCCAAGTAATTTTGATTGTCTACCAATAAACAAATTCAAATCGAGATTTTCATACTTAATTTGATGAAACTTTAGAGTTATTACGGAATAATTTAGCCTTATCACTTTCGAAATATCAAGTAGGATTAGTTTTATCTCTTCCTTTATACTTTAAACAATCAAGCACATGTCGCTCAATTACACAAATACTCAGCATATCAAATAAAAATACAATCGAAAAACCATCCGAATCCTTACGTAAACTCATAGTAACATCAAACTCCAAATCTACATAAACTCATACTAATCTAATACTATATATTATTATATTATTATCATACTCCCTTTAAAAGTGGGATTTGTGGAAAAACTTTCTATGGATATTATTACCCTATTCTTTTTGATATTATATACTAATCCTAGCTAAACTAAATTAATTATCATTATTAATTAATTATATTATTTGCAACTTGTCAAATTTGTATAACTTGGTCCATAAAACTTCTAACGTTACTATGACATGGTCAACTTTATTCAATAATTCAATAACTAAATAATTATTTAAAATTTCCCAAAAACTTTCAAAAACCCTAAAAATCTAAAAATTACTAAAACATGCCCAAAAATAAAAATTACAAAAAATATCTTGAACAGCAGAAAATTTTAAAAGTCCAAGAAACAATCAGTAATTATATATGACACCCTAAAAAGTTTAAAATTACAAACAAACTCCAAAAATATGAAGTTCTGAGAAAACAACCGAATAAATAAAAATTATAAAAATAACCTAAAATTAGAATGTTTTAAAAGTCCTCGAATTATATGTAATTACAGATAATATCGTGATAATTAAAAAATTACAAATAGTCCTCAAAATATTTAAAAATTGCAAAAACACCCCATAAATCCTAAAATTTTTAAAAACACCCTAAATTTAAAATCTTTCCATGGACAATATCGCCCTATTCTTTTTAATATTATATTTTAATCCTAACTAGAATAAATTAATTATTATTATTAATTAATTATATTATATAACTTGTCAAATTTATATAACTTGGTCCCTAAAACTTTCGACGTTACTATGAGGTGGTCAACTTAAATCAAAAATTCAATCAACTAAACATTTATTTAAAATTTTCCAAAAAAATAAAAAGCTTACATATAACCCTAAAAATATAATACTTACTAAAACATGATGAAAAAATTAAAAATTACAAAAAATCTTGAACATCAAAAATTTGAATAGTCTAAGAAACAATCATTAATTACATATGACACCCTAAAAAGTTTAAAATTACAAACAAACTCCAAAAATATGAAGTTAAAGAAAACACTTGAATAAATAAAAATTATAGAAAACAACCTAAAATTAGAAATTTTTAAAAGTCCCATGAATAAAATCAAACTACAAACAATATCTTGATAATTAAAAATTACAAATAGTCCTCAGAAAATTTGAACATTATAAAAACACCCCATAAATACTAAAATTTTAAAAGGCACCCTAAAAATCTAAAACCTTTTGATCATCCCTCTGATTAATCTGAATAAAAAGCCACTGAAAATTCAAAAATAACAATTAACCTTAAAAGTCTTAAAAATTACAAAAAATACCCCGAATAATCCAAAATTATTAAAAACAATGCAAAATATAAAATCTTTGATCAGCTTTGAACAATTTGAAATTAGAAAGACCCGTAAAAAATTTGAAAGTTATGAAAACCCTTATGGAAAATTTAAAATTACAAAATAACCCCAAAATATATGAAAATTTTAGAAGTTATGAACAACTCCTCAAAAATTAAAATTGAAAACGGGCTCCTAGAAAGACCAAAATCTACAAAAAATCCCCTTAAAATCCAAATATCAAAACATTAACTTTGGAGTTCAAAAATCTGGAATTGAAATTATAATTGTTCCCAAACAATAGAATTAGAATTAATTTTGAGTTTTCAAATTCGAATTGAATTCTAAAAGTTGAAATCAATTTCTTGAATCCAAACACAACCTTAATGTAATTTAAAAAAATAACCATGGCATTTAAAGAATTTTGAAAGAGACTCCTCTAAACTTCATTATCTCTTTGAAAAAAGGGTAACAAATGCTGCAAATTCCCTAGGGGAGGTCTCATTGGGTGGGTTATATGTTCACATGACAATTAAAGAATTTTGGACGATATTTTTCTAAACTTCATTAACTCTTGGAACAAAGGGTGACAACTGCTACAATATTCCAAGGGGTGGTCTTTTTAGGTGGGTTATATGTTCACATCATCTCTCTGAGTCATAGTTTTTTTTTTCTGGAATTGGTCTCATTGTAAACTGTGTATGTGCTTTCTTTCACCTTGAGCAATACTGTGTTTTTGACCGATATGAGTTTTGCTACAAGGAAATAGTATCTCTCAAAGTTTGAAAACTTATCTAGAGAAGTCAAAGCTTTGATACCTTTTATTTTTAGGGAAGATATCGGTTTTCTGAATAATATTGTTGTATTGACATAAAAAGTGTGATGTGTAAGTTTTATTGGAACTTAGTTTTTGTAAATGATTTACCCATATTGAAAATCATATTAGTTTTACGTATTAGTAATTAGTAACATCTTGATATATAGTTTTTATTGTTCTTAAACTAATATTTTGTATCTTATAACCAAACTCCTTTATTGGTCTCTTGGGAATTTTGTTAAGTATGGATTTAATATAGACTTTTCATCACGTTATGCTTTTGCTATATGACATAACATGTTCAAAAATTATCAGTAGGAATCTTTGATGTGTGTTAGATCAAAGTTTTAACATTTGGAATGACATAACCAAATCCAATGCAATAGCAAGGTTGATATCAATCAACAAACTGTTATTATCATCAAGTAGAGGTTTGAAAAAATTATTTTTATTTAGTGCAATATATTATATGGTAATCATGAACTATTTCACAAATGAGATTGTAAAGATAGACCCAAAATAAATAATCAAATTATTTGATCACGTGCAATGCACGTGCATTCCACCTAGTATTATATTATTATTATACTATTTTAAAAGTGTGAAGGATGTTAAAAAATTTCCTGAAATACCCTCAAAATTGCATGTATAATCACCACAATGCCCTCATTAAAATCTTAATTACTTCATCCAAAGCCACTATAACTATTGAACTTCCTACAATTTCTAATGTGTTAATGGAAAAATTAATATTAGTATCCATTATCTTTCAACATTAATCTTTGGAATAAGTATTTAGAATTTATCATGTTCCGATTATTGAAAGCTTTAATAAGTAAGAAAGTTCAAAGAAAATTAAAAATTCCTAAAAGAATCTCCCTTTTCTCATAATACAACGTCACATCTAAAAGTTCTAGCTCTTCTTTTATATTTCAGCATGACTTTAATGCATAAACATGCTTGATGTGTTTTAGTTACCCACTACCTTCACCCCCATTCCCATTCTTTTCTCATAACCATCTTAATATAAATTAATTACTTAATCACATATATAAATTTAACCTTTCATTTTCTCATAATCCAAACGGCTCATCAAGAAATCCTATCTATTTTCTTACATTTTAGCATGTCTTTAATGCATAAATTTGCTTGATATGTTTAAACTACCCACTACCTCCAACCCTCATTTAACTTCTTTTCTCTCATTATCATCTTCATTTACTTAATTAATCACATAATTAAATTTAACCTTTCACTTTCCCTCTACATAACCTTTCTTTCATCTCTATGCTATAAATTAAGCCATCCATTCTTTTCAACCTACCCCCATCATCCAACTTCCTACAATTAAGACAACTAAGCCCCAAGAACCGTCCATGGCTCCGCCCGTCACCGTCTTGCAGCCGATTCAACTCTAGCTCGATCCCTTGACCTGTTTATCCAATTAAATGCCTTGGATCGTGACTAGGCCCTCGTGCCGCTTGTCCTAACATAGCCAATCTCTTTTGGACCGTTCAAGCTGCACATGAGGTTGATGCCTTTGCCATGCTTGCCAACATCCTCACCACTCGATCGTTGCCTAACAATTTATGTTATATGCTTTATTTTGTTAGCACAAGATTTGATCGAAGCTTTCTATTTCTAAGTAGCAGCATGCTCAAGTCTTTGATATTTGTTCAGACCCTCATTTGAAAACATGGATTTTAGGTACTTGAATCATGTTATTCTTGATAATTACAAAATCAACAAATAAGGGAAAGAAAATGCGGGATGGAGAGGATAGTTCAATATGCTAAGAATATAGAAATAAGGTTATGCAATAATGTATACATCTCTGATTACTTGCTTAAATGAGAAATTTATAAGTATTGAAGGTAATGAGGTGACCAAACTATATTATAGCTTAATAGATGGTGTCCTAAAAGTTCTGGATCGATCTATAACTTATACCAAACTCATAATTGGCAAGAATTTCATTGTCAATGCACAAGTATAGCTTGGTCTTTAGTCCTTATGGGTTTCCTTTGTGATTGATATTCTTGAAGATATTATGTATACATGAACTAGATTTGGAATTATTTTTTACCATTTGCAAATTCTAAATTTTATGTTTTCCAGTTCTAAGCTTCTTGAAGTGAGATGTTACTGATGAGTGAGCCAGTGGATGTTAGTAAGTTACATATATATCATGTATTACATGTAAAAGGCTTTTTATAATGGGCCAACTTGAGTTCTTATAGCAACCTTAATCATGATCATGAAAGAGCAAGGGCAAGTGACTTTTTGAACTGTGCATCAAACCGAGATGAATATCTGATGTTGGTTCCCTCTTTGCAATTTAAATTTTTAGTCTTATTAAAGTTTCAAAATATGTCGAGTGTTATTCAAAGTATTAAAAATTAGTTTGAATCTCAAGCTTTTTTTTTTTGACGTAAAAAACAGGGTAAGATTCCCTGTTTCAAAAGATGTATTATATACCAAAAATATACAAAATCCATAACCACCCTAGTAAGAAGGCGAATTATGGGAGAAGAGGTAGGAGAGGATCATGGCCGTCACCACCTACAAACTACCAAAATTCAGAATCTTACTTCAGAGTTACAGGGAGGAGTTCATAAAACATGAAAATGGAGCTGATGACAAATTCAGCAAACACCGTCTCACAAACAAAAGAGACTTTGCAACAAAAATCCAGTGCTGAACAAGGTAATATCTAGGTCTTGACTAAACCATACGACAGGGGTTTACAGAAATCAGTCTTCACTGCTGCTCACAAGCTCAATTAGCTTCTTATCAGCCAGAATTTTCTTTAGCTTAACCGCCTTCTTTTGTTGGGAGTTATCTGACCAGAACAAGAAGAAGGAAGCAATGTTAGCAGCCACCTTAGGAGGGTCTGTTATCTTGCCATTAAAAACCATTGAGTTCCTCTCCCTCCATATACACCAGCATAGAGTAGGCAGAAGGACAGACCAAAGCTGTCGAGAGTCTTTATCAAAGTTAAAATGCTCCTGAAATCTCAAAATGTGAAACAGATCATGATTTAGAGTAGATATACCCAAGGCTGGCATTAAAAATTGCCATATACTAATGGCAAACTGACATTTGATGAACAAGTGATCTGCATTTTCTTCCTCCTCATGGCAAATGGGGAAAAGGCCATCTCCCATCCATCCCTTCTTAAGCAAATTATCTTTTGTTTGTAGCTTGTTTTTGAGGAGCAGCCAACAAAAGATCTTAACTTTAAGAGGGATGAAGCAATTCCAAATTAACCTGTAATCCTCAAAGAGCACACCTCCAAAATTTAAAAAATGATATAAGGATTGCACTGAAAAGCATAGGTTCTTGCTGATAGGCCAAGATGGAGAATCTGCCATATCTGATACTCGAGGGGATGTAGTTAAGAGATTCTGAAAATCATGCATTTGCACATAGGTTGGGTGAGTCATCACTCTACGGAGGATAGGTTTCCATTGCCAACCGTCTTCTCTCAACTGTCCTTGGGAGGCTACACTGACATTGCTAGAGAAAGCTAAATTGTACACCTCAGGAAACCGACTAGCTAAAGTGAAATTGCCTATCCATTTGTCTTCCCAAAATCTTATTCTGGAGCCATCACCCAAGTTCCACTTGTTCATGCACCTTAGAGCTAGGCTAGAAGAGACTGCATCTCGCCAAAATTTAGAGACTGACCTAGAGGTTGGTGTACTGCAGATAGGAGAATTATGATGATTATAGAGTTCAGAGATAGTTTTCCCCACAAAGGATTCTTGATTAAAAACTTGCCAAACCCATTTAGACAAGAGAGCAAAGTTAAAGTTTGTTAGGTTAAGAACCCCAAGACCCCCCTGATCTTTAGCTTTACACACAGAGGACCATTTAACCAACGCTTTACCATTACAACAATTAGCATTTCCTGCCCACAAGAAGTTTCTTCTTAACCTGTCAATGGCTTTGATCACCCAACAAGGAAGCTTGAAGAAAGACATGTAATATAAAGGTAAAGAGGAAAGAATAGAATTAACCAGGACCAACCGACCACCAATAGACAAGTGTTTACTTTTCCAAAGAGAGAGCTTTCGAGAGAAAGAATCAAGGAGAGGTTGCCATTCTCTTTTAGTGAGGGAACCTAGTTTGAGGGGGAGTCCTAGATACTTAAAAGGAAGTGTAGCGAGACTACATTGCATCAGATTGGCGAAAGTGACCCCCCTCTCAGGAAACTTCCCACAATAGAACAAGGAAGTCTTAGCATAGTTGATACTAAGACCAGATAAGTCCTCAAAAAGGTAAAAGATCAGCTTTAGAGCAGAAACATCAGAGTGGGAGGCTCTACAAAAAATCAATGTATCGTCTGCAAATTGCAGAGATCTGATGTTATTAAGGGGACCTTTCAGGTGAAGTTCTGACAGATCTCCCGCTTCCACACTGTTACGTAACATTCTATTCAGAACATCCGCAACCAAAATAAAAAGCATTGGTGATAGAGGATCTCCCTGTTTGAGCCCACAAAAACAAGAAAAGAAAGGTGTGGGAGAACCATTGACCAAGACAGATGATTTAGAAGAAGAAAGAATATTCTCAATCCATAAGCACCATTTCCTACCAAAACCTCTGGCTCTTAAAAGAGAAATGAGAAAGGACCAATTGACACAATCAAAAGCTTTCATGAAACAATTTTGTAAATGCAGATATCCTTTTTCCTAGAGAAGCAATTGTGAATCATCTCACTAACAAGAACAAGGGAATCTATGGTAGATTTGCCTGCTTGAAAAGCTGATTGGGTTTGATCAACTAAGGAAGGCAAAAAAGGAGCTAATCTGTTAGAGAGAACTTTAGTAAAAATCTTGAAAAGGCCATTTAGGAGACTGATAGGTCTAAAGTCTTTAACACAATTAGCTCCATCCACCTTTGGAACAAGGGCAATGTAGGAATAATTGATGGATGAGAGAGCTGCAGGATTGAGTTATATACTTGAAAAGAAGGAGAAGATGTCATCTTTGATAGTATCCCAAAAACCTTGGTAAAATAGGATTGGTAAACCATCAGGACCTGGGGATTTCTCCGGGTGGAGAGAAAAAATAGCCTTCTTAATCTCAAGCTTATTTTAATTGAATTGATTGTTGGAACAATAAAAATATTGTCATAACCTGGTGAATTTCTCTAATCTATGCTTTGGTTAAAATTTTTAGTTATTCTTCACAAAATTTTCTCGATTTACTATTCTTCTCAAACTTTTAATATATATCACTTTTATAATAGTAGCATCCCAATTTATAATTGTTATAGCATTACAGAATCTGCAGTTTTGAATTTAGTATAATTTAAAAGAGAAATAACAACATAAAATCGAACAAAAATATTATCTCGAAGAAGATATTGAAATTTGGAGATATACCATGTATACTAATAGAAAACTCTAATCTGATAAAATGTGATCATCCAGGATCGGTATGTTGAAATTTGAGGGGGTACCATGTGCAAATAGAAACTTTTACATACGTGCCTGACCAAATGTTGAACAAAAATTGGGCTGTAATTCTTTTGAGCATCAAAATCTGATGGACTTTTGTTGAAATATGAGTTGGTGTTTAATTGGTAAGAATGGAAAAATAATGATGGATAACCAAAATTGAGTGACAATATTAAATGCTCAAACATACAAGCAAGTATTTTAGAGCTTGCATAGGAAATATTGTACAGATCATTATAATTATTTGATTTAATAGTATAGTCTGAAGTATGCAATTTTCTTGGCCTTTGACGTAGTTTGCTTTGATTTGTATAGGCTATTAACTTTTCTAGAATTAATTTCATTTTATGTAATAAATAGTATTTTTGGCACTTATTAAAGCCAAGCATAAATAGAGCCATTGTTTCTTGATATTTGAGACATAGGATAATTTTGTATTTGTAAATGTCTAAAAGTTTGGATTAAACATTTTCTCCTTTTATTTCATGTGAGTATAAAGCATCAAGCCAAGTTGAACATTCAGTTGATGAAAATAATAATTAAAATGACGGGAGTGATGGGACAAAAAAAGGCAATTTGTTGGTGAATTAAACGCATTGAAACTCATTATTAAAAAATAGATTAAAAAATAATGTATTACTTTTGCCAAGCACTTGATATGTGATGTTTGACTAGGAGATATATTTCTTAATTAGTAGTAAGACTTTCATCTATTTCTTATCTAAGATAATTGTTTCGTAAACTATTAGCATGTTATATGAAGTGGCAAGAAGGGTTATCCCAAAAAATTCCCAAGCTTAAAGGGAGTTTTGTGTCATTTGTAAACTTAAGGGGGGTATCTCAAAATGGCCAAGCTAGGAGGGTTTTCTCAATTTACTCTAAAATAAAGAAATGCTTCTTGAAAAGGAAGATGACGTTATTGTTACCGAGAAATAATATTATGAACATTAATTCTATAAATATATAACTACAAAATAAAATGCAAGATACAAACTTTTCTAGAATTGAAGATAGCATTAGATCTTTTTCATGCACGTATGTGTTTCCTCCCAAGCTACCAACAACATACCTCTTAATTGGCTCAATAATCTAGCTAAATAAATTCTTATAATGCTAAAAATATATTTTCAATTCACTAAATCTTCTAACTTCTAATAAAACAAGCACGTACCCACCCATAATAATTTTTTCTTCATTATAAAATTTGTGGAACGAAATAACTAAAAACTAGGAAGATGTTTAATTATTCACTGACCCGCATTGAAAGAACACAATCTAGAAATGAAACATAGACTCAAACCAATTATAGAATACCATATTCTAAATGTTTTTAATCTGATCAAAACAATGGATGCAATGTCTCTTGCCCTCAATCAAAATCCTATATTTTTCCTAATTATTGAAAAAAAGTCAAACTCCTGTTTAAACATATTATTTTATAATCCAAATTCTTACATAATTTGGTAATCATTTTATGATCTAAGCAATAAACTCTATAATATCATGCGCCCCACATATTCACCTTCTCATTTTTGAGCTACCACTAGAAATCAAATTTAAGAATGGTCGATTGACTCACTAAATATTTTATCCTCCTTTAACTTTGTATTTATATATTATTATACGTAAATGTTAAAACTTCTTACAGATATTTAACAATCAATGTTTATCTTTTTTTTTTTTCCCAATCAACTACTAATTTTCTATATAACTAATGTGTACACAAATTGATGAAAAAATAATATGCATTCGTCTAACTGCAGCTTTACCCATGGTCATCTTTAAAAGGCAACAGCGAACAATTCAACCTATCATTCATCATGATTAACATGGAATCACTAAATCATTTCTGTAATCATTTTGCTTTTAAAATTTACGTAAGATTAACCACTCAAAAAATTTTCTAAACATACTTAGAACAAAAAATGAGTATGTCCACGTGCAAAGCATGTGCACTATACTAGTATATAATAAATAAATAAAATATTAACTTTGCTTTTCAGAGTTATGGTGATTTCGAATCCTTTCCTTTAATCTTTAGGGTTTCGTGCTTTTGTTAAAAAGTCTACAGAATCTGTCATCAATTCTAGGGTTTCTCGCTAACCCAATTTGTGTGAAAATTATCAAGAAGGAGCCCAATATCAAAATCACGTAGTTGATTCATTTTGTTCTTGAGTTCAAAATCTATTCTGCCCAAGAGAGATCCAATTCATGGCCCAAAATTTTGGAAAGATCTCTTTACGAATGGCGCGAATCAAGAAAGTATTGGTGGATCTGAGGGTAGAGATAAAGCAACGGTTAGATCTAAGGAGATTAGAAAAGGAATGGTTGGATTTGATGGAGGAATGAAAGAAGAGGGGTGGATTAGGGTTTCGAAGAGAAAACCTAAGAATCGTTTAATGTTAGCAGAAAATTCATCGTTTCGCCTTTGTTATAGGTGTGGATCTTCGTCACATATGGCTCAATATTGTCAAGATCCTCATCTTTGCTATAATTGCCGTGAATATGGTCATAGAGCTATCAATTATCGTCATCCACCGATGGATGGTCACGAGGAATGGCATTCAAATCCAAGTGAGTTCCTTAACCCTAATCGTGATTCCTTGTATGAGTAGAGAAATTGGCAAGATTAGGGATATCATAGTTTTAATGGTGATTGGGGAGCTAATAACTGAGGATTTCTTAACCTAAGATTTGGGTCTTTTGGAGAAAGAAATCATGGAAGAGATGTTGATTGGGAATTTCAACATCCACATTCTGATGATTCAAATGGAGATAGGAGGTGAGTAAATGATGTGTATCTAGGGTTTGATGGTAATAGAGGAAGAGGTACTAATGGATTTAGAGAAAATAGAAAGAACAATGTTGAAGATCATGGTGCTCGTGATAGTGTTGCTACAAAGAAGATTAATGAGGGAGATTCTAAAGGGAAGAAGCCCATGTCAGAGGAAGAGATTGCAGATTATGAGGGAAAGAAGATAATTGGTGCTAGAGAGGCTCCTCCTGAGTGTCAAATCAAGCTTGGTCCTGCTCAACATTCTCCAATTCTAGATGAATCGGGAGATCAATCAATAAGCTCAGGTGATTACACTGTTACTTCTTCTATTGAGTTTTCTGAACAGGTGGCTAATGAGTGCTTGAAGTTTAGAAAATATGTGGTTGTTTCTGTGAAAGAGTGAAAAGATCTTAACCTGAAGAATTTGCTTAGTGATTTAAAAAGAAAATGGACTTGGAATACTATTTGGGATATTAGAGCTTTATCACAGTACGACTTTTTAGTTAGAATTGATTCTATGCAAAAACTTTCTGAAGTAATTAGTGCAGGGGTGGTAACAACACCATCTTTCTATATGACAATAAGGCAATGGTCTCTCCATGATAATGAAATTTCTGAAAAGAGAGTGCTGACGGTGTGGATTTCTCTTGAGGGTGTTCCTCCACATATTTGGAATTGGTCTTCTTTTTCTAAGATTGTTAGAACCTTTGGTGACTTGATTGGTTGGGACTCTATTACTAAGAGGGGGTTAGATTTTAAATTGGCAAGACTGAAGATGAAGTGTTCTAAGATGTCAAATATATCAAAAGTTTTAAAAACAAAAGTCTGGGCTCACATATATGTAGTGAGGGTGGAATTTACTTCTGTAAGTAAGGATGGCAATCAGAATCCTGATGATTTTTATGGGAAAAGAAAAGCTGAAGATGTCCTAGATAAAAATAGACATGGTTCTGGAAATGTTTCAAAATTAAGAAAGAAAGATACTACATATGGATAAAAAAAGACAGTCAAACATGATATAGGAAAGTTCCTAGGGGATCTGAAGCTTGTAAATTGTGGGTCACAGTAGCTAAATTTTATAGGGGTTTTTCAGGGGCAATGCATGAAGAAGCTGTTCATAAAGTCCCTGGTGATGAAGACAGTGTTTCTTCCCTTATTGATTTAGATGGTGATTCGGAAGAGGAGTTTCAATTTGATCATGAAGAAAGTGATGTATATAAGAAAGATGGTTTAGCAAGGAGGAGACTGATCTGAAGGGTAGTTTTTGGGAATTGACACCTTGTATCAGTAAGCACAATGGAAATGAATCCTTACCGGTTGATAATATTGACACTCAATCTCAAGCAATGACTGCCAAAAAAGTTGAAAATCATGTTGAAAGGGATAATAAGGAAATCACTTCTGATCAAATGACTTTTACACAGAAAGATGATTTTTCTCCTGCTACTAATATTATTAGGGACCTTCCAGTTGATACTGCTAGGAATGTTACATCTCAATCTGAAGAAAACCATGTTGTAAGTGAAGTTGTTAAAGAGATTACTACTGAAGGTGTGACTCCTTTCGATAGGGTGGTTGGAAGTCAACTACCCACTCAACATCTCACTTTTGCTAGAAGAAGTAAAAGACTCCAAGGTGGGGAAGCCCAAAATGCATTGGAAAAAGCAACACGAGAGCGACAACAAAAGATTTCAGACAATCTGCTAGATCAGGTGGTGCTGGCTTTGGTCTACTGCACTGTAAGTACTGTTGGGACTAGGTCTTCTAATATTAGAGGTGAAACTTCTAACTTAGGTTCTATCTTTCTTCCCATTCTTTTTTATTCTTTTAATTATACACAAATTCTTTCATGCACTTCACAATGTGCTATTGTTTTTTATCCTTCATTTGGTTTTAATCCTATTGACCAAGTTAGAAAGATGGAGAGGGAAAGAGCTCATGCTAGAGTATAGGTATTGTTTTAACTGTGTGTTAAGAGGAGAGTGGATTATTTTTCATCAATGATATGCTCCTGGAATGTTAGGGGTCTATGTGACCCAAAAAAGAGATTTGCAGTCAAAGATTTTTGTCTTCTTAATAAATTTTCTGTTGTTTGTTTCCAAGAATCAAAATTAGAATTGATTAATGATAGTCTTTTGAGAAGCCTAGGTGGCTCTTATTACTCAGAGTGGACTTGGTTACCTTCTTATGGAGCTTCCGGTGGTATGATGATTGGATGGCAGAAATCTAAATTAAAAAAATTGCATGAGATTAAAGGGCAGTATGTTTTGATAGTTATTTTCCAAGATTTGATTCACAATAAAAAGTGGGCAATATCAAATGTTTATGGACCTCACACCCATGCTGATAGGATACACTTTTGGCAGGAATTGAGACATGTTAAACTAAATTTTAATGGTGCTTGGATTGTAGCTAGTGATTTCAATGTTATAAGAAGATTGGGTGAAAGGAAAGGGAGAGAATGTCATCTTAAGGACAAGGAAGAATTTGATGATCTTATTAATGATCCATAACTTATTGATACCCCTCTTAAAGGAAGTAAATTTACTTGGACTAGTAAGAGGGATAATCCCTCTTTTGCAAGACTTGACAGATTCTTCTTTAACCGTGATTAGGAAAATTCATTTCCTTTGACTTCACAAAGGGCCTAGCTAGTCAATTATCTGATTTTTGTCCAATTGTATTAGATTTTGAGACAAGGCCAAAGAGTTCCAAGTTGTTTAGATTTGAAAAAGTGTGGCTACAAAGTGAAGATTTTCATTAAAAAGTATATGTGTGGTGGCAACAAGCTCCAAGAAGACAATCAGCTGCAGAAAACTTTGAGGGGAGATTGAGATTTTTAAGGAGAAAGATTAAATCATGGACTCATGAGAACTTTTTAGTATTAGAGCTACAAAGAAAAAACTGCTAGAGGATTTGTTGACAATTGTATGTTTGGGAGGAAACTAGAGACTTAACTGCAGATGAAATTTCCAAGAGAAGGAACTATCAATAGAATCGAATGTTATTACTCATAACGAGGAGATCCTTTGGAAACAAAGATCAAAGGTGCACTGGTTGAAAGGAGATAACAACACCACTTATTTCATAAAATGGCTAATGTTAGACAAAGGGCTAATAGAATTTCTGTTATAAATGTAGATGGTGTGGATATTTCTTCAGATATAGGGATAGCTGAAGCATTTTATCAACATTACAAAAAGATCTTTGGCCAGAAAAATTAAAATAGATGTCAAGCTATGTGGGAGAGGCTTTTCCCTCCTTTTGATTGGGTAGCTAATGACTTAGAAGTTCCTTTCACTTTAGAGGAAATAAAAAAGGCAATTTTTGATATGGATGGTAATAAGTCCCCAGGCCCTGATGGCTTTTCTCTTGCCTTTTTTCAGGAGTTTTGGGAGGATATTAAAATGAATATATATAATCTCTTTTTGGAATTTTATGATGGAAAGCTTAAAAATTTATAGATTGAACTATGCTCATATAGTGTTAATACCAAAAAAGAATGGTGCTCAAAAGACTAGTGATTTCAGGCCAATTCGTTTGTTGAATGTTATGTACAAAATTATATCAAAGGTGCTAACAAATACACTAAATATCAAGTTGGCTCTCCTTGTTGACCATGTATAGTCTAGCGTCATTAAAGGAAAATTTTTGTTAGAGGGTGTGGCTATAGCTCAAAAAATCATATATGATTCTTTTCAAAATAGAAAATCTGGTGGAGTTCTCTTAAAATTTGATTTTGTAAAACATATGACAAGTTAGATTGGAATTTTATAATGGATATTCTAAAGGCAAATGGTTTTGGTGACAGGTGGATAAAATAGATTAAATCATGCTTATTGGGTGGGATTTCTGCTATCTTACTTAATGGAGAGCCAATAAAATGGATTCTTTCTAAAAGAGGGATAAGACAAGGGGATCATCTTTTACCTCTTTTATTGGTACTTGTAGCAGATGCTCTCACTAATATACTTAAGTTAGCAGCCAGTTCCAATTTATTGCAAGGTCTTAGTACTACCAATAAGGGATCTAGGGTTCTTTCACTACAATATGCAGATGATACGCTAATTTTTTGTAGAGCAAATGAAGAACATCTTACTGTGTTGAAGCTGCTACTTTATGGTTATGAAATGATGTTTGGCTTACAAATTAGCTTTTCAAAAAGTATCCTGATAGCTTTGGATCATAAGCAAGAATTTTAGTAGAATTGGGCTAGAATGATAAATTATGTGAGTGGAGAATTTCCTATAACATATCTTGGAATACCTCTTAGGCCAGGGAAACTTCATAGAGAGGACATGTTTCCTCTGATTAATAAAATTGAAGCAAGATTATCTATGTGAAAAAGTAAAACATTGTCCAAAGGTGAGAGACTTATTTTGTTAAATTCAGTATTGTCTGCACTACCTTTGTTTTGGATGTCATAATTTTTATTCCCTAACTGGATTGTTGAAAGAATTAACAAAGTAAGGAAAAGGTTCTTTCGGTCAGGAATTTCATATTTCAGTAGAGCTGCTACTAATTTAATCAAATGGGATTTGATTTGCAGATCAAAAGATTTAGGAGGAATGCGAGTGAAAAATCTTTATTTGATGAATAAAGTCCTTTTAGGTAAATAGTTATGGAAATGTCTTGATAACAATGTGACTCTATGGAAAGATTTTATCAAGGACAAATACTACAAGGATGGTGGAGTTATCTTCATGCAAAATTCCATAAAAATCTCAAATTTCTAGAGGAATATTTACAAAAATCCTGAGAGTTTCATGTTGAGTACTGCAGTTGGCATTGGAGATGGAGATAATACTTATTTTTGGTTAGATAATTGGGTCCAAAATGGTTCTCTGGCATCATTTTTTCCTAACAATTCCATTTCTCCTCATGTCCTTATGCTACTGTCAAATCTCAGCGAGTGATAATAGATCAAAGAAGGACATGGTGCATCCAATTTTCTAGGCAGTTAACTGCTGAATTAGTTTATAGATATTTGGAGCTTCTAAACTTGATTCAGAATGTAAGTTGCTCTCCTCATAAAGATAATAGAAAATGGAGATGGGATTCAAAAGGAAATTCTCTACTAAATCTTTTATATCTTACTATCTGATGGTGAAATAAAAGTCTCATACTCTGATATCTGGTATACAGTGGCTCCCCTCAAAATTAAAATTTTGTGTTGGTTAGCCATTATCGGGAAACTGAACACAAAAGATAGACTCATAAGGAAAAATATCCATGTTGATCCATTGTGTGTTCTATGTAGAAAGGAGAAGGAGTCTCATGACCATCTTTTCATTTATTGTGATTTTATTAAATCTGTGTGGTGCTCTCTAGCTCATAAATTCCAGGCTGATGGATTCCATGATAATTTGTGTGATATATGGGTTCACTGGAGAAGATTAGCTTTGCATAGAAAGCAGAAAAAAATATGGAATTCATACTTTTGTGCCTTAATTTGGTCAGTGTGGAGTGAGAGAAATAAAAGAATTTTCATGCATAAACACTCACATTCTTTAGATTTGTGGAAAAAAAATCAATCACTTTGCTATTTTCTAGGTTGATTATTCAAGTTGAAGAACGGGAAGAAGCATTACAAAGAACATGAGTGCTGCTGCTAGAGGATTGAATGCCGCTACTGATGGTCAAATTGAGCAGAATGAAGAAACTGCACGGTCAGATTCTGCTGCTGCATAATGTGTTGTCAATGATTAATCTAAGAATTCTAGATGTTTTGGATGTTATTAGCTTTCTGATATGTATATATATGTTGCTAATAGAAGTGTTATGATACAAAAAAAAAAGTTGTAAGTATAGATTATACTCTAAGACTGGGACTGTAGCCTTTAACTTTGTATTCAATCATTTTTTGAGTTTATGAAAGCGGTTAGGGGGGGTTTTTGGCTAGGACAAGTTGGGGCCAAGTGGGATAATTGTTCTAATGGAACAATTTTATCCCTTTGGGATATTTTGAGTGGGGTAAAGTGAGATAAGTTGGGATAATGGAATAATTTGAAGCTTTAATTTGACAATTCATGTGAGATAATTGATGATGTGACACCTTATTAAAATATAATATTTATTTATCAATTAAGTCTAAATTAATTTATTCAATTGGTTTAGTATATTATTTAGTATGTTCTTATAATATAATACATTATGTTATTATAATATAATACATTATTTTACTTTATACTAAAATATAATATGTTATATCATAATTACGAATTAATTATAACTATGTTTAATGTTATTAATTATTATATTATATTATATTATAGTATAATAATATGATATAGTATATAATAATTGATATAATACACTAACAATATAGTTAATATAATATTTCAATAATATAATATTAAATTTAATATAAACATAAATTTTATAATAGTTTGTTTTATTCAATATAATATTATTTAAAATATTATATTATTATTAAAATATAATATTATATTTTATGATAATTACTATAATTCAAATAGGATAATTGATGACATGACTCCTTATTAAAATATAATATTTATAATAACCACAATATACTATTAATATGTTAAATATTATTAATTAAAAATATTATTAATTAATATATTATATTATTTTAATTTTATATATAATATTATATATAATATCATACTTTAATATATAGTAGATTATTACTATTTTATTGTAGCAATAAAATATTATTTAATATTATAACTACCACAATGTTGACAATATATTTAAGACTATTAATTAATATAATAAAGTGTAATAGAAAATAGAAAATTATTATATAAATTAAAATATTCTATATAATAGAATATATTATCATATTAAATTATATTATAATATAATTAATATATTATTATATTAAATATATAAACACTAAATTATAATACAATATTTTATATCATAAAAATACTACAATAATATTTTTATTCTAACTAATAAATTATATGTTAAATAATATAAAGTAATATTATAATAATATAATACTAATATTATAATATATGAAATATAATTAACTAATATGTAATAATGATATATAATAATGTTATATTAGATAATATTATATAATATTTTATTATCTTATGTTATAGTGGAATTTTATAATATAATATAAGTAAGATATATTATATATTATAATACAATTAACTTATATTAGATATTTAATAAATTAATGCTTCAAAATTATCCAACTTTCTCCATGATTGTCCCAAAGTTAAGAATAGAGTAATTTTTGGAGGTTGGGACAAAAAATTTATATAGAAGTGGGATAATTTTGGAATAAATGGGGGCAATTATTCTAATCTCATTGTCCCAATGAATAACACCTTAAAGTGAAATCTCAATCTCATTGTCCCAATGAATAACACCATAAAGTAAAGTCCCAAAAATTATCCCACTTACCCTAAAATTACACCAACCAATAACCCCCCTTTAGGGATTCATGCCGTTGAGTTCCCATCCTTTATCTCAATAATAATAATAAAGAAAATATTAAAATAGCATATTATCACATTGGAGACAATATTTTTAAAAACAGTTTCAATTTATTATATTTTTCTTATTTTATTCATTAATTTTACGATTTTTTAAACTTTTTGGAAAAACTTTTGGAATAGTTTTTGGCGTTTTCGGAATTAAACAGGCGTGATGGGACAAATATGCAATAAATTTTATCACCGCCTACTTTCTCGCTGCTGTCGAACGATAATTCGATGCCGTCTGCTGGATTTATGGGGATGCTCATGCTCCCATGTTTGTTTGCTTCTGTTGGATTATTGAAGCGTGAGCTGACACAAGTCTGGCATTAATTAGTTTTCAAATACTTAGATACTAGCAAACCAAAAATAAATTATCTTATAGAGTTGGAATCAGTATTACTAATATTAAGCTTCTCTCCCCTCAAAAAAAAAATATTAAGCTTCTCTATTTGTGAATCACCAGCTATGTCCAATGGATGAGATCGGTTAAAAAATTCTCATTTAAACATTAGATATTAGATAGAACCTATGCTTGCATTACATCATTAAATATTAGATGGTAACATACTACAGGAGTTGTGCTACTATTATACTACTAATCATATAGGACTCATGAAAACTCATAATTTATCGTTGCAATTTACAAAAAAGTCCTAATTTTTTGTGAGTAGTTGTACAATAATTGTATAACTATTGTGTATAGTTATCACTATTCAGTTAGATAAGTTACATCTATTCATCTCATTATGTAGGGCACTGTTCTACTATTAGTTTTTTGTTAATCTTTTCAGTAAATACATACTAAAACAAAATGCACGGATAAATTTTATTTATTTATTACCATTTATGGAAGTCCATCACTTAATGTCGGATCTATAAAGATAATGTTATTCAGGATGTTATTTAGTGAACTATTTTATACCAAAATCTAATAGAGGCTATGGTTTAATGGAAGAGAATGATAAAAAAGGGGTTTTGTTTCTAGGCCCAAAAGTTTACCCCGATTTATCAAAACCCAATAACTTTTATTTGTATCCTTGAACCCAAATAACTTTTGTATTTGCCTCCAATCCCAAATTGTATAATTTATAGATAGAGTATATTGTATTGATACATTAATATGGTTAAAACCTCAAAATAGCCCTGTCCCTTTAATTTCAATCTGTTTTTATCTCTCCTCTTCTTTCCCGTTATCATCCTCTTCCCAATCCGCAAACCCCCAAAAAGAAAAAAAAATCGCTCCTCCGCCGTCCGCCGCTCCTCCGTCGTCCGCCTCTCCTCCTCCGTCCGCCGCTCATCCGCCGCCCTAATCGAGAAAACCATCGTCTCGTCCGCCGCTCCTCCTCCATCCGTCACTCCTCCGCCGCCCCGTCGAGAAAACCGCCCGTCTGTCCGCGCACCTCCTCGTCCATGGCTCCTCCGCCGCCCTAATTGAGAAAAACCCTCTTGTCCGCCGCTCCTCTTCTTCACCGTCTCTTCTCCGAGCCCTAATCAAGAAAGCGCGTCTGGTCCACAGCTCCTCCTCGTCCCGTGTTCCTCATGACCCTGTCGAGAAAACCATCATCTCGTCGCCGCTCCTCTTCTTCCCTGTCTCCTCTCCAAACCCTAATGTATGTATATTCATTCCACTTCATGAAAATTATTTTTAATTTTCTCAACCATGTCGAGAAAATCTAATATTTTCATTCTAAAAGTCCGTTTTGTTCTACTTAATGTGTAGATAATAAATCATCATAAAAGAATGCAACTTTTTTATATTTTTGGTCGTTTAGATGGTGTAGCTCTCTTAATAGTTTGGACTTTGGATTGGGTTTGAAAATGCTTCATCCTGCAATTTGCGGATGAGGAATTGAGACATAATCTTAGAGGGTATTGTTTTTCTTCTAATTTTTCTCTTCACAAAAAACCACAGCTTATGAATGTATGAACTTCTTGCAACTGCCAAGAATTTAAGATGATGCTGATTGATGAAGTAACTTCAATTTTAATAAATTAATCTCATACTTGGGCTTCTTACAGATCCAAACTTCATCTGGACTGTTGGATTCAAAGAATTTGCTCACCCTGCCACAGAAACTTCCTTTTCCTTGCAGTTGCTATGTTTAGTTTTGTATTTAAAATTAGTGCTTTGGTTGCTGAAAAAGAACTCAAGCTTTGTTTGAATATTATGGTCAAGATCCTGTTGTAAAGATAGAAGCAAACTTGAAGAAGAACAAGTGCAAGTCTCCAAATGATAATACAACCATAGTCGAAATGGATCCGGGGAGTTTCAGGACATTCGATTTAGGATCCGGGGAGTTTCAAGCTTTGTTGAGTTTGTGTTTTGAAGTTTGAATTGTGTGTTTGATATCCAATGCTATTGGTTTCTTTGTGGTTGTATGTGTTGGAAGGGGTGATTACCCCTAAATTACTTTGTGTAAATGAAAGTTATGGATTTACTTTGTAATTTTAAACCTTGGAGTATGTAGTCTTTATATGTTTGTATATGGTGTAGGATCTCGGCTCGTGGTTGTGGGGAGTTTCTTTGGTTGTATGTGTGCGGCTTTCCTCAGCCGCCTATGGCCCATTCTTTCATGTGATTGCTAGTTGCAGACATGTTCGCATTTGTTGTGCTCCTATTGTATTTTGATTGATCTAATTTATTCCAAATTGTTGGAGAAACCTCTGAGCATGCATTACTATGTCTAACCTGATCATATGTTTTCGTGGTTTGCCTATATATTAGGCATTTGATTACTTGTTGATGTAGAGCTAGTTCTGTGACTTGATCTGCTCTCTTTGGGCTCTTATGATCTCTGAGTGATCACTGATACCTTGGTTTTTTTGGTTGAAAATTGAAATTAGAATATTTGTGTCTTTGATTGTTGTTGGCGGTCTTTGTTTTATATTGACAGCTTTTGGTGTATATACATGATCTGATGGGATGAAGTTGAATGTAACTGGTTCTATGAATTAACCATGAGTGAGGATGAAGTGAATTTTTGAAATGTGATGTTTCTTACTGCATCCTATGAATCATCTGGTTGCTTCTTATATTAAGCTGGTGCAAGGCCTTGAATCCTATGAATCATCGATAACTTCTCAGAGCTGTGTTGTAACTGAAAGTATAGCGGTAAAATTGAAAGTATAGAGGGAAAGTATGAAAGTATAGCGGGAAAAACTAAAAGTATAGCGGGATACTCTAAAAGTATAGCGGGATAATATGAAAGTATAGCGGGATACTATGAAAGTATAGCGGGATAATCTGAAAGTATAGCGGGATACTCTGAAAGTATAGCGGGATAATATGAAAGAATAGCGGGATACTCTGAAAGTATAGCGGGATAATCTGAAAGTATAGCAGGATAATATGAAAGTATAGCGGGATACTTTGAAAGTATAGCGGGATAATCTGAAAGTATAGCGGGAAAAACTGAAAGTATAGCGAGATAATCTGAAAGTATAGCTGGAAAAACTAAAAGTATAGCGATAATATGAATGGATAGCGGATAATATGTAAGTATAGCGTCATACCAAATACATAAGTAAACAATCATACAAAACGTATAACAAACATAAATCTTACATTGATCCAAAAGTACGGCACTTACACAAAATATGGCACTTTCACAAAAGTATGGCATGTACTACAAAAGTATGACACTTACACATTACAAAATTAGATTATAAAGCCAATTTAGTCTGTCGGTTGTCTACATGTTCTACGGTTGTGACCATCTTGTTGACATCTACTACACTTTAACTCTTTATGGGGATTCAATCATGAAGGAATGCGCTTTGTTCTTGGTCTTCCATGAAGAATTGTTGTTGTTGGCGGCCGAATCACTATAACTCCCATTGACATTTAATTTCAAAAGTGATTATTTCCTCTAAAACTGGCCAATGCACGCATAATTCTTCATCCATCTATATTTGTCACAAAAATAAATAAATTTATAAATAATTTCATAAACAAATTTATGAATAATTTCATCAAAGATTGACAACTAAAATTAAATTTAACTAACAATAAAATGAGTGGTTGAGAAATAATTTTCATGAATAAAATGTGAAATAATAACATGAAATTATTAATGTGAAATAATAATGTGAAATTAATGAATGGTTGAGAAATAATTTTCATGAATAAAATGAGAAATTAATGTGAATTAATAATGTCAAATTATGTGAAATTAATGAGTGGTTGACTAAAATCAAATTTAACTAAAATTTCATCAAAGATAACAAATTTAACTACTTTTTATGAATTCATGAAAATTAATGGAACATAATTTTCATAGTTGACTAAAGTACAAAATTATACCTTCAATCAAAGTGATGAATCTCCACCAAAATTAAGCAACCATACCCTATGCATTAATGGGTTTAGAAGAATGGTTGAGAATTCATTGATAGGTTTAGAAGAGTGGATGAATGAAATAATGGATGAGAGAGGGGAATTAATTGAGAAATTAAGAGAGAGAGAGAGAGAGAGAGAGGGAGAGGGAGAGGGGAATTAAATGGGAAATTAAGAGAGAGAGAGAGAGAGAGAGAGAGAGAGAGAGAGAGAGAGAGAGGGAATTAAATGGGAAATTAAGAGAGAGAGAGAGGGGACTGAATATATCTCTGCCAAGGAAGCAGGAGAACCAGTTTTCCCTCTCCCCTAATTTCCCAATTTATATAAGTTTTTCAAATATTATTTAAGAGCCCCACATAAATAAGAACCCAAAGATATGAGAGAAGGGCAAAATTGGATTTTTTAAATTTATGGGGGGACCACATATGTATGTATTGTATTTTAGAAGTTGGGTTTAGAGGCAAATACGAAAAGTTATTTGGGTTCAAGGATACAAAAAAGTTCTTGGTTTTTTATAAATCGGGGTAAACTTTTGGGGCTAGAAACAAAACCCCTAAAAAAAATCTACCACAAACTTAGAGTAAAACGTTTCAAAAATTCTGTATGCTAAGGAGTAAATTGTATGTACTTTGAATGCATCACTATATGATAGCACTGCAATGTACTTCTTGTTATCCTAACTTAAACTACATAATTTATCTATATATCCCACTTTCAAAATATTATCTTTCATCATCCCAGTAAATTATTCCACTATTAAAAATTATCCCAATTTGAATAATTATTTCTCATTAAAAGTTTCCCTTCACTGCTCTTTCTAATTTTGTTGGACTTTTTAGAAGCTTTGAAATCGAAAATCAGAAGTTCTTACTTTAGTACTTCCACATGTTTTCCTTAGGCAATTACTAAACTTATAAGGTCTAATATGCTAAAACCTTAACCCCCCATTAAAAAATATTTTCTTTTGTGGTATATGTTATTTTCTCATATATCTGACCTGTGCCATGATTGTGACATGAGCCGGGTTTGGATATAACATGTCATTTTCACCCGAATCCGAACTACACCCATTCGCACTTATAAATATAAAACTTTAGCTATTCGCATGATACAAAGTGACTTCAAAGGAAACCTCTCCCCCCCTCCTCATGGAATCTAGTCTTCTTCTCCATCATGGAGGCCTCAACCCTCTCATAACAACAAGGAAACAAGCACATACCTTCGCCGCAGGGCTTCAGAGGCCCACCCGCAGCCCGAAAGGAAAATATCCTTATCGGGTTTCTGCAGTCATCACAAAACCCGTCAGCCCAACGGAAGAGAAGAAGACGGTGTACAATGATAACTGGTTTGATCGTCTTGCCATTCATCACCTCTCTCAAAGTGTTCAAGCCGCAACGGGTTTGGATCATCAGTCTGAGTTTAATTAATTGTTATTAGTATCGTTTGGTTAATTGCACATAGCCCCCGCTTAGTATATGTCATACCCAGATATATATATTCCCCTGTGAGTGAAATCTTTTGACTCTTTTATTTCAGTGGATGGATCTATCTATTTGCCAAAAACAAAAACAATCAATATCTCAGGTAAAAAGGTCAAGAAAATCACTCACAGAGGTCATTTGTTCTATATCAAATTTAAGATGTAATAGTGCAATGCACCCCTAAGAGGTGGCCTAGTGGTTGGGACTTGGGGTCTTGGCTCACAAAGTCAGTGATCAATCCGTGTCTATGACATATCTATTTTTAATTTTCAATTGTTAGGTATTGCAATATTTGTTCTATTCACCTGGACCTGGTGAGTTTACTGGTGATCGGTTACACGGTTCTAAACCGAAAGTATTTCTCATGAGCTCCCCTTAGAGCTCTTGCCAGGTACTTGATCCTTCCAGCCAAAATCCCTCGTGTTCCTCGCATCAAAAAGGAAAAAATAAAAAATTAAAAATAGCACTATAACCCAATACTACACAGGGTATATGGCAATTAACCCTTTACTATTGCCAGGTAATTATGCTATTAATTATGTTAATTTTTTGTAGGTTTGAGGAATGAAAAGGAAGGGTATGATAGCTTGATAGAGGCTGCGAGCAAGGCAGCGAGGAATTTCGATGCGAAAGATCAGCAAATGTTGGTGATTGAGGCTCTGAAGAAGGCTTTCCCTAAACCAATTCTTGGAATGGTGAGCTTAATAATCAAATGTTCTTTTCTTGTCTCCTGTTTCTGATTTAAACATTAGCTAGACAATGATCTTTCTTGTTTGAGGTTCTTGTTTTGCAAATACATCCATAATTAATGAGATTGAAAGCTCTTTCAGTGTTAACCTCTGCTGGTTAACTTTTTTCTTTTTAGCCAATTCTTTGATCACCCTCCTAATTGCTCAGGTATATAACATTTTCCTTAGGAGCGCCTTGTATCCATTCAGTTCAGTTATAATTTGATATATAAAAAACCATGAGATGATTCTCTCGGGGATTTAAAAAAAAATTTGTCCTCTTTAGACTAAAAATACACAGAGATGGAACTAAATCTAATCAAATTGAACATTGACTTTTCATATTTACATTAATCTAATTTCTTGGCATCTAAGCACAAATTAGAATTTAACTTCTTCAACTTCAAATTTCAAGTACAAGTTTTTTAGTATTCGTTGAATAATAAAGCATGTTTAGTTGATTTATAATAGGTATAGCTCTCATACCTCCATCAAAATTCATGTAATGGGTAATGCTTGAAGCACAATACCCTCAATTTATACAATAGAAAGCCTAGTAAAGTTGGATGTTGACTTGTGCAGATAAGAGCTGTCACACCCCCATCAAAATTTTCAAGGGAATATTTTGCCGTCTTCACCACAGTATTTTTCCATGGTTAGTTGGAAAATGCGAGGTACTTCCTAATGCTTTTAAATTTCAATTAATAAACTTGAATATGCTACGATGTTTTTTATGTAAATTTTTTGTATTCTGAAGTCAATATTAATGTTATGGTACAAGGTTAGAGAGTCTGAATTCCATGGAAGAAAAGAAAAGAATGTTGTCTACATTCCCAAGTGCAGGTACTCTTTTAATGAAAGCCGTCCAAATAAATCTAATTCATTTATGGACATCATAAACTTCAACAAAAAATGATTAGAGCATGGGTAACTACAGTATAACTTTTCTCATACAATAAATAAATGCAATTTCTAATGATGATTCCAATTCATCCTCAACTACTTAAACTTGAGAAGGCATAATAAGTTTTTCGTTTCTTTTTTCTTTTTGCTACTAAATATGTTAGCAACTTGCAGTTGAAAATGTACCATGAGTCTCAGTGGAGATAAGCGAAGAGTGACTGTAAGTAATTTGTTGAAACTTGGCAGGTTTTTGGAAGGAACCAATTGTGCAGGAATGTGTACTAATCTATGCAAGATTCCATCTCAGAAGTTCATCAAGGACTCACTTGGCATGCCTGTTCACATGTCTCCAAGTAATTTATTTTTTTTCTTTCTCTCTTGCTGAAACAGTATAAGAAAGTAAAACATAATGCCATTATAGCGATGAAAAATCCATACAAACGTTGTAGATTGATCAATAATCCCAAATATTTTAATAGCAATTAGAAAAGGAGAAGGAAAATTTCTCAAAAGCCCCGGAAGTTTGCTCATTTTGAGATAATCTAAAATGTACGGAAACGTCACTTAACCCTCGATTAAACATTTGCAGTTTTTGAGTCTATTTTCATAAAACATTTTAGAGGTTGGTGGTAAAGATTTTTGAGATTAAGTGACACTTTCATTTTTAGAGTTATCTCAAAATGGACTAAACTTCTTTAGGGTGGGGGTGGATGGGAAATTTACCCAAAAAGAGAAGGAAAACTCTGCAAGATATTTCCTTAGCTAGCTCCTCTTTGTGGATTAAGCCCAGTGAGAAAGGCACACTTAAGCTTCGGATGAAACAAATGATAATTCCAGTAAGAAAATTAACATTATTAATCCGGAACGAGAAGTGAATACAATAATGTTATATGATACATTAATCAGCCGATATGTTGGCTCATATGTTCTTTTATATGTCTTGTTGCTAGGGTTGGGCACGGACCGGTTCGAACCACGGGCCGAACCAGCCCGGCCCGGTTTGGGTCTAAACCCGACACGGCCCACACCGGGCCGGGCCCAACCCAATCCACATCGGTGGTGGTTCATGGGCCAAGTTGGATTTTAATCCAGATCCGGGACAAAGAAGCAGGCCCGGTCCACCATAGACTCGGCCCAGCCTAGCTCGACCCAAATTTAATTATAAATATTTATTTTTTAAGTCAAAAATAAATGGGCCTCAAGCAGTTAGGTATTCCGTCAAATTCGAACTACGTATATCTTTGTGTTTGCAATATTTTTCTGTGTGATGTTTATTTTTGTACAACATATATATATATATATATATATATATATATATAGAAAATATTGTATATGAGGTGGCGACTCATTTTTAAATAAAATTTCTAAGAGATAGCCATGTGGTGAGACCCACCTTCCTAGTCACATCAAAAGGTGTGGATCTCACCACTCAATCTTTGGTAGCTCATTTAGTAAACCTGAGCCACCACCTCATATCCATCATTCCTATATATATATATATATATATATATATATATATATATATATATATATATATATATATATATATATATATATATATATATATATATAGATGAGCTCTTATAAACTTAAGTGCATAGGAGGCCTTGTACACCAAACTTTTATCCACTCATCTTGCCTTGAGATTTGTGATGCACAAATCTCAAAGTGGCCTTTATATCTTTCACGGATCCCAAAGTAAGATGAGTGGTTAGAAAAGTTGGTGCACCACTATTCATTATGAACTTAAGTTCATAGGAGCCTTATATATATATATATATATATATATATATATATATATATATATATATATATATATATATATATATATATATATATATATATATGAGCTCTTATAAACTTAAGTGCATAGGAGGCCTTGTACACCAAACTTTTTATCCACTCATCTTGTATTTAGATTTGTGCCATCAAGAGATGCACAAATCTCAAAAGACTCTTCATATCTTTCATGGATCCTAAGGCAGCATCAATGGATAAAAAAGTTGGTGTATGACTATTTCCTATGCACTTAAGTTTATAGGAGCTTTCCAATATACATAAAGAGTTTGAAATAGAAAAAAATAAATTAAATATAATTTTATAGATTTGAATACAAAGTTAATATAGTTTAGAAATAAAAAATAAAAAAAAGTAGTAAAAAACCCATGGGTCGACCCATGATCCATGAAGTGTGGTAGGGCCCGGCCTGGCATGGAATGAGATCGTGAGCGGTGGGTCCAACTCGACCCGGATCAAAAAGTAGGCCCGACCCATTTTGACTCGTGAGGGCCCGAGTTAGAGCAGGCCTGGCTTGAACCCGGCGGGTCGAGTCACGGGACTGAACCAGCTTGACCCACGGCCACCCCTACTTATTATGAAACAATATAGTCTTGTAATATTTTCTATCAAAAATTCCGGCCCTGTGATATTTTTTTAGAGAAATTCTAGTAGTCGCTTTTCCCTTTATGTCTCGTTTGGTATGCGAGAATGGAGTCAAGTGAGAATGAAACGAATGTAGGAATGGAATGGAATTAATGTGGGAATGGAATGTTCATTCCCATTCTCATGTTTGGGGCGATTAGAGAATTAAGTGGGAATATCTTTAAGAAGGGTATATCCGAAATTTATCTTATTATTTTCATTCTCACTTAAGTGAGAATATCAATTCCTTGATAACTCCTTGGGATTAGCAATTCCCACATTAAGTGGGAATTGATGAGAAGTGGGAAAGACATTTCTAACATCCAAAAACACTTCATGTTTGGTAAGCATGAATAAGAAGTTGGAATTACATTCCATTCCCACTCATTCCCGCGTACCAAACAAGGCGTAAGTGAGTTTCTACGAGTGGTTAGTGATCCTTAACATATATTATTTATACTTTTGTATGCTTAGATTTCATTAAGTATATTTATATTATATTTTCAGACATTATATTATCTATGTACATAATTCTATATGGCACTCTGATATTTACTATAAATCCCGGATATTTCCTCGATATCTGCAACGCGACATATGCAACCCGATATGAACTTTTACCGTTCAATATTTTCCTTTTATCCAATATTTAAGATCTTGATTGTATAGAAGGCGGAAAAATTTTCTTGCATATATAACATAAGTAAATCCATGATAAAAACCTAGCAGAATGACCAAGCTCTTCGTAGAAACTATCAAGTTGTGAATAGCTTAAGAACATTAAATATGGAAGGGTCAACTTGAAAAGTTTGAATTTAAGGGTGTTGGGGGCCACAAGGAAACCACTACGTATGTAACAAGATTGAAACCATTGAGACTCTTGCTTGAACTTTTATAATATACAAGTCAGGAGGGCACGTGCAATGCACGTGCCGGCTGCATCCTATTTTAGGCAAAAGAGTGCTACGATTCTTATATAAATAGAAGTTAAATATGGAGATGTTATGCATACATACAAAAGCTATATTCACAAAACCTATATGTGAAAAAAAGAATTATATGCAACCTTGACAACAATATTCAATATATTAAGTTTAATTGTTAACTTTTTGAACTTGTTTCAAATAGAGTCAATGCCTAAGAGTTTCAAAATTTTTACATTGCTACATTTTATTGTCACTTAATATATGAATATAGTGTATTTTTAAACTAAATGTTTAAACTTTTTTTTTATATCGATGTCATCGTATCACGAGTAGTAAATGAGTTTCTTGCCTACACACCCAAATTTTTATCTTAATTTATTTTTAAGATGACTCACCTACGGAAAGGGTTTATGTCTATGAACCCAAAGTCTTATCCTCTTTTTAGTTTTAAACCCATCCACTTTTGAAGTATAGCCGAACACAAAATCTTGAATTAATTTTAAATCCATTATCTAGTTCAACAGTTTAGAATACAATATAAGTTGCTATGTTATTTGTTCTGAGTGGTTAATATAAAGTACACTTTTAAACCAAATTGCTTAGACTGTTAATTTTTGACATTTTCACAATGGTGTCGCAGCAACGTGTAGATCAATTTTGTTCGTTCTCTATCTAAAGCCAAGTTTCTTTCTTCATGTTGACTTGTGCCATCTTCTCTTCTTATTTAATCGCCTTATCTGTCTTCTTCCTTCCTATTGCACTGAGAGTCAGCCTTGTTCTTGCTATTGCTATCCTCAATTGGAGTCGGCGGAGGAGGAGAACAAATAATCCATTGATGCAGGGCTAAAGGGGCCGCTTTTTGTGCTGTGAGCGAGCCTGCTCCTTCTAGTTTAAGCGCCATGAATCTCGATCAGGAAGCAGAGAGAAGGTCAAGATTAGTTGGATTGGTCTTCACTTCCAGCGGGGTTTGTGTAGAACAAAGGCAGTAGTAAGACCGAAAAGTAGGGGTGTCCAAGCAGTAGGCTGGCTGGCCCGGCCATCGAGGGGTTCGTGGGGCAAAGGGGTACAGGACCTTGAGGGCAGGCGAGCAGAACGTGAGCACGATTATTTTTTATTTTTTATTTTGCTTAAAAATTATTTTTTTATTAAAAAAATGAAATTTCAAGAGTAATTAAAAATAAAATATGCGAAATTTTGATAAAAATGGTTTAGATCAAATTAATTCACATATAGAAAAACTAAAATTGCTTCAAGTTTTATTTATCTCAAAACACAAACTTCAAGTATATATAAGTATACATTAATGACCATATCATACTATAATTATATATAGTATACATTAGAAATATATATGTAAGTATATATAAGTATATATTAATAACAATATACACTTAAAATATATATAAGTATACATTAATGACCATATCATACTATAATTATATATATATATATATATATATATATATATATATATATATATATATATATATATATATATATATATATATATATATATATATATATATATATATATATATATATATATATATATATATATATATATATATATATATATATATATATAATATAAAATTAAAAGCAGAATTGAGGTAGAGACTCAGTCGGGCTTCACCACCTCGGCCCAGGCAGAGACTGAGGCAAACATTCCGGGTTTTTAGAACTTGACCAGGGCGAGGTGGGAGTTCGAGGCAGTAGGGTTCAGAGCTTGGCCGGTCCGACCTCAAACTCGTTTGGACACCCCTAGGCTATAAGTCGGTGAGTAAATGAAGTGTTGTGGGCCCCAATGGATGAGGTTTGGCCTTCGTTAGACGGTGCAAATTTAAATGACCCACAACAGCGAAAGATAAGAAGGAAACAAACTCCACCGCATCCACACGATTAAGCTAGCATCATGTGGGTCCCTCCCAAGCAGGACGACACAAACAAAACATACAGGAGAGCGTTAGGCTCTTTTATTATAGAGTATGATATATTCACATCACCAGATCACCTCTCAAATTAAGCATATAAACCACAATAGAAAAGGCTATGACCTCTCCCCTTGTGTCACAATGGACGGAGGCATTTAGCAGTGGCCATTGTTTCATTCAACAAATTTCTTATGCATGTCTTCCACTTAAATTCATGCCTTTCAAATTTGTCATATCTCACTCATTACAAGCACTTTGGTAGCATTATTGACCAAACCTAGATACTTGCCAATAAAAATAAATAAATAAATAAAATAATAATAAAGAAAAAGATTGAAGTTTCATTTCATTAGAGAAAGAAAAGAGTTAGGGTAAATTACACTAAACCCCAAGAACTTTCAATATTGTGGAGTAAACAATAACTTTCAATATCACACTAAACAGCCAATAACTTTTACAGAAACCCCCAATATCTTTTGGGTTGATTACACTAAACCCCCAATAACTTTCAAAATATCTTTTTATGTTGTTTTTTGTTTCTAATTTATGGGAACCGCAAAACATTGAAAGTTTTGGGGTTTAGTGTAATTTACCCAAAGTGTTAATTGAACACTCACCCAATAACTTTCAAAATATCTTTTTGTTTTTTTGTTCTAATTTATAAGGGTTTACCGCAAAACATTGAAAGTACTTGCCCAAAGGGTTAATTGAACATACACCGCTTTGTATCTTCACTGTTTTGAACTTACTACCCTTGCAGTTTCATTGCTGTAGATTCACCTCCTGGGTTAGTTTTCGACTCATAGACTAACTAATTTCGCCCGGGACAATATCCAAAAAAAAGAAAAGATAACACACCGAGGGTCTATCTTCATTGTGTAATTAACTCAAAAAATGATAGCTCTAACATAGAATTGCTGAATTGTTGTAAATTTCAGATTTTGAAGACATGAGTTGCGAGATGATCTTCGGGCAGGAGCCACCTAAAGACGATCCAGCATTGAAGCAACCTTGCTATAAGAAATTATGTATGATTTCAGTACCGTATATAGAACTAGACATTTGTCCACAACATGATCAATATAGTTCTTTTCATTCTTTGACTAATTTTATTGCTTTTCTGATTCATTAATGCAGGCGTAGCAAAGCAAATACATGGAGTGAATTGCCCCAGCTGATAGATATTATACACACATTTAGCCTTACCTACTTAAAATAAAAATATAATATTGTATTTCAAGATGTTCTAGACCAATTCTTACCTAAGATTGTGATCAAACATTTGTCCCCTTGTTTTAATTCTTCTTTTCTTTTCTTTATACTGTTATCGACTCATCATAAAAGCCAAATATTCCTCGAGACATTTTAATGATATTGTAATCCTATAAGTATTTGTCTTGCTATGTTTGGTCCATTTTTTCCTATTAGGTTACCAATTACTAGATTATCTCCCCTAGGTAAAGATTCTCTATATTCTTGATTGTAAAGAGCTTCTATAATTGGTTACATGGATTAATAACATTGGCTGGTTTAGTGGGTCCCATGATTAAAAGATCTTTTTATATAATTTAAATAAAGAATACCACTCGTGTGGTTCATGGAATGAGGAGATCTGATTGGTGATTGTAGAGTCTCTCTACAACTAAGGATGTAGAGAACTGTTGTCCCTTTTAACCGGATGATATTGTGCTTTTACAAGTAAGAAATGCAAGTTGTCATAGATTACTCCTAGCTAGGTTAGCTGTAAGTTGAAGGAAAAAATAGACCCAAATGGTAGAATGCAAACTTATAGCAAAGCCCATTGAACAGAAAATGGTGCAAATATAGCATTTTATTTTTATTTTTATTTTTGGGAAATTTATGAGTCTGATAAAAGCGAGTGTAGATCCCCTCAGAATCAAGTGTATAGGTGGTTTTATGCGGGACTTGGAACGAGCGATGCGTGTACAAATTGGCATGAATCCTAATGAATGGGCTAAATCTCTTCTACCACAACGAGCAAAATTAACCCGCGCGTTGCCGCGACATTTATGTGAATAAGCCAAAAAATAATGGTTAAGCATTTTGCTTAGAGAATTCTTTTTGAATTTGTGAAAAAAAATGTTTTTGGGAGTTGTAATATAGATAATTAGTTAATTTTAAATAAATCCCTCAACTCGTTGAATTTGTTATTAGGTCTCACGATTTTTTAATCTTTTTCAAATTAATGACTCAGGTTATTACTTCTACTCTTTATTAGAGGGACTCTTTTCTAAATAATTTAAGAACTGAAGGATCTAATATTAATTTTAATTATTTGAGGGGTCAATTTCTAAATGAGTTAAGAATCTGCAGGACATGATAGCACTTTTCATGATTTTGAGGGATTTGTTTCAAAATATAAGAGATGTAAGACATTAATATTGGGAGAAAAAAAGTTGAAGTACATGATTTTCAAAATAAATGGGGTAAACTTTGAGTCTATTAGTTAAAATAAAAATTGAACTTTTTTAAGCAGATAGGCATCGAAATCGTGAACTTGCTATTTGTGTTCTGTATTCCAAAACTTTTTAAATTAGTCCCTCAAGTTAATAGAAATGATATTACGTCCTCTAATTCTCACTATCTTTTAAAATTAATCTCTCTAGTTGTTGCTTCTACTTTTATTAAAGGGAGTAATTTCAAAATAACTTTTAAGAATTAAGGAACCTAATATCAATTTAATGATTTGAGAGATCAATTTCTAATTAACTTAAGAATTGTAGAAGTTAATAACAATTTTCATGATTTGAGGGATTAATTTCAAAACATGAAAGATTTAAAGGCCTAATAAAATTAAGAGATGCTATTATGTCTCTAAATCTCTTAGTCTTTTTAAATTAATCTCTCTAATTGTTGCTTCTACTTTTCATTGAAAAGAATAATTTTAAAATAACTTTTAATAATTAAGGAACCTAATAGCATTTGTAATGATTTGGGTGAGGGATTAATTTCTAATTAACTCAAGAATTGAAAGGCTTAATAACAATTTTCATGATTTGAGGGATTAATTTCAAAACATGAAAGATTTAAAGGACTCATATTGAAAAGAATGTTTTAAGTAAACATAAAAAATAAATTGGAAAGTTTTGAGGGATTGAACCCAGGACCAAGATTAATTTCTAATTAACTTAAGAATTGTAAGACTTAATAATAATTTTCGTGATTTGAGGGATTATTTTAAAACATGAAAGATTTAAAGGACTCATATTGAAAGGAATTTTTAAAGCAAATATTTAAAAAAAAAAGGAAAGTTTGAAGGAATCGAACAGGGACCTAGTGAGTTCATACGAAAGGATTGTACCAACTGAGATATTTAACATTCGTAATAAATTACCTATCTTATATATATATATAATTATTTTACAGTAGCTATGAAAAGAATTTCTACAGTTGTAGACCCAATAACTTTAGTATATGCGAGCAAAATTGACCCGTGCATTGCCGCAACATTTGTGTGAAGAAGCCAAAAATAATGGTTAAGCATTTTGCTTAGAGAATTCTTTTTAATTTGTGGATAAAAATATTTTTGGGAGTTGTAATATAGACAATTAGATAATTTCAAATAAATCCCTCAACTCGTTGAATTTGTTATTAGGTCTCACAATTTTAGTAATCTTTTCAAATTAATGACTCGGTTATTACTTCTACTCTTTATAAGAGTTATAAGTCAAGAATATTGGGGAAAAAAGAAAGAGGCTAGAGTAGATGGATTTCAAAATAAATGGGGTAAATTTTGAGTCCGTTTGTTAAAATAAAAATTAAACTTTTTTCTTTTAAGTAGATAGGCATTGAAATCATTAAAATTACTATTGCATCCTTATATTCCAAAATTATTTTGAAATTAGTCCCTCAAGTTAATAGAAATATTATTATATCCTCTAATTCTAGCAATATTTTTAAATATATAAAGATTTAACTTTAGTAAATTCTACTTTTATTGAAGGAAATAATTTCAAAATAACTTTTAAATATTAAGGAACCTAATATCAATTTAAGGATTTGAGGGGTTAATTTCTAATTAATCTAAGGAGTGTAGAACTTAAGAACAAGTTTCATTATTTGAGGGATAAATTTCAAAATATGAAAGATCATATTGGGGCAAAAATATAAGGGTCGCAGGAGTCAAACCCATAACCCGAGAATCAATGGCTTACCGTCGCTCCAATTGAGCTACTTAACTTTTGTGCTACTTTGGCTTCACCATTTTATATATAAATATTTGTATTGTAGCTATGACAACACTTTCTACAGAGGAAAACCCAATAACTTTAGTATATATATAAATACAAATATAAATTCTTAGCTCCTTGTTTTCCAATATAAATTCTTAGCTCCTTGTATTTATATTTATATAAATACAAATATAAATACAAATATAAATTCAGATTTGTTTCAAAATATAAGAGATGTAAGACATTAATATTGGGAGAAAAAAGTTGAAGTACATGATTTTCAAAATAAATGGGGTAAACTTTGAGTCTATTAGTTAAAATAAAAATTGAACTTTTTTAAGCAGATAGGCATCGAAATCAATGAACTTGCTATTTGTGTTCTGTATTCCAAAACTTTTTAAATTAGTCCCTCAAGTTAATAGAAATGATATTACGTCCTCTAATTCTCACTATCTTTTAAAATTAATCTCTAGTTGTTGCTTCTACTTTTATTAAAGGAGTAATTTCAAAATAACTTTTAAGAATTAAGGAACCTAATATCAATTTAATGATTTGAGAGATCAATTTCTAATTAACTTAAGAATTGTAGAAGTTAATAACAATTTTCATGATTTGAGGGATTAATTTCAAAACATGAAAGATTTAAAGGCCTAATAAAATTAAGAGAGATGCTATTATGTCTCTAAATCTCTTAGTCTTTTTAAATTAATCTCTAATTGTTGCTTCTACTTTTCATTGAAAAGAATAATTTTAAAATAACTTTTAATAATTAAGGAACCTAATAGCATTTGTAATGATTTGGGTGAGGGATTAATTTCTAATTAACTCAAGAATTGAAAGGCTTAATAACAATTTTCATGATTTGAGGGATTAATTTCAAAACATGAAAGATTTAAAGGACTCATATTGAAAAGAATGTTTTAAGTAAACATAAAAAATAAATTGGAAAGTTTTGAGGATTCGAACCCGTGACCAAGATTAATTTCTAATTAACTTAAGAATTGTAAGACTTAATAATAATTTTCGTGATTTGAGGGATTATTTTAAAACATGAAAGATTTAAAGGGCTCATATTGAAAGGAATTTTTAAAGCAAATATTTAAAAAAAAAAGGAAAGTTTGAAGGAATCGAACAGGGACATAGTGAGTTCATCTGAAAGGATTGTACCAACTGAGATATTTAACATTCGTAATAGATTACCTATCTTATATATATATATAATTATTTTACCGTAGCTATGAAAAGAATTTCTACAGTTGTAGACCCAATAACTTTAGTATATGCGAGCAAAATTGACCCGCATTGTCAGCAACATTTGTGTGAAGAAGCCAAAAATAATGGTTAAGCATTTTGCTTAGAGAATTCTTTTAATTTGTGGATAAAAATATTTTTGGGAGTTGTAATATAGATAATTAGATAATTTCAAATAAATCCCTCAACTCGTTGAATTTGTTATTAGGTCTCACAATTTTAGTAATCTTTTCAAATTAATGACTCGGTTATTACTTCTACTCTTTATAAGAGTTATAAGTCAAGAATATTGGGGAAAAAAGAAAGAGGCTAGAGTAGATGGATTTCAAAATAAATGGGGTAAATTTTGAGTCTGTTTGTTAAAATAAAAGTTAAACTTTTTTCTTTTAAGTAGATAGGCATTGAAATCATTAAAATTACTATTGCATCCTTATATTCCAAAATTATTTTGAAATTAGTCCCTCGAGTTAATAGAAATATTATTATATCCTCTAATTCTAGCAATATTTTTAAATATATAAAGATTTAACTTTAGTAAATTCTACTTTTATTGAAGGAAATAATTTCAAAATAACTTTTAAATATTAAGGAACCTAATATCAATTTAAGGATTTGAGGGGTTAATTTCTAATTAATCTAAGGAGGGTAGAACTTAAGAACAAGTTTCATTATTTGAGGGATAAATTTCAAAATATGAAAGATCATATTGGGGCAAAAATATAAGGGTCGCAGGAGTCAAACCCATAACCTGAGAATCAATGGCTTACTGTCGTTCCAATTGAGCTACTTAACTTTTGTGCTACTTTGGCTTCAGCCATTTTATATATAAATATTTATACTGTAGCTATAACAAGACTTTCTACAGAGGAAAACCCAATAACTTTAGTATATATATAAATACAAATATAAAATTCTTCGCTCCTTGTTTTCCAGCTTCTGTCCCCCTCATCTCCATTTTTTCTGTTTCCAACAAGAAAACTCTTGATACGCTGAATTAAACCCCTATATCAGATTAATTTCTGCCAATGCCGCGTTCTCACAACCAAGGGCAGATGGAACAGATGTGTCAGCGACAATAGTTCTGATTTTCATCAACTTCCATGATCTGTTTATCTCAATATGCATATGCTTCAAACTGATAAAAACAAAAGGATTCATGGGTTTTTTTCCCTTTTCTTTTTTACCTCAACAAAAAACACAATAAAATAGAAAAGATGAATTTTTAGAGAGACTTTGAGACATACAGACTTTAGTCTCAAATGGAGTATTCTCAACAGCGGGCCTAGGGATCAAAACGCTGAAATAAGTAGCAATCAAAATTTAAACTTTCTTAATTAAGGATTCAGTGACTAAAGAACCAAACAAATGCCGAGATCAATGTTAACAGTTTATGAGGGCATTCAATCTTGAAAACAGAATCCGGCTGTTGAAATATCTGCTTTTCATCACTAAATTGAGAAATCTGCAAAGATCTCGACAATATAGATGTCAAAATTGTAACCTTCAGCAATTTGGCTTTGATGGCTTTGCGAATTGCTACGATTAGGCCTTGAAGAAGCATCAAAATCAGCAATATCACTAAGAGAGAGGGATTGTGTTTTTTCTTTGTGAAAAAATGGAGATGGAGAGAGAAGCTAGAAAACGAGGACTGAACGAATTGGGGAAGAAGAGATTTAGCCCATTCATTAAGATTCGTACCAATTTGTACACGCGTCATTCATTCTAAGTCCCGCATAAAATCACCTATATGTCGGGTTCTGAGGGGATCTGTACTCGATAAAAGCTACTACTTGACTTGAAATTTTGTATTGTTGAGGGAAGTTGTATTGTTGAGGGAAGTTGTATCGTGATTCAATTACAAGGACTAAACGAATTGGGCTTCGATCCCTCCATTTCATCAACTACTCTCCCTCCCCAAACCCTAGGTGCCGCCCCTCTCTTCCAAAACCCTAACCTTGCCTTTAAACGCAGCCCGCCAGAGGCTCCCTCCTCCTCCTCCCCGCCTCCGACCCCCCGAAAAGCCCTAATCCTCCAAACCCTAACAAGCCCTAACATTAACCCATCTCTAGCCACCATCTCCTGTTCTCAGAACTTCCAGCGCCATCTCCACCGCCGTTGACATTTTCCAATTCAAGGTCGCCACCTCCAGCGAGGCCATAGCCCGCGGAAGCTCTCAGATCCTTTGCCCAATTCACTAATCTGGTGAGTTTTTATTTTCTTGATTCAGTTTTGAATTTATTTATTTTTTTAAATCGTATTGAGTATGTATCGAATTAATGGATTTGGAAACTGGGCACTTTTTACTTCTGTTGTTTGTATAGATTAGTGTCTAATTTGTGATTCTTTAAATGAATAAATTTAGATCATGAGAAAAATTGGAGTTTGAATGAGTTAAGGATTAATGGTTGTTTTTTAGGATTTTCTCTATGTTTTGATATTAAATGTTCTACTTTTTATTTATAATGATTATTTTTCTTTATGCAAATTTCAAGAAATTGTCGGCTATGTATGTATAGTTAGGTGAAGAATTCATGTGAAGAAATTATCTACTGCATCATCAATTTGACGGATACATCAATTCTAGGATCTACAGTTCAATTCGAGGATCTACTGATCAATTTGTGGTATCATTCCCTTATTAATATTTTATCGGTCTGTTCCTATGTTTAGTTGTTATGTAACCCCGTCATTAAACTTTTTAACGATGGGAGTTCAATACCTTCATGAGGCCTTAGCGACGGAATGACGGACTGCAAAGCAAATTTTCCCATCGTTAGTATACAATAAAGACGGTATTTGACTCTTCTACGAAGGGATTTCCCTTCGTTAAAGATCTGATTTCTTGTAGTGGGTAATATATATAATTTTCTATACTAACTTTTTGTAGAGTTTTCTTTCATATGTCTATGCAGGTATCTTTATTGACAAAGGGGTTTCATAGAAATATTTTTTTATAATGAAAGCATCGATATAGGATGTTATAGTTTCTTGTATTGTTTTTCTCTTTTTCTCTTTTTGTGTTTGGATATCTCTTGAGGTTGAGAATCAGTTACACATGTTGTCAAACAACTTTAGTTTAAGATTCTTTTATTTCTAAAATTCACGATTGATTTGTTGGGACTTTGCAGGGTGATCTAAGGTACATGTGAAAGTGAAGACTTAAAATGCTTAAACTTTATAGGTAAGTTTTAAGTTTCCTTTGCAGGATCTCTTTCTTATTTTGATGCGTAAATTGTTGCATGCTCTTCTATTGATGTGAGTCTTTGTTTAGTGTAGAATGCCAAAGAGATGGAGGGGATTCATTGCTCTTATGAGAAGAAAACTTTGTCCAAAGTGATGTGAGTCTTTGTTTATTGTTTCCAGTTGACTTAGTTGTTCTCTAGTTTAGCTTGTGGAAGTTAGGTGACCTATTGCACTTATTGTAATTTTATGTTTAGAAAAATACAGTATGAGGGTTCACTACCGATTTGGTGGAATACAAATCGGTAATAATTCAACTTTGCAGGCCTTAGTAATTTAAAGTAGTCACATCAATATATCATATTACTCATGATTAGGGGTGGAAACGAACCGAATCGAATCGAATACCATGGTATTCATATTCGTGTTCGATTAATTTTCACGAATTCTAAGTCGAACTTGAATTCGTGTCGAATAGGGAAATGGTGTTCAAATTTGGTTCGTTAATTAGACGAATATTTATCAAATGTTCACGAATATCTCAATAGCACACTTGTTAAGTCACAAGATCCTCAACCATGAGGTGTTGACTTCAAACTATATGTTTGAAGTCTTTTCTTATTTATTTTCTATAATGTTTTCTATAATGTTTTACTTAATTGTTATTATGATATTTCAATATAAGAATTATTATAGTGTATATTTATAAATTATTAATATAATACTTATAAATAGCAATATTTATAACATTATGCACACGTAAAAGATAACACAATATAATAATCTAGAAGTAAAAAGTGAATATTTAATAATCAAACGAATCGAATATACCTCTGGTCAAATTCTATTCGTTTATGCACCAATACTAAAAATATTCATTTATTATTAAATGAACTACCAATCGAATATGACCGAATATCCGATGAATAATAACCGATCTGTTTATTAATTATTTGGTTCGCTTCCACCCCTACTCATGATGATTTATGGATTGTCATTTGAGACCCAGTTAAAATAAATTTTATCAAGTATATATCAGGATTCATGGATCACTAAGTAAGGGACAGTGAAAAGCACAAGAATTGTCAAGAATTTTCGACTCCTTTAACTTTAGCGCCTTCGTGTAGTTTTAGTTATGATTTCTTATATAAGAAGCATGAATGTACAACAACATGCATAATATGGCATATTTAAGCATATAAAATACTTAGCACAGGCCATGAGATATTGTGGATTATACAGACACAAAGTGGACAATATGGATACAAACTGAGCTGGGTTCACACATATATAATGTTCTTGCTACAAAATTCTCATACATGCTCATCTATAAGATTCGACTAACTAAGCTTTATTTAATTTTTATTAACCTATATCACTTGTGAATACTGAAAGGTATTATTGACAATTTAAGTTTATGTTTAAATTACATTGGTCCAAACTTTTATTGTTGTTAGCTTTTATAAAAGTTGTGAAGCCTATAAAACATTACGAGTAAAACTAAACCTGAACCAGATGTTTCATTTTGATGTCTTGAGCTATGTACTTACCTTCTCTGTAATTTAAGCTATATAGTTATCCTTTCTTTGTATTTGATTCACTAATTCCAGCAGGTTTTTATGTTCCTCTCAGTTTTTGGTTGATTTGCCAACCGATGATCATATTTGGTGTGGCTTTTCGGATATAATGGGACCTTTGCTGGAGACATTTCATGGAAATTTCAATGACGAGCATATTGACATGCCTCTCAAACTCATATGGAAGACAGCTGAGGATGATGTTATAAGCTGATACTCTTGACAAGAATCATGAAGAATGGTTAGAATTAGATAATTGGTAGATTTTTCAATTCCGATTTCTCTATGTTTCTGGAGTGTAATTTGTTGTATGATAATCATCTCTACACAGGTCTTGAGTATTTGTGCATAATATTTTTGGCTGATTTTTTTCCTTTTTTTATTTGATTTATCTAACGGCCCCAACGGTTGAACCGTTGGGGCAAATATCAGCCCCAACGGTTCCAATGGCAAATATTTTTCTATTTTTTTTAAAAAGAAAAATATTTGCCCCAACGGTTAGAACCGTTGGGGTAAAGTTGGCAACAGTTAGGACTGACTTAGCACCAACGCGATTTGCCCCTACGGTCTTTTTTTCAGCACCAACGGTTCTAACCGTTGGGGTCATGATTTGCCCCAACAGTTACAACCGTTGGGGGCAGCCTTGCCTTGTACTAGTGCACAACTTTAAAGTTTTGATGCGGTGGTGACATCCTTCGATAAAATTAATTAAAAATATATAGACAACAAGCCAATAAATTAATGACTATTTTCCATAATGCCTACTAGTTTTCTGGGATTTAAGGGTTGTGGATGCATGTGATCCCTTTTTTCATATGATATATAATAGGTGAAAAATTAAGTCAGAAGGTCCTCATCCCCGTGGCATATATGCAATTGAAAACTTAATCAAGATGGAATTGTGCACTTGGAGAGTGGAAATAATTTGATAACAGAAAGTTTCTTAAATATCTTTATATCATAATTACAAAAAAAAAGTCACCAATGGCCTGAATTAAAAAATTTCGATTGGTTGGGGAACACAATATTCTTTTTATGGAAGAGCACGCTTACAGAAAGAGCAGTTGATTAACTTGCATTTCTTTAGTCCTTGTCTTGTTGGCCAGAAAACGCCGCAGCTAGTTAAGTACCTGTATTAGCCTTGTTCAGGTATTCTATCGCTTTACTTTTGGGGGGTGTTTGGTTCACCACTTTTGGGAAAAGTTTTTGGGAAATGGCAATTTAGTAAATAAAAGTTTTCCTATAATTGAGTTTTCATGTGTTTGGTTCACTCTAGATTTATGGAAAACATTTCCTAAAAAGTACAGAATAGTTGGAAAATAACTTCCTAGCTTTTTGAGAGGAAATCTCATGGAAAACTGACAACACTATTAAAAAAGTAATAAATCCGTACTTTTTTACTTATTTTGAACCAAATAACTTTCTTGAAAAGGAAAACTTGACATTTCTTAAAAGTACAAGGCCCATTTTCTTGTTTTGAACCAAACACAAGAAAAGGAAAACTTGTCCTTTTTAACTTCTCATATTTTATTTGGGTAGAAAACATTTCCTATAAAAATGGGTGGAAAACATTTCCTATAGTTGAGTTTTCCATGAACCAAACACCCCCTTGACCAAAGAATCATACCTGCCTATAGAGTCAGTCTTGGTTCGGAAAATCCTATAAGGCTATAAGCTTAAGTTTGACAAAATCCCCCTAATACTTTGGGACGTTTCGAGCAAAACCCCTCAACTCAGGTCAAAAGTTTCCTTTTTCATGCTCTTTAAATATTATTTTAAGCCAAAAATACCAAATTCCATTCTTTTAAGGCTAGTTAGCACTTAAATACCTTATAGTTTCCCTTATTTTGCATTTATAAACCCTCACTCATTTTTGTAACACTCATATACCCTAAAGTTTTTAACTTTGCACTTTAATACCTTATATTATGCAAACATAAAAATATTCCCTCAAAAATCCTTATTCAAAACTTATACATGCTAATTTTAGAACTTTTAACCCTTAATTTTTATTTTAATTTCATGTTAAAATACATATCGTCATCTTATTTTGAACCTATCCTAATTATATTTTACAATAGGAATACCGTGGGGTTAACAGTGAATTTAAGAGTTAAAATTTTCTATAATTAGCTTGTGAGTAAATCGATGGGGGAAATTCGAGGAAGACTTCTTATGTTTTCATAACGAAAGATATTAAATTGCAAATTTTAAAAACTTTAGGGTATATAAGTGAGGGTTAATTTTACAAAACTCCTTAAAACTTAAGGGGGAGTTGTATATAAACCTCCTAAACTTTGTTTATCTCACATAACCCCATTGATCTTTGGGTTGTCTAATAAGACCTCCCCATAACTTCAGACTTTTATCGCCAGCCACTTGGCCACATGTAATTTGCAAGTAACTTAAAATTCCTTGAGGGGAAAAAAACTCAAAATTTAGGGAAGAGGCTATGTTGCTTGTAAATGACAGGTGAAAACCGAAAATTGGTGATGATAATGGAAATGTGGATGGGTGCGTCCATGCATAGAGTGAATGAATGCATGCATGCTCGTAATTGTTTTAAGGGGTTTTGTGAGGTGACAACTGACAAGCGAGGTAAACATGCAAGTTTTGGAATTTTCATGAAAGAGTCCACATATTTCTTGAGTTTGGATGGGGAGAATGTCTCACATCGATGAGGGCTCTAAACTAATTCAATAATTTTTTGCATGAGATCTAGTTAATGATCTATAGCAAAACATGAACTTATAGATTGTGCAGCCCAGAATTGTGATGGCAATGATGGATTATTTGAGTTAAAAATAGGGAGATTTTGGCAACATTGATCTCCACAGGCTCATGTACCAAAGTAAATATATATATTAATAAAGTTTAGCCAACCACCAATTTGAAATTTGCATGGCATGATGTAGGCTGGGAATTCAAAGTCATATTCTCCGCTATTCTCATTGTTGCAATATAAATAAATAGAAGAGGCTACTGCAAATGCACTCTTAATCAAACAAATTGAGAAGAGCTGTAGAGTGAGATGGACGAACCATCCATTCTGTGGTTCCTTGAACGAGTCCATGGCATCCGAGGGGAGCAAGAGGCGCCGTCTCCGATCAGAATCATCGAGCATGATGTTTACTCTTGTGAACCGGAGCAATCACCCTTACCAAGTTAACTCGATGTATCATTTATTTTAATCAATGTAATTTATGTAAAGTACAGGCAATATCAGCTGAGTCTGTTATAAGCTGTATGATATAACGTGCATGCATCATTCTGAGAATAGATTCTAAGTCGAAATATCATTTCTTTTAATTAGTTTTTCAGTAAAGTACGTACAGGCATCATCACTGTTATAAACTGTAAGGTAAAATATGCATCATTCTCAAGATGGATTCTAGGTCGATATATCATTTGCTTTAATTAATTTTCTGTAAAGTACATGCATCATCTATGTTATGATATAAATAGAAGAGGGTAATTGTTGGGGGAGAAATGGGGCCCAATTTAGAGTTGATGAGCCTTAAATAGAAGTTAGGAATCAATTTTAACCCAAAAGCTATAGCTATCAGGAATTGACCCAAACTCCTATTTAAACTCATCACTCTTTTTTATCTTATCCGATGTGGGACTATACTCACATATTAATCACCTCAACAGTAATGCACTCTTAATCAAATAAATTGAAAAAGCTGTAGATTGAGGTGGATGAACTATTTGTGGTTCCTTGAACAAGTCCATGGCGTTTGAGAAGAGGGAGAAGCACAGCCCCTTTCTCCGATCAGAATCATGGGGCATGGTGTTTACTCTTGTAAACCAGAGCAATCGCCGTTACCAAGTTAAGTCGATATTTATCATTTATTTTAATTAATTTTCTGTGAAGTACCTGCATCATCTCTGCTGTAAACTGTAACATAAAACATGCATCATTCTCAAAAAGGATTTCTTGTAGTCTTAAAAGTGCATGAATGCGAGCAGGGGCGGATGTATATGGTGCCCGGGGTGGGCAGCTGCACCCTTAAAGTTTCAGTTTTTGCACTTAACCCCCTGAAAAAAATATTGTTTGCTCCCCTAAAATTCAAACAAATTGCACCCCGAATTGGACCCAAGTCACCCAATAGACAACATCCCATTCATTTAAGCCATTTAAAACTTATAGGCCCAAACCCAAAACTAATAATGTGAAACACTACCCAATGAAGCCCTTCGATCCCAATTCCGAGACCAGAAATTAAAGAACGCGGAGCAAACCCTAGTTCGAGGGTTGTCGGTTCTTCTTCGTATCCGTCTCTATCTCCATCTCTCGGCGCATCATCGCCGCTTCTCCTGCCGACGGTTGCCGCTTGACTGCCTGCTTCTCCAAGGCCCAACCTCTCACTCTTTTCTCTGGGCCTAAAAGACCATCTCGATTATCGGGCTAGAGTAATTCAATGAATTTTTTTAATCTTTTTTCCTTTTTTTTATTTGCTTAATTATTTGATGAGATGAATGATGAAGCTTTGATAAATTATGATGTGGCCAATGAATTCATATACAAATACTTGTCCCTCATTGACTCAGTCCCTCTAATTTTGTTAGACAAATGAATCCGCAAAAAAAAAATGTATCTGAAAATAAATCACTTAATGCTCATTGAGTGGTAGATGTTCGCGGTAAAAGTTGGTTTGTTATTCATTGCTCGTTTGAACTCGTACCAGTTGGCCTACAACAAAATTCAAACAAAAGAAAATGCCTTTTATTTCAGCTTACAATGAAAACGAAAATTACAACTTTCTTCCTTTAGAACAAACACGAGGATCTCTATTTTACGGGATCCTCGCTATGCGGGTTCTTTGCCCGTGTCGGGACTTTTTATTCGTCCGTGGACCACCGCTAATTCGATCCGTGGAAACCCGGTTCGAACTACAGACGGAAGGGGGCTCGCTTCACGAAGGAAACGACGCGACCGAGGGATCACACTCACGAAGAGAGGATCGCCGGGATCGCGACTCACGGCGAGAGGATCGCCGAGCGGTGAGATCTACTAGGAGAAATCACAGGCCTGACCAGTCGCACTCGAAGTTCGCTACCTCGCGGTTTGTAGATCGACGCGTTCGCCGGGTGCTCTGGATCGCAAGGCCGACGGCTCGTGGATCTCGCGAGGGCTCTCTCAAGAATATCGTAAAATCCAATCTCCAAAAATCCTCGAATCGAAAGCACCCCCACTATTTATAGGAAAACAAGAGGGAGAGGGGTTTATTGGCCGGCCGGACACCATTTGGTGTCCGGCCAATGGCCGGACACCAAACGGTGTCCGGGTTTCGGCCGAACGCCGTTTGGCTTCTCGGTTTGGTTTGGTTTCTCGGACTTTTCCGTGACGTCCATTCCGATCTTGTCGCCGCCGCTCTAAGTCCGTGCTTGGTTCACTTGATTGGTTTCATCCCGCCAACGGTTTAAGTGACGACGGTCGGTGTTCAAACCGATCTTGTTGACGCTCAATCCGACGATCTCGCTGAAGCTTTGCTTGTTGGATTCATTCCATAACACGAGCCTCGCTGATTCGCACGCCTTGTTGACCCACTTCATGTGTTCGCGGACCCGCTTTTACGCTTATGCATAGTCAATCGCCGGTGTTTGTCGGATGGGTTGTTGGTTGTTAACCCACCGCCACGAAGTTTCGCTCGTATTGATAAGCAATTTTAATGCCTACAGATATTTCTCCAAAGCATCTCGCCTCGATTCTTGATGAGTCCGATGCTTTGACATGATGAGCCCTTCACCCTTCAATCGGTGTGATGGGATTTGTGAATGACTCATGCTCGATCTCTCCACTCCTTTCAGCCTTTCCAGTTGCTTTGTAGGATTGCCGAAAGCATTACGATCGCATTTTTATCCGACCGCTGTCGAGATCTTGACCGTAAGTCGGTAGATAAATTTCTTTTGAGATTGGCTCCAGATTTGATTCCTCCAATTCTCTCGTGTTCTCCAGGCTTTGTAGGATACCGGGGTGGTGTCGCATTTATTGCTTGACCGTTGTTGGAATTTCGAATCAGAAGCTAATTGAGTTCATTTGTTGTTGACTCGTGTCGGTGGATTGTCGCCCAATTGACCATCGAGATTCCTCCGCTGATCGGGAATTCTTCACTACGACGCTAATTGGCTTCAAACTATATGGGTTTTAGCCTTCAATCGGCGAGTGTAACGCTGATCGGCGTGGCGATCTTACGCGGATCCGAACCGCTGATCGGTGAATCCTTCGCCGACGACGCCGGCTTTGTCAAGGCCGCTCATGATACTCCTCGCTGGAGTGTATTCGCCCACGTGGGAGGTATTCTTCCCGGGATTTGTTCTAGTCCTTAATTGTCGCTAGGCCCTCTAAGCACGACGCACGAATCGGCACCGATACAATGGTGGTTCTTTCAAGGTAGAGCGTTGTTCGCTCCATATAAGTCTCTAGATTCATTAACTTTTTCCACAGCGGAGGAAATTGAAGATTATCGAGTTATCCTTAAGAACATGGTAATATTCTCCAGAACCTCTCGTTAAATTGGGAAACGGTTTATACTCATAATCCTAGTTGAGTAGGATTAGGCGACGCTGATTGGCGCCGATGCAATCCGCATAATCGAAGTTATCCCTAAGAATATTTTTGTGAAAATATTCTTCCGGAACTTCTCGATAAATTAGGAAACAGCTTTATACCGTAATCCTAGTTGAGTAGGATTAGCGACACGCTGATTGGCGCCGATGCAATCCGTGACGGCCGAAGTTATCCCTAAGAAAATATTTTTGTGAAGATATTCTTCCGAACTTCTCGATAAATTAGGAAACAGCTTTATACCGTAATCCTAGTTGAGTAGGATTAGCGACGCTGATTGGCCGATGCAATCCGCATAATCGAAGTTATCCCCGAGAATATTTTTGTGAAAATATTCTTCCGGAACTTCTCGATAAATTAGGAAACAGCTTTATACCGTAATCCTAGTTGAGTAGGATTAGGCGACGCTGATTGGCGCCGATGCAATCCGCATAATCGAAGTTATCCCTAAGAATATTTTTGTGAAGATATTCTTCTGAACTTCTCGATAAATTAGGAAACAGCTTTATACCGTAATCCTAGTTGGAGTAGGATTAGGCGATGCGTTGATCAAGGCCGATGCAACTGCACGATCGAAGTTATCCCTAAGAATATATTTTTTTGAGAAAATATTCTTCCTGAACTTCTCGATAAATTAGAAACAGCTTTATACTGTAATCCTAGTTGGAGTAGGATTAGGCTTCGCTTTTTCACAAAGAAGGCTTCGTGCTTCAACAAAGAAATATGCCGTTAAAATCAACAAAAAGGCATCGAAGAAGACCACAGCCCCCACAATCGGTGCAACAACCAACGCGACCGACGGGTTAAACGTGCCAGTGCCGCCTGCTCTACTCAGGCATCCTAGGTCGCTCAGCTCTACTACAGCGAAGTACCAGGCGTTTAGGTCATACTGTGCTCGCAGCTACAGGCGCTTCAGTTCTGCCCAGCGCAAGTTTTGAAAGGCGCCTGAAGTTGCGCCAGTTCTCGTCCTTAGCAAAGCTCCAGTTCTAAACCGGCTCCAGCGTTGAAATTGTAAGCGCCCAGTTACCAGCGCTACGGGCTGCCGGGCTGCCGTCCTGGATTGCCGCTTATCCGGCAGTCAAGGCCGACATCGCTTCTCTGGCTTTGGGTAATAATTGCTCATGCACAAAACAAAACAAGAATATCGAAAATCCAATCTCGCGATAAAGCTTGTTCAAGGTAAAGTTGGTTTGTTATTCATTGCTCGCTTGAACTCGTGGTACGCCTTCGTTGGCCTACAACAAAATTCAAACAAAAGAAAATGCCTTTTATTTCAGCTTACAATGAAAACGAAAATTACAACTTTCTTCCTTTTGTGAACAAACACGAGGATCTCTATTTTACGGATCCTCGCTATGCGGGTTCTTTGCCCGTGTCGGACTTTATTCGTCCGCGGACCACCGCAATTCGATCCGTGGAAACCCTGTTCGAACTACAGACGTGAAGGCTCGTTTCACGAAGGAAACGACGCACTGAGGGATCACACTCACGGCGAGAGGATCGCCGGGATCGCGACTCACGGCGAGAGGATCGCCGAGCGGTGAGATCTACTAGGAGAAATCACAACTGATCCAGAGCCGAATTCGGAAGTTCGCTACTCGGCTGTAGAGATCCGACGCGCTCGCCGCGGTGTTCGATCCGCAGGCCGACGGCTCGTGGATCTCGCGAGGGCTCTCTCAAGAATATCGAAAATCCAATCTCCAAAAATCCCGCCGAATCGAAAGCACCCCCACTATTTATAGGAAAACAAGAGGGAGAGGGGTTTATTGCCGGACACCATTGGTGTCCGGCCTGGCCGACATCAATGGTGTCCGCCACGGACACCAAACGGTGTCCGTTTCTACCAACGCCGCTTGGCTTCGGTTTGGTTTGGTTTCTGACTTTTCCGCGGACGCCCATTCCGATCTTGTCGCCGCCGCTCTAAGTCCGTGCTTGGTTCACTTGATTGGTTTCATCCCATCAACGGTTTAAGTGACGATCGGTCGGTGTTCAACCGATCTTGTTGACGCTCAATCCGACGATCTCGTTGAAGCTTTGCTTGTTGGATTCATTCCATAACACGTAGCCTCGTTGATTCGCACACCTTGTTGACCCACTTCATGTGTTCGCGGACCCGCTTTACGCTTTTATGCGATAGTCAATCGCCGGTGTTTGTCGGATGGGTTGTTGGTTGTTAACCCACCGCCACGAAGTTTCGCTCGTATTGATAAGCAATTTTAACGCCACAGATACCCTCCAAAGCCGCCTCGCCTCGCATTCTTGATGAGTCCGATGCTTTGACGGATGAGCCCTTCACCCTTTAGTTGGCGGATAGGACTTACGAATGACCTTGGCGCTTGATCTCTCATCTCCCTTCAGCCTTTCCGCTTTTGTAGGATTATTGAAGGTATTACGGTTCGCGGAAAGTTGGTTTGTTATTCATTGCTTGTTTGAACTCGCTTTACATTCCATGGCCTACAACAAAATTTCAAACAAAAGAAATGCCTTTATTTTAGGCGCATAAATGAAAACGAAAATTACAACTCTTCCTTTTGTGAACAAACACGAGGATCTCTATTTTTCGATCCTCGCCATGCGGGTTCTTTGCCCGTGTCGGGACTTTTGTTCGTCCGCTGACCACCGCAATTCGATCCCCGTAAACCCTGCTCGAACTACAGACGAGGGCTCGCTTCACGAGGGAAACGGTTACCGAGGGGATCACACTCACGAAGGAGAGGATCGCCAGCGGGATCACACTCACGAAGGAGAGGATCGCCGAGCGGTGAGATCTACAAGGAGAAATCAAATACTATCCCCGAGATTAAGACAAGCTTAACCTAGAGGGTATCTCAGAGTTCGACCCGAAGTTTTCTTACCCCGCGATTTGTGGATCTCGACGCCGATCGACTTGTACTCAGCTGCTCTGAACGCTGCTGACGGCTCAGGATCTCGTGGAGAATTCTTCGAAACTCTAAAATCCCACCAAAGCCAAAGCCAAATCCTCAAATCCCAAAACCAAACCACAAATCCAAACTCTTTAAACTGAAGAAGACCCCCTATTTATACATCTCAAGAGGGTGGTTCGCCAATTGTCGAGCCACCGGCCACATTGCGGAGGTTCGCACATGTTGCCGAGCCACTCGCTTTTGCCGAGGAGGCTCGGCCATGTTTGCCGAGCCACCTCGCTTTGGTCGAGGTACTTCGCCTTGCCGGGAGGCTCGGCCATGTTTGTCGGAGCCACCTCGCTTTGGCCGAGGTCCCGCTGCCTCGCCGCTTTTTGTGTCGCTTTTGTGTCGCTCCGCCGATTCCCTGGCCTTCCGGCTTGGTTTTGCCCTGATGTCGCCATTGTGTTCGAAGTCCGTGGTCCGATTAACTTCGTGAGCTCAAACGGTTCGCTTGCATCGACGGACTAAGTACGGTTGATTCCGCCTCGCCAACGCTTGAATTTAGCCAACTCGCCGCTGAGCTTCGCCGCCGGTTTTCCACGACGCCGCTTCGCTTTGCCTCGACGCCGCCGACTCACTTCATGGGTTCGCCGACTCGCTTTACGCTGCTTAATACAGAATCATCGACGCTTCTGGTCGCCACGGATGGATCGCCGGTTATCAACCCACCGCTATTTAGTCTTGTTCGCACCGATAAGCAATTTTAACGCCACAGATATTCTCCAAAGCCGCCTCGATTCTTGATGAGTCCGGGATGCTTTGGACATGATGAGCCCTTCACTCTTTAATTGGCGGATAGGACTTGTGAATGACCCCGCGCTTGATCTCTCCATTCCCTTCAGCCTTTCCGCTGCTTTGTAGGATTGTCAAGGTATTACTTGCATCGATTTTTGTCCGACCGTTGTCGAAATCTCACCGTAAGTCGATAGATGAATTTCTTTGAGGTTGGCTCCAGATTTGATTCCTCCAATTCTCCTCTCAAAGTGCTCGTAGGATACCGGGGTGTTATGGTGTCGCATTTATTGCTTGACCGCTGTCGGAATTTCAAACCGTAGCTAATTGAGTTCATTTGTCGCTGACTCGCTCGGGATTGTCTTCCAATTGACCATCGAGGTTCCTCCGCTGATCGGGAATTCTTCGATCCAACCGCTGATCGGTGAATCCTTCGCCGACGACGCTGGTTACGCTAACGTGATTACTTCTGCAAGCAGGTTCATCCCTGTGGAGGTATTCTTCCCCATTGTTGATTGGTAGGCTCTGCCACATGCATGAATCGGCACTAATACAAAGGGAGGAGTCCTTTCGAGGTAGAACGCTGTCCGGGCCGATATAAGCCTCGCCGTAATTTTATCCTCCTTGAGGTCCCACGCCGAGGAAATTGAGGGTTATCGAAGTTATCCTTAAGAATATGGTAATATTCTCTAGAACTTCTCGCTAAGAACCGTGAATTAGTTTATACCGTAATCCTATTTGGAGTAGGGCTAGGCGCATGGGAGAATATCCTCGCGATTGAGTCCTGTTCCAGCCCACATTGCCGACAAATTAAGGTGATGCTCGCCATTATCGACTGTTCGTGATGCAACAGGCCTGTGCATCATTTGAGACTCGCCGCAATGGCTTCGCCTTCCTCGGGACACTTTTGGTTTTGTGTCGCCGCTGAGAAGCGAGGATGGTAGAGCTCGAACAGAACTCCAAGCGGCGAGGGAGAGCCCGATCGCCTTGAAGTCGACGGCCAACAAAGAAAAGACTCGGGTCGCGCCCGAAACTTGAACTCTCGGGCGTAAGCCGGTTAATATCAAGAAGGAGACTGGCCCTTAATGGCAGCAGGAGGCTTTCGTGGTCGAAGCCAGAGGAACTTCGCAAGCTTTTCTCAATAAAGTATTTGCCGCCACAACCGCCGCTTAGAAAACTTGTGTAACTTCACTTTTATCGATAAAACATATTTCCGCCCTTCTTTGTGCTCTATTATGATTCTTTTATTTCACGTAAATAATTAACCATAATACTTATAGGATTTTTGCAAACCCTCACCGCCAACGGATTTGGTTAGCCTTTACCAACTACCGCTTGAGTTGGCTAGCGCGGCGGATTATCCGATCCGCTCAAGACGCGGACGCTGTGCCGAAGAATGAAACTCTTCTAGACTTGTTGCTATGATATTGAATACATAGGCTCTGGTGACTTTTACGCAAGAGATCGCCCGCAACGCAGATGAGGCGCTGGCTTAATCCCTTCTTAGGCTTCGGATGAAATACCCCGTAATCGAACTCGTGTCTTCTTCAATCGAAAAGACTAAACCGCAACGCTGCGGTGAGGCGTTGACTTTATCCCTTCTTAGGCTTCGGATAAAATACCCGAATCGAACTCGTGTCTTCTTCAATCGGAAAAGACTAAACCGCAACGCTGTGAGGCGTTGACTTTATCCCTTCTCGCCGGATAAAATACCCCGTAATCGAACTCGTGTCTTCAATCGAAAAGACTAAACCGCAACGCAGGAGGCGCTGACTTTAGGGTTATTGGCCAACCCCACTTTCAAAGGATTTGACTAGCCTTTACCAACTACCGCTTGAGTTGGGCTAGCGCGGCGGATTATCCGATCCGCTCAAGACGCGGACGCTAGGCCGAAGAATGAAACTCTTCTAGACTTGTTGCTATGATATTGAATACATAGGCTCTGGTGACTTTTACGCAAGAGATCGCCCGCAACGCTGTGGTAAGCATTGGCTTTATCCCTTCTTAGGCTTCGGATAAAATGCCCCGTAATCAACTCGTGTCTTCTTCAATCGGAGAAAGACTAAACCGCAACGCTGTAAGCGTTGACTTTATCCCTTCTTAGGCTTCGATAAAATGCCCTTAATCAACTCGTGTCTTCTTCAATCGGAGAAAGACTAAACCGCAACGCTGCGGTGAGGCGTTGACTTTATCCTTCTTAGGCTTCGATAAAATACCCCAAGATGAATCTTGGCCCTTCTTTGACCGAGAAGGATTGAACCGATTAAGATTGATTGAGGTGGGAAAGGAAGAACGATTCTATTTCCGAAGGTGAGAGGAAGGAGGATCTTGTCTCCTATCTCCGAGTAAGGGATGAACAAGAGAGGAAGGTTTTGTATCCTATCTCTTGCCGGAGAGGAAGGTTTTGTGTCCTATCTCCAGTGCTCACGATTTGAAATAAGAGAGGAAGGTTTTGTATCCTATCTCTATTGATGGAGAGGAAGGAGGATCTTGTCTCCTATCTCCCGGCCGAAAGGAAGGATTTTTGTCCCTGCTTCCAAAGGAAAGAGACTCAAAATGGGATCTCCATCTTGAGAATCTTGAAAGATGAAACTAAGAGCTGGATCTCCACTCGAGAATCTAAGACAAGAGAGGAAGAATGTATTCTATCTCTTGCTTCAAGAGGAAGGATGTGTCCTATCTCCAGTGAAGGTGGGAAAGGAAGAATGTATTCTATTTCCGATAAGAAACTAAGAGTGGGTCTCTACCCAGAATCTTGGAAGGGTATGGATAGCTTTCGCTTTTGTAGGATTGCAACTGAATTTGAGTGGACCTCTGCTCGTGGAGGGAATCGAGAGGGGATTTTGGCCGGTGGTTGGACCAGGAGATTTTAGTGGGCCCACCGCCAATGAATTTGATCGGTGAGAGAATTTTGGAGGAAAACACAATAACTTAGGGTCATCCTCATGAAAATGAGTGAGATATTCTCCGAGGAACTTCCCATCAAAACGGGTTATCCCAATGTATTAAGGATAATACTTTTTCTAAACTTCCCATTTATCTAAGATAATTGCCTGGCCGCCATTCTCGTGATAATATGATATGCACCGCTTGAATAGATCGTGTCTATTATAAACGGTCCTTCCCATTTGGGTTCGAATTTACCTTTCTTTTGGAGTTGAGAATTATCCGCCGGCAAATGAGGACGCAGATCTCCTCCTTAAAGGTTCTCTCGTCGAACTTTCTTGTTGAAAGCCCTCGACATTCTTGCTTGATAGAACTCAATGCATTGTTGAGCCTCCAGCGCTTCTCATCTAACATCTCAAGCTCTTCGAGACGCTTTTGATGTTGTTCTTCTGTCAGCCATCTCGCCGCAAGGGCGACGCCATGACGGAATCGATTTCCAACGAGAATTGCTTCACACCCGTGACCGAGAGTACGGTAGCTCTGCCGCGCGACGCATCACAGCGATATGCCCGTAGTGCTTCTCCGAAGCTATCATCCTAGTCTCGCTTTGTTATTCTTCACAAGCTTCGACAAAATCTTGATGATCGTTTTGTTGAACGCCGCCTAACCCATTCGGCCGGCCGATTATAGGTCAGCCGACAGACATCTTGTATCTTGAATTTTTCGCAAAACCCGATGAAGGAATTGCCGATGAATTGGGGACCGCTGTCATGCACGATCCGTTTGGGACACCATGTCGATAGATGACATGGTGTTTGATGAATCGACGATGCATCGCCTTGACCTCTTTAGTGGGATTGCTTCACCACTTGGAGAAGTAGTCTCGATCGCTAGAATAAACCGATCTCCTTTAACCGACGGAGGAAAAATGGGACCTACAACGCCTATTCCCATGTCTCAATGGCCGTGATGTGGTCAAGGATGCAAATGCTCCGCGGCCGATGCATATAATTTCGCGGAATTTGACACGCATGGCATTTCCGAAATGCATTCGACCGGCCATTAATCATTGTGGGCCAAAAGTAGCCCATTCTCCTCGATTCGATCGTAGAGTTTGGGACCAGCCGGTGCGCACTCACATTCACCTTCGTGCTTCCCGGGACCTCTTCGCCTCTTTGTTTGAGAGGCATCGGAGTAAAAGACCATCGCACTCCTCGACGCATATAGCATCCGGTTTCGTCGTAAAGAATCTTGAGCTCTTCACGATTGACTCTCTTCTCCTTCACGCCTTCGGTAGAATACCATGTAAGACGAATCGATGATAGGAAAGCCAATCTCGGCTCCAACTTGGTTTGGGTTGCATGTACTTCTTTGGTAACTACCCCTTACCTTCTTGTGCCTCATCGATAATGGTACGAAGAGTTGGTGAGTCCCCGACCGCAACTAGTTGCTCGGTCTCTAAGGTTGTGCTAACGACACGCCTAACGCCGCAGCATCCGCATGAGCGCTTTGGAGGCGCGGGATATATTCGATGAAGAATTCTTCAATGAGTCCGCCATTTCAACAGCCTATCCGATGATAGGGATTAGATCCGATTCGACCGTAGTCACCACGAACCTCGCTTAACTATCAGCCAGAATCTCCATACGCCGAGATATTCGACCCAACTTTTGGCGGCTAAGTCCGATAAGTAGCGCTGTATTCGCTACGCTATTGGAACAAGGTTCTGAGTGAATAAGCACGGGCATGACATGATTCCCTGAAATCAAGACAACTCCGACTCCAAATGAGATTTTAGAACGTCCGGGTACTTGCTACATTAGTGGCCCGAGAAGTCTGGCCAAAATACAATCGCCATATTTGTTGGTGCGACGAGTGTTGACTTCGGACTTCATCCGAAGATCATCATATAACTCAACCATCCGCTGTCGGGTTGGCGTACCAAGAGATCGCAAATCGCTTGCCCTTTGACCGACTTCGTTGTTTGAAGTGCGTCGATTGGGACAAGAGCAAGGCCTATTTCGCCAAACGCCAACTCATTGAAGCCGGCCAATATAAATATTCGGACCGGATTTACGTTAGAGATAACATAAATCGCTCGTCCGACTAAATAGTGTCGATTTTCAATCGCTAACACTAATGCAAGGCACCGCCGACATTCGGATATCGAGACTCAAAGACCACTAATGTTCGCCTGTAATACATCGCCGCTCGCGGATCGCTGCCGCCGCCCCGCCAGTAAGGCGCTTAACGAAAGTGATCCGCCTTGACGAGATCAAAACGGTTTTCCGACAAGGTGCAACAAGAATGAGGTTTAGCGAGATATGATTTGATCTCTTCAAACGCTTCGCAAAGGCCGCCCCAAATATATGACACGCCTTCTTGTTCAACTTGGAGAACGGCCGGCACTTCCTGATAGGTTCGATATGAACCGCCGGATGTACGCCAATCGCCCTTGTAACCCCCGAAGTTCTCTCGTTTCTGAGGTTGCAACTCTTGAATTGCCTTCACTTTGTCGATCAACGTGGATTCCTTTGTCGGTGACGACGGAAGCAGGAACTTGCCACTAGACATCCCAAGGAAGGATTTGGCAGGTTCATCTTTAGTTGATGAGTCCGCATGAGATCGAATACCGCTCCAAGATCTTTGATGTGATCTCCTTTGTCCCGCTTTTACGACCAAATCGCCGACGTAGCATTCGACCGCTTTCCCAAGATGATCCCGAAAATCTCCGCCATTGCTCGCCGGTATGTTGCACCGGCGTTCTTAAGCCGAACGGCATGACCGTAGCAAAATATACCGATGGGCTTCAACGCCGTGGTGTTTACGCCATCGGGTGCATCTTGATTTGATTGTAACCCAGAAACCATCCATGAACGACATTCTTTCAAATCCACACGCATTGTCGACTATGACATCGCTGATTGGAAGAGGGAAGTCGCCTTTGGGCAAGCAAGATTCAGATCTCAGAGTCGCATAACGCATCCCGACGAACCATTCTTCTTCATGACCGACTATATTCGCCACCCAACTGATGTTGAATTTCCTCGATGAATCCCGATTCTATGAGTTTCTTCACTTCACGACGACATTGCAAGATTTGTGGATCTAAACCGCTTTTATGTTGCTTGACAGTTTGACATCCACCTTGATGTTGAGGCGATGTGTCGCTACATTAGGGTCGAAGTCCCGCATGTCCTCATAACTCCAAGCTAATACATCGATATACCCCGATTAGGGCGATCAACTCTTCCTTTCTTCCGAGGAAGGGTATTACTGATGTTTATGAGCTTAGGATGCTCCTCCTCACCCATATTGACCTCGACTACCTCGCCCTAGTGGGGGTTCTCTTTGTTCGAATCTATCCCCAAACCGCCTCGAAGTTGATGGATCCATGGGTCTTCCCATGTTGGCATATCTTCATCACCCTCAATAGTAGCAGGATCAATCAGAGCCATATTTGACATCAAAGCCTTGAAAGCTTCTCCGAGGCCGGTGTCAATCCCAAGTCAAGAATCGCATAATGTCCGCCTCCTCATCGTGGATTATCATCAATTAGCCATGAGCATTCATCTTCCGAGGAGGATTCGTATCCCAATCCCTTCTAAATGCATAGTAGTTATCCGCTTCCCTTTGGGACATATGCCGCTTAGGAGGGACTCGAGGACCTCGCCCAAACATAGACCTTCTCCTTGTGTCAAGTCGCACTCCACTTTTTCATGATACCCAAGATCTCCGACTATATCTGAATGTGTTGAGGATAGGCCCGTTGTCATCTTCATCTTCTCCCCGAAATGATTCGGCGTTGAACCGTGATCTCCTTTTCCGTGAAACCAAGTCTTTTCACTACTTGATCTTCGGATGACGAAGTGTTGTCCCAAAGGAGTCTTGGAATTGCTTTTGTGTAAAGCAAGAAGACCGAAGTTGGTAAGTGCAACTCGATCGCTGTATAAACCTCGCCATTACATCATTCAAAGACAAAGGGTACTCTAAATCGCCATTTATTGATTCATCGGCAATTTGCCAATTACAATGTTCATCCGACGATTCTTCATCGCCAAGATTGATTACAAGGGGTACAATGTCATTTAAAACAAAACCACCACTATAATCAAGCCCGCTTCGCATCTTCTTCACCGCCCTGCCTTTGGCCGATGATTCGCCGACTCATTACCAGAGGAGAGAATCAAGAAATAATTCTCCACCCCTTAAACGGCCGCTTGTCCGCCACCACCGCCTTGACTCATTATTCGTCTACATATTTGAGACACCGATGAAGAGTAGATGGGACTATAACGCTACCGTGGATCCAAGGTCACTCCAACAATAAGTTATAGGAAGTCTCGCCAATCACATAGCGTGACTTCGACTTTAAATCCCCATTTGGCACTTTATCCGATTTTACCAAGCGCCGAGACCACCGTTAAACCCATAGATCATTGTGCCCGCTGATGCCGCCATCGGCAGTGATTCCAAGGTGATACAGGCAGGGCATGATGCTTCAATGAACCCGGATCGACTTGGATCCTGTTAACTTCACGTAGAGCCAATATACCCGTGAAGTATAGCGCCTATCGTGGTTTGAATCTCTCGCCCGCATATCCTCCTTGTAAAAGTAATGCAGGGAAGTGCTTGGCTGCTGTTGCATTGTTGTGCGATTCTTCCAATCGCTTGATTCGAAAGTGAGAAACACCTCGAGTCGACCTGAGCTTGTAGAGCTTCCTCGTTTCTTTGACAATCGGAGCAACTCAGAGAGTTATTCTCGCCGATGTTCGCCACCGCCATGACGCCGAAATGGTATGGAGAGTTCGATGTTCGCCTATCCCTCACAATCGGCGATTGAATCGGACCGCCGGAGTTGAGCTTCCCGACTCGGAGGTCGCTTTCTCCTTTTGTCACCGCTTTTCTCGACGAGTGAGAGGAGTCGGTCACCCCACCATGCTGTCTTAGCGCTTGATTTGAGCCTCCTGATATTTGTAGCTATATTCGTGTCCGCCCTAGTAGCGAAGACTTCAGCTTCTTCGTGAAATTGAAGGTGGCTACTTTTTATCATTCTTCTCTCGAATTGCCGGGCAAAGATGGCATAGCTTGCCTTTTCCCTTGACTTCTTTATGGCCGAGGATGTAGTCCACGATCGCCTTAAGTCGGTGGACCCAAAGGATTTCTCCGCTTGCGTCGTGGTATGCACGAGCCCTTCTTACGCTGTTCGTGAGGATCTTCATTCACCATCTTCATTCCTACCTTCACAACTGGCCGCTTGGAACCAACCAAGGAACTGATCCAAGCTTATAGAGACCGATTTGCTCCCACCTTCTTATCTTTAGAGGGTTTTGAGTAATGACTCCAACATCGCATCAAGGCTTGAATCTTGTCCTTGAGATGGTAGCGTAACTTTGTAGGATGATGCCTCACTGCGGTAAGCACGCATTTAGGATCCAGAACCTTGTTTGCCTCCTCTTGGTTTACAATTGGGGCAACCGGATTTTGTTATTTTCCGTAAGGTATTTGAAGATACCTCGAACTTCCTCGCCCTTGAACGAGTAAGTCTTGGGAAATCTCAACCGGATGGTTTCGATTCTCCAGCTTGTCGGCTTCATTGAGGTCAGCGATTGTTGGTGCACGCTTGTTGCGACCGCTGTGGTTGCAGCTCAACGCTTGATTACGCTACGACTTTGTTTGCTTTTACCTTTGCCACGGGGACAAAGTTCTCGTGGAGCATCCACCATAGGTCGACTCTCTCCGCTTTCCTCCTCGTGAATCGCCGCTTGCTCTCCACGTGATCCTTAATCCTTCCGTGTCTTGACAGGCCTCCCATTGCTTCCAACACGCCCAATGACAGTTGCTATGACAAGTTTGAGAATGAACTTCTCCGTTATCGGTCTCGCATTCATTGCCTTATTTCAACCTCTTGACGGTTATCCATCGCTTCCTCTCTTTCGCTTTCGCCCAACAAAGAACCGATGGATACCTCTGTCATCGCCGAAGAAATTGGTGAGAAACATGGCCTCCATATCATCCCGCCTATTAACGCCCCTGGTTTGAGACGGCGGTACCAATCGGCAGCCCACGGGGTGCTAACGAATGACCGAACCATCAAGGGCTCGCGTCGAGATAACACCTAGATGAGACTTGAAGTAGATCGGCCGAGTGGGCGATCCCTTCCCACAAACGGTGTAAAGTTGATGAGGTTGAATTTTGTCGGATACGGATTGATTCCCACTCCCTTGGGTAAGGACATGGTATACCCGTTTTCTTTACCTTCTTGAGCGAAATCAAAGTATTGATTTTGCTCTCGAGGTCTTTTATTTTCATTTTCCCCACGCTCCGCTCGTAAACTTGGGGAGGAATGACTGCATCGCATAGCGCTTTTGCCGGAAAGACGATCACCCCTGCTTTGGCCTCCTTCCCCGCCCGTGTCGCTATCCGTTGTTGACATTAAGCACGATCACTTCGCCTTTGGCGTTCATTATCGCCGGATCCGCTTGTCATGCATTGCTCTCATCTCGGCTAGATGGCCGCCCATTTCAAGCTTAAAGTTATCCTTTGCTTGGTTAGGCTCTTTCAAGCATTCGGGACACTTGATCCGCGCTGATCATGAACGCCGCAAGGTTGTCCTATGCCGAAATTGTATTATCTAAGCCATTGCGGAGCCGCATCCGGCACTTCATCATCCGAGGGTAATCCCTTCGATGATTTGGCATAATTGGTCGTTTAACAGCCCCCTGCATCGCATCGAAGCCATTCGCGATGCCTCGAACGCACGACGGACGCACGCCCCTCCGCGGGTCATATTGATGGTAACACTGCAATTCATCACCCAGGTGTCCACCTTTTCTACTGAATCGCCTTGACTTGGTCCGCATTCTCGCCGAAGCCTTATCAAAGACCGAACTTTTCCTGAGTCGCTTTAGTGCGCTTGCACTCCAATAACACCGCTTTGATTCGCCGAGCACAAGCAAGGCATGTTTGATCTCAGCGCTTTCTTCGATTTACAATTCCCAAAGACCGATAGTACAACCCGCCGGATGAATACCGGAGCAACCTATCGCTGGTCGGGCAATAACCTCGTATAATGTCATCGCCGATGAGAGCCGCCTCCTTCCGAGAACAAATAGGCCTTTCAGTTACTCACACTTCGGGCGAGTGTGAATCTTCGACGCTCTCTGACTTCGATGAAGCCCTAAGCAAAATGCAGTTTCTTCTTATCTTTGTGGGGCAATCAGATCGAGTGACCCGCGATTCCTTTAGCGACTCAGCGATCCTTGACCGTAAGCCCGGCCGGTCTATGCAGAGTTAGTCACTCAAGTTCGGGTACGCACGAGGTGACTTCGGTGTCAACGCCACTTTGCCAGGTGCTCACAATTTCGATTTGAGCACGGAGCAGAGTTGGCTCGGGCAGCTAGGCTTGGGTGTCTGGGTTCGCCGTTGAAGCCTCGACGGACTTGGGCTTCCAAGCTAGCCGATTTGGTCGATCTACTTTTGGCCGCCCTCTTCAACTCTCATGCTTGTTGCACCAAAGCCCGCGGTTGCGAGGAGCTGGCGCCTGGATATCGCCTCAAGCGGAACGATTCCGCTTGACTCGACCCACTCGTCACTGTAGGAATCGGCACATCTCGTGACTTCAACCTCTCGAAGTCAACTTGATCTTAGATCCCCATAGCGACCCCATCCGCTGATTCTTTGCCCGCTAATTGTTTCGCCAGCGCCGACGCTCACGGGCTCTCTTGGAGAGAGTCACTTACACTATCATGACCACCCCCGGAAGACAGGGTTCTCGGTTTGGCCTGTTAGCTCTGGGAACCACCGCTGGTCCGCAGCCTTGACTACAGTGGTGGTGGATTTTCTTGCCTCCCAGATCTGAGGCCGATCGGGTCTTCCTGCGCCGAGACCATCTTGGACTTAAGTGGGGAACCGATCTCGACGAGGAGGAGAGGTATTCTTCATACTTCTTCTCGGGTCGAACTCAACACCACCTCCTCGATGACCGGACGGATCCGTTACATACTCGATCGGCTTTGTTGAAGCCGCTGCTCCCACCGTGGTCGCCACTTTGTTCAAGGGAAAGTTGGTTTGTTATTCATTGCTTGTTTGAACTCGCTTACAGCCTTCATGGGCCTACAACAAAATTTCAAACAAAAGAAATGCCTTTATTTTAGGCGCATAAATGAAAACTAAAATTACACCGCCTTGATCGCTTGAGCAAGCAAGGCATGTTTGATTCGGCTGCTCTTCGATTTACTTGTACCAAAGACGATAGTACAACTCGCTTTTGATGAATACCGAGCAACCTATCGCTGCGGTTGGCACAACTTCTCGTGTATAACGCTGTCATCGCCGATGAGAGCCGCCTCCTTCCGAGAACAAATAGGCCTTTCATAAGTTACTCGCAGCCACACGCTTCAAGCGAGTGTGAATCTTCGACGCTCTCGACTTCGGGATGAAGCCCGCAGCAGTAAATGCGTTTCTTCTTATCTTTGTGGGTACGACTCGATCGAGTGACCCGCGATTCCTTTAGCGACCTTAGCGCATCCTTGACGGTAAGCCCGCCGGTCGGGGCGAGTTAGCTTCACGGGTTCGGTACGACGCCGAGGTGACTTTGTGTCAACGCCACTTTTGCCGGTGCTCACAATTTCGATTTGAGCACGGAGCAGAGAGCTCCGCCGGGCGAGCTAGGCTTGTGGGTTCGTCAGTTGAAGCCTCGACGGACTTGGGCTTCCAAGCTAGCCGATGATTTGTCGACGCACTTCTGGCCGCCTCCCTTCAACTCGCGCTTGTTGCACTAAAGCGCGGCTTGCGCTGAGGAGCTGCCGGCGCCCGGATATCGCTCGGTGGAACGATTCGCTTGACTCGACCCATTCGCTCGTCGCCGCCCAGGAATCGGGCTACCATCTCGACTTCAACCTCTCGAGTCAACTTGATCTTAGATCCGCCATAGCGACCCCATCCGCTGATTCTTTTGCCGGCTAATTGTTTCGCCAGCGCCGACGCCGCCTTCGACGCGCTCTCTGAGAGAGTCACGACACCATTGGGAATCGACTCGTGGAAGACAGGGTTCAAGGTTTGGCCGCTGTTAGCGGGAACCACCGCTGTTCCAGCCTTGACGGCGTGGTGGTGGATTTTCTTGCCTCCGCGATCGAGGCCGATCGGGTCTTCCTTGCGCCGAGACCATCTTGACTTATGGGGAACTGATCCGACGAGGAGGAGAGGTATTCTTCATACTTCTTCTCCGGTCAACTCAACTCGACCTCGATGACCGGATCGGATCCGCTGGTTATACACGACGCTTCTTTGTCGAAGCCGCTATTCACCGTGGTCGCCATTGTTCGCGGGTTGGTTTGTTATTCATTGCTTGTTTGAACTCGCTACGTTTCTGGCCTACTACAACAAAATTTCAAACAAAAGAAATGCCTTTATTTTAGGCGCATAAATGAAAACGAAAATTACAACTCTTCCTTTGTGAACAAACACGAGGATCTCTATTTTCCGATCCTCGCCATGGTTTGCCTGCGTTGACTTTTTGTTCGGTCTGCTGACCACCGCCAAGCAATTCCGATCCTCCCGTAAACCCGGCTCCGAACTACAGACGAGGGGCTCGCTTCACGAGGGAAACGGCCTCGAGGGGATCACACTCACGGCGAGAGGATCGCCTCATGGGATCACACTCACGGCGAGAGGATCGCCGAGCGGTGAGATCTACAAGGAGAAATCACAGCTATCCCCGAGATTAAGACGGCTTAACCTAGAGGGTATCTCAGAGTTCGACCCAGTTTCTACCCCGCGATTTGTGGATCCGACGCCGACCGGACTCGTACGGGCGCTCTAACTGCTGACGGCTCGCGGATCTCGTGGAGAATTCTTCGAAACTCCTCAAAATCCCACCAAAGCCAAAGCCAAATCCTCAAATCCCAAAAACTGAATCCACAAATCCAACCCTAAACAGCACCCCCATTTATACATCTCAAGAGGGGTGGTCACCAATGGCCGGAGCCACCTCGCCACTGCCGAGGAGGCTCCCATGTGGGCCAGCCACCTGCCTTGGCCGGAGGAGGCCTCGGCCATGTTTGTCGAGCCACCTCGCTTTGGCCGAGGTACTCGCCTGGCCGGTGAGGCTCTACTGCAGCTGGCCGAGCCACTCCGCCTGGCAGGAGGCTCGGCCATGTTTGTCGAGCCAGCTTTGGGTTTTTCGAGGTACGGTTGTGCCGTCGAGGTGGCTCTACCATAGTTATTCAGCCACTCGTTAATTGCCGGTACCTCGCCAATTTGGCCGAGGTCCCGCCGCCTCGCCGCTTTTGTGTCGCTTTTGTGTCGCTCCTCCGCCGATTCCTCGGTCTTCCGCTTGGTTTTGCTCCTGATGTCGCCATTGTGTTCGAAGTCCGCGGTCCGATTAACTTTCGTGAGCTCAAACGGTTCGCTTGCATCGACGGACTAAGCACGGCTGATTCCGCCTCGCCAACGCTTGAATTTAGCCAACTCGCTCGCTGAGCTTCGCCGTCGGTTTTCTCCACGACGCCGTTTGCTTTCACTGGCTCAGACGTCTCGCCGACTCACTTCATGGGTTCGCCGACTCGCTTTACGCTGGCTTTGGCGGCAGAATCACGCCGACGGCTCGGGTACCACGGATGGATTGTCTGCTATCAACCCACCGCTTACGAAGTCTTGTTCTGCACCGATAAGCAATTTTAACGCCTACATTACTTGCATCGCATTTTTGTCCGACCGTTGTTGAGATCTTGACCGAAGTCGATGGATGAATTTCTTTGAGATTGGCTCCAGATTTAATTCCTCCAATCCTCTTAGGTTCTCCAAGGCTTTGTAGGATACCCGGTGTTAATGCGTCGCATTTATTGCTTGACCATTGTTGGAGTTTCAAATCAGAAGCTAATTAAGTTTCATCGCCGACTCGTGTGGTGAATCGTCGCCCATTGACCATCGAGATTCCTCCGCTGATCGGGGAATTCCGCGCCGCACGCTAATCAAGGCCGAACTACATGGATTTTAGCCTTCAATCCATGAAGTGCAACGCTGACCGGCGTATGATCTGGCGTGGATCCAACCGCTGATCGGTGAATCCTTCGGCGACGACGCCGCTGGTTACGCTATGTTACCAGATACCTTTGCCGAGCACAATTATCCTCGCGGAAGGAATTTTCTTGGGACTTATTCCAATTTTAAATCGTTGACCGATGGCCTTCCTACGCAACGAATGAATCAAAGATTGATACAATGAGAGGAATTCTTTCAAGGTAGAACGCTACTGTCCTGCCAACATAAGCCTTGTCGATTCGCCAATTTATCCTCTTTGAGGTTCCAATGGGAGGAAATTGAGGGTTATCGAAGTTATCCTTAAGAATATGGTAATATTCTCCAGAACTTCTCGCTAAGAATTAGGAACTAGTTTATACTGTAATCCTAGTTGAGTAGGATTAGCGACGCTGATTAGCGCCATGCAATCCCAATCGATCGAAGCTATCCCTAAGAATATTTTTATGGAAATATTCTTCCTGAACTTCGACAAATTAGGAAACAATTTATACTGTTCCGATTGAGTAGGATTAGCGACGCTGATTGGCGCCGATGCAATCCGCATTTGCCGGTTATCCCTAAGAATATTTTTGTGAAGATATTCTTCCGAACTTCTCGATAAATTAGGAAACAGCTTTATACTGTAATCCTAGTTGAGTAGGATTAGGCGACGCTGCTGATTGGCCGATGCAATCCGCATCGATCGAAGTTATCCCTAAGAATATTTTTGTGAAAATATTCTTCCTGAACTTCTATAAATTAGGAAACAGCTTTATACTGTAATCCTAGTTGGAGTAGGATTAGGCGACGCTGATTGGCCGATGCAATCCGACGATTCGAAAGTTATCCCTAAGAATATTTTTGTGAAGATATTCTTCCGAACTTCTCGATAAATTAGGAAACAGCTTTATACCGTAATCCTAGTTGAGTAGGATTAGCTTACACGCTGATCAAGGCCGATGCATCCGCATATCGAAAGAACTCTCGAGAATATTTTTGTGAAAATATTCTTCCTGAACTTCGACAAATTAGGAAACAGCTTTATACTGTAATCCTAGTTGAGTAGGATTAGGCGACGCTGCTGATTGGCCGATGCAACTGGCATTGTCGAAGTTATCCCTAAGAATATTTTTGTGAAAATATTCTTCCGAACTTCTCGATAAATTAGGAAACAGCTTTATACCGTAATCCTAGTTGAGTAGGATTAGCGACGCTGATCAAGCGCCGATGCAATCAGACGATCGAAGTTATCCCTAAGAATATTTTTTTGTGAAAATATTCTTCCGAACTTCTCGATAAATTAGAAAACAGCTTTATACTGTAATCCTAGTTGAGTAGGATTAGGCGACGCTGATTGGGCCGATGTATCCGTGATGGTCGAAGTTATCCCTAAGAATATTTTTATGGAAATATTCTTCCTAAACTTCGACAAATTAGGAAACAGCTTTATACCTGTTCCTCGATTGAGTAGGATCGCTTATGGGAGAATATCCGAAGATTGAGTCTCCGTGCCATTGCCGATGATTTCCATATTGAGGTTAAGCTCCAAAGTCTACAAGATTTTGAGGCAGCTGGGTGATGCTCAAGCTATCGACCGTTCGATGCAAAGAAGACCGGTGCGCTTTTGAGATCACTGGCCACCGGCTCCGTGAGCATCTTCAATCTTGTGTCCTTCTTTGGAGAAGCGAGGATAGTAGAGCTCGAACAGAACTTCAAGCTGCGTAGGGAGAGTCCGGATCATCTTGAAGCCGATGAAGGCCAACACAGAGAGGCTCTCTTGGCCATGCCCGAAATTTGAACCTCGGGCGTAGTTGGTTGACATCGAGAAGGAGACTCGCAGGGCCCCTAATAGAGGAGTCCTTCTCGTATTCAGCTTCAAGCTTAACTTCAAAGAACTTTCGCAAATTCGCTCCCATAAATTTGATGTTTAAGGATTTGTAATCTCATCCTTTTATGTCCTCCTCTTTTTTTATTTTTTATTTTTTATTTTTTAATGATTCTTTTATTTCACGTAAATAATTAACCATAATACTTATAGGATTTTGGCAAACCCTCACCATCAACGGTTTGATTAGCCTTTACCAATTACCGCTTGAATTGGCTACGCGGCGGATTATCCGATCCGCTCCGCATGACGACGTGCTAAAAGAATGAGACTCTCTTAGACTTAATGCTACGATATTGAATAATGAGGCTTCAGATTTTACCGCAAGAGACTACCACCTAAGAACGCTGTTACGCGTAGGCTTAATCCTTCTTAGGCTTCGATAAAATGCCCTTAATCGAACTCGGTGTCTTCTTCAATCGAGAAAAGACTAAACCGGCGACGCTGCAGTTGGCATCGACTTCATCCCTTCTTAGGTTTGGGATGAAATACCCCGTAATCGAACTCGTGTCTTCTTCAATCGAGAAAAGACTAAACCGCAACGCTGCAGTTAGCGCCGACTTTAGGGTTATTGGCCAACCCCAGCCTTCAACGGGTTTGATGGGCCTTTATCAACTACCGTTTGAGTTGGGCTAGCATGTAGATTTTCTAAATCCGTTCTACACCTGACGTTGTGCTAAAAGAATGAAACTCTTCTAGACTTAATGCTACGATGTTGAATAATGAGGCTTCGCTTTTTCACTCGAATAGACTACCCTGCAACGCTGGTAGGCGCTGGCTTTATCCCTTCTTAGGCTTGGGATAAAATGCCCTAATCGATCTCGTGTCTTCTTCAATCGGAGAAAGACTAAACCGCAACGCTGCAGGAGGCGCTGGCTTTATCCCTTCTTAGGCTTTGGGATAAAATTCCCCAAGATGAACCTCGTGTCTTCTTCAATCGGAGAAAGACTAAACCGCAACGCTGCGGTGAGGCGCCGCTTTATCCCTTCTTAGGCTTCGATAAAATGCCCTAATCAACTCGTGTCTTCTTCAATCGGAGAAAGACTAAACCGCAACGCTGTGAGGCGCTGGCTTTTTTCCTTCTTAGGCTTCGATAAAATGCCCTTAATCGAACTCGGTGTCTTCTTTTGACCGAGGATGACTGAACCGACTAAAATTGATTGAGGTGGGAAAGGAAGAATGTATTCTATTTCCCAAGGTGGAGAGGAAGGAGGATTTTGTCTCTATCTCCTGTAAGGGATGAACAAGAGAGGAAGGTTTTGTGTCCTTTCTCTTGAAAGTGGAAAGGAAGGTTTTGTGTCCTATCTCCGGGAGCTCACGAATAAGAGAGGAAGGTTTTGTATCCTATCTCTTACTGATGGAGAGGAAGGAGGATCTTGTCTCCTATCTCCGGGTGCTGGAAAGGAAGGATTTTTGTCCTGTTTCCAGTGGAAGAGACTAAAAATGGGATCTCCATTTTGAGAATCTTGAAAGATGAAACTAAGAGCGGGATCTCCACTCCGAGAATCTAAGACAAGAGAGGAAGAATGTATTCTATCTCTTGCTTCTGAAGAGGAAGGATGTGTCCTATCTCCAGGTGTTGGAAAGGAAGGATTTTTGTCCTGTTTCCAGTGAAAGAGACTAAAAATGGGATCTCCATTTTGAGAATCTTGAAAGATGAAACTAAGAGCGGGATCTCCACTCCAAGAATCTAAGACAAGAGAGGAAGAATGTATTCTATCTCTTGCTTCTGAAGAGGAAGGATGTGTCCTATCTCCAGGTGAAGGTGGGAAAGGAAGAATGTATTCTATTTCCGATGAGAAACTAAGAGTGGTGTTCCACCGAGAATCTTGAAGGGTATGGATAGCTTTCGCTTTGTAGGATTGCAACCGTAACCAAAGTGGACCTTTCGCTCGGGAAGGAATCGAGAGGGGAATTTGCCGGTGGTGGACCGGGAGATTTTAGTGGGCCCACCGCCAATGAATTTGATCGGTGAGAGAATTTTGGAGGAAAACACAATAATTTAGGGTTATCCTCATGAAAATGAGTGAGATATTCTCTGAGGAACTTCCCATCAAAATGGGTTATCCTGAATGTACTAAGGATAATACTTTTTGAAACTTCCCATTTATCTATTAATTGCCGGCCGCCATTCTCGCGGTGATAAGGCGATATGCACCGCTTGAATAGATCAGGTCTATTACAAACGGTCCTTCCCATTTGGGTTCAATTTACCCTTTTGGAGTTGAGAATTATTGGTCGCCCTGGCTACAGGACTAGATCTCCTCCTAAAGGTTCTCTCACGAACTTTCTTGTTGAAAGCCCTTGACATTCTAGCTTGATAGAACTCAATGCATTGTTGAGCCTCCAAGCGCTCTCATCTAACATCTCAAGCTCTTCGAGACGCTTTTGATGTTGTTCTTCTGGTCGCCATCTCTGCTGCAAGGGCGACGCCAAGTGACCGACCGATTTCTAACGGAGAATTGCTTCACACCGTGAAACCGTGGAGTACGGGTCGCCCTCGCTATGACGCATCGCTAGCGATATGCCCGCAGTGCTTCTCCGAAGTTTATCGCCCCAGCCTCGCTTGTTATTCTTCACAAGCTTCGACAAAATCTTGATAATCGTCTTGTTGAACGCCTTAATCCATTTGTCGCTGGATTATAGCCGTCAATTTAGACATCTTGTATCTTAAACTTTTCGCAAAACCCGATGAAGGAATTGCCGATGAATTGGGGACCGCTGTCATGCACGATCCGTTTGACACCATGTCGATAGATGACATGGTGTTTGATAAATTTAATGACGGTGACTTTACTTCTTTTTAGCTGATTGCTTCATTTCACTTGGAGAAGTAGCTCTGCGATCGCTAGAATAAACCGATCCCCTTAACCGATGGCGGAAAAATGGGACCCACAACGCCCATCCCCATGTCTCAATGGCCGATGTATCGGGGATGCAATCGCCGAGAGGCCGATGCATATAATTTGCGGAATTTGACACGCTGCATTTCCGAAATGCATTCGCAAGGCCATTAATCATTGTGGGCCAAAAGTAGCCCATTCTCCCCGACCGATCGAGAGTTTGGGACCAGCCGGTGTGCACCACATTCACCTTCGTAAGCTTCCCGGGACCTCTTCCTCCTTGTTTGAAAGGCATCGGAGTAAAAGACCGCCATATCCCTACGATATAACATCCGGTCTCGTTGTAAAAGAATCGGAGCTCTTCACGGATTGACTCTCTCCTTCACGCCTTCCTACAATACCGCAAGACGAAGTCGATGATAGAAAGCCAATCTTGGCTCCAACTTGGTTTGGGTTGCATGTACCTCTTTGGTAACTACCCCTTCATCTTCTTGTACCTCATTATATATTGGTAATAAGAGTTGATGAGTCGGCCGTAACTAATTGCTTTCGGTCTCGGAAGGTTGTGCTAACGACACGCCTAACGCCTGCTCCGCTGAGCGCTTTGGAGGCGTGGAATATATTCGATGAAGAACTCTTGACGAAGTCGCCATTTCGATTGCTACGATGATAAGGAATTAGATCTGATTTCGACTTCGTAGTCTCGCTGATCCGGCCTCGACTATCGGGCCAGAATCGCCAGATGCTCGAGATATTCGGACCCCAGCTTTGGCGGCTAAGTCCGATAAGTAACGCGCTGTATTCGCTACGCTATTGAACAGGTTCTGAGTGAATAAGCATGGCATGACATGATTCCCTCGAAATCAAGACAACTCCGACTCCAAATGAGATTTTAGAACATCGGGGGCACTTGCTACATTAGTAGCTCGAGAGGTCTGGCCAAAATATAATCGCCATATTTGTTGGTGCGATGTAGTGTTGACTTCTTGAACTTCGTCTGGAAGATCATCATATAGCTCAACTGCATCCGTTGTCGGGCTGGCAGCCAAGAGATCGCAAATCGCTTGTCCTTTGATCGACTTGTTTGAAGTGCAAGTCATATTGAGACAAAAGCAAAGCCCATTTCGCCAAACGCCAACTCATTGAGGCCGGCTGGTCATAAATATTCGGACCGATTTACGCTAGAGATAACATAAATCGCCTCGTCCGACCAAATAGTGCCGCATTTTCTCAATCAATACTAATGCAAGGCACCGCTTCACCATCGATATCGACTCAGACCCACTAATGTTCGCCTGTAATACATCACTGCTCGCGGACCGCCGCCGCCTTGCGCGAGTAAAGCGTTTAACGAGTGATCCGCTGCCTTGACGTAGATCAAAACGGTTTTCCACCTACGTGCAACAAGAACAGAGGTTTAGCGAGATAAGACTTGATCTCTTCAATGCTCGGCGTTTCTGGACTTCGACTTTCACCCCAGATGCAAAGTCAGAGGAATCTTCTTGTCTTTGTGGGTGCTACCCACAGTATTAGGAGTGACCAGCGATTCCTTTAAGCGGACCCAGCGATCCTTGATGGTAAGCCCGCCGGTCACGACGGAGTTGGCTTCACGGAGTTCCGAAAGTGTGACGCCGGAGGTAACTTTGCCACTTTCGAAGTGTTCACAATCTTTGATCCGAGCACGGAGCAGAGTTGGCCTCACAAGGTGGTCGGGCTTGGATGCCAAGTTCCTGGAGGTGAAGCGTCGGCGGACTTGGGCTTCCAAACTAGCCTACTGTTGGCGACTTCTTGGCGCCTCCTTCTTCAACTTCAGCGGGCTTGTTGCACCAAAGCCCTTGCTTGTAGAAGCGCTGACGCCCGGAGCACGCCCAAGTTAGAACGGTTCCGCTTTGACTCGACCCATTCGCTTGTCGCCGCCGTAGGAGTCGGCTACAATCTCGACTTCAATCTACGAGTTAACACGGATCTTAGATCCGCCATAGCTTAACCCCATCCATTGATTCTTTTGCCCGGCGCTTGTTTTGCCAGCGCTGACGCCGCCTCGACGCGGCTCTTCGAGAGAGTCACGACGCCATTACGGAATCGCCCTCGCAAAGATAGGGGTTCAAGATTTGGCCGCTGTTAGCCGGGAACCACCGTTGTCCGCAAGCCCGACCCGCTGTGGTGGTGGATTTTTCTCACCGCGATCCGAGGCCGATTGGGTCTTCCTTGCGCCGAGACCATCTTGGACTTATGGGGAGTCGATCTCGACGAGGAAGAGAGGTATTCCTCGTACTTCTTTTGGTCGAACTCAACTCGACCTCCTCAATGACCGGATCTCAACTGGCTGGTACACTCGACGGCTTTTGTTGAAGCCGCTGGCTCCCACTGTGGTCACTTGTTCGCGAAAAGGTTTGTTATTCATTGCTCGCTTGAACTCGCGGTACGCCTCGCTGGCCTACAACAAAATTCAAACAAAGAAAATGCCTTTTATTTCAGCTTACAATGAAAGCGAAAATTACAACTTTCTTCCTTTTTAGAACAAACACGAGGATCTCTATTTTACGGATCCTCGCTATGGGTTCTTTGCCCGCGTCGATTTTTATTCGTCCGCGGACCACCGCAATTCATCCGTGGAAACCCGCCTCGAACTACGTGAAGGGGCTCGCTTTCAATAAGGAAACGACGCGACCCGAGGGGATCACACTCACGAAGGAGAGGATCGCTTCGGGATCGCACTCAAGGAGAGGATCGCCGAGCTGTGAGATCTACTAGGAAAATCATACCGACCAGAGTCAACTCGAAGTTCGCTACTCTCGGTTTGTAGATCTCGCGGTCCGCCGTGCTCGGATCGAAGGCCGACGGCTCGTGGATCTCGCGAGGGCTCTCTCAGAATATCGAGAAAATCAATCTCCAAAAATCCCGCCGAATCGAAAGCACCCCCACTATTTATAGGAAAACAAGAGGGAGAGGGGGTTTATTGGCGGCCGGACACCATTGGTGTCCGCCTTGTCGGACATCGAATGGTGTCCGCCACCTACGGACACCAAACGGTGTCCGTTTTCTACCAACGCCGCTATTTCTGGGCTTGTTTGGTTTCTGACTTTTCCGCGACGCCCATTCCGATCTTGTCGTCGTCGTTCTAAGTCCGTGCTTGGTTCACTTGATTGGTTTCATCCCGTCAACGGTTTAAGTGGCGATGGGTCGGTGTTCAAATCCGATCTTGTTGGCGTTCGAATCCGATCGATCTCGTTGAAGCTTTGCTTGTTGGATTCATTCCATAACCGCGTAGCCTCGTTGATTAAATGCGCCTTGTTGACCCACTTCATGTGTTCGCGACCCGCTTACGCTGCTTATGCATAGTCAATCGCCGGTGTTTGTCGGATGGGTTGTTGGTTGTTAACCCACCGCCACGAAGCTTGCTCGGGTATTGATAAGCAATTTTTAATGCCTACAGTAGAATGTAATCGCAATGTTAAATTTTATAGTGGATTTAAACCAACAATTTCAATTTTATTAGTAAAAGTAAATCATTAATGAAAATACTCATATTTTTTTTATTTATCACATGGCAGGCAAAATATGATGCAATGTAGCTGATAGTGTATATTGAATGCATCCCCGTTAGGTACTATAAATTTTTTAATTTATTATTTTATTATTAGGTAAATAGCTACTTGTCGTTTTGCCCCCCCATGAAAATATTTCTGGATCCGCCACTGAATGCGAGGCCAGAATTTTTGCAGTCCTAAGCTTGTGTATATACAGAAGATGTCACAATTCTGTTACTACGACAACTACAACCACAGTATTGGTAGTTTAAAGCATTGTCTTCGTACAACCGTGACAGCCCAGAGAGGAAATTGTGATACCTATTTTATTGTCAACAAAATATGCTAAAAGGCACATATATATTATATAAGGAAATCTATGTTAATTAACAATTAATTATTTTCGGATAGATTCAGAAATATTGTTACATGACCCTAGCTATTTATGTATTTTGGCAGGTGACATGGACCAAAGCCAGAAACTGTATTATTGTACAAGTGTTACGGGTCGAAATACATCTGCAGGAGGTCCCACACGCCAGACACCCAAGGGAGGCTGGAAGTCAAGGGCATAGAGAAATTACAGTAAAGTGTTCTAGAGGATATAAGCAGAACTTCAAGTATATAAGAGGAGGGCAAAACATGAAATGGGCCATGATCGGATACACACTGTATCCCCCAAAATAACAAAATTTATTCCTCTCACCCCCAAGACTTTTTCAAAACTCCAAAAACCACCAAAAGCAATTGCCATATTCGTTTAGCCCCCTAATCCCGTTCCCACGTGACCGAACACTTAAAATAAATCTCAAAATTGCCCTTTAATTTAGCCGCCTCCCACTCTTTCAATAGTTCTCCTCGTTAACCGTGTCCATCTCTCTCATCTCTCCAAGAGCGAAACCGCCATCCCTAAATCAAAACTCTAACCCTAAAGCAGCCTACCACCATAGCGGAATCGAATCTCTCTTGTTCTCATCTTGCCTTCCTTCACGCTTCTATTACTTCAAAGCATGGCAGACGAGTCAAAGCCCAAGTTACTCTCCCGTGTAGGAGACTTCGAAGATGACGACAGCTCACAGCATGTAGTCGCAAGAAGACGCTTGAGCTCGGAGTCGGCTGATGCTGGAGAAACAATAGCAGATGTTCTAGAGGAGCTCGCAGTTAGTCGTCCCTGTCCCACAAGCCCAGTTCACCGTACGGATGAAGATAAGGCCCATCATGAGGGCAGCACGGACAATGCCACCAAAGCTCTCCTAGATCTAAAGAAAGGAACAAATAGGAGCGATTTGGAAGGCATCAATTTGTCAACCAAAAAGAAGTGAGTTTACTGCATCATTTAGTTGTTTATGACGTTGCCCGTTGTGTTTGACAGTCGTTTGTTGTTAAGGTACTTGTTTAATTTTCAAGGATATGTGTTAATTGTAAATGTTACTGTTAAGTTGTGAAGGTTAGTTGTTTGTGGTCAAGGATATTCATTAGTTGTTAAGGTTAAGTGTAAGTTGTGAATGTTACTGTTAAGTTATGAAGGTTAGTTGTTAAGGTTAAGCGTTAGTTGTTAATGTTATACATTAGTTGTGAACGCATCGTTAAGTTGTGAAGGTTACTTGTTAGTTATTAAGATTAAGTGTTAGTTGTTAAGGTTATGCATTAGTTGTGAATATTATTGTTAAGTTGTGAAGGTTAGTTGTTAAAGTTATCCACTGGTTGTTAGTTTTATCAATTGGTTATTGAGGTTATGGATTGGTTGTTAAGTTTATGAATTAGTTGTTAAGGTTATGCATTAGTTGTGAATATTATTGTTAAGTTGTGAAGGTTAGTTGTTAAGGTTGCAGATGATTTACAAACTAATTGTTTCTCCTTGTTTTGCTTTTTAGACAAAAGGTTGTATCGGTCTTTTGCCCTACATCAAGCTTTACGGCAAATTATGATTTCACGCATTCTTTAGTCAAACTTATGGATAAGAGGCACTGGGATGCCTATGAAGATTATGTCTTCATATACTACATTCATTTTGGCCCCCCGAGTCTTGATCTTCCCACGTTTGAGCATGTTTTGAGACAGTGGGACGAGAAGAAAAAGAAATTTGTCTTCACAGATTCGAAAACTGGAGAAGACATTAAGTGCTCGTTCAACTTTGAATGGATTATGAACCATACATGGTTCACCAATGAGGGAGATTTTGTTGGCCCTAACCGAGATCGAAACAATCGCATTGGAGAAAATATTTTACCAAAAATGAGGATGACAGCCGTAAGGCTCCCCCAGCACCAACCAGACACTATGTTGAGGATCGATGCATGAAGCTTGTACGATCTACTAAGCGAGAAGATGTAAATGACTTTGTCCCATCAGCAGATCCTCGTGACGCTTGAGCATGATCTGGTGTCCTAGCAGTGTTCTTGGTCTATCAAGATACTTGTTCAAGTTTGTTGACAGTATTGCACAAGCAAAGAACACTGCTTGGGGGACCTATATTTTCAACGAGATAAATGCAACAATTGAAACGACATTGAGGGGTCTAGGAACAGGAAAGAAACTTTTATATCTGCAAGGGTGTTCCCAGCTTGTGTCTGTAAGCATCCCTACTATTTATTCTTAAGAACAATGACTAGATGTTATGCTTATTTCTTGATTGTGAAGATTATTTATTAGTTGTTAAGTATAGTAGTTAGTTGTTAAGGTTAGTTATTAGTTTTTAAGGATACGGATTAGTTGTTAAGTATATAGTTTGAATGTTAAGGTTTCAGATTGGTTGTTAAGGTTACTGATTGGTTGTTAAAGTTATCCCTTGGTTGTTAGTTTTATCAATTGGTTATTGAGGTTATGGATTGGTTGTTAAGTTTATGAATTAGTTGTTAAGGTTACAGTTTAGTTATTCGTTTACTGACTTAGTTGTTAAGGTTGAGATGATTTACAAACTAATTGTTTCTCCTTGTTTTGCTTTTAGACAAAAGGTTGTATCGGTCTTTTGCCCTACATCAAGCTTTCTGACAAATTATGATTTCACGATTCTTTAGTCAAACTTATGGATAAGAGGCAGGGATGCCTATGAAGATTATGTCTTCATATACTACATTCATTTTGGCCCCAGAGTCTTGATCTTCCACGTTTGAGCATGTTTTGAGGCGATGGGGCGAGAAGAAAAAATTTGTCTTCTGATTGGCGGAGAGAAGACATTAAGTGCTCGTTCAACTTTGAATGGATTATGAACCATACATGGTTCACCAATGAGGAGATTTTGTTGGCCCTAAAGATCGAAACAATCGCATTGGAGAAAATATTTTACCAAAATGAGGATGGCGGTAGTAAAGCTCCCCGGCCAACCGGACACTATGTTGAGGATCGATGCATGAAGCTTGTACGATCTACTAAGCGAGAAGATGTAAATGACTTTGTCCTACTGCAGATCCTGTATCAGTTGAGCATGATCTGGTGTCCTAGCAGTGTTCTTGGTCTATCAAGATACTTGTTCAAGTTTGTTGGATGTGCACAAGCAAAGAGCTTGGGGGACTATATTTTCAACGAGATAAATGCAACAATTGAAACGACATTGAGGGGTCTAGGAACAGGAAAGAAACTTTTATATCTGCAAGGGTGTTCCCAGCTTGTGTCTGTAAGCATCCCTACTATTTATTCTTAAGAACAATGACTAGATGTTATGCTTATTTCTTGATTGTGAAGATTATTTATTAGTTGTTAAGTATAGTAGTTAGTTGTTAAGGTTAGTTATTAGTTTTTAAGGATACGGATTAGTTGTTAAGTATATAGTTTGAATGTTAAGGTTTGATTGGTTGTTAAGGTTCTGATTGGTTGTTAAAGTTACAGATTGGTTGTTAAGTTTATTACTTAGTTGTTAATGTTACTGCCATCTTAAAAGATTTATAATCTTCTATTTCTCTCATGTGCAGTTATGGTACTATCAACTGACTAGCATCAAGAAGCCAATATGTGAAAGTACGTCAAGGCCTCCTCTCACCAATTGGGTGAGACTGGGAGAAGTTGGGGGTTCCCTAAGATTGACCACAGTTGATGCTAAAGCTTAGCAAGCTACAATAAAGCTTACAGTGTTACGTGACCAAGTTTAAAGAGGGGAGAAGTTTTTTAAAGAACTAGGGAGAGGTTTGCAGTTGAAGGAACAGGGGAAGGAGAAAGAGAAGAAGAAAGAGAAAGAGAAGGAGAAGAAGAAGGAAAAGGAGAAGATTAAGACCGGTAGGGCACGTAGCCTGATCATTACATTTTATTATATTTTTATACCCTCATTATCTATCATACCCTCATTATCTATCTTATTTGAATGAATATATCACTAATAACATGTTTTATCTTAATTTGCAAGCTAATAAAGAGTTAATGATTAAGAGCCTAAAAGAGTCAAATTCCCTTATTTTCTACTATTTATTGAAGCCCAACATAAAGACAAAAGGAGGCCCAAAAAAGTCCAATGATCCAAGAAGAAATCGGGTCAAAAAATCAATAAAAACTCCAATTCGGTTACAAACCAATCGGTCGGCCAACCTATTGGTCAACCGATTGGTTCGTAACTGAATCAACCGCTTTATGACAGATTTAATCCTTGTTCCCCAAGCCAAATCTAAGGGTTCTTGTTTATTGTTGTAGGCTATAAATAAAGATAGAGGGTGAGGGGTTTGAGTGTGAAAAATTTATAAAACTCTATTTAGAGAGAATGGTTACTCTTAATTGAGAAGACCTTTCAAATTGTAAACTTTGTTTACAATTAATAATAAAAAATTTACCTCTTCAAAATTTTCTTTTCTTCTCTTTATTGATTGATGAACATGAAGATGAAGATTTACTTCAAATAGGCTAGAACCTTCTTGCGATGTAAGTTTTCTCTTTTTCTCTTTTATTTTTTCCTTCAGATATTCATGTTTTAGGATTTATTGTCTTTTTTTTATGCTGGTAGATTAGATTAGATTTATTTTGAGGCCTTGTAGAGTATATTTACATTCATATTCTTTTATTATTTTCTTACATTTTTATTTTGTAGTATAGATTTATTTTCTTGCATAGTTTAGATTTCCGTTTATGCTCTTTTATTTTTGTAGTTTAGATTTATTTTATGCTCATAGTTTTGATCTTTATTTGCTTATTCTTATTTTGTAATTAGTTTTATTTTTCTTGTATTTTTATTCTCTTTCTTTTAAGCTCTCTAGTTTAGATTTTATTTCTTTGTTTTTATTTTCTAACATGTGGAACTAAAAGTTGTAGGAATTCTAGAATTGTATGAAACTAGTTTGATTTCTTTTATGATTTGTAGATTGCTCTCTTGTGCTCAAAAGATCATGTTTAGGATAATCAACTAGAGAACAAATTGGTAGAAGAAGAACTTGATATTCTATGCTTATCTTAAGTGGTTTGATAGGTTATGCTTATGAATTCTAGAATTAATATCTAGTTGTTGTTCTTTTCATGAATGTTGATTTTACTTGGATGATAATTTGATAGGTTATGCTTTTCTTAAATGGTTTGATAGTCTATGCTTAATAAATCTAAAGTAAAATGTGATAAAAGAGAATAGTTCATAAATCCTAAATGAATTTAACTAGTGGGTTCAATTCTAGATTCCTCATTTTCTAATTGATTTCTTTTATCTTTTACTTGTTGTGATTTTCCTCTTTTGGTCAAATTTCTCTTTATTGATTTTGTTCTTTTCCATTTTATTCTTTGTTTTCTTTTATTTATTCTCTTGATTTTATTTTCTCTAATTTTTCATCTCTCTTTCTCCCCTCTTAATCTAGTTTTCTTTTATTTGTAAATAATCACATTTTCCTCATATCTCTCCACGTTTACACTTTCACTCCTAATTGTCAACGCACAACTTTAGGAAACAATTTTAGATTATTTCCTACACACCTTCTTCAAGGGATCAACATCTTTCTATACTATAACTTGATAGTTGTGCACTTACAATTTTATTTTATTTAGGGGCGGTGTCAATCTAGGGAACCAACCAACTGATCAATCCCTAGAAGTAAATTTCATCCAAGAATATTCAATTGAAGAGATAGAAGAAGAGAGTGAGTTAGACCTAAGCTTTGAGGAGATCTTTGGTGAGGAGCTGAAGATTCTAGAGGAATTAGAATCAGAACAAGTCTTTCAAAAGGAAGGAACCGAGACAGATACAAGTTTCTCTGATCTCAGCTTTGAAGAACTTTTCACTGATGAGCTTAGGTTCGTAGAAAATATAGAACAACCGAATTATCATGCCTCAACCACGAATCTTGGATTTGAGAAATTTTTTAAAGAAGAACTGGTTGTGTTAGGAAAACTTTCATTCATGAGGAACCTGAGTTCAAATCTGAGACTTGCTTTCTGATTATTCAACACCAAAAATTTAAAATGCATAACCCCATTCATACCTATCTTCAAATCTTTGCAGAAATTATTGAAAACTTCGGAGTGTATAGAATTTAAGCACATCTTTGAGTTTATCATTTTAGACTTCTTTAAAATCCAGGGTAGAATTTTTAGCAATAGGTAGGATTTGATGTAGAGTATGAGCTTTTATTTTTACTCCTTCATTCTACATCTTTACTTTTTATCTCATAATAATAAAAATAATAAAAGAATTTATTCTTCTCACACTTGAGAGTTTCTTGTTCTTTTGAAAAAATAATGAAAAAAATATGAAAAAAAGAAGATATGAAAAAATGAAAAATGGAAAAAATAATTAAAAAATTTGACTTCATCCTTCTCATACCAAAGGTAATTGCAGATTTTTATCATTGTTCTAGGTCGACCGAACAAATGTAAGTGTTTCATTTCTTATCTATTTTACTTTGTGCATCATAGAGTTTGCATTGAGGACAATGCAAAAATTTAGGTGTGTGGGTGGGGACAAGTCATTTTTCCTCTTTATTTTACCTTTTTTTTTCTTTTCTCTTCTTTTATGTCTTATTTTTCTTTTCTTTTCTTTTCTTTTCAAAAAAATTGGCTTACCAACTTAATAGAGTTAATTAATAATTAATTTATTTGATAAACTTTAAATTTTCTAATTCTTAGTTAGTTTTATACTCAAGTTAACCTTTTATGATAACTCTAAATAAATTTATTAAGAAATAATTTTTAAAGTAGTATACTTCACTAAAGTCCAACTTAGAATTGTAATTAAAGTAATGAAATTTTTGCATACTTAGCTTAGAGTGGAAAATATTATTTGAAGTTCTCTCAATCTAAATATTTCTTTCAAGATATATATATACATATACTCATATATATATATGAAGGGGTTGAGTGAATTTTATAAAAAATGTGACTTGGTAGTGATGTGGAGAAATGTGATCCATTTATGAAGGGGTTGAGTGAATTTTATAAAAAAACCTTCACTTTTAGCCAAATCCAAACCCCTTGATGTGTGGACCAAATGTGTCCACATCACTACCAAGTCCCATTGAGAAACTTGGTACCAACGTTCTCCATATTTCTCATATATATATATATATATATATTAAGATCAACAGTCATATTCCCAAAGGACAGCTTCATTTGACCAGTCATACAGTTGATTAGAACATTGAAAGTGGCTAAAAATGGTCTTCCTAAAATAGCAGTGTTATGGTCATAACCACTAACCGATGATTAAAGAAAAACAAAGTGCGGGCGTGGATAAGCGCTTGCTAGCAGCGAAACGGAACCGAGCCTCCTTTTAGACCCACCAGGCGTGCATTCACCGACCCGCCATGACCCAATGAGCGACTATCACCATAGCCGACGCGAGAGGCGGTGCAAGTCGACCCATCGGTAACTCCTTCCCTTGGGCGGCGGCGGTGATGGTGCGTCGCCCTGGCGATTAAGCGCCGGGCGCTTCCGTCGCCCGTCCCGCCGGACGGCATAGAACGACCGGCTATCACATTCAGCTGCAAGTCGCTCGGCGACCACGGCGGTGCTAGTCGTCCTCCGGCCCGTCGCCCACTCTGACCCGTCCTACGGTTGTGGCCCTTTCCCAGCTGCGAAACAAATTTAGGCCCTCTTCTTGGCCACGAGTCCTCGGGGGCGGCGAAAGCGATCACAGTGTCCATTCTAGTTGACTACCTCGAAAAAACATCGAGGGGCGAGCAAGTCGGCCACCGGCCTCGGCTCCACCTACTTCATCTGCGTGGCTTCCTCCACTCAAGCGGCGGTTATCACGATTTTCGAGCCCATCGGCGCTCGCATTAAATGTGGTGACGGCCCTTAACTCCCCATCTCTCACGGTATTTAAGGCACCTCCGGACCCATGCATTTCTGGCGCCGTTAATCCCATCCCATTAATGGCGAATGGACCACACTAACCCTCAAACTACCCGCAATTTGACACTGTAAAGGCCGGCCCCATAGCGAGACAAATAAAATGCTTTCGGCCAATCACGGGCTCACTGCGTGGAGAAGAGGCTGACTCATCGATGGTTCCTCAACCGATGGAAAGGCGGAAATACTGACCCTAGATATAAAGAGCAACGAGGACAGCGAACAAAGTAAGTGATCTCTTTTGAGTGAATTCCTGCTCTATTAGATTATCTCCTTCTCTACTAACTTGACCGTCGGAGGAACCACCGGAGATCCCAACTCCGCCCCTTCCACAGGTCTCTTTCTCCCTGCTGTAGGCACATCCCTTAACCGAAACCAGCGTCACTGGGCATTAGGAGAGAAGGCGGACTCCGCTCTCTTAAAAGCTAAACTCACCCGAGGTTAGTGACTGTGATTATATACATCAACAGTTTGGCGCCCACCGTGGGGCCTCCTTTCTTCTTCTTGCAGTTATGTCGGTGGCGATGATCTTTCGGTCGAGAGAACCTGGGCGGGCTATGTCACTCAAGCCCAACTCCAGGAATCCAGAGAAGATCACCCAAGCCATGCAGGCCACCATGCAAACCCGGCAGGCTTTGCGGATGACCTCTTCACCGCCTCCACGCTCTTACGGCCGGCAAAGCGCCATCGGCTGACGGTGGACCCGACCTTCGCCCGCCTTAACTCCACGCTCGGCGATCGCCGCCGTCATGAGGCAAGTTCCGCTCCCGGAAACTCCTCATATTGACAAGTCGCGAAGAGACCGCCAAGAGCGCGCCGCCTCATCCCCTCAAAGCCGACCCAGGGCGCCAACCTTAGGCGCCGTCCCCTTGCCTTCGACCTCACCGATGAAAGCCCTTCTCGGCCAGGCGCTAAGAGGCCCGAACCGCGACCTCAAGACCTCACGCCGCGCCCAACACCATTCCAACAGCCCACCAGCGCCTGAGCGACTACAATCAAGTGTACCGGCCGGTCGCCCGGCCATCGGAGGGAACACCCCTTCACCGACTCCATCATGAGAGCACCGCCGAGAAGTTCAAGATGCCGGCGATGGACAAGCACGGGGTGATAGAGACGGCGAGCATGTACAAGACTACCACAACACCATGATCATGATGCAAGCACCGAAGCGACCATCATGCGGCGCTTCCTGTCACCTTGGCGGGGGCGCCAACTTTGGTGGAATTCATTGGAGAAAAATCCATTGGTAGCCCGAAGAAGCGGCGGTTCATCCACCATTTCTGGCAGCCAAGCCCAAACTACCCTCCGGTGTGCTCATCGGACCAAGCAAGAGCGGGCGAAAGTCTTAGAGCCTACATCAAGAGATTCCAGTCGAAGAGACTAGAGGTCGAAGACCAAGGAAGCAAAGTCGCCATGGCGGCTCTAGTGGCGGGGCTGCAACACGGAGATCGTCCAAAGCCCTCAACAAGAAGCCCATCGGGGAGTTCACGAACACTTGATGTCCAAAGCCCATGCCTACATGAATATGGAAGAAGCGGAAGCATACAAGATGCCGCAGGCCGGAGTCCGGCAAAGGCGACCACAGCTATTTTGGCACCCTCCCGCCCGGCCGCCGGTACCTCATCATCCTCCTCGTGAGACCACCCATGCGGCTCGGTAGCCCCTCCCACTAGGTGGGCTCAGACCCGCCTCGAAGAAGAGCCAGACACATCCCAGGAATCCTCCTCCTAAGAACAACCTAGCGGTGGATTCGATAGGAGAGGGGCAGAAAGATGTCTCCCCTCCGGTGTTCCACAGTCCTCAACACCTCCCTTTACGGGGCCACGGACAAGGCCGAGGAGGGAGCTCTCCACAAGCCCACCTGAGATGAGGGCAGGCCGGACAAGAGATCGCGGCGATTCATGCGATACCACCGAGATCACGGCCATGACACGAGAGCTGCCGTGTTCTCGAGAAAGACGTGAAGACCTCATTGAGAGGTTTCTTGAAGAACGATCTATCGGGGCGGCACCCAAGAGGGGCGACCACCAGCCTGCTCTCGATCTCCCGGCCTCGACCTAGCTTGGCCAGCGGGGGAGGCCAGGGCAAGAAGTCGGGGGTAATCAATACCATCAGCGGAGGTCCTACCTTAGGAGGAGAATCAATAGCGCCGAAAAGAGGTATGCCAAGCCGCCTTACGGGTGAGCAGTACAACAAAGCGAGAAGGCGATGTATCCATCTCTTTGTGGCCGACACGGATGCCGTTGAGGCGCTCATGGCGACCCCATCGTCATATCGGCCGATATCTACGGCTTCAAGGTGAAAGAGGATCATGATCGACGCAGGGCTCTGTCGACATATTATTTTGGGCCGCGTTCAACCGTATGGGTATTGGCAGGTCCAAACTCCGGCCGTCTTTGGGTCTCGATTGGTTTCCGCGGACATTCGGCTTCACGAGGGCGGATCACCCTTCCACATTTGTTGGGCAACCCGTGCCAATCGGCCGTGAAGCGTCCGGTTGTAGTAATGGACATCAAGTTAGGCATAATGTCATCTTGGGCGAGCGTCTCTCCACCACTGCGGGCCATCCGTCCACCTATCATCGGATGATCAAATTCCGGCGTCGAAAGAGGTGGGGATAGTCGGGCGACGAGAAGGAAGCCGAGCTTGCTCGCCCTTTCCACCAAGGGAAAAGTCGCGACAGCCACGCCCATCGAGAAGACGGCTCTCGGTTTGAAGAAGAGGCGAAGGGCGACCCGGTCGAAGACCTCCATGAGATCCCGTCGACCACAAGGGGCGAGGGCCTTCGGGATCGGGTCCAACCTCTGAGAACCATTACGAGTGCGATAATTGCTTTTCTTTTGTCTAATCTTGATGTGTTTGCTTGGAGTCAGACGATATGCGGGCATTTCACGATGTCATTTGCCCGCGAGCTCTCCGTCGGCCAAACCGCCAAGCGGTTCGATAGAAGAAGAGGCACACAGGGCGGCGCCAAAAGCGGAGAAAGTCGGCGGCTCTGAGAGCCGACATTCGAGGAGGTCGGTATCGAATGGTTGTCCAACGTCGTCCTAGTGAAGAAGTCTAGCGGCAAATGGAGGGCGTCGTCGACTTCACCGACCTCAACAAAGCATGCCCCAAGGACGGCTACCCCTTCCTCGCTCGATCGGTTAATCGGCGAGTCGGACATCGATTCTTGAGCTTCTTGGATGCTTTCTCGAGGTACAACCAGATCCGCATGGCGGAACATGATCAAGCGTCCTTTGTCACCGCCGGGGCACCTTTGCTACAAAGTGATGCCCTTTGGTCTCAAAGCAGAGCAACCTATCGAGTGGTCAACAAGATCTTCAAACCCATTTCGACGCAATGTGGAAGCCTATGTGGGCGACATCTTGAGTGAAGTCAAGACTTCATGGTGCACATCATCAGACTTGGAAGAAACCTTTGCCACCCTCCGTCTAGCATGAAGCTCAACCGACCAAATGTGCTTTTGGGGTCTGTCGGGGAAAATTCTGGGATTTATGATCACCCAAAGGGGAATTGAGATCAACCCGAGAAGATAGAAGCCATCGGCGACTCCACGGCAGCACCATGAAGGATGTTGAAGCTCAGCGGAAGATAGGCGCCTTAGAGCTTCCTCTCCAAGTCGGTGAGAGAAGCCTTCCTTTCTTCAAGATACTCGAGGGGCCAAAGATCCCAAGAAATTTGGAGTGGACGAGTCTTGCGCCGCCCCGAGGCTCAAGGTCTATTTGAGCACCAAGCCGCTCTTAAGCCAACCCAGAAGGGGAAACCCTATACTGTATTTGGCGAGTCTCGCTGAAGGCGTAGCTTCGGCGCTCGTTCGGGAGGAAGACCACATCGAGCGGTCTATTATGTCGGCCCGAATCTTAAGGCGGGGGAGCTCAACTACCTGGTGAGAAAGCGTCCGCCGCCCTCATCACCTGCCCGTAGACCCGTCCCTACTTTCAAGCACACCCTATTGGCCGTGCGGACGAGCCTCCCAATGAAGAAATCCCTAGGAGCCCCACCACATCTGGGAGAATGGTGGCGTGGTCGTCGAACTTCGATGAATATGATGTGCGATTCGAGCCAGGACCACCATAAAAGCACAAGCATTGGCCGACTTCCTCATAGAATCCACCTCATGGGATGGCTGGCTGAGATGATCTCGCGGTCCTGCCCAGCCCCGGAGAGGCGGGCAGCGGCGACACCTCCCCATGTCCCAAGCACGGAGGCGGTTCCCACGAGTCGCCTCTTGGTGGGAATTGAGAGTGGATGGATCCTCAAATGAAGCGAGGGCGGGGCGGCGTGCGTCGTCTTGTAGCCGAAGGAAGCGATCCGCAGGCAGTCCATCGCCTTCAAGTTCCCCGCCTCGAACAATGAGGCCGAATACGAAGCCCTCATCGCCGGCTGCGGGTGCGCCCTGCAGCCCAGGGAGAGCAGTTGTGTTGGCCGACTCTCAGTGGTGGATTCATCAAGTCAGCGGCAAATGCGGCTGCCAGATAAGAGGATGGCTCGGTGCACGAAGATTGTCAAGGACCTATTGCCCGGCGCCAACTTCAAAATTGTCCAAGTCCCTCAGCGCCCGCGGGGCATACTGTCGGCTTCGCATCAACCCGGCTCCTTGGCGGCTCCGGACCCATCCTGCGACACACTCCGCATCCCGGCATCGCGGGACACGCCGAGCGTCATGCTAGCAGATACTCCCCATGGATCTTGTTGGATAGATCCTATCATCTGTTCTTGGTGGCGGCTCTTTACCTACCGACCCGGCGAAGCAAAGAGTTTGCAGAGAGCCTCCCGCCGCTACCTCATGATTGTGACCAACTCTGGGACGTCTATCTAGTCGGCGGGGTGGGGCCCTATCTCAGTGCCTCCGACCCGTAGAAGCGATTATGTTTTGAAGGAAATCCATGAAGGCACTGCGGCAACCATCGGTGAGAACCCTCGCCCGAAGATCATCGCGGGGATACTATTGGCCGACCATTGTGGCGGAGCTCGGCGGCTCGTCTCAAATGCAAAGTGTCAACTCTTTGCGGAGATTCCCGAGCGCTGCCCTGAGCTAACATCTTGACCCTCTTCCTTTAAGCCCAATGGGGACTAGATATCTTGGGGCGCTCCCCTTGCTTGGCGGCAAGTTCCTAATAGTCGCCATCGACTACTTCACCAAATGGATCGAAGCGAGCCTTTGGCGAAGATCGAGAAAACAACATCACCGGCTTTGCTTGGAAGTCGATGTTATGTCGATTCGTCCCCGCTCATTCATCACCGACAGCGGTACTTTCGGTTCGGCCCGGATTCCAAGATTTTGTGAAGAATGGGGGATCAAGCTCAAGTTAACCGGTAGCCGCCCCAAGTGCAATGGGGCTGCTAATAATGCATCCTCCAGCTCACGAAGAAGAAGGTTGACCAGCGGTCGGCAATTGGGTGAAGAACTACCGAGCATCACGTGGTCATACGGGGCTGACCCACAAGAATGCAACCGGAGAAACCCGTTCATGCTAACCTACGAGGCGGTAACCCGGTGGAGGTCGGCATGCCCACCATCCGACTCAACATTTCGGCGAGGAGGTGAATTCGATGAACCGAGACATTTGGACTGGTAGATGAGATCGGCGACCATCTCTGTGAGCAAGTCATCAATCGACAATGGATCGCCCGATACTACAACGGCAAAGTCCGGCGAGAAGGTTCCAGTCGGCGACCTAGTCTGAGAAGGCGACGAAACAAGACACGAGCGTGGCAAGTTGGCCAATTGGGAGGGCCCTACACGTCCTTGAAGAACGGCGGAACATACAGGCTCGAAGCCCGATGGGAGAATCCTACAACATCCCTGGAACATAGAGCACCTCAGGAAGTTTTTTCAATAAATTTGCATTGTAAATCTTGCTCAAGAACTTTCTATACAAGCAGAATTTTGCTTCTGACAATTATTCTGTCTTAAATTGTACAAGGAGCGTCTCAGCGGTCAACTCATCGCAACAGATCAAATCGACCTTCGCTAAAAACGAGTTGTATCAACCCATTTTCACTTGCCGAGTCAGGGTGGCTTCTTTGTTGGAGCCGAGTTTAGGAGACCCTTCCCACTGGGCTGAGTCAAGGTACGTCCCTCTCTCCTAATGCGAGTCGGGACATTCCACTCTCTTAGCTTGAGTCAAGGTAACTTCCTTACTGGGTGTAGTTCAGGCGACCCTTCCTACTAGGTCGAGTCAAGGAACCCTTCTCGCCACGTCGAGTCAAGGAACCCTTCTCACCTAGTTGAGACAGGCGACCCAACTTACTTAGTCAAGAGAACCTACCACTCTCACTAAATTAGGAGTTAAGGTATTCCCTCTAAGCTTAGGGCCGAGTCGAGAACCCTTCTCACCTAGTCGCGAGGAGATCCAACTCGCTCAACCAAATAACCGCACCCCTCGCCAAGTCGAGCGGGTTGCCCGACCCGCGTTAAGTCGAGTCAGGGCGTATCCTTTGCCAAGTCGTTGCACCCATGCGAAGCCGACTCAATAAGACCTAGGCACCGCGTAAGTCCTAGGCACGACCTCTGTGGTCGTCCTCCGCAGTCGCGGCTCCCGGAGGCCGGCTCGGGCTGCTCTTTGCCTCAAAGCAGTCGACTTTCTTGAAATAAGACCTAGGCACCACGTAAGTCCTAGGCACCGACCTCTGCGGTCGTCCTCCCGCAGTCGCCGGCTCCCGGGGGACCCGACTGGGCTTGCTCTTTGCCTCAAAGCAGTCGGCTGCGAAATAAGACCTAGGCACCGCGTAAGTCCTGGCACCCGACCTCTGCGGTCGTCCTCCCGCAGTCGCCCGCTCCCGGGGAGCCGACTCGGGCTTGCTCTTTGCCTCAAAGCGGAGATCGGCTTTGCTTGAAATAAGACCTAGGCACCACGTAAGTCCTAGGCACCCGACCTCTGTGATGGAGTCCTCCGCAGTCGCCGGCTCCGCGGGGCGACTTCGGGCTTGCTCTTTGCCTCAAAGCAGTCGGCTCTAGGAGTAAGACCTAGGCACCGTAAGTCCTAGGCACCCGACCTCTGCGGTCGTCCTCCCGCAGTCGCCGGCTCCGCGGGGCCGGCTCGGGCTGCTCTTTGCCTCAAAGCGGTCGGCTCGTAGAATAAGACCTAGGCACCACGTAAGTCCCTGGGCATCCGACCTCTGTGATTAGTCCTCCGCAGTCGCGGCTCCCACGGAGCCGGCTCGGGGCTTGCTCTTTGCCTCAAAGCGGAGATCGGCTTTGCGAAATAAGACCTAGGCACCACGTAAGTCCTAGGCACCCGACCTCTGTGATTAGTCCTCCATGGAGCCGTCGGCTCCGAGGAGCGACTCAAGCTTGCCACCGAGAAAGAAAATCAGCCTTACCAAAGGAGTCACAAACGAAGATCCGCATATAAAGGCGGACCTTCTGGCGTCCGACTTGCGGTAGAGGCGGACCCAAATGCCCCCAGCATGCGAACGGACCGATGTGGTAGACCAAGCCCCACAGGGGCCGACTTGTCTTGGATCTACTTGTTATTTTCATTATAAGCCCCGACATCTTGGATCTACTTGTTATTTTCATTATAAGCCCCACGAGGGCGGCTTATCTTGGATTTACTTGTTATGTTCATTGTAAGCCCACAGGGGCCGACTTGTCTTGGATCTACTTGTTATTTTCATTATAAGCCCCACAGGGGCCGACTTGTCTTGGATTTACTTGTTATGTTCATTGTAATCCCCCACGGGGCCGACTTGTCTTGGATCTACTTGTTATTTTCATTATAAGCCCCACAGGGGCCGACTTGTCTTGGATTTACTTGTTATATTCATTGTAAGCCCCACAGGGGCCGACTTGTCTTGGATTTACTTGTTATGTTCATTGTAAGCCCCAGGGGCCGACATCTTGGATCTACTTGTTATGTTCATTATAAGCCCCACAGGGGCCGACTTATCTTGGATCTACTTGTTATTTTCATTATAAGCCCCACAGGGGCCGACTTGTCTTGGATCTACTTGTTATGTTCATTATAAGCCCCACGGGGCCGGCTTCGATCTCGATCCACTTGCTATGTTAGTCATGAGCACATGGGGCGATTAAGCTTTAGATAAAAAAAGAGAGAAGAGCCAAGAATGAGTGAATAGACAACCACCGTCGCAAAAGCGACCTTTCATTGATATTCAAGCAAAATTTACAAGGGTCTAAAAAAAAACAAAACAACAGCGCAAGTCAAAGGCATTCGGTCGCTACTCTTGACTTCCTCTCTTTCGTCGTCCCCTCGCTCGCCTCGGCGCTCATGCCGTGCTCCTCGGGAAAAGCGCAATAGTTAAGTGAATGAAGAGCCATGGGCACCAGCGAAACCCATGGTTTCATATCGGCCTAATAGCGAAACCCATGGTTTCATATCAGCACAATAGCGAAACCCATGGTTTCATTATCGGCCTAATAGCGGGAACCACGAGGCAAACAAGGCCGCTCTTCCTCGGGCTTCGGCTCAAGCTGTTCCTCATTAAAAGCGAAACGCAGGAGGACGAGGGGCGTATCCCCATCACCGGTACAAACAAAGAGATTTCCCCCTTCTCCCGGATGATCGAAACTCACGGCTCGATTTGAGACCTCGGGCGTATGGCGAGGCGGATCAATTGCCAATCTAACGAGAACCGCGAAAAGTAATGGTCTCCTCCCCTATTTATAATAGAGCCCATAAAGCTAAGCCCCTCGTGGTCAGCAGAGGAATTAATGGCGTGGAACTCGAGGCACCACCTCGAAAAGCACGGGGTTCGAATGCGCCTCGAAATGCCAGCGCCTCTTTGCTTTAAATGAGATCTAGCCATCTCGAAACCTAAAAGTCGACAATCGGAGGGCGACCCGGATGACATCTGCGCTCCACTTAGAGACGGCGGAGCCCCCCTCCGCGGCCGTCAATAACCATGCGCCAGTGGTCGACCGACTCATCTAGGGTCGACCACAAACCAGCAACGAAATTACCTATCGGGCCGGTGAGCTATGATCTGATCTCGACCCATTTGTCCGCGTCGTACAAAACACAGATGGCGGCCATTCTAGTCAAAGTCGCTAGACCGAAGCCTAAGAAAGGGCATCACCCAAAAAAGAGGGGTTAGTGAACAGCAAAGCTGAATTTTCATTCACAAGTAAAATGCATTACAAATCCATGGGAGCGTCCGGCCAAAATAAAGCAAAGGGATGAACAAAGTGCGGGCGGCCTAATCTCCTCCCTGGCCATCTCCCTCCTCCCCATCTTAGGTCCTCATCCTCCTCATCGTCCTCATCCTCATCAGGGTCGGTCCTCGGCTAAGTTGCACCCACCTTTGGCTTCCAAGCCTTGCGAGAGCAGGAAGAGCCCTCCACCCTAGGAGGATATCGAGGCTCAATGTCGAGAGAGTTTCCGGAAGTTGGGCTTTAAGTAGTAGTAGCCAGCCTTGACTAGGGGCAGTTCTACTTTCCCCATAGGCCCTTGCCTATACTCTTCAACAACCTCCTTCTTACCCTCTTCGGCGTCGTGAACTTGAGTGGGGTTTGATCGACACGGCATCGTCCAAAGCCGATCGGTGAGCCGCTTCGACTCATCGAGGCGACCCTTAAGTCCAGACCCTCAAGCCTCGCAGCCCCGGATCACTCTCCGGCACGACAGAGCCTTCCACTCCTCGATCTCCTCTCTGGAGCCGGCCGTCCTCTTGTTGGTGGCCTCCTCCTTCAACTTATCGATGATGGCCTTTGCTTTGAATGGTGGGTTTGGAGGTCCTTGATCGAGGCTGATTTAGCCTCCAAGTCGGTAGCGCCATTTGGCTGACCTCTACCTTCTCCTTCAAGGCTGCCTCTTCTCCAACCCCTCTGGGTCCCCTTCTCCGCCGTGAGCCTCTCCAGCCAGTGGCCAACCGTCTTCATCGTACATGATAGCGGTTGAAGAGCTCTTCGACCGAGCCCACAGTGCAGCTCAAGAAGGGCCAACCGAAGGCGGTCGAAGGTGTCTCTTCCAGAACTCCACGTCATGAGGGAGGGTGAAGCTGATAGAAGCGGCAGGCTGCCCCCACCGAGAGAAGCAGGTACCCTCCTTGTGGAGAGAATGGTGGGGGCGAACCGGTGCGCTTGGAGAGGGTTCCTCTCTCGGAATACCCTTCCCACGATCACCGACAGGGAGGGATCGTAGCTCTCCACCTCGAACCGCCCACTTGACAATGCGGTGGCGAAAAGCTCTATGCCCGATCCTTGAGTAAACTCAAAGGGTCGGCTCGAGGAGCCGAGTCATCGAGATGGCGCCTCCTTCCCGACCTTTGAGTGGCCTCGTCGGAAGACACCTCCGCTACTTGGCGGCGGGGACCTCTCCGGCCTCCACCGCGACCCTCGGCGCTGATGGGCAGGAATTTCGCCGACGAGGGCGTGGTTCCCCTCGGATATGACCTCGTCCCTCTCGGAGACGCCCTCACGGGTTGGGGCAAGAGGAGTACCGGCGAGTCTCCCAATAATTGGAAGTTCCCCCGCGACACCCTCGGTCTGTCCGAGAGCCGCCGCTTCAGTCGTCCCCTCAAAAGTCGACCCCACCGACTTTTTCGCCTTCTTCTTCTTCTTCCTCTTTGCGATGCGCGGGGCCGGCGGGCCTCTTCACCTGCAACCTAGACGCCATCTCTTCAAACCTCTCCTCCACTTGCCGCGCCTCCGCAGCCGAAAGCCCTCCTCCTCTGACCTTCTTCTGTGGGAGTTGCAGTTCAGTAGCTTTCGGGCTGGAACCCCCGCTCTTGGAATCTTCAACCCGTTGGGGGGCCGCCTCTAGCAATTCTTTCTCTCTTTCCTCGGCCGGACGGTCGGACGAGCGACAGCCCGCTACTCGGTGGCGTTATCGAACAAGTTGTAGCCTTTTCACACTCGAATAATGACGAACTTGTCCAAGTCAGCCTCTCGTCCGCGAGAGGGAAGATTCTTTAGGCGTCTTTGTTGATCTCCGACCACGAGCGGCAAACCAATTACGTCGGCGCCGAAAACGAACGAACTTGTTCTTCGGTCCTTGTTCGAGTCAAGATAATGACAAACCGACCGCCCACATATCCGAAGAAGAAATGGGCGTCTTTCTTCGTCGCCCTCACCGTGACGAGATTACCAAAGAGCTGAAGAGTCGGCTCCACCTTCACCCGATGTGAGATCACCAAAAGCCATTATCGTAGCAATGGCGTTAGAGCGGCACCGGGACACCCAAAGGCGCTTCGCACGACCTCTTCGACGCGCCGGCAAAGGCGCCAATCCATTGTCAGTGCGCCATGTATGGCGGAAGCTTATCCGCTATGATCAACGATGGCTGTCCTTCTCGGGAAAGAAACCGCTAACCCTCCAGAAGATCATATCTCTCATGAAGACCCTCGGATCCTCTTCTCTGCCGATTTGCCAAGACTTGAGCTTGGCGATTACGTCAATAGGCGGGGTAGAAGCGACCATGGCGAGAAACCTTTGAAGTATTTCGATTAAGAAGGAGACGAATCTTTAGAAAGTGCAAAGAAACCCCAAATAGGGTTAGGGCATATATAGAAGCCCAAAAGGCCCACGTGTCTATTCTGGTGATTCATCTTTGGAATCAGCGGTGAGATTGGTTCGGATGCAAACCGCCTCACGAAAATTGAAAATCCGCCTTTATGACCCGTCTCTTACGAAATGAGCGCCCGTGATTAGAAATGCTAGCGGCGTCAAGCCCTATCCCCTACAGTGACGCCCCCTGTTATGCCTAGAAAACTAAACCCGTCATTTGTCTGGGCAGGGACGGCTCCATTCGGCCGCCCCAGTGAACTAACAGACGAAGTAATCTCGAAGACCGACCCAACCCCCATGGGTCGGCCATCCCACAGAAGACCATACTAGCCCTTCAAGGCACGAAAGCGATCAAGTCACGACGTCCAACCAATCAATTCACCGAATCGCCTCAGCTATAGAAAGCAACACAAAGCACAACTACGAAAACGAAAGAACTCTTACTGCATTCATTTATTTGATAACAAGTACAAAGTATACACACCGCCAATTACATTACAAATAAATGGTTAAAACCTAAGCTATTGACCCGAGTCGGCCTCACGCGAAGAACCATCGCTTGATGACTCGTCCTCCTCTCCCTCCTCGGCGTCGTTATCACCCAGGTCGTAGCCTGCTCCCGCCGCCTCAAACCTTGAAAGGAGACCTATCGGCGGCTATGCTCGGGGAGGGTACGGGCCGGCACAGGATGCCCGATACTCGGTATTTGTTTGATCATGGCAGCCTTGCCGGGCAAAAGGCGACTTCAACCTTCCCGTACTCTCTGCGGTATTCCTCGATGATGGCGGTCGGCTCCTTTCTCCCAGGGCGGCCGATGTCGGCGACTCGAATGCCGCCCTTTCCTCCGCCCTACTCAAGGATTCCTTAAGTTGAGCGCACTCCCCAGCTAGTCGCTCACGAGCGACCGACTCCTCCGCCAACTGAGCCTTGGCATGCTGCGCGACCTGCCTTTCAAGCGCGACCTGCGCCATCGCCAAGTCGCGCTCTCTATAAGCCTCGCCAGACGACTCAGGTCGCCCCCCGCCATTTTGAAGGCGCTGTCGGAGTTCTCCAATCTCGGCCTGCATTCTCTCACCGGACGCTTTAAGTCCCGCAATGACTTGGTCCTTAACCTCCGCTTCACGCCGCCAGTCGTCGAGCTCGGCTTGCTTCATCGAAAGTTCCTTGATAACCCGGTCAAAATCCTCGTCGGAGCCGCCCTCAGAAGACAGATGCTCCTTCCGAAGCCTTTCGTAGGCTTGGTGGCCCTGACGCAACCGATCAAACAGCTCGTCCTCCACTAAACAACCCCTGGTCAAGTAACTCCGCAAGATGATATGCAGGCCGACGTCGGGAATCGCCTTCAAAATCTCCCGGTCCGCGGGCAAGTTGAACTGCTCCGCCACCTTTCCTTGTACGTAACTCGACCTTAACACCGATGAACGGGCATCCATATACCATGCCGGCCTATGCCGATGCTCCGCCTCAGGCTCCCCGTCATAAGGACCGATGGGAGAAAGAGTCCCCATCATCAGCCCACTCGCTTTGTTCCAGTCCTCGCCCTCAACCGCGCGATAGGGGGAGCCACCCATTGGAACAAAACTGCGTCCCCGACCACCGGTGGTTCTTTTCCACTGTCGGCGAGCCACCTCGATAGTCGACCCCGTGTCGCGACTACGCACGGCTCCCGTGGGATACCACCCCCCACGGGAATCTCCCCCGGCATAGCCCCAGGGGCCACACCTGCGACTCGAGGGCCGACCCCCCCGGGCCTCGGCCGATGGTCGGTCGTCCTCCTCCTCCGATTCTAATAGCTCATCTTCTATCGGGTGCTCCACGCTCTCCCCTGCCCGTCTAGCACCCCGAGGGCCATGGCTGGTCTTCTTGCGGGTCCTCGATGGCAAATCCGCGCCCAAAGGCGGCGCCTTGAACCTCGCTCACGTCCCGTGGCGGTCGTCTCCACGTCGGCCCTTTCGCCTCCTTCCGACTGGGGGTGAACTCCCTCCAAAGGCGACTTCGGCGCCTGCGCGTTTGGCCGGAGAGCTAACCCCTCTTCGGGTTCCTCGAGCTTCGTCATCCGGGTGGGATCAGCCTCAATGCTCTCCCAATTCCACCCCGAAGTCACGTTGTGAGCCCTCGCCTCATCGGAAGGGCGGGAGGGTGGAAGAAATCCCATGGAGGCGCAAGGCCGATTTGTCAAACAGAGCGTCCATCGTGCGTGGCCCCGTGTATTGGAGGATCTGCTCCAATTCGCGACGGTGCTCAGCCGACAAGGGTTTAGGCTCCAGAGTTTCCCTTCTAATCTCTGGCCAAGACGCGCACCCTAAGTTCGAGTCGTCCCCGGTGACCCAAACGAACCTGTCTTTCCACCCTTTGATCGACTTGGGCAAATCAAGGACGACCTTGAATTCTCCCGGCATTTGAAGATAGTAATGAGGCGTCTTCTGGACCGTAACGCCGACCAAGTGGCTCAGCACGCCCATCGTTGGCCGAATCGAAAGCCAGCGACAGATGACGGTGAAACCAACCAATATGGCTATCGAGTTTGGCGTCATTTGTGCTGGAGACACACCTAACTCATCGAACACTTTTACAGCAGATGTGAAGGCCGCACTCCAAGTGCTTGAGATCTGAGAGAGAGCCCTCGTTGCGCATGGCTATTACACGGAGATGATTTCGCCGAGCCTCCAACTTGTAACCCTTTGGAATGTCAAACTTGGTAGCAAAGACTTCATCTGCTGAGTAACCGGCGGAACTTCGTCAAGCTGCCTATGACGATCGGAATCCATAACAGTCATGCTGCTTCGGAGAATCGCCTGAATTCGTGGATGAAGAGGGAAGCGAATGCCTCCTTCTCACTCACCGCTCCACATTTATATGGTGGGACCCACTGACGCCACACCTTTTGGTGATCAACGGAGGAGATTGAAGCCCCACTCCCGGCGCCGGGAGGCAAAGCAAACCCTACCTATTCGAGAGGGCCCCACTTTTGCACCCGAAGCGAAACGCCAATGGCGTGCGCCGGTGACATCGCGATGAAGCGTTGAATCCCTCAGGACCCTCTCTGTTGAGTGCGATATTCATTTCACTTGGACTCGTTTCCAACCGACTCAGCGAAAGGGGCAAGCTGTTATGGTCATAACCACTAACCGGTGATTAAAGAAAAACAAAGTGCGAGCGTGGATAAGCGCTTGCCGCGGCAAACGGAACCGCGAGCCTCCGCACCCGACCACGGGGGCGGCACGTCACCAACCGCCATGACCCAATGAGCGACTATCACCATAGCCGACGCGAGGCGGTGCAAGTCGACCCATCGTGCTCCTTCCCTTGGGCGGCCTTGGCGGTGATGGTCGTCGCCTGGCGATCGCTGCCGAGCCGCTTCCGTCGCCCGTCCCATCGGACGGCATAGAGCGACCGGCTATCACATTCCAACTGCAAGTCCGCTCGGGCGACCACGAAGCGGTGCTAGTCGTCCTCGGCCGTCGCCCACTAGATCCCTACGGTTGTCGGCCCTTTCCCAGCTGCGAAACAAATTTAGGCCCTCTTCTTGGCCACGGGTCGGGGCGGCAGAAGCGATCTGGTGCGTCCATTCTAGTTGACTACCTCGAAAAAGCGTCGAGGTAGAAAGTCGGCCACCGGCCTCGGCTCCACCTACTTCATCTGCGTGGCTTCCTCCACTCAAGCGGCGGTTATCACGATTTTCGAGCCCATCGGCATCGCATTAAATGCGCCGACCCCTTAACTCCCCATCTCTCCACGGTATTTAAGGCACCTCGGACCCATGCATTTCTGAGGCGCGTCAATCCCATCCATTAATGGCGAATGGACCACACTAACCCTCAAACTACCCGCAATTTGACACCTGTAAAGGCCAGCCCCCATAGCAGACAAATAAAATGCTCGGCCAATCACGGGCTCACACGTGGAGGGAAAGGGCTGACTCATCAGTGGTTCCTCAACCGATGGAAAGACGGAAATACCCCCCAACCCTAGATATAAAGAGCAACGAGGACAGCGAACAAAGTAAGTGATCTCTTTTGAGTGAATTCCTGCTCTATTAGATTATCTCCTTCTCTACTAACTTGACCGTCGGAGGAACCACCGGAGATCCCAACTCCGCCCCTTCCACAGGTCTCTTTCTCCCTGCTGTAGGCACATCCCTTAACCGAAACCAGCGTCACTGGGCATTAGGAGAGAAGGCGGACTCCGCTCTCTTAAAAGCTAAACTCACCCGAGGTTAGTGACTGTGATTATATACATCAACAGCAGGTATCTTACCTTTGGATTGAAAACGGAATGCGTTTCCAAGACAATGAAATCTACTAGAAAAATAAACTCCCCAACCTTAATCAGAACATCATTTATCTCTCCCATAAGAACTTTGACAGATCTATCAGCTAACTATAAAGTGCATCTGGTTGGTTTGAGTTCTCCTACACCAAGTTGCTGGTAAGGAAGCAAATTGACACTGACCTCTAAGTCTAAAAGTGCCTGACTAGTCATTTTTTTTCTTTATTTTACCTTTTTTTTTCTTTCCTCTTCTTTTTATGTCATATTTTTCTTTTCTTTTCTTTTCCAAAAAATATTTCACTTGCCAACTTAATAGAGTTAATTAATAATTGATCTATTTGATAAACTTTAAAATTTCTAATTCTTAGTTAGTTTTATACTCAAGTTAACCTTTTATGATAACTCTAAATAAATTTATTAAAATAATTTTCAAAGCAAGATACTTCACTATAGTCCAACTTAGAGTTGTAATTAAAGTAATAAAATTTTTGCATGCTTAGCTTAGAGTAGAAAATATTATTTGAAGTTCTCTCAATCGAAATATTTATTTCAAGATATATATACACATATACTCATATATATACATATATATATAAAAATTATATATATATATATATATATATATATATATATATATATATATATATATATATATATATATATATATATATATATATATATATATATATATATATATATATATATATATATATATATATATATATATATATATATATATATATATACACAGGAGCAAATCTCTTATAAACTTAAGTTTATAGGGAATAGTCATACAACTTTTCTATCCATTGATGTTGCCTTGGGATCCATAAAAGATATGAAGCCCATTTTGAGATTTGTGCATCTCGATGGCACAAATCTAAAGGTAACATCAATGGATAAAAAAGTTGGTGTATCTATTCCTATAAACTTAAGTTTATAGGAGATTTGCTATATATATATATATATATATATATATATATATATATATATATATATATATATATATATATATATATATATATATATATATATAATTTCTCTTAAACTCCAAGGTGGTTCTATCTTACTATGCCTAAGTTGACCCAGTGATTAAGCCCAGGAGTGTTTACATCCTTAATGACCTAAGCCCAATTGGGTTGGGCTTCATTATTAAAACTTCTTAAAAGGTCACTTAAAAGCCCGATAAAGTAGAACAAAATCACCAAGAAATAAAGGGTATATATATATATATATGTATATATATATATATATATATATATATATATATATATATATATATATATATATATATATATATATATATATATATATATATATATATATATATATATATATATATATATATATATATATATATATATATACATGAAGCAAATCTCTTATAAACTTAAGTTTATAGGAATAATCCTTTCTATCCATTGATGTTGCCTTGGGATCCATAAAAGATATGAAGCCCATTTTGAGATTTGTGCATCTCGATGGCACAAATCTAAAGGTAACATCAATGGATAAAAAGTCATGTATCTATTCCTATAAACTTAAGTTTATAGGAGATTTGCTATATATATATATATATATATATATATATATATATATATATATATATATATATATATATATATATATATATATATATATAATTTCTCTTAAACTCCAAGGTGGTTCTATCTTACTATGCCTAAGTTGACCCAGTGATTAAGCTTAGGAGTGTTTACATCCTTAATGACCTAAGCCAATTGGGTTGGGCTTCATTATTAAAACTTCTTAAAAGGTCACTTAAAAGCCCGATAAAGTAGAACAAAATCACCAAGAAATAAAGGGTATATATATATATATATGTATATATATATATATATATATATATATATATATATATATATATATATATATATATATATATATATATACACACACACATATATGCCCTTGAAAAATATTTTGATCAAGAAGCTTGAAATATTATTTGAAACAAAAATTGGCATCTTCTTTTCATAATTTTTAATTAAATTTCTAAGATAGACTTGGTTTTGTATAACTATATGAAAATATTTTCTAAGAGATTTAATTTAAAGTTATACATAAAAATGTTATCTTGAGTAAAACTAACTATAATTGGATTGTTTAAAGGCATTAAGTAAATTAATTATTCATTGACTTCTTTAAATTAGCAAGTTGATTGAATTTTATGGGTATATTTCTTTGCGAATCCTCACGAGACTACAACTCGTCCTCTAGGGTAACCTAGGGGTTTAAAGGCTTGTTGTATGCACTAAATGCAATCACAATTCTGAAAGTGAGTTAGGATTTTCTCTCTTTTCTTTGCTAGAGGACTAGAAAAAGTTTAAGCGTGAGGGTATTTAATCATCACATTTTATTATATTTTTATACCATCATTATCTATCTTATTTAAATAAATATATCACTAATAACATGTTTTATCTTAATTTACAGGCTAATGAAGAGTTAATGAATAAGAGCCCAAAGGAGTCAAATTCTCTTATTTTCTACCATTTATTGAACCCCAATATGAAGACAAAAGGACGCCCAAAAAAGCCTAAGGATCCAAGAAGAAATCAGGTCAAGAAATCAATAAAAATTACAATTTGGTTACAAACCAATCGGTCGGCCAACCAATTGATTACCCGATTGGTTAAATATGAGAATCGGTTTATGGTGAGATTTAATCCTTGTTCCCAAGCAAAATCTAAAGGTTATTGTTCATTATTGTGGGTTATAAATAGGGGTAGAGAGTGAGGGGTTTGAGTATGAAAATTTTATAAACTTTATTTGGAGAGGATGGTTACTCTTAATTGAAAACCTTTCAAAATTATAAACTTTATTTGTAATTAATAAAAACATTTACCTCTTCAAATTTTCTTTTCTTTTCTTTATTGATTGATGAAGATGAAGATTTACTTTCAATGGGCTAGAACCCTCTTGCAATGTAAGTTATCCTTTTTCTCTTTTATTTTATTACTTTAGATATTCATGTTTTAGAATTTATTTTTTCTTCTTTTTATGTTGATAAATTAGAGTAGATTTATTTTGATGCCTTGTAGAGTATATTTACTTTCATGTTCTTTTACTATTTTCTTACATTTTATTTTGTAGTATCGATTTATGTTCTTGTATAGTTTAGATTTCCTTTTATGCTCTTTTATTTTTATAGTTTAGATTTACTTTTATGCTCATAGTTTAAATCTTTATTTGCTTATTCTTATTTTTGTAATTAGTTTTTATTTTTCTTGTATTTTCATTCTCTTTCTTTCAAGCTTTCTAATTTAGATTTTATTTCTTTGTTTTTATTTTCTAACATGTGGAACTAAAATCTTTTAGGAATTCTAGAATTGTATGAAACTAGTTTAATTTCTTTTATGATTTGTGGATTGCTTTCTTGTGCTCAAAATGATCATGTTTAGGATAATCAACTAGAGAACTAATTGTTAGAAGAAGAATTTAATATTCTATGCTTATCTTAAGTGATTTCATAGATTATGCTTATGAATTCTAGAATTAATATTTAGTTGTTGTTCTTTTTATGAATGTTAATTTTACTTGGATGACAATTTGATAGGTTATACTTTCCTTAAGTGATTTGATAGTCTATGCTTAATAAATCTAAAGTAAAATGTGATAAAAGAGAATAGTTTATAAATCCTAAATGAATTCAACTAGTGGATTCAATTCTAGATTTCTCATTTCTCTAATTGATTTCTTCCATCTTCTACTTGTTGTGATTTTCCTCTTTTGGTCAAATTTCTCTTTATTGATTTTGTTCTTTTCCATTTTATTTTTGTTTTCTTTTATTTGTTCTCTTGATTTTATTTTTCTCTAATTTCTTCATCTCTCTTTCTCCCATCTTAATCTAGTCTTCTTTTATTTGCAAATAATCACATTTTCCTCATATCTCTCCACGTTTACACTTTTACTCCTAATTGTCAATACACAACTTTAGGAACCAATTTTAGATTATTTTCTACACACCTTTCTCGAGGAATTGATATCTTTCTATACTATAACTTGCTAGTTGTGCACTGGCAGCTTTATTTTATTTACCCCCTATCATAGCCCAAGACAGGTTATCCCCAAAACAAACATTAGAAGGGGATCAGAAGATGTTAACAATCTTCCGCATGGGTAAGTATTATAGTTGTTACTGATTACGTGTGAATTATATCATTTTGTTGTTACTACTATCACTTGGTTGTTAATGATTTTTTTTACTGATACTCTATCTGTCTATTGCGTAGATTATTTCTCAGAACATTGATGAAGCTGTCAAGCAGCACGATGAGGCAATTGATCAACTGGAATTGCCTCAAGAACTAAGGTTTTGGAAGAGGATCGCGATGATCAATCAAATATTACGTCGTGACATGGAGAAAAAATTTAAAGATCAGAGAGCTTCCAACAGAGAAAAGATAGCTTCTCTATCTGCAGAAGTGACACTGCTGAAACAGGAGTTGAGGAATGCCCAAGGAAGAAGCTAGACTTCATATAAGAAACTAGCGCACAAGCCGGTGATGCGGATGGGAGAGGTGTCGAACACTGAGAAGGTGTCCAAAGTGTTGGAGGAGCAAACTACCACAGGTTAGCTAAGTTTATTATTGATTGTTAAGTTTAAAGTTTTGTTGTTAAGTTTACAAATTAGTTGTTAAAGTTAAAGTTTTTGTTAAGATTAGAGATTAGTTGTGAAGTTTACAATTAGTTATTATGGCTGTAGCTTTGTTGTTAAGTATATGGATTGGTTGTTAAGGTTATATATTGGTTGTGAATATTACATTTTTGTTAAGGTTATAGCTTTTTGTTAAGTATATAGATTGTTTGTTAGCTAAGTTTATTATTGATTGTTAAGTTTAAAGTTTTGTTATTAAGTTTACAAATTGGTTGTTAAGGTTAGAGTTTTGTTGTTGAGAAATAGATTGGTTGTTAAGGTTAGAGATTGGTTGTGAAGTTTATCGATTGGTTGTTAAGGTTGTAGCTTTGTTGTTAAGTATATGGATTGGTTGTTAAGGTTATATATTGGTTGTGAAGATTACAGCTTTTGTTAAGGTTATAACTTTTTGTTAAGTATATAGATTGTTTGTTAACTAAGTTAATTATTGATTGTTGCGTTTAAAGTTTTGTTGTTAAGTTTACAAACTGCTTGTTAAGGTTAGAGTTTTGTTGTTAAGGTTAGAGATTGGTTGTTAAGGTTAGAGATTGGTTGTGAAGTTTACAGTTTAGTTGTTAAGGTTGTAGCTTAGTTATTACGTATATAGATTGGTTGTTAAGGTTATATATTGCTTGTGAAGCTTACGGTTTTATTAAGGTTATAGCTTTGTTGTTAAGTATATGGATTGGTTATTAAGGTTATATATTGATTGTGAAGATTACCGTTGTTTGTTAAGGTTATAACTTTTTGTTAAGTATATAGATTGTTTGTTAACTAAGTTTATTATTGATTGTTACGTTTAAAGTTTTGTTGTTAAGTTTACAAATTGGTTGTTAAGGTTAGAGTTTTGTTGTTCGGGTTAGAGATTGATTGTTAAGTTTAGAGATTGGTTGTGAAGTTTACAGTTTAGTTATTAAGGTTGTAGCTTAGTTGTTATGTATATAGGTTGGTTGTTCAGGTTATATATTGCTTGTGAAGCTTACGGTTTTTTGTTAAGGTTATAGTTTTATTGTTAAGTATATGGATTAGTTGTTAAGGTTATATATTGGTTGTGAAGATTACCATTTTTATTAAGGTTATTGATTTTTGTTAAGTATATAGGTTGTTTGTTATGGTTAGAGGTTGGTTATTTAGCTTAAATTTTTTTTTATTAATTATAGCTTGAAAATATTAAGTAATTATTTTTTATGTCAGGCACTTAATCCAAGACAGGCACTCCACCTGACGTGGAGATTGAGAGGGAAGTTCCTCCACCAGAGGTTGATTTTGTTGTTGATGATGGAGGAAATATGATAGAAGATGATGAAGTTCCTCTAAGTGTTAGGATGAAGGAAATAAAAAATAATAATAAAGAGGAATACAAGGGTGACTGAACCCTTTAAGAGAAGAAGAACCAGAAGAAAGGTGAAGCCTTAAAAACATGTTGTTACCCCTTACACAGAAGGGAAGGAGAAGGCAATTAAAGATAAGCAAAATGTGGGGGAAAAAGATAGAGTGGAATTGGGATCTGATGAGGATATGCCGCCTGTCGAGCTATATGGTGATCCCCTTAAAATTTGGAAGACCTTTATGTATTCTCCTATGATTGAGGAAGAAGAAAGATTTTTGCAAAATTTAAACACTGGGATTCCCTTTCCTAAAGGTTTCACGATCAAATTTTATGATGAGTACCCCACAATTCTACATAATTTTAAGATCTCGAAAGATGTTGCTGCCAATCTGACAAAAGAGGAGAATAAAATTCTCAATCATTTCTGTATTTGCAGGTGCAACAAGTAAGTATTTAGCTCATATTACAAATTTATTACTTTGCTGTTAAGGTTATCTCCTAGTTGTTAAGGTCACCAATTGGTTGTTAGAGTTACAGATTGGTTGTTAAGTTTACATCGCAGTTGTTAAGGTTACAGATTAGTTGTTAACCTTACAGACTAGTTGTTAAGGTTAGCTATTGGTTGTTAAGGGTTATTAATTATTTTTACAGATAATATAAAGTGTACAGATCCAGATGGTCATCTATTGATCGATTTGAGCTTCTTAACATCCTATGTGGTGGTCGACTCGATGATTCAGTAAGATTCGTATTATGCCATAAATTTATTCTTACTAACTATATTCAAAATTATTTAATTGTTGTTTATCATCTTCTAGGTTACTATTATTTATTTATTATTTGTCATCTTCTAGGTTACTGAAGCGCTGATTGACACCACTACATGAATGGCAGGACATGCCTCAAAACAAATCATTAAGCAAAAAATTTAGACCGGTCTCTGTATTCTTTTCTGTAAGTATTTATATCTGAAGGAGGTAGGTCTATTTTAATCTATGGTAAACGTGTCTGACAGTTTAATTCTTGATTACAGCGTAAAATACATGCCAAACAAGTTGACTACGAGGATGCTTATAATATTTTCATTAAAAGTTTCATCAATGCTGGAGTTAATATTCTAATAGTTCCCATTGTCCAACATGATCATTGGCATCTCCTTCAGGTTGATCTACAAAATAATGTTGCCAAACACTATAGCTCCTTAAGAGATCGATCTAAACATTGGGAACCTGTACTCAACATGATTAAATTCTTCAACTATATGAAAGCTGGCTTCGACGAGAATAATATCTTCCTCGTATTCAAAGATGAAATAGTTCCATGTGAGCAATAAAAAGGATCATAAGTTTCTGAAATTATATCTTTTGCTATTTTCATTTATGTATGGTTAAGTTTACGGTTTAGTTGATAAGGTTATAGTTTAGTTGTTATCCTTAAAGCGTAGTTGTTAATGTTATAGTTTAGTTGTTAACCATACAGATTAGTTGTTAACCTTAGAGATTAGTTGTTAATGTTACAGTTTAGTTGTTAACCTTACAGGCTGATTGTTAAGTTTACAGTTTAGATTTTAAGGTTTCTATTTTGTTAATGTGGGGGGTGATTTTTAATGATTTATATAAGTTTATATTTAGGTATGACTGCGGGATTTACATGTACCTGTATATAAAAGCTATTCTTGAAGGAAGAGATGTCCTGCACCTCACGCCTGAAGATCACTCTACATGGGTCATACGGGCGAAACTAGCCGCTTATTTACTAATTGAAGGGAGAATGAAGAAAAAACTTCTCGAAGAACTTGACGATGATGATCTCGAAAGATTTGAACCACAATATAAAGAAGCTCTTGATCATAGGCTTGTCTGACAGTGTTGAAAATGATTTTAAATGGCTCTCAAAACACTCTTAATTGTTGTAAATACTATGCTTGTAAATATTTATTTATTTATGGCCTAACGTAAGTTGTGAAGGTTAAGTGTTAGTTGTCAAGGATATTCATTAAATGTTAAGGTTAAGTGTAAGTTGTGAAGATTACTGTAAAGTTGTTAAGGTTATCCATTGGTTGCTAAGTTTATTGCTTGATTGTTGAGATTATGGATTGGTTGTTAAGTTTATGGATTTGTTGTTAAGGTTACAGTTTAGTTGTTAACCTTACAGGCTAGTTATTAAGGTTACAGTTTAGTTGTTAAGTTTACAGCTTAATTTATGAAGGTTAAGTTAGTTGTCAAGGATATTCGTTAATTCTTAAGGTTAAGTGTAAGTTGTGAAGGTTACTATTAAGTTATTAATGTTAGTTGTTAAGGTTATCCATTGGTTGCTAAGTTTATTGCTTGATTGTTGAGATTATGGATTGGTTGTTAAGTTTATGGATTTGTTGTTAAGGTTAGTTTAGTTGTTAAGTTTACACCTTAGTTGTTAAGGTTACGCTTTAGTTGTTAAATTTACGGCTTAATTTGTGAAAGTTAAGTGTTAGTTGTCAAGGATATTCGTTAGTTGTTAAGGTTAAGTATAAGTTGTGAATGTTGTTGTTTAGTTATTAATGTTAGTTGTTAAGGCTATCCATTGGTTATAAAGTTTATTGATTGGTTGTTAAGGTTATGGATTGGTTGTTAAGTTTATGGATTCACGTTAAGGTTACATTTTAGTTGTTAAGTTTACGGTTTAGTTGATAAGGTTACAGTTTAGTTGTTAAGTTTACTGACTTAGTTGTTAAGGTTACATTTTAGTTGTTAAGGTTACAGTTTAGTTGTTAAGTTCTGACTTAGTTGTTAATGTTAGTTTTAAGCTTACGGCTTAGTTGTTAAGGTTAGTTGTTAAGTTTACTGACTTAGTTATTAAGGTTACAGTTTAGTTGTTAAGTTTACAACTTAAGTTGTGAAGGTTAAGTACTAGTTGTCAAGGATATACATTAGTTGTTAAGGTTAAGTGTAAGTTGTGAAGGTTACTATTAAGTTATTAATGTTAGTTGTTAAGGTTACCATTGGTTGTTATGTTTATCAATTGGTTGTTGAGGTTATAGATTGGTTGTTAAGTTTATGGATGCGTTGTTAAGGTTACAGCTTTAGTTGTTAACCTTACAGTCGGTTGTTAAGGATACAGCTTACTTGTTAAGTTTACTGCATACTATGATTCATGCATTCTTTGGTCAAACTTATGCATAAGATTAACAGCCAATCCAAAAGGGTAGCATCCAATACATATGGGTAGCTGCTAATACAAAAGGTTAACATCCAATACATATGGTTAGCTGCTAATACAAAAGGTTGACAACTGACTCTAAACCTTCACAACTAGATAGGCTTGTTGCATGTTGCTCGATTGTGACCTTCCATGTGGCATCAGGAGCACTTACTAGGCCGTGTATTCAGTGACCTGTTGTTCCTTCGTCTAGTACATGGTCTTCCACGTCTTTTTTTAGTAAGGGAAGGCTTTAACCTATGGCCTTCTGGCGGTACAACGCTCTTCTCGTAATCTGGAATAGGAAATATGGTTCATAACTTCTTCTGAATGCTTCAACAGTTATAAACCAACCACAATAATGATAAATATCTCATCCCATCCAAGTAATTGCAGCACAAGCAAGCTTACAAGAAATGCGTGTGATATCCCAAGACCTACATGAATATGTCCATTTCTTCAATCTACATGGCAAGTTTTATTAGATTCAACCTCCACAATATCTTTGTTGAATTTTTAACATGTAAGTAGCATTCTTGATGAATATTATCACTCAATACTATCTCAGCTTCTGGATATAAGTATCCAATCCATTTCGCTGCCATAAGCCTTCTATCATGTATGCACTCCATGATTTGCTTTCGTACCGTCTCCACCAAATCTAAGATTCGTAACATTCATTCCTTTCATATCCAATTGTTGAAGGACTCAACAACATTTGAAGTAACATGGCCATACATGTAAATCACATGAAAAAACTCATAAGTTTGACAACTAATATGTAACATTAACAATTAGTGTGTAACTTAACGAGTTAATTGTAATATTAACAACTAATGTTTATCCATAATAACTAAACTGTAACCTTGACAGCCAAGCTGTAAACTTAACAACTAACGTGTATACTTAACAACTATGCTGTAAACTTAACGACTACGCTGTAACCTTAACAACTGCGATGTAAACTTAACAACTGCGATGTAAACTTAACACTTGTGTTGTAAACTTAACAACTAACTGATATGGTTAACAGCTAAAATTTAACCTTCAACTAACCAAAAACTAAACAATAAACTAAATTAAACAATACTATCATACCTTATACCAGGAAAATAGGCATTTGCCCATCTCTCTGGGGAGTAATTCATTGCAGTATCATAAGCCCTTTTATCTATTAAGGCCAATTCTTTTATGTAATCATCCCATTCGGCAATTGTGAACTTATAAGCCGTGGATTGTAACAAGTCACCCAATATTTGAGTGATATTTACTTCATGACCCAACTCCTTCATCTTTTTTTTTTTTTTGAAATTCTCGACTAGATGGAGAACACACCTAGAATGTAATGCATTTTGAAAGAATTCTTTGACTGCTACTCTAATACCCTTGTCGGCATCAGAAATCATGACCAGTTAATATGGGGGATTGTAAGGATTTTTCTTATCATATAGTATGGACCACACTCCTTGTAAGAACCACTTCCAATTTTCGTCATTCTCCTGGTTGAATACGTAATAAGCAAAAGGAAATATTCCTTGGTTGCCATCATATGATGTGGCACTAGGTAATATACTTCTATAGCGGTCTTTAAGAGATGTTCCATCGAAAAATAACAGAGGCCTACATCCAGCAATAAACCCTTGAATACAACTATTATAACTTATAAACAAACGCCTAAACACGCCGTCGTGATCATCAATGGCAATACAGCTTCCTGGATTAGTGGCTAGAACCATGGCTTCATACCTATATGAATATAACAAGTAATCATTAATATTACCCTTTAAATTGTAACCTTAACAACTAAACTGTATACTTAACAACTAAGACGTATACTTAACAACTAAATTATAAAGTTAATAACTAAACTTTACACTTAACAACTATACTGTATCCTTAACAACTAGTGGGAAAACATAACAATTAATCTATAATGTTGACAACGAACATGTACACTTGACAACTAAGCTGTAAACTTAATAATTGCGGTGTAACCTTAACAACAAATTGTATACTTCATATTTAAGGAGTAAACTTAACAACTAACACAGACATGACAGCTAAGATATAAGTATTTATTTAATCAGATAAGCTTTACCATCTTAGTGAATCGTAAGCCTCATCATCGTCACTGAACAAGTCCTGTTGTGCTCTCTCTTTGCTTTGCCATGCTTTGCTGTAATTAATCTTGCTGCCGAACTGTCAGAGTAAGTTATTCTTGATATCAATTGGCCGAAGCTCTGGCCTAACCTTCATAATATATTGTATTTGACTTGCAATGAATTTGCGTGATGCCCTTGATTTACTAGCATTAGCTCCATGTTGACCTCTAGTGTGAGTAGCGTGGAATTTCTTTATAGCTATAATTGAGCAATTTCAGAGTGGGGAAGCAAACAACATCCAAGGGTATTTCTATGTATCCTTGTATCGACAATGTACTCTTATACATTTTTGTTCATTATGGTAAAAATCATACTCGAACCTTTTTACAATTGAATAGTATTGAATTACTAATCTAACTTCAGCAGCACTATCAAATTTCTGTCCCTCTGCACATATGGTTGTGTGCCACTCAGCTGGGATGTTGGTTTGGTTGTTAATCATGTCTTCTATCATCATGATAGAGTCACCAATAGGATTATCTTTAGGAATACTCTCATCATTATATGATTGGCTGAGCGTAGCAGCTATGCATCGGGAATTTTCTGTCGGGATTGTCCTATAAAAGTGAGAAAACACTTGAATACGTAACAATTAAACTATAAACGTTAGTAACTAACTACTAAGTTAAACAACCAACTCATAACCTTAACAACTAATTATTTCTAGCAATCATCTACTAAGGTTAGCAACCAACTCATAAGGTTATACTAAGGTTAACAAACAACTCATACGATTAACAACCAAGTCACAACTATCTACTAAGATTAACAACCAACTCATAAGGTTAACAACTAATTTTTATGGTTAAGAACCAACTCATAAGGTTAATAAGTAACTCAAAACCTTAACAACTAATCATTATGGTTAACAACTTACTATAATATTCACAACTATCTCATAAGGTTAACAAGCGACTAAAATCTTAACAACTAACCTATAAGGTTAACAACCAACTAATAGCCTTCAAATCCTACCTAATTTCACAAATAAAGTGATTAAAATGCTTTTGGAAAATAAAATATTTAAAATGCTTATATATTTTCTAGAGAAGTTTGGGTATTCTGTGAAGTTGAAGAATCCGCAGCTGAGGTAGCATATAAGTTTATATCTGTAAATTCATTACGACAACAATACTCGAACATCAAGCTCAAGTCGTCGTCATTTTTAATTGCAAAACTAAACTTTTTTCCCTTTTCGATATGAATTTCAGTGAAAGAGATTGCAATGGGAGTTTAAGACTTTGGGACACTTGATACTTCAAGCTAATGATTTCTGTGGAGTCATTAATAACTACAAAAACACCCTCACCCTCTTCGTTGCTTTTTGTGTTTGCAACCATGCAAAGGAGGGATCTTTCCGTCATTATGAAGAAAAGTAGTTGAAGAAGCAAAGGGGATTTATGGAGGAGAATTAAATGGCCATGAGAGAGTAGTTGAAGAAGCAAAGAAGATTTATGGAGAGAATTTAGTGGCCATGGGAGAGAGAGAGAGAGGTAGAAGATGGTTGTAGGGATTAAATTAGAGAGAACTAGGGTTTTCCCCCTCCAAAACTAATAATCACATTTTTATTATATTTTTATACCCTCGTTATCTATCTTAATTAAATAAATATATCACTAATAACATGTTTTATCCTAATTTACAGGTTAATGAATAAAAGCTAAAAAGAATTAAATTCTCTGATTTTCTACCATTTATTGAAGCCCAAATATGAAGATAAAATAAGGTCCAAGAAATCTCAAGGATCCATGAAGAAATCGGGTCAAGAAATCAATAAAAATGAAAATATGTTGGAAACCAATCGATCGGCCAACCGATTGGTTCAACAAAACAATTTTCCGGTTGAGATTTGATCCTTGTTCTCTAAAAAAATCCAAGGGTTCTTATTAATTGCTGTAGGCTAGAAATAGGGGTAGGTTATGAGGGGTTTGAGTGTGAAAACTTTTATAAAAACTCTATTTAGAGAGGAGGGTTACTCTTAATTGAAAAGACCTTCCAAAATTATAAACTTTATTTATAATTAATAAAAGAAATTTTATCTCTTCATATTTTCTTTTCTTCTCTTTATTTGTTGATGAAGATGAACATGAAGAATGAAGATTTGCCTTCAAGGGGCTAGAACCCTCTTGTAATGTAAGTTTTTCTTTTTTTTATTTTTCTTATTTTAGATATTCATGTTGTAGTATTTTCTTTTCTTTTCTTTTAATAGATTAGATTTATTTTGATGCCTTGTAGAGTAGATTTATTTTCATGTCTTTATTTTTATATTATTTTCTTATATTTTTATTTTATAGTATAGATTTATTTTCTTGCATAGTTTAGATTTACTTTTATGTTCTTTTACTTTTATAGTTTAGATTTATTTTTATGTTCATAGTTTAGATCTTTATTTCTTTGTTCTTTTTTTATAATTAGTTTTTATTTTTCTTATATTCTTATCCTCTTTCTTTCATGCTCTCTAGTTTATACTTTATTTATTTTTAATTTTAATAATGTGGAACTAAAATCTTGTAGGAATTTTAGAGTTGTATAAACCTAGTTTGATTTATTTATAATTTGTGAATTGCTCTCTTGTGCTTAAAATGATCATGATAAGATAATCAACTAGAGAACTAATTGGTAGAAGAAAAGTTTGATAATCTATACTTATCTTGAGTGGTTTGATAGGTTATACTTATGAATTCTAGAATTAATATCTAGTTGTTATTTTTGTATGAATATTATTTTTACTTGGATGATAATTTGATAGGTTATGCTTTCCTTAAGGGGTTTAATAGTCTATGCTTAATAAATCAAAAGAAAAATATGAAAAAAGAGAATAGTTTATAATTTCTAAGTGAAATTAACTAGTGGATTCAATTCTAGATTCCTCATATCCTTAATTGAATCCCTCATCTTTTATTTTTTTATTTTCCTCTTTATTTTTGATTTCCCTTTATTTATTTCTTATTTTCCTCTAATTTCTTCTCCTCTCTTAATCTAGTTTTATTTTATTTGCATATAATCACACCCACTCTCTTTATCTCTTCATAATTGTCACTCTTAATTGTCCACACAACACACAACTTAGAAAACTAATTTTGATTATCTCCTACAATACCTTTCTCGAGGATTCACATCTTTTATACTATAACTTGATAGTTGTGAACTTGTAACTGGTTTTATTTATTTCCTATTAAGCTTTTGGTGCCGCTTTGGGAAGGTGCTTATAATTAGGATTTTTCTATTTTGGTTTTTAACTTGTGTGTTTTCTTGTGAATGAACCACTTTGAATATTGAAGATTAAAGATTTACATTAGGTAAGTACTCTTTCTAGTATTGAACTTTCAATTCCAATCATTTAGTTAGTTTCTCACAATTAGAGACAATTAGGATCTAATATATATATATATATATATATATATATATATATATATATATATATATATATATATATATATATATATATATATATATATATATATATATATATATATATATATATATATATATATATATATATGAGGAATATGGAGAAACTTGGTACCAAGTTTCTTAAAGGAACTTGGTAGTAAGGTGGACAAATCCGGCCCACATCAGGAGAAATAGAGAGGAGAGAGAAAGAGGAGAGAGAAAGATTTTTAAAAGCTAGACTTGTGGACCAAATTTGTCCACATCACTACCAAGTTCCTTAATGAACTTGGTACCAAGTTTTTCCATTTTTCTCTATATATATATATATATATATATATATATATAAAATTTGATGCCATCGACAGAATGATGACAAATGCGGTTCATATGAAGAGGTTGAGTAAATTTTATAAAAAACCTTCACTTTTAGCCAAATCCAAACCCCTTGATGTGTGGACCATATTTATCCATATCACTACCAAGTCCCATTGAGAAACTCTCGGTACTGAGTTCTCCATATATATATATATATATATATATATATATATATATATATATATATATATATATATATATATATATATATATATATATATATATATATATATATATATATATATATATATATATATATATATATATATATATATATATATATATATATATACTTTTATCAATCCTAATAAAATTCACCCTCCACTTGGACATTTACTAATAAAATAATAAATTCAAATAAGAGCTCTTTCTCACATTTATTTGATTGTTAACCTTAATTAAAAAATAAAAAGATTTTATTTTTGCATCCTTTTGTAGTTACTTTTAATTTCTAGGGTTGCATTGCATATAATTAGTAGGAATTCACCAAAGTGATTTGAGCATCTTGATTTGACACTCACGTGAAAATATTCTTAAGGGCAAAAACCCACTAATCAAGATAAGGTGAGGCATTTCGTCACCCTTTCCTTAGCCCACAAATCACTAATTCCTCACTACACAAACCCAAGTATTTTTTTAAAACTCATTAGACGTTGGCCCCTAAGGATTCGAGCTCATTAAGAAACAAGAAATCCTTAAGTGAACCGGTTTAAGTCAACTTGAATCTGTTGGTGTCTAAGGCAAGGTTTAGGGGTTGCGTAAAGCGATCCGCAAGGAAGGAGGTACTTAATTGGTCTTTGACCTCTCTCTAGTACTATCCTTATCTGGCTAACTGACCAAGTAAACTTCAATCCTTTCACTAAAAGAGTTTTTAGTTAGGAGCTAGTCTAGTTGAGTCTAGGCTTAACCCTAGAATTAAATGTGATTGATAAAAAGTGATTGCTCTTAATTTGTTTTAGTTAGGTTTTTCTTTTATCCTTCTCATCCTTCTCTTTATCTTTTAGGTCTTTTAGTTTTTCTCTTAAAAAACCTAACTTTTATTTTTCTTAGAATTTTTTTCCCTTTTTAGTTAAATTTTTTTGTGATGTATGCATGTTTGAATTAGGGATAATACCAATCGTTTAATCCGTGTTGAACCATTTTTTAAAGAAATGGCTAATCCTAATCCATTCGTTCTTTAAGATATGTGTTATCCCACTAGGAATGCAATCCCATCTTGTATTAAGCTACCTGATGTCAATGGAACTAATTTTGAGCTTAGACCACATTTCATAAACATGCTTCCAAAATTCTTAGGAAATGAAACCGAAAATACTTACATTTTTATCTCCGAGTTTGAGAAAATTTATCTTACGATTAAGATTAGGAAACTATCTGAGGATGCGATTAAGCTTTGATTTATTCCATTTGCTCTTAAGGACAAAGCCAAGAAATGACCGTATAGCTTACCCACAAATTCTATCTCAACCTGGGATGAATTTGTTATCATTTTTCTGAAGAAATTTTTCCCTATCCATAAAATGGTTAAGCTTAAAAACAGCATTCAGAATTTTAAGATAGTCCCAGGAAGCCATTCTGAAAGTATTTTGATAAGTTTAAGGATCTTCTTATCCAATGTCCTCATCACGGTCTAGAAAAATGGCGATTATGCCAAATCATCTATGAAGGATTAGATTATTCTTCAAAAACTTTTTTAGAATCTATGTGTCAAGGGGATTTCATGAAGAAAAATATTGATAAAGCTTGAAAATTTTTAGAGAGTTTATCCAAGAAAACCATGCAGTGAGAACACTGTGATGAAAGAGTTTCATTAGCTCCCCAAACCAAATCTAGTGGTCTTTTCTTAGAGACAAACATAGCCTCTGAAGCAAAGATGGCTACAATCCTGCGGAGGTCAGAAGCCTTAGAAATCAAAGAATAAGCTCCAACTCAAATCAATCAAGTTTCTGCCTTAGGTTGTTATAATTGTCTTTCTCCAACTCATGTTTCGGAGGAATGTCCTCTCTTAGAAAATAAACAATCACTAGGTCAGGTAAACGCTGCATTCCAGCATCCCGTGAATGATCTATTTTCTCCAACCTACAATTCAAGTTGGAGAAATCACCTAAGTTTTGCATGGAATCAGGAAAGCTACTCCGAAAATCAAAACTTCAATCCCATTTCAACCCAATAATTTCTTAGAGGAAACACAGTTCCTTTCAATTCACAAAATAATTTTCAACAACCAAATCTATTTTATCCAAATCAGTCTCCTCACCATCAATCTATAATTCATATTCCTCCGAGTTCTGATCATGATAAACATCTCAATGTTTTAGCAAAGGGTTTAGAGACCATGATTAAAGCTTCTACACAAACTATCAACTTGTTGACTCAGACATCCAACACTTTGAATTCCTTTATACAACCAACCGAATAAATGTTCAATTCCAACATCCAACCCATAGCTAGGTTAGAAACCCAACTTGGTCAACTAGTTAGTGCTATGAGTGAGAGAGAGAAGGAAGAATTTTCAAGTCAACCCGTGGCCAACCCAAAGGACACAGGATCAAGTTCAACCTACCAAGCTCAAGTGAATGCAATCCATTCACTACGGTCCGAAAAACAGGTTGATAATCAAGTTAGAATGCCTCCAAGTCAAACTCTTGAACTTGAATAAACTCTCTCTCCTTCTGATTACTCTATTCAATAATCTCCCCCTTCTGATGACCAGGAACCCGAACCCGAACCTGAGCTCAATTTTGATAGGTTTAAACTAGTTGCTACCTTCCCAGATAGACTCAAGCCTAGGAAAAACTCCCCTCAGGTAGAGAAGATTCTAGAAACTTTTGAGCAGGTTAAGGTCAACATTCCTCTCTTAGATGTAATTGAACAAATACCTTCTTATACAAAATTTTTAAAAGATTTGTGCACTAAGAAGAGAATAATAAATGTTCTAAAGAAAGTCTTTCTTGCTACCAATATCAATGACATGCTCTCAAAGCCCATACCTTTGAAACATAAGGATCCTGGTTGTCCTACTATCTCATGCGTTATTGGAAATACCTTCATTGATAAGGCACTTTTAGACTTAGGGGCTAGTATCAATTTGCTTCCTTATTCGGTCTACCAGCAACTTGGTGTAGGAGAACTCAAACCAATCAGATGCACTTTACAGTTAGTTGATAGATCTGTCAAAGTCTCCATGGGAGAGATAGAGGATGTTCTGATTAAGGTTAGGGAGTTCATTTTTCTAGTGAATTTCACAGTCTTGGAAATACAGCCCGTTTCTCATCCCAAAGGTCAGATACCTGTCATTCTAGGAAGACCGTTCTTAGCCACTTTTAATGCTCTAATCAACTGTAGAACTGGTCAAATGAAGCTGTCCTTTGAGAATATGACTATTGATCTCAATATTTTTAATGTAGGAAACCAACCAACTGATCAACCTCTAGGAGTAAATTACATTCAGGAAAATTTAATTGAAGAGATAGAAGAAGAGAATGAGTCTGACCTAAGTTTTGAGAAAATCTTTGGTGTGTAGCTGAAGATACTAGAGGAAATAGAATCAGACCAGGTATTTCAAAACAAATGAACTGAGTTAGATACAGGTTTCTCTGATCTTAGCTTTCAAGAACTTTTCACTGATGAGCTTAGGTTCCTAGAATATATAGAACAACCAAATTTTCATAGCTCAACCATAAATCTTGGGTTTGAGGAATTTTTTAACAAAGAACTGGTTGTGTTAGGACAAATTTTCATTAACGAGGAATCTAAGTTCAAATCTGAGACTTGCTTTTTGCCTGATCAACATTAAAAATTTAAAATGCATAACACCATTCATACCTACCTTCAAATACTGCAGAAATTATTGAAAACCTCAGAGTGTAAAGAATTTAAACACATCTTTGAGTTTATAATTTTAGACTTCTTTAAAATCCGGGGGTAGAATTTCAGCAATAAGGTAGGATTTGATGTAGAGTATGAGTTTTTATTTTAATCATCATTCTACATCTTTACTTTTTATCTCATAATAAGAAGACTGATGAAAAGAATTTATTGTTCTCTCATTTGATAGTTTCTTGTTCTTTTGAAGAAAAAAAGATATTAAAAAATAACACAATGATGATGAAATTTTTTTTTGACTTCATCCTCCCATACTAAAGGTAATTGCAGTTTTTCTCATTGTTCTAAATCAACCTAACAAATGTAAGTGCTTTATTTTTTATCTACTTTATTTTGTACATCATAGAGTTTGCATTGAGGACAATGCAAATTTTAGGTGTGGGGGTGGGGACTAGTCATTTTTCCTCTTTATTTTATCTTTTTTTTTTTTCTTTTCTCTTCTTTTTATGTCATATTTTTCTTTTCTTTTCTTTTCTAAAAAAATGTCACTTGCCAACTTAATAGAGTTAATTAATAATTGATCTATTTGATAAATTTTAAAATTTCTAATTCTTAGTTAGTTTTATACTCAAGTTAACCTTTTATGATAACTCTAAATAAATTTATTAAGAAATAATTTTCAAAGTAGTATACTTCACTATAGTCCAACATAGACTTGTAATTAAAGTAATGAAATTTTTGCATACTTAGCTTAGAGTGGAAAATAACTTTCTCAAGTTTCCTTCATTTAAATATTTTTCATATATATATATATATATATATATATATATATATATATATATATATATATATATATATATATATATATATATATATATATATATGTGTGTGTGTGTGAAAAATGGAAAAACTTGGTACCAAGTTCCTCAAAGGAACTTAGAGTGATGTGACAATTCTAGCCCACATGTAACTTTAAAAATAATTCTCTCTCTCTTCCCTTGAATGTGTGGACTAGAATTGTGCCACATCACTACCAAGTAACTTGGTACCAAGTTTCTCTATATTCCTCTGTATATATATATATATATATATATATATATATATATATATATATATATATATATATATATATATATATATATATATATATATAGCTTCCTATGAACTTAAGTTCATAATGAATAGTGGTGCACCAACTTTTCTAACCACTCATTTTGCTTTGGGATTCGTGAAAGATATAAGGGCCATTTTGAGATTTGTGCATCACAAATCTCAAGGCAAGATGAGTGGATAAAAAAGTTGGTGCACCACTATTCATATGAACTTAAGTTCATAGAGCTCTATATATATATATATATATATATATATATATATATATATATATATATATATATATATATATATATATATATATATATATATATATATATATATATATATAACAATAATAATAATAATAATAGCAATAAAATATTAATAAAAAGAAGAGTGTGAAAAATAGGCACCAATAAAAATTCTCTTGAACTCCAAGATGGTTCTATCTTACTAAGCCTAAGTTGACCGAAAGTGATTAAGCTCGAGGAGTATTTCCATGCTTAATGAGCTAAGCCCAATTGGGTTGGGATTTATTGGCCCAAAACTCGTTAAATGGTCACTTAGAAAGCCCGATCAAGTAGAATAAAATCACCAAGAAATAAAAAGTATTAAAAAATATTTATATACTAACAAATTTATTTTTATATATATACTTATATTTGTATATATGTTCTTGAAAAATAAATTGATTAAGAGACTTGAAAATTATTTAAAACAAAGAGTTAGTATGTTCTTTTCAAAATTTTTGATTAACTTTCTAAGTTAGACTTAGTTTTGTATAACTATAATGAAAAAATTTTCTAAGAGATTTCTTGTGGAGTTATACATAAAAATATTTTCTTGAGTAAAACTAGCTTTAATTAGAATGTTTAAATATCTCATGTGAATTGATTATACATTGACTTTTTCAAATTGGCAAGTTAAAAGAATTTTGTGGGTATATTCACTGCAAGCCCTCACGAGACTACAACTCGTCCTCTAGGGTAACCTAGGGGTTTAAAGGCTTATTGTATGCTTAAATACAACCTCGATTCTGCGAAAATGAGTTAGGATTTTTTTTTCCTTTCCTTTTTATTTTTCTTTCTTTGCTAGAGGACTAGCAAAAGTTTAGGTGTGGGGGTATTTGATAATCATATTTTTATTATATTTTTATACCATCATTATCTATCTTAATTAAATAAATATATCCTTAGTAACATGTTTTATCTTATTTATAGGTTAATGAATAAAAGCTCAAAAGAATCAATTTTTTTGATTTTCTACCATTTATTGAAGCTCAAATATGAAGACAAAAGAAGGCGCATGAAAGCTCAAGGATTCATGAAGAAATCGGGTCAAGAAATTAATAGAAATAAAAATCTGTTGCAAACCAATCGGTCGGCCAACCGATTGGTCAACTAATTGGTCAACCGATTGGTTCGCAACAGAAATAGTTTTCTGGTTGAGATTCGATCCTTGATCTCCAAGCAAAATTTAAAGGTTCTCATTCATTACTATAGGCTATAAATAGGGGTAGGTTATGAGGGGTTTGAGTGTGAAAAATTTTATAAAAACTCCATTTAGAGAGGAGGATTACTCTTAATTGAGAAAACCTTCCAAAATTATAAATTTTATTTGCAATTAATAAATTTTTTATCTCTTCATATTTTTCTTTTCTTCTCTTTATTTGTTGATGAAGATGAAGAATGAAGATTTGCTTTCAAGGGCTAGAACCCTCTTGCAATGTAAGTTTTTCTTTTTCGTTTATTTTTGCTTTAGATATTCATGTTGTAGTATTTTATTTTCTTTTTCTTTTAGTAGATTAGATTTATTTTGATGCCTTGTAGAGTAGATTTACTTTCATGTCTTTATTTTTATATTATTTTCTTGCATTTTTATTTTGTAGTATAGATTTATTTTCTTACATTAGTTTAGATTTACTTTTATATTCTTTTACTTTTGTAATTTAGATTTATTTTTATGTTCATACTTTAGATCTTTATTTCTTTGTTCTTATTTTTCTTTTATAATTAGTTTTTATTTTTCTTATATTCTTATCCTCTTTCTTTCATGCTCTCTAGTTTATATTTTATTTATTTTTAATTTTAATAACGTGGAACTAAAATCTTGTAGGAATTCTAGAGTTGTATGAAACTAGTTTGATTTCTTTTATAATTTATGGATTGCTTTCTTGTGCTTAAAATGATCATGATAGGATAATCAACTAGAGAACTAATTGATAGAAGAAGAATTTGATAATCTATGCTTATCTTGAGTGGTTTGATTGGTTATACTTATGAATTCTAGAATTAATATCTAGTTATTATTTTTACTTGGATGATAATTTGATAGGTTATGCTTTTCTTAAGTGGTTTGATAGTCTATGCTTAATAAATCAAAAAAATATATGATAAAAAGAGAATAGTTCATAATTTCTAAGTGAAATTGACTAGTGGATTCAATTCTAGATTCCTCATATCTCGAATTGAATCCCTCATCTTTTACTTTCTTGATATTCTTCTTTATTCTTGATTTCTCTTTATTTATTTTCTTATTTTCCTCTAATTTCTTCTCCCTTCTTAATCTAGTTTTGTTTTATTTGCATATAATCACACCCACTCTCTTTATCTTTCCACAATTGTCACTCTTAATTGTCCACACAACACACAACTTAGAAAACCAATTTTGATTATCTCCTACAATACCTTTCTCGAGGAGTCGACATCTTTTATACTATAACTTGATAGTTCTGCACTTGCAACTAGGTTTTATTTATTTTCTATCAAAAACTCATTTCTAATCATCATTAAATGAGCATACAGTGAGGATCTCACCTTCTTAGATGAGCCCCCCTCCCGTCCCCTCCGCTCCCAAACAAACTGTGGAGGGTATGTTGGTCTAGCCAAGTTTTTAAAGTACACATGAGGGTTTAATTTGAGCTGGAGGGGGCTAAACGAATGTGGCAATTGCTTTTGGGGGTTTTTGGAGTTTTGAAAAGGTCTTGGGGGTGGGAGGAATAAATTTTATTATTTTGGGGGCTAGAAGTAATTTTCCCAAACATGAAATGGGCCATGATCGAATAACACTGTATCCTCCATATTCGAAGGTTTAATTTCTTCGAAACATATAAGATTAATTTTGTTGAATTCATTCATTTGTACCACTATATATCATGAGCTAAGTACTACTTTCAGTTTCAAAATTCAACAGAGAATTGAGAAAGAGAAATTTGAAAATATTTTCGCAGGAAAATAAGTATGTCTTGTGCTATGTATATAGAACACAACAGGATGGAAGGCAAACAAATGGAAAGGCAAAGAAGAAGAAGTAGCCAAATTATGATGAGGCTGACGAAGGAACCTCATCCTCATCTACTATACAGGAGCAGGATTTGAGTATTTATCCATCATGTGATGATCTGGACTGGCTTATTAACAACATTAAAATATGAAGGTTTTATATTTAAGTACATGTGTGACCTAGATTCATAGTGTGCTTATGATGCCCCTTATCTGCATTTAAAAAGTATCAAATAAACTCTATGTTGTTTGTTGTCCTTGTATTTGAAGTTAGGTACTTGTTTTCTCTATTTAATTAATAAATTCTCTGGATATCTTGCTCGGTGACTAAAAAAAGTAGATCTAATTTTTTTTTTCTTATTTTATTTGTTTCTCCTTCATTTTTTGGTGTTTCTTGATGTTCCATATTATTTTTGTAATTAATTTAATATCCTTCTAGATTGGTGTGCATCCGTTGTCTATCTGCTTATTCTATAATACTAGTTGTTACCCGTGCGATGCACGGGATTAAATTAATATTTTGTATGTATATAGATTTTTGGTGAGTAAAAAATAAAGTTTTTTGGAAAGAGAGAACTAAATGAATGATTTATAGGAAATTGAAATTGAAATGGAGGGAAAAAGGAAAGAATCTTCAAGATATAGAGGGTAATCGATTAAGATGAGATGGTGGAAAAAAGGATTATTAGTTATTAAGTGTTAGAGCATTTAGAATTTGCCAAGTGGCAAAAACATGTTACTAGTTTTTACTTTATTACTGTTCAGGAGGAGGATTTGAGAATTTATCTATCACATGATGCTCTGGATTGGCTTATTAACAACATTAAAATTTGAAGTTTCATATATTTAAGTACATGGCTATATAAAGCCTGGTTGGTTGATGCCAAAAACTTTATATGGCCAGTGATGGGGGAGTATGGACAGGTTTCATATTTTGTAAACAGGTTACAATTTGTATGGATCATGCTCTTGGAGTTGGGGGCTTGATCTAGTTTTGTTAATAACCATTGGTTAGTGATAGTTATGGCTAGAATCCTAGAGATACTATCCTCTTGTGTGTATATGGGTGTGTCACTAGATTCATAGGGGGCTTATGATGCCCCTTCTCTGCATTTAAAAGTATCAAATAAAGTCTATGTTGTTCTCCTTGTATTTAAAGTTATGTACTTATTTTCTCTATTTAATTGATAAATTCTCTAGATATATTGCTCCGGTGACATAAAAAATAAGTAGATCTATTTTTTCCTTGTTTTATTTGTTTCTCCATTTTGTGGTGGTTCTTGATGTTCCATGTTATTTTTGATAACTAATTTAATATCCTTCTATACTGGTGTGCCTCCATTGTTACCCGTGTGATGCACAAGATTAAATTAATACTTTTAAATAGGCTTTTCGGTGAGAAAAAAATAAAGATTTTTAGGAAAGAGAGAACAAAATGAATGATTTATAGAATATTGAAATTGAAAGGGAAAAAAAAGGAATCTCCAAGACTTAAAGGGTAGTAGACTAAAATGAGATGGCAAAAAAATTATTAGTTACTGGTAAGGCCATACAAATATTCTTTTGATTTCTCACTATTAGTCCCTAAAATCTTCATATTTGGAAATTAGAAATTCTAAACATATAAAGTATTTTGAAACTTGTCCCCCAGAATCTTTCAAGATATGGTGATTTATGGGACTAGTTTCAAAACTGCAAGATTTGGGGCACAAATTTCCAAGTATGAAAATTTGGGGGACTACTTCCAAAATAAAAAGATTGGGGCACTAATTTGAAAAGTATATAAGGTTTGGGGACTAATACGTAAGAATCCTATTCCTTCCAATGGAAGAGCACGATTGCAGAATGAGCTGTTGCTGAACTTGCTTTTTAAAGTCCTTGTCTTATTTGTAAGATGCAGTAAGCATCCACTCAGCAACCAAACCCCAGTTTTAGTCAAATTCAGATATTCTATAGCTTTTCTTTTGGACCCCGAAATATCGTACCAACCATAAAGTAAGCCTTTATTTGGGACAATGATAATGATTGATGATGATTATTATAATGGCTATAAACAACGCTAGACGACGCCCGCAAGAGGAAATTTGACTAGTAACTGAGTAATAAGCATATTTATCAACAAATGAACTAAATATATACATAGAAGGGATTAATTTTATTTCTCATTTAGACTTAACAATTACTTGTTACTTTTTCCGAATATTAAATATGATATATTCCACGTTATTAATTTGATATATTAAATATGATATATTGTACGTTATAAAAAGTAACAAGTAATTGTTACTTTTTCTTAATATTAATTTTTATATGATATATTCTACGTTATTAATTAATTATGCTCAGTTATAAGGTATATAATTCATGTCATTTTGAGCTCAAATTTGTTTAGAACGGTGTCAGCATTATTCTGTATCATCTTATGTGATTCAAATGCCTTTAAGGAATAATCCTTGTGACCCCTATTTTTCTATCAATTTTTCGCTATTTCCGTTATCCAATTAATAATATTTTCAGTTCTGGTTGGAGACCCATAGAAAGTTCCAATTGAAATAACTCACATCTCTAATTTGCGTGTTGACATGGATGAAAGTCTGAAACTATACATTGTTGGTTTTTTCATTTTAAATCTACTTTTAACTATAGAATTTATTTCTAAACTCACGCATTTTGAAATACCCTCAAAATCCCCAAATACCAAATTCCATTATTTTTAACTCAAGTATCTATGACATACATACAAACTAACTAAAAATGTGAATTACCCAGATTACCCTCTTCGATCTCCTTCCTCTCCATTGGTGATTTTTTTCTTTCAAATTAAATCTTGATCACCCTCTTAAGTTTGTTGATCGCCAGATTCTGTAATCTGAGTATGTTATGTTTGTAGTGATAATACATTTTATAAAATAGGAGGGAATTAAAGCGAAGAAGTGGAGGAGTTTTTCTTTTGTACAACGACCTATCTACTTCAGGCATGATATTATCGTATTGTGGGACCCACATCTAAAGCATTTGACAATTTGATATATAAAGTAGGAAAAGGTCAATGGATTTAGGGAATGGACTTTACTTCTCATTCTTTCTTTCTCTCTTTTTTATGGCTAGCAAGAAGCATGACAATTAGTGACTAGAGCATGGCCCTACATCTATAGCTTTGAGAGTTTGAAAGCTTGGATGGGGAGAAGGCCCTACATGTGAGACCCACATAGATGGGGACTCTTTAAGTAATTTATTCAAATGAAAAAATCTATCGCATGTATATGATAATGTGAATTTGTATATGGATGGCGAAATTAAACCCAAGTTGTGATTGCAATGGGAAATGTTGGGGGGTGTGAGTTCATGGTTGTGTGTGTTGATGGGTGGGTGCCTCAATGTTGCATAGAGTGAGAGTGGATACATATATGCATGTGATGCGCACGTATGTATGCTTGCAAGCTCTCAATTTTTTAAAGGGTTTGGTGGCGTGACACGTGACTTAAGCAAGCAAACTTTGGAATTTCCATGAGAGAGAGAGTCAAAACAAAAATCATGAGTATAATGGATGGGGAGAAGGCCCCACACATATAGATGGGGACTATCAATGGTGCATAATGTAAAAATATGAGTGGCTAGCTAATGCACTCTTAATGAACGAAATTATTATTACTATTGTTATTTTCAAATGCATGGGACTGATCATCTAAACTAGTTCAAAGGTATGTCCATCCTCTTTAAGCACATCACCATCAAGGAAGTAAACATGGTTCTTCACATGATATCCTTTGTGCCCTGTTTAAATTTTCCACGGCGTGACGTAGAATGGGGAATCAAGGTCATAATCTCCCGATTCCAACACCATAAATATAGCTAATCACACCCATAATGAAACACATTAACAAGAGTTTTACATCTAATTAATAATTAATTTGATGGGTGAGGAGCAAGCACTTCTGTGGTTCCTCGAGCGAGCCCACTACGGCCCTCGAGGCGGAGAGACCTACTTACTGATCGTAATCATGGAACATGATGTCTACTCTTGTGAACCCGATCAGCATTTGCCGTTACCAAGTTAAGTCGATCGTGCTTATTTTAATTAATTCCCTGTAAATCACATGCATCACCTCTCTGTTTACTCTAATCAAGTAATACTCTGTTTTCCAATCATTCAAGATTAAAAACATGCATCACTCTCAAAATGTATGCTAGCTTTAAAGAATGTAGGCATATTTAATACTTCATTTGTTGTTGTTGGTGTCCACCTACTAGCAGCCGTCATGTCTTTTGGGGGTTGTGTTTTTTTTTTCTGGTGTTAGATCATGCATCTCTCAGTTGCACTCTTTTCAATCCTTGTTTTTAGTAATAAATTTAATGCCCTAACTAGTCTTGAACAAAAATATAATGACACCCAGAGAGGAACTTGCCATAACTAGTTAACTTTAATTTTCATGAGAGAATCTATGTTAATGATTGATTATTTATGTACCTTGGCAGGTGACATGGACCAAAATCAGAAACTGTATTATTGCACGGGCGTTACGCAGAGAAATACATCTGCTCGTGGTCCCACACGTCAGACACCTGAGGGAGGCTGGAAATCAAGTGACCGGCTAAGAGAAATTAATATACATGGTGCTACATTATATAACCAAAAATTCAAGTATATGAGAGAAGGCCAAAACATGAAATGTGCCATGATTGAATACACGCTCTACCCTCCATATTCAAAGGTTTAATTTCTTGAGATATTTAATATATATACATACATTTGATTTTTGTTTTAATTCATTATATAGTACCGCTATATATCATCAGCTAAACTACTACTTTAATTGAGTTTCAAAATTGACTAGAGATTTGACAAAAGAGAAAATTGAATTTCCTTTTTCTTTTTGCAGGAAAATAGGTATGCCTTGTGCTATGTGTATAGAACAAAGCAAGACGGAAGGCAAACAAATGGAAGTTCCAAGAAGAAGAAGCCAAATCATCATGAGACTAATGAAGGAACTTCACCTTCATTCTCAATTCAGGAGGATTTGAGAATTTGTTTATCGCAAGATGATCTGGACTGGCTTATTAACAACATTAAAACTTGATGTTTTATATATTTAAGTAGATATGTCACGAGATGAATTCACATATAGTGCGCATTACATTCTAATGCCCCTAAGTATCTGCATTTAAATAGTATAAAATAAAGTCTATGTTGTTCTCCTTGTAACTGAAGTTATGTACCTGTCTTCTCTATTTAATAAATTCTCTAGATGTCTTGATGTGGTGACTTAAAACAATAAGCCGAATTATTTTTTTTTCTATGAAATTGTCTAATGTCATGAAGGTCTATATATAGAGGAATTCTTTGGTGCTCCAATAATAGGAATTTTCGAAATGTTAAAATAAATAGAGTTTCAAAATTGGCCTAAATAATAGGAAGTCTGTTTTGACCCTTTCCTATTTAATTTAGTTAACTCCTCTTTTTTATTATTCCTCCCCAAAACAACCGGTCTCACTTACTTTTTGTTTTTCCCGCTTTTCCCTCACACGATAGCCTGTATAAAATGAGAATTTTATTTGCTCCGCCTCAAAGATAGCAAGTTCTTGAAGGAGATCAAAGATTTTCTTTATCATATCAAAAATTTATTTTAGATGATCTTAACAAAGCATAAAGCCATATGTTAATTCTTAAGAAATCAATTAAATTACATAGTATCCATGCTATTTGTTTTGATAGGTCACATGGCTTGATTTTTGAAGAAAATTATTTGGTGACGTATTGATAAACAAAATTAAGGAAGAAATTAAGAAAATATTTTCAATAGGCTATTTAACCTATTGAAAAGAAGCTATTTAAGAAAGATAATCTTGCGTGTTCCTATCAAATAGTTTTCTTAATAAAAGATGATCTTGTATGCTCACAACAATTTAAAACTTGTTGAAAATATTTAGATAGATTAAATAGATAAATTTTCAAAGGGATTAAGAAGCCAAATTTTCATATAAAACTCTGTATAACCATATAAATTTCTACATGGATCATGGTTAGTTGGAGAGTTTTAACCAATCACAACACCCAATTTTTCCATATTTAAATTTACTAAAACATGCCTTTTATTTATTAGAAGTTCAAGTTATTTACAATTTTGAGTGTGGAAGACCACTTAACTATCTTTAATCCCTTAACTTGTGTCTGTGAAAGAGATTTTACGAAAATAAATTACAAATCATGCCACCGCCGCTCCAAAAAATATTTTGGGAGCACTGAAGCTATTGGCACGTATTCCAATTTCTCATGGGCTGTTGATTGTAGGCTAATTTGGGGAAATTTTGATTATCTAAGATTAACAGTGACAGATCCTATCTTATCTAGATATCTATTTATGAGATGATTAGTAGTCTATTTTATTAACTAATTAATGAAGTACTATGACTTGTTTTTAATACATGATTAGCCACAAGAAGCGAGGTTGGCCCATCTTAAGTTGCAAGTATTGACTATGGTTGGTAACCTGCTCCCTCCCAATAGAATCCATTTATTACCAGTAGTGAAGAGGGCACGTGCAATGCACGTGCGCTCTATTCAGCTGTATTAAAAAAAAAAAAGAATTGCAGGGAAAGATAGATATGCAAATTTTGGTGTAGCTCCAGGTTTTGCACATTGATTTGAAAATAGTAGATTTAGTTAACTCGATCAGAATCGACTTGACAGTATGAGATAAGGATACTCGAGCAATTTATTAAACGACATATTCTATCCGACCCAACTAACCCGAATGACTCATACAACTTCAAATCGTGTTTTCATAATATGAAGATGTTTCAAAATTTCAGTTAACATACCTAGCCTCTAATAAGCTCTAATGCAGATTTCCTTTGCATAGGTTCCAATAGCAGCTGCACAAATTCAAGTGAAAATGCACAAATAGGCTTACTACGTTCAATACATTGTTCTCGTGACAAACAAAATATTTTGTACATAGACCATAGGTCTAGTATGTACTAATGCGGTGAGTAGTTTTTTAAAAAGTTCTACACCCATTTATTTAAATCTACTCTCCTACGAAATCATTCTCTAACATAAAAGAAGTGAGGGTATATAAGTGCAAAGTAGGAAACTATAAAGGTGTTTAAGCTAATTATTAACCCACTTTAGAAGAAGCTAATATCTTCTTTAATTTTCTGAGTTGTTTATCATATTGCCCAAATCTTAGCTTTTTGCATTCCGTTTGAGATCTTCACAAAATAATTGGGGTTTTTTTTTTGGAAAATAATTGGGCTCGGAATTTATTAATAACCCGTGCCCTTCCTTTATTAGAGTGTGAAGAAGTTGAAGCACAACTGAACTATTGTTCATCTTTTATTTTAAGTTGAAGAAATATTTGGAAACACAATCACTTTTCTTATGGTTGTCTTGATGAATCCAATATTCCTAAAGTTCAAGACACACCTCTACCCTTCTTTAGGAAATCTTAAATGATCCCTTCATCATTTTGTTCCTATTGTATTAATAAAATGAAGTAGGAGGTAAGCAACCACCAAGAAGTGGGAATTGATCAACGTAATAGGACAGATGTTGATGAGGTAGTATCTCATGTGGGCCCCACCAATAGGGTGAGCAAGCTAAAAACAAGGGTCCATCATGAGTGCTCCACTAAGTTCAACTTGAAAGTGAGCAAACGAAGCCAACTCATTGTAGCAGGTGACTAGCAGATAGGAGATGACAAACAAAGATATGCAGGAGAAACAAAGGTCTCACTAAGCTAGCATCATGTGGGTCCCACCCAAGCAGGACGACACAAACAAAAGGAAACATACAGGAGAGCGTTAGCTCTTTTATTGTAGAGTATGATATATGTATAGATATAATTAAACTTTCAATTAAATTACTATATTTTAAAAATTAATATCCTTCCGTTTTTTTTTAAAGAAGGATAGGTCTCAAAACTCGAGCCCCGTTCTATTTTGTCACTCCCAAAAATGGTCGTATACAAAAATAAAACTAAATCTGATTTAAGCCCCGACCTTTTAAACCTTGTAAGAGATTCTTGGTCCAAGTATTTGATATTGATCTAAGCATTTAAATCTGATTTTATTTTATTCATTTGAATTAGCATATATAGTCTTAACCCTTTAATGGACTTTTATTGAATTCTAAAAGACTAAATCAGGAGCAAGATGTCAACATTAATATATGTGGAACGTTCCATTTCAAACACTTGAAAAGTCTTTAGTTGCTTTTCACTGTGTCTGCGTTGCCGCCATATTTGGAGGCTTATGATGTCCTTGTCATTGATAGCGAGGGGAGGGTGTCAAGGGGTCACGTGGCCACCGGCCCACCTCCTAATGTATTAAGGGGCTTGCACATTGGCTATAATAAAGCGAAGAATCGTATAGAAAGTTTGCCATGGGGACCACATGAAATAACTCTTCAATTCTTATAAAGTGCCTTGCCCCCATTTTAGGAGTTTTTGTTAAAACAGCCCTCTTTTGCTAAATAATTAGCAAAATCGATCGTTGTGCTAATTATTTAGCAAAATCGACATCTTTTTGGCCGGTTTCGCTAAAAACTGATTTTGAAACATACGGGACTAGTAGTCCCATATGTTTAGTGGCCACTAATTGGCCACTAAAATAACTCTCTGCGGTGCATTTTCTGAAAATAGTTTAAAAACCCACGGGACTACTAGTCTCGTGGGTTTTAGCGGCTAATTATTGGCCACTAATCATACCGAACTAATAGTCCCGTATGTTTCAAAAGCTCTATCTTGCAAAACGGACCTCTTGTTGGCCAAAAAGAGGTCGATTTTGTTAAATAATTAGCAAAACGGTCGATTTTGCTAATTATTTAGCAAAAGAGGGCTGTTTTAACAAAAACTCCCCCATTTTACCAACAGACCTTTCAAATAAAATTTTTACATTGATAATGATTTTATGACTATCATTATTGATAGATAAAACAAAAACATTATAACTTTGCAATGAATGTTTTCAATGGACCAAATGAATACTAATTTTTGCATGGGTGTATAACAATTTCCAACATTCTTTGTATTTGCACTAATGTTTGATGTAGGTAATTTTTGGCCATGTTTGGATTGGGTATTATTTTGAGTTAATAACCATTTATCCTTTAAACTAAAATAATAACATATTTGGTTCAAAATTTCAGATGGGATTAGGCCGGATTGTTTAGTCCTTAAAAATAAAATAGTCCAGATGTTTCAGACTAAACAAAGGAGGGAAAGGGTGTTATTATAGTCAAGGGGCTATTTTAAATTGGAATTAGATGCTAAATGACTCCTTTACACCTTAACTTTCCTAAATCTTATGTACATTTCTCTCTTTACTTATTTCTCTCACCGACTTCTTTTCACCGCTTGTTATTGTTCACGTGGGTTTCTTCTCTCGTTTATGCATCATTAATACCTGTTTCATATGTATTTGAATGTAGCCCCATAAAGTGAAGTGTCAGGGTTCTACATTAAGCTTATCCATTTTTCTATATTTGATTTTTGCTTCATCTTTAATATAACTTGTCAACTCTAGTTTAGATGCTCGAAACATTAGGTTAAAACATGAGTATATGTTGGAACGCAATTTTATCTAATTTTTCATGTTTTGTGTTTCGTTTCTTTTCTTTGGCAGGTGTGCAATGGGGTCACATTTAGAGCATGTTTGGCTACTACTCATTCTCAAAAGTTCTTATATGTACGTAAGAAAATAAAGAAGTTGTTTGGTAAATCCCTTAACTTACAAGAAAATATAAGTAGTTATGTGTTTGGTAAACCAATAACTTATAAGGTTGTGTTAAATATCAAATGACCAAAAGGACATATTGTTGTAACTCCAAAGTGTGACTTATTAATTCATTTTATATTAAACAGATAATTAATAATAATAAATTTATTAATTATTTAAAAGGTAAATAATTTATAATTAATTATTTCAAATTAATTATAATTATTAAGTAATAATATTGAGATTAATTAATTAATTTCATTGTAATGAAATATTTTTAATAAAATTAATTAATAAAAATTAGTTATCTCATATAAAAATATATTTGATTAAAATATTTTTATATATTGTATTATATTGTGATTATTATTTACTAATGTTGAGATTAATTAATTAAATTCATATTAGTAAAATATTATTATTAATAAAATAATTATTGAATTAATTAAAATTAGTTATTTCTTAATAAGAAATATATTTTATTAAAATATATATTACATTATTTGTGATTGCTAATTACTAATATTGTCATTAATTAATTACTGTCATATTAATAAAATATTATTAATAATAAAATAATTAATACATATAATATATTATAATATTTTCATAATATTATAATATCATAATATTATATATTATAATTAAATATATTATATTATTATAATATATTATAATACATATGTATTATATATTATTATAATATATTATAATATTATCATGATATTATATATATTATAATATGTATAATATTATCATAATATTATTATATTATACTATATTATAATATTATATAGATGTTATGTCATCATATAGCTTGAGTGCTAATCCTCCCCATGGAGTCGACACGTGTTCCAGATTATTGGGGCCTTATCTCGACTCGACTTTAGGCAGGACGAGTCCATTGAGTTATCACTCGACCCTTAGCAGCAAGGGCCAAGCCAAAAAGCATTTCAGCCTCACCATTGGAGTCGACCGTACTCTTCACTCTGCAAGGTCGGGTCGACAACTTTCGAAGCCGACTAAAAAGGCGGTACTTGTCGGCCCATTCACTGGACTGAGTCGAGAGGCGGTTTGTCCTCGAACCCCTCGCCGACAGCTAGCCAACATTCATCATTGCTCCTACCGAGAGCCTCCATGACTCATCGCCCTCCATTAGCACCACGCCTCCTTAGTCACCGTCCTATAGACTATCTGCTGACTCAGCTGCCTGCCTGGGCTCTACCGCAATTAAAATACGCACTATCTCCATACTTCTTCTCCACTCAAGCTCATTACTGACTTGATCGTCAGAGGAATCATCGGAGAATCCAACTCCGGTCCTCTAATGTGTTGTATCCTATTAGGGGATCGACCACCAAAGGGGACGAAAGGACCCAACATCTTCAATATCAACCACCAAAGGGGACGAAGGGACCAAACATCTTCAATATCGACCCTAAACCCAGCTGTTGCTCGGGATTAGCCTCTAATACCACTGTTGAGACCTTTGACATCAACATTGGCGCCCACCGTGGGGCCTCTTCATCTCTTTTTGAGAAGGTAGTTGATCCCCTGTGTTCGGAGCCTCGGACTAAGAAGCTACCATCATCGTTTAATATTTAAGTGCTACGGCAGTCATAAAATTCCGTCCAAGATTAAAGGAAGGGTAAGGCTAAACATTTCGGAGGATACCTCCCTAAAAAATAGTCAAGTTAAGGAGAAACTTCCATAAATAAGAGATATTTTGTGTTATGTACTAACCTGTATACCGTCTACACCACTCGATCTTCATCGATTCGGCAATAGAGACCCAAGACCTTGGTGTCATTTTGAGTAAACCCAAGGCACGGGGTAGAGTCGCCCCCAACACGGTCGAATTTGACGCATAAGACCTTGGTACCCATTTGGGATAAAACCGCGACACATTATCAAATTCCATCGTCTGACTCAAAAGACCTTGGTATCATTCTCATAAGCCCAAGGCACGTACCTAAGACCTTGGTGTCATTGCGAATAAACCCAAGACACGAGGTCAAGTCGTCCCCAGCACAAGGCACAAAGCCGAGTCGCCTCAACCCAGGAATATCCGAAAGCAAACTTGTAGCAAAGAAGATTACAAACTCTTAAAACATATAAGAACACAATCATAAAGGTACATAGTTCAGATCGACAAAAGTAAAATATTTTTTCATTCATATATTCAAAGTATTTACAGTACAAAAAGTGCTATCAAAAAAGAAAAGAGAATACACATGAACTCCTAAGGGGCCGGACTCGGAGAAGGCGCGGGACTTGGAGATGGAGCGACACTGGAACTCTAGGAGACTTGGAAGGAGTGGCACTGGGACCAGGAGTAGGAGTTGAACATGAAGGGGCAGCGGCAGTGGAAGTTGATGGAGGAGTCGGCTGAAGTATAGACCCGACCTCTTCGCCCCTTTCCTCTTTTGGCAGGCTCACCCAGCTATCATCGTCTTCATCCCCGCTCCTGGCATCGAGCATGAGCCCCCCTCCTTTCCTCTCCATCTCCTGTAGAGCGCCTGTAGGCCCTTGACCATGTTGTCCCGCATCTCCACTTCCCGGCGCCATTTATCGTTACTTCTTCTCCAGGCGACCAGCTCCTCCTCCTTGGCAGCCAGAATCAGGAGAGTTGTCTCATGGGCCGCCTTATGAGCTTCCAGCTCTTCTTGGAGCTTGAGGTAGAGGTTCTGTGCATGCTTGAGCAGAGCACACAGTTCCTGCTCTATCAAAGCCCCCTGAAGCATGTAGCCCTTCAGGGACTGATGGAGGCCGACATCTGGCATAGCCGTGAGGATCTCGTCATCCTGAGGCAAGAGGAATTGGTCCAGAGCCCTAGTGTGGCCGAACCGAGACTCCAGAACCAACTCTCTCCTATCGAGATGCCACCTAGGCTCGAATATGAATTCTTCAGACGACTCTTTATCATAGCGGGGGCCGACTCTAGAATACCTCATCAGTAGCATCTTCAATTCACTCCATTTCTCCACGTCGAGCTCATCGATGCGGTGGGGGAAAGGCCATCCTAATGCCCGAGCAAGGGATGCCCCTTTAGTAGCTGGCTCCTTTCCATGCTGCTAGGCTGACTAGGCAGGCATGTCAGGAGCCACCTCCCTCTCCGCTGGGGCCTCGACCTCTTCGGCCTCAGCCGTGATAATCTCGGCCCCCCTTTCTTCAGCAAGGGACCTATCGTCGACTATGATGACATCTGGTGGCATGACCGTAGAAGCTTCTTGGGTGGGGAAGGTAGGAGCTTTGTCCCCCGTAGCTTCCTGGGGGAGCGGGATCTCATCCGGTGGTTGGCTCGCTACATCCCTCTGAGCAATAGATGGTGTACCCGCCTCCCTTGCAGCTTCAGCCTTGTCTCTAGGAGCCCCAGCGCTCCCAAAGGGGCCTTGACTGCTCACTTTCTTCAGTCATCTCCTCTTCTTTTCAGACCTCTGCTCAATCACAAGCGTAATCCCGACCGGTCAGCAGCCTATCTCTACCAGATTGGCTTGTACCCTCTCGGTCTCTTTAGGGGCCAAGTCAGAGCGGAGGGTATTCTTCAGCCTCATTGAGGGCCCTCCCTGAGTTCAAGCAGCCTCTTTAGGGGCCAAGTCAGAGCGGAGGCGCTTCTTCGGCCTCATTGAGGACCCTCCCCGAGTTTGAGCAGGTGGGGCTACAGGCACTGTCTCTGTTTCCTCCGAAACTAGCATCAACACAGCTGACGTTGTTTCATCATCCGCAGTTGGAGGAACTGAAGAGAGGCCGACAACTCATAATACCGAGTTGTCAATGAGGTTCTCGCTTCGGCGGTGTTATAGCCCATAAATAAGCTAAGTATTAATCCTCCTTGAGAGGCCAACACGTGTCCTGTCTCATGCCTAATTAAACATATTCAGAGTCAAGAGACTTGAATTTCCCCTGCAGCCGACCCAATAGACTGACAACTTGCGTAGCCAACTAAAAAGACGGTACTTATCGACCTACCCCCTAGATCAACCCTACACACACCCGCACTCGGCTTACTATTCCAGCTGACAACTTGCGTAGTCGATTAAAAAGGCGATACTTGTCATCCCGCTCGCAGAGCCGATGCAAGAGGCGGTGTGCCCTCGAACCTCCCGTCGACGACCGACTGCTTTCGCCTTAAATGCTCTGTCAGAGTCATCATTGCGCTAGTCCTTATAGTCTTTATGACTCATCGGACCCAGTCAGCACTAAGCACCTGCTGTCATCCCCATATTAAATGCCTGGATGACTCACTCCTTTTGGTGGCTGACACCTGTGAAGTAGGTGATGACTAAGCCATCAGCTAGACTAGACCAAAATTACCTATCCGCCATTCTAATCTACTATAAAAGGAAGCTGCACTGTATGGGGTAACTTCTTCTGCCTTCATGCAACTCTGAATAATTGAACAACTACCTAGCTTTTATTTTCCCATTCAAGTCCAATCTCTGACTTGATCGTCGGAGGAACAACCGGAGAACCCAACTCCGACCTCTCATGAGCTTTTCATGTGTAGGAGAGAACATCAGGCTCCAGAACCAGCCCTCTGAAGAAGCTTGAGGACCATAACCCCACACTAATCCAGAATTAAACCCCCTATTTGATAACTGACATCAACATGTGGGAACCAGTGTATGCCATGATCTTGTCGAGCGTACACTTCTGATCGCTCGATAGCAGACCCGGCCTCAGCACATCTTTGTTGATTTTGGGCCACATGGAGGAGGCCAAGATAGCGTCGTCTCCGAAGACTCACACGAACCTCTCCTTCCAATCCTTGTTGGACTTGGGGGGCGTTGGAGACAATCTTGTGACCCCCCAAGATCTGAAGGTAATAGTGGCCCTCCTGCTGATTTACTTTCACACAGACGAGGTAGCCGAGAATTCTCAGAGTCAGCTCGACTCCTAGCCAATGGCAGATAAAAACCCCCAACAGAGTGGCGATAGACTTCGGCTTTATCTGTGACATCAACACTCCCAAAGCTTCGAAGACTCAGTGGAGGAAGAGGTGAAGTGGTAGACGCAGTCCATACTCCAGATGCTTCAGATACACCGAAGCTATGTTGTTGCCATGGTCGAACACCACCTGCGTACGCACTGGTGTCGATAGGGCGAACACCCTAGGGATATTAAATTTGTCATAGAGAGTCTCCAGCAGTGGTGATGGCACCTTCGAATAAAACTTTCAAAGATGGTTGATCCGAGCCTCGTTCTGAGCCATTGAAGATGAAGACGCCATTAGATCAGAAGATTGACGAAGAAGAATGCAAGGACTAAAAGGAAATTGCTCAAGGAAGAAGGAGATTCGAAGAGGTTTTAGAAATAGCAACTCAACCCACCTCAGAACGGTCGTACTTATAGGCAGAGAGGCTGACAGGTGGTAAGATCTTAACGGCCGACCGGTCATAGCCGAACAGCTGGGATTGATCCCAGAATTCGAGGCGACTGCTCTAGACCCAAAGCATTGCTCGCCTTGATTGGCCCACAATCTTCGCTCAAGAACCGAGGCGATGGCAACTCAAGAGCTTCTCTGACATCAGCAGCGTCACATTAGAAGCAAATCTTTAGCAACCCCTCATAAATAAGCCGCGAGACCTGAGAAGTGACAGTTCAATTTCACTCGGACTCGGTCACCCGAGTTTGAGCGAAAGGGGCCAGTGTTATGTCATCATATAACCTGAGTGCTAATCCTCCCCATGGAGTCGACACGTGTCCTAGATTATTGGGGCCTTATCTAGACTCGACCCTAGGCAGGACGAGTCTATTGAGTCATCACTCGACCCTTAGCAGCAAGGGCCAAGCCAAAAAAACATTTCAACCTCACCATTGGAATCAACCCCACTCCTCTTCACTCTACAAGGCGGGCGACAACTTTCAAGGCAGACTAAAAGTGGAACTTGTCGGCCCTTTTACAGGACCGAGTCGAGAGGCGGTTTGCCCTCGAACCCTCTGCGAGCTGGCCAACATTCATGATTGCTCCTGCCGAGAGGCTCCATGACTCATCACCCTCCATCAGCACCATGCCTCCTTAGTCACCATCACATCAAGCTCATAGGTGACTCATCTCATCTGCAGTCGATACATGTATACTATCTGCCGACTCAGCTGCCTGCTTGGGTTCAGCCTCAATTACATTTACATCCCCTTTCAGCTGGGTATAAATAGGCTCATCGCCTACTAACCAAGGTAAGCAATCTATTGCTAAAATACACACTATCTCCATACTTCTTCTCCACTCAAGCTCATTATTGACTTGATCGTCGAAGGAATCACCAGAGAACCCAACTCCGATCCTCTAACGTGTTGTAGTTTTACAAGACTTGACAAGTTTCCAAACATAATATAGGTACTAGAGATGTTAGTAACAAATTGAGCCAAACGGATTATTAAAACTTTAACTTATTATAGTCTCTGGATTATTATATCCCAGAACTATAGTGAGTTAAAGTAGTCCTGGGATAAAACAAGTTCCTAATCCAAACATGGTCTTAGTACATATCATTTATATGAACCATTGGATATACAAATTACTCCTACCAACTATATTATAGAAAACTTACCTAAGAGAGCTCTAATTAATGGATGAATGCATGCTCTTTTTCCTGCTTTCTCTCTAATTAATGGATTTGATCATTAGGGCCCCATGAGGATTTGGTAAGGTGACATGCTGAGTTAAGCATGCAGATGCTTTTAGGGTTTTGGATTTTAGTACTGTAGAGTTCAAAACTTGATGAGGAGAAGGCCCTACATGTGTGTGACTAACGACGTATTGATGGGGACTCCCACAAACATAATTTTTACATGTAAACTAAGTATAATCCACATCTACTAATTTTCTTTCATCTCTAGGTCTTTTTATTTCACATTTTAATAGAAATATAAAGATATATACTATTTTGTTTATGTTTAGGTATAGATATGAGGAAATTACTTGACACGTGGCTGAACATGAAAAGTCGATCGCTTCCTCATACCATACTCTACTTGCTCTTGATTAATCAAACAATTAAAGAAGAGTATTGGAGCTTGATGGCTGAGGAACAAGCAATTATCCTTGAGACGTTGCATCAGGGAGGAGCAAGGCCCATTACTCCGTTAAGAATAGTCGAATATGATGTTTACTGATCCCGTAAACCTGAGTAATTACCAAGTCCTTTAATTTATTTGATTAATTTTATGTAATAGTAAATGATCTCTTTTACTTTCAATAGAACTCTTTGGTTGTGTTTAAAGAATGTTCATTCCATTTACTGGTATGACACGTCCTCCATCGCGAAATTGATAGTCATTTTAGATTCTGATTTGCACTAATGATTCAGATTTTTCCAACTATATATCAAAAGTAGTGATCTATTCAGCTCTTCTTTATTATTATTAACGGTTGTTTTAATAACGGTTGTAATAAAACAAAGATCTCTTTACTATTTTTGATAGTGAAAGGAATTTAAATCCTTGCATTAATGATATATAATTAATGCATCAAATTAAGAAGGGTTTTAGATATTAGTCCCTTAAATTTGAGCTATTTTGATATTAGTCCCTCAAATGTAAATATTTTGATATTAATCCTCAAATTGCTTTAAGTTGTCGATAATAGTCATACATTTGCTATTTCGTTTAAAAGCCTTAACAATGGTTAGATTAAGACTAACCATGTGGTGAGGATCCGGGGATCAAAATCAATCAATCAAATCGTTTCAGGCGGCAAAAATCGGATCCACCGGCAAATCGGCATCGTCAAAGGGATCAATCGACAATCGAACGGAGAATCGAGGAGTCGATCAATCGATAAATCAGATCCGTCAAATATTCATCTCATTTTAACCCAGAGACTTTTATCAACACACTTAAGCAATTTGAGGACTAATATCAAAATACTCACATTTGAGGACTAATATCAAAATAGCTAAGATTTAAGGGACTAATATCTAAAAACCCAATTAAGAAATATCAATTGTAATATATAAATGATGAAACCATTATGCCTATTAATCTAACCATTGATTTGTAGGGCCAAAGAATAATCTAATAATACAAGTTAGATGTTGGAGGCGTGTGCATTGTTTTGGTCTTAATCTGCACCTTGAACTGGGATCTTTGTCCATTTGTTTTGACTCCTATTCACTAAATTAGAAAAATTCCTTTCAAGTATCAAAAGCCCAACACTCAAAATCACTGATGTCGGCAAGAACTCTCGTATTATAATTATTAAGTAGCCATTACTAGATTATAAATTTTAAATGTCAGAGATTTTACAAAATTCATACTATTTCACAAATAGAAATGTAAGGTTTATATATGGTAACTCATAATCTTTGATAATAAATCATAAGGAAGGATCTTATCATAATTATAGAGTGGTCCCTCCACTACTTTTTTGATAGTGGAGAGGAATCCTAAAAGAATTTGGATCCTCTCCACTACAAAAACATAGTGGAGAGACCACTACTTTTAATCTCAACCGTTGATTATTTAGTAGACGGTTATGATACAATCTAAATGTAACACTCAGCATACCCCCATGTATTGCACTCATTCCTAACTTGCACTCAAAGAAAAAATCACAACCACCGACTAGATAATTAATGGTTGTAATTATGTAGCGGTCCCTCCATTACTTTTTTGATAGTGGAGAAGATTCGAATCCCAATACACGGGGGGTATGATGAGTATTAGATTTAGATTGTATCATAACCGTCTACTAAATAATCAACAGTTGAGATTAAAAGTAGTGGTCTCTCCACTATGTTTTTGTAGTGGATAGGATCCAAATTCTTTTAGGATTCGAATCCTCTCCACTATCAAAAAAGTAACGGAGGGACCGCTACATAATTACAACCATTAATTATCTAGTTGGTGGTTGTGATTTTTTCTTTGAGTGCAAGTTAGGAATGAGTGCAATACATGGGGGTATGATGAGTGTTACATTTAGATTGTATCATAACCATCTACTAAATAATCAACGGTTGAGATTAAAAGTAGTGGTCTCTCCACTATATTTTTGTAGAGGAGAGGATCCAAATTCCGTGTATTGCACTCATTCCTAACTTGCACCCAAAGAAAAAATCACAACCACCGACTAGATAATTAATGGTTGTAATTATGTAATGGTCGCTCCACTACTTTTTTTATAGTGGAGAGGATTGAATCCATTGATAAAATAACCACCAATTTCCAAATATGGAATGCTTATATTGATAAAATAACCATAATTTCTATAGACTCAGTTCCAAATATGAAAAGCTTGGATACCTCACAACAGCTTGAGTGACTCCCAATAGAATTTCTCTGTTTTTTCATGGAGAAGCAGGTTTGAAGAATGAGCTATTGCTGAATTCAAATATTCTTTGGTTATTCGTTTGACGTAGAATCATAGCTACCATAAAGTAGTCTTTTGACAATAATGAGGATGATGATGATTATATGGCTTAAAAAACACTAGACGCCTTAAGAGGAAATTTGGCTAGTGATAGAAAGTATATTGAGGGTGTTTGGAGCGGCTTATTTTTGGTCAAATTAGTTTTTAAGCTAGGTTTTTATTTACTTTGTTTGGTAAAATACAAAATAATTTAATTTATAAGTCACATTTTAAAAGCTAGTATACCTCAGTTTTGAAAAACTAACTTATAAGCTCACCTAAATAAGCTAGGTTTAACCAAACAAATTACTATATTACCCAAACAATTTTTATAATATTTTTATCATAAAACCAAAAGCCACTAAACGCTAGCATAACTTATAAGCTTCAAAAAATAAGCCTTCCCAAACAACCTCATTATCAACGGATGAATAGAATACACATAAGGGATTAATTTAATTTCTCATTTAGACTTAATAATTAATTGTTACTTGTTTTGAATGTAATTTTCATATGATATATTCTATGTTATTATTCACTCTCTATTATTTGATCCATAACCCATATCTCCATTTCGGCAATTGATGTGGATGAGAGTCGGAAACTATATATTTTGGGAAAAATTGCAATAATAGCTTTATTTTAAGAATCAATTAAGAAACACTTCAACCTATTTGAAGTAATTGAAAATACTATTGACCCAAGAAACCTTTTAAATGACTCATTGTTTCCATCTTCCTATACTTTATGTATACAGATTTTCCAAAACCGAGACTAGCCTTACCTTTATTACATCCCAATTACAAGGGACGGATTCATAAATTTTGTCTTATAGGGGCACACATAAAACTATACATATAAATTAATAACTTATATAATATATATTCTACCAATGAAAATAAATATCTCAATTATATAACTTTTCACTAATATTTTCATATGAATGCATGATCATTTTTATTTTCATCACAAAACTAACAAAATACTACTAGGTTGCAACAATATTTTCTTCACAGTTGTTCTCTATTTGGTCTCACTTTTTGTAGTTTGGGGGCACCTACTAAAATTCTATGGAGGCACCATGCAAATTTGTATATCTTTTAGTAAAAAATTAAAAATTTCATGGAGACAAGTGCCCCACAAGTCCCTACATAAATCCATCCTTGCCAATTACCCTTCTTGAAACCCATAACAAGAGATGATTTGAAATGATGTGATAACTGCAGCATGGTTTCTGATGTGATGCTACTAGAGGAGGCTAGAATTTGACGGAAAATGTAAAAATTTTCCCTTTTAATCTTTTGTTAGCTTACATTCTCTTCTCCTTCCATCACATTATCTTAGAATCACAATATCTTAGAAATCTAGAGAAAGTTCATGCTTTTAGTTTTCTGTGATCACTAATAGCTAACGATAAAAAATTATTGTGCATCGTACGTTTTAATCAGAATGCTGTGACTTTTAAAATTGACGAGGAAACGAAGTTTTTTCGGATACAATACGACCTTGCTGATCGGTTGAAGATGCCTTACGATATGTTGGTGCTGAAATATGTGTGTGATAGTTTTCTAAACATAAATTTCACACCCTCTTGTGATGAAGATGTGACCAACATAGTATCAATGCATGACACTATTGGAGCAAATATGGGAAATGTGCTTGCTACATATGAAGAAGCTGATGATCCATTTTGCCAAGGCATTTTGCTCAAAGAAGAAAGAAGTAGCTATGCTTAAACTTGATTTTGTTGATTTTCATATTCTCAAGTTAGTATTTTGATGATAACAATATATGTTATATATATATATGTGTTGTTTTGTGTTTTATAACTTGTTGATGCAGATATCATTTTGGACAAGTACAAGATGAGTTCAAGGCATTATGAAGTATTGAAGATGAGAAGAAAGATAAATGTAATTTTTCTTTTCTTTACTTAGATCAAATTGTACAAGCCTTGATCACTCACATGCACACACATATATAACTTTAGAACACACTAACACATGCTTAGTGTGTGGATTAACAAAATCCCCTTGTTAATCAATAGAAGTTAAAGTTAAAGAATAAGTCTAAAATATATAAGTTATATAATTTTAAATCTTTAGTAGTCGACTAATAGCAATTATATCGACTATTCATCTTAGTATGTTAAAATATAAGTTTACTTTTTGGGTATAGTCGACTAATCTTGAGTAGTGACTAATCATAGTTTTAACAGAATACTAAGTCTCATTTTCATTTTGGTATAATTAGACTAATACATAAAGTATGGGCTACTAACTAACAAAAATAATTTTATAGACTTTACGTGGATTGAGTAGTCGACTAATATACATTATAGTGACTACTAAGCAATAAAATTGTTTCTGAGTCTGTTTCAACAAAAGTAGTCGACTAATTTCATTTATAGTTAGCTACAGTATTTTGGCGGTTTCAAAATTTGAATACCTAACATTGAATAGCCATTTTGAAACGTTTTAATGGTTTAAAATTCAAATTTTCAAAGGGCTATATATAGGTGTTAACTTGAATTTTGACAACAACTTTCATATACATAAGATTGAATTTTTGTGTGCAAAACAAGGGTTCAAAATTCTGATTTTTTCGAAAAAGTTTTCAAGAGATCAAAAGATTCCTAAGCCACCATTGCACTTCACCAACACTTCAAGGCTTATAGGAATTGTATTACTTGTTCAAAAGGAGGCTCTCGGTGTGAGAGTGTGTGATCTCGGTTTGAGATTGTTGCAATTTCTGGGGACTTGCAAATTGGTCAGTTGATTTTTGATTTTGTAAGGTTTCAAAATCATAGTGGAAACTCTCAAGCGGGATTTGCTTGGGGAATGGATGTACAGGGAGGTGGAACCCGATATAAAATCTCTGTGTTTGTGATTGTTTAAATTTACGTGTTTGATGTTATTTAATTTTGCAATTTATAATCTATTTTGCATAAATTTTTTATAAACACTATTCACCCCTCTCTAGTGTTTAAGTGTGATAGATCGTGATCCTACATTTGGTATCGAGGCGAGGTTAAACATGGCATCAACACAAGATTCAACTTCACAATTTAAGGAAGGCCATTCAACCAATCGTCCACCTATGTTTGGCGGTTTCAACTACAACTATTGGAAGTGCGAATGAAAATCTATCTTCAATCAATGGGATATGAACTTTGGAATGTGGTGGAAACTAAGTATGAGAAGCCATCAACACCATTTGCGGAATGGACTACAACTCAAAGGAATAATGCTAATTTGGACTCAAAAGCAATGAATGCTTTGTTTTGTGCTCTTAGTGAAAATGAGTTCAACGAGGTGTCAAGCGGCTACTTGACATATGATATTTGGCACACACTCGAGGTAACTCATGAAGGAACTAATAAAGTTAAAGAATCTAAAATTTCGTTCTTGTACACAGGTTTGAACTATTTAGAATGAAGGAAAGCGAAACCATTGGAGAGATGTTTACAAGATTCACCGATATCACAAATTCTCTTATTGGATTGGGTAAAACATATACACAAGTTGAAATGGTGCGAAAGTTACTTCGTTCACTTACTCAAAAATGGGAAAAGAAGATTACATAATAGAAGAGGCAAATGATTTATCTACTTTATCGTGGAGAACTTAATTGGTAATCTAATGGCATATGAAGTTCAAATCGAAGATAGAAAGAATGAAGATGAGACAAAGAACAAGAAAATTCTAGCATTCAACATATCTTCGATAAGGAAGATTGGATAATGAAGATGAAGAAATGAGCATGTTTGCAGCAAATTTGAAAATTTATAAAACAAGGTAAGTTTAAATCTAAATTTTCAAATTCAAATAACTCACTGTTTGTTTCAAGTTAACAAAGCAGGTCATATGAAGAAAGATTGTCCTTTATTGAAGAATAAGCAAAAGTCAAATCATTTCAACAATTTCAACACTACTCAAAATAACAAGAAAGAAAGGCAATAAGCGTACCACTTGGGATGAAAGTGATGACTCTTCATCGATGAAGAAATTGAAGAAAATGAAAGTGCTCATATGTGTTTCATGGCTCAAGATGAGGTAAATGATAATGATGAACTTTTAGATGCATTTAATGAATTATATGAAACTTTGTAAGGTTGAAAGTCTCACATAATTTTCTTAAAAATGAAAATAAGAGATTATCGGAGGAAATTTCTGATTTAAATTCTTCTTATGTTAATTCACAAGAAATTAAATTAAAAGAAGAAAATGAAAATTTACTCAAAGAAAATTATTTTTAACTAATGAAAATTTGTATCTAAAATCAGAATGTAATAATTTGAAGACTCATATTAGTATTTTAGATAAAGATATTTCTTTGATTAGATCAAAATATGATGACATATATTTAAATGTTAGTAAGTTTAATAAAGGTAAAGAAAATTTAAAACTTTACTTTCTTATCAAAAAGAAACTCAAAGAGACAAAGGATTGGGTTTTCAAGTTGAAAAAGATATTCATAAGAAAACCACTTTTGTAAAATCATCTTTATTAGTATATAAACAAAATGTCAAAAATAATATTTTAAATAAAAAAAAAAAATTTTTATCTATTTGGATTCCTAAAGTTTTAAATTATAATAAGAAAAAGTCTTATATTTCTAGCTTTATTAAAGATGTTTGCTTATCATCAAATTACATAGGAAAATCAAACTCTTCATGGGTTTGGTTTCCTAAAGACTAATTTTAAGGACCCAATGTAAAATGGGTACCAAGATTATAAATGTTTATCTTTTCAGGTACCAAAGAAAGATAGATGGATTTTAGATAGTGGTTGTTCAAAACATATGACAGGGAACATTCAATTATTGTCATCAATTCAAGACAAAGATGGTGGTACATCACCTTTGGAGATAATAACAAAGGAAAGGTGATTGGTATTGGCACCGTTGGTAATCCTAATAAACCTATTATTAATAATGTTTTATTAGTTGATGGTCTTAAACATAACCTTCTTAGTATAAGTCAACTTTGTGATAAAGGTTTTAAAGTTGTTTTGAAAAGGAATCATGCATAATTTATGATATTGATTGGATTACAATTTTATATAAAGGTCATAGAAAGAATAATATATATGTTTTATCTTTAAATAATATTTCAAATGAACATTGTCTTATTGCATCTTCAAATGATTCTATATTATGGCATAAACGTTTTGGTCATGTTAATTTTAAACATATTTCTAAAATTTCTAAATATGATTTAGTAAATGGTTTACCTAAGCTTTCTTATAAAGATAATTTTTGTGATGCATGTCAACAAGGTAAAATGCATAAATCTTCTTTTAAATCTAAAAATATTATTTCTACTAGTAAACCACTTGAATTACTTCATATTGATCTCTTTGGTCCTTCAAGGATAGCATCTTTAAATGGAAGTAAATATGCATTTGTAATTGTTGATGATTTTCAAGATTTACATGGGTAATATTTCTTAAAAATAAAAATGATGCTTTTAATGAGTTTTCTATATTTTGTAAAAGAATTCAAAATCAAAAATCACTTTCTATAGTTACTATCACGTAGTGATCATGGAGGAGAATTTGAAAATGAACTTTTGCAAATTTTTGCGATAAAAATGGTATTTCACATACTTTTTCTTTTCCTAGAGCAGCTCCACAAAATGGAGTTGTAGAAAGGAAGAATAGGACATTACAAGAATGTGCTAGAACAATGTTATGTGATAGTAATTTACCAAAATATTTTTGGAAAGTTGTATCAACTGACATGCTATGTTTTAAATAGAGTTTTATTAAGACCTATTTTAAACAAAACATCATATGAATTATTTTATAATAAAATTCCTAAAGTTTCATATTTTAAAGTTTTTGGTTGTAAGTGTTTTATATTAAATACAAAAGATAATTTAGATAAATTTGATTCTAAATCGATGAAGGAATTTTTGTAGGATATTCTAATCATAGTAAAGCATATAGAATATATAATAAAAGAACTTTAGTCATTGAAGAATCTATGCATGTTTCTTTTGATGAAAATTTTATAAAAACACCTTCTATTTCAAATAATGATGATGATTTAATTGATACTATTAATGATACTCCTATGTTAGATATTTCAAAAGATGAAAATTTACAAAATGAATTACCAAAGAGTTTTGTAGAAGTTAAAAATCATCCACATGATTTGATTATTGGAAATATATCTGATAAAGTATCTACTAGATCTCATTTTAATTTAATAGTTCATGTTGCATTTGTTTGAGAGTAGAACCTAAAATGTTAAAGAAGCTTTACTTGATAATTTTTGGATAGAAGCTATGCAAGATGAATTAAATCAATTTATAAGAAATAATGTTTGGGATCTTGTACCTAGACCAAAAATAAATCCATTATAGGAACAAAATGGATTTTTAGGAATAAATTAGATGAATCGGACAAGTTGTTAGAAATAAAGCTAGATTAGTTGCACAAGGTTATAATCAAGAAGAAGGAATTGATTATGATGAAACTTATGCTCATTGCACGTTTAGAATCTATTAGAATTTTACTTGCATTTGCATATGAATTTTAAACTTTATCAAATGGATGTTAAAAGTGCATTTTTAAATGGTTTTATTAAAGAAGAAGTTTTGTAGAACAACCTCCGGTTTTTGAACATGAAAAATTTTGATCATGTTTATAAAACTTAAAAGGCTTTATATGGTCTTAAACAAGCACCTCGTGCATGGTATGATAGATTAAAATCTTTTCTATTAACATCGGTTTTGAAATTGGAAAAGTTGATTCTACTTTATTTATTAAGAAAATAAATAAAGATATATTATTAATACAAATATATGTAGATGATATAATATTTGGTTCTACTAACAATGATCTTTGTCAAGAGTTTGCTAAGACTATGCGGAAGAATTTGAAATGAGTCACATGGGTGAACTAAACTTCTTTCTTGGACTTCAAATCAAACAATTGAAGGCCCAAGACACCCAAGGGATCCATGAAGAATTCGTGTAAAAATATCAAGAAAAGACAAAATGGGTTGGAAACCAATCGGTCTGCCGACCGATTACAACCGATTGATTTCAACATATTCGAACTAAGAGCTGATTTCAACTCCTTGGTGGCCAAGTTTAATCCAATGGTTCATGTTCACTCCGTTGGGCTATAAATAGGGATTGAGGGGGAGAGGTTTGCGTGTGAAATATTTTATAAAACTCCATTTGGAGAGGAGGGTTACTCTTAATTGAGAAGACCTTCCAAAAATTATAACTTTATTACACAATAAATAAAATTTTCACCCTTCAATTTCCTTTCTTCTTCTTATCCAGGACCAAAAGGAGGATGAGATGAAGATCAGGAGTTGTAGGTTTTATTTTATTTCTTTTGTATTTTTTCTTTCTTGTTCATTTAATTGTTTTGTAGTGTAGATTTACTTTCATGCAATTTACTTTTATGCAATTTACTTTCATGTCTTGTCTTTAATTTGTAATATAGATTTATTTCCTTGCAATTAGTTAGATTGTCTTTATTTCTTTTCTTCTCATTTTCTTTTCTTTTCTTCATTTCTTTGCTCTTTTTTCCTTTTTGTACTTAGTTTTCTTTCCTCCTCCCTCTCTTGATTTCTTTTTATTTTTCAAAGATGTGGAACTAACCTCTTGTGGGGATCTAGTTTTGCATGAAACTAGTCTAATTCTCTCTTATATTTGTGAATCACTCTCTTATGCTTAAAAGATCATGTTTAGGCTAATCAACTAGAGAACTAATCGATAGAAGAAGAATTTGATAGTCTATGCTTTCCTTAAGTGGTTTGATAGGTTATGCTTATGAATTCTAGGATTACTATCTTGTTATTATTCTCCTCATGAGTATTGATTTCATCTAGGTGATAATTTGATAGGTTATGCTTTCCTTAAGTGGTTTGATAGTCTATGCTTAATAAATCTAAAATAAAATGTGATAAAAGAGAATGGTTCATATCTTATAAGTAAGATTAGCTTGTGGATTCAATTCTAGATTACTTCATATCTCTAATTGAATCCTCCATCTTTGCTTTATTGATTTTATTTTCTTGATCTTGATTTTCCTTTACTCTCTCCCTCTATCTTGTTTTTTTTTATTTACACTTATTCACCTTCACACTCTCAATCTTTACACACACACTCTCTTTCCTCATTTTATTTCTCTTTCACTAAATCACCAACACTCTCTTACTCTCCACACACATTTTCTCCCCATTTTCCTTTTATTTGCACCTAATCTACATCCACTCTTTAACCTCTCACAACCACTTTCTCACTTTCAATTCTAATTGTTTTGCACATAATAAGAGAACCAAATTTGACTAATCTTACAACGCCTTCCTCATGGGATTTGATAATCTTTTATACTATAACTTGATAAGTTGTATACATGCAATTTAGGAGGTAATCATTTATTTCCCCACCAAGTTTTTGGCGCCGTAGCCGGGGAGGGTGCTTTTTAGTAAGATTTTGATTATTTTTGGTTCTTTAACTTGTGTGTTTTTTCTTTTGTGAAGGAACTTGGAGCTTGAAGATAAAGAATTAAAGATTCGAAGATTGAAGATTTGCCTCCAACGAGGCTTTGGATTGCTTTTGCGTGGGTAACTCTTCTTTCTAGTATTTTCAGTTCCACCTTTAGATAGTTCACCACATTAGAGACAATTAGGATTTACAAAAAAAAATAAAAATTAAAAAAAAGATTTTACATTTGTCGACCCTAATAAACTTCATTTCTTTGATTGTTGACCAAAATAAAAAATAAAAAGATTTTTATTTTTGCATCCTTTTTAGTTGCTTTTAATTTCTAGGGTTGCATTTCATATAATAGTAGGAATTCACCAAAGTGATTTGAGCATCTTGATTTGGCACACACTTGAAAATATCTTAAGGGCAAAACCAATTAATCAAGATAAGGTGAGGAATTTCATCACCCTTTCCTTAGCCCAAAAACCACTAATTCCTCACTACACATACCCAAGCCTCTTAAAATTGATTAGACGTTGGCCCTTAAGGATTCGAGCTCATTAAGGAACAAGAAATCCTTAAGAAAACCGGTCCGAGTTTATTTGGATTAATTGGTGTCTAAGGCAAGGTTTAGGGTTATGTAGCGCCCAAGGAAAGAGGTACTTAATTGATCTTTGATCTCCCTCTAGTACTATCCTTACCTGGTTAATTACCCAAGTAAACTTTGATCTTTTCATTAAGAAAATTTTTGGTTAGGAGCTAGTCTAAGTCAAGTGTAGGCTTAACCCTAGATTAGGGTGATTGAAAAGTGATTGTCTTGATTTGCTTTTAGTTAGTTTTTCCTTTTTTTTCTTTTTCTCATCATCTTCTTGACTTTTTCTCTTTTCCTTTTTCTTAAAATAAAATAAAAAAATATTTAAATAATTTTTTTTGGTGTATGCAAACTTGGGTTAGGGATAATACCAATCGTTTAATTCGTTGTGATCCATCTCTTGAATCAAACGAAATGGCCAATACAAACCCTCCTGTTCTTCAAGATGTATGTTACCCAACTAGGAATGCAATCCCTTCGTGCATTAAGCTCCCCGATGCAAATGGAACCAATTTCAAACTTAGACCGCATTTTATAAATGCTTCCAAAATTCTTAGGAGTCGAAACCGAAGATGCTTATATCTTTATCTCAGAGTTTGAAGAAGCGTGTCTCATGATCAAGATGAGGGACTTAACCGAGAATGCGATCAAACTTTGATTTATTCCTTTTGCCCTTAAGGACAAAGCTAAAAAATGGCTGTATAGCTTACCCTCAGATTCCATCTCAACTTGGGGTGAATTTGTAATAGTTTTTCTGAAAAAATTCTTTCCTATCCACAAAACGGTCAAGATTAGAAACAATATTCAAAATTTTAAAATTGTCCTGGGAGAACCTTTTTGGAAGTATTTTAATAAATTTAAGGATTTTCTTATCCAATGTCCTCACCATGGTCATGAAAAGTGGCGATTATGCCAAATTATTTATGAATGATTGGATTATTCTTTAAAAACTTTCTTAGAGTTAATGTGTCATGGGGATTTCATGAAGAAAAATGTCTTTAAGCTTGGGACTTTTAGAGAATTTATCCAAGAAAATCATGCTGGGAACACCGTGATTCATCGTTCAATCCAGCTAGAGGTCCTTCCTTAGAGTCAAACATAGCCTCTGAAGCTAAGATGGCTACAATTCTACGCAGTTAGAAACTTTAGAAACCAAAGAAGCCTCAAATCAATCAAGTTTCTACCTCGGGTTGTCATAAGCGTCTTTCTACACCCATTCTTTCGAAAGCAATGTCCACTCTTAGGAAATAGATGAATGATGCATTTCAAAGATCCGATTAATGATCCATTTTCTCCAACCTATAATCCGGGTTGGAGAAATCATCCAATTTTATATGGAATCGGGGTAATTTCTCGGGAAATCAAAATTTCACCCCCTCTTCAAACCAACAATTCCCTAGGGGTAACGTAGTTTCTTTCAGTTCTCAAACTAATTTTCCACAACCGAATCAGCCATTTCCAAATCAGTTTCCTCATCATCAATCTACAAATCATATTCCTTCAAATACTGAGAAACGTCTTAATATTTTGGAAAGGGGTTTGGAAGCCTTGATTAAAATCTCTACACAGACCACGAACTTGTTGACTCAAACATCTAGCACGATGAACTTCTTTATGCAATCAACAGGACAAATGCTCAACTCCAACACTCAAGCCATAGCTAGATTAAAAATCCAGCTTGGTCAACTAGCTAGCGCTCTAAGTAAGAGAGAGAAAGGATCATTTCCGAGTCAACCCGTGACCAATCCTAGGGACACGGGGTCAAGTTCAACTTTTCAAGATCAAGTGAATGCAATCCATTCACAACAAATAACTGTGTTAATAATCAAGTCCTTCAGAATGAGAGAATTATGTTGAATACATGCATCTTAAAGCCAACATTTGAAGAACCCTTTGTCAATGAACTTACATTTTTAGAAAATAGAAAACAACAAGATTTTATTTTTGATGAAATTTTTATTAATAACGAATCTAAGTTCAAAAGCATACAACCATTAATACCTACCCTCATGACTTGCAAACATCACTAAAACCCCGAAATTTTTGGAATTTAAGCACATCATGATTATATCATTTTGGAATTCTTTAAATTTGGGTAGAATTTTAAAAATAAGGTAGGATTTAATGTAGAATGTGAGCTTCTCATGTTTCATCTTCTATTCAACATTTTTATTTTTAGTCTCATAATAATAATAAAAGAATTTATTCTTCTCTTATTTGAGAGTTTCTTATTTTTCTTTATTTCAAATAAAAAAATTAAAAAATAAAAATAAAAAAAATTTAAAATTTTTTATATATAAAAAATAAAGAGAATAAAATTTTAGCTTCACCCCTCATCTTAAAGATATTTGCAGAATTTTTATCATTGTTCAAGGTCTAAACAAATATAAGTGCTTCAATTCTTATCTATTTTGGAAACTTGTCTCTCAAAGGATGAATCTTGCTTCATCCCTCAACTGTAAGCTTGAGAAACTTCCTATCACGTATCTTGGCTTACCATTAAAATATGGTAAACTTACCAAATCTGATTGGCAACCTATCTTGGATAATCTTCATAAAAGGCTAGCATCATGGAAAAGTAATGCACTGTCTTTTGGTGGCAGGCTAGTTCTCTTAAATTCAGTGCTTACCTCCATTCCTTTATACTTTATGTCATTCTACAAGTTGCCTAAATGGCTCATTAGAGAAATTGACAAAATTCGTAGAAATTTCCTCTGGTCAGGAAAGGCAAATGCAGGGCCTTTCAAGTGTCTGGTCAACTGGAAGGTGGTTTGTCTAAGCAAAAAAGAGGGTGGTCTAGGAGTTAAAGATCTTAATAGTTTTAATATTTCTCTTATCTCCAAATGGCTATGGAAGTGCCTGGATAGAGGATCACTCGTTGGTTCTGCACCATCTTTATAATAGCAGAGGGTTAAGTTTGTAGTCAAAGACCTCCAATGCATCTTATTTAGCTTTTTGGAATGCAGTTATCTCTCATAAGGAAGCATTCTTACATCACATCTCATGGTCTCTAGGAATTGGAGACTACATTAGGTTCTAGGAGGATAAATGACTAGCCTGCAACACCTTAGCAAGTCTATATTCTTCATTATATCAGCTTTCCCTATCTCAGAATGTGTCAATTAGAAGTCAAGGCAGAATGCAGGGGAATCAATGGCACTGGCATCCTTTACTGAGGAGAAGTTCTTCTCCTCTAATTAGAAATGATAAAGCATCTCTTCTGGCTTTACTTGGTTCGTTATCTACAACGAATCAAATAGATCAAGCTACATGGTCTCTCACTCCAAAGGGAGTTTTTACCGTCAAGTCTTTATATACTTTCCTCAACTTCAGAGGGATCACTTCTCCTATCTTTAAAGTTGTCTGGAATTCTATTCTCCCTAGCAAAGTAAAGTTGTTTACTTAGCTTCTATCTAAAAATAGATTGCATACCAAGGATAATGTTACGAAAAAAGGATGGACGGGGGAAACACTATGTTCCTTTTGCAGACTCCATCTTGAAACTAGAGATCAACTTTTCTTCTCCTGCCCTATCACAATTCAAATTTGGAGGCATTTTACAAATTACTACCTTCCTTTCCAATGGCCTATATCTCTGGATGATTTTCTTTTTTACTTTAGAGGCTCTGCAGTTACAAGGATCTAAGAGGCTCCTATGGCATACTATTTTCTCCTCAGTATGCTAGAATTTATGGATTACGAGAAATAAATATCGCTTTGATCAAGTTTCTTTCTCGCATGTTTCTATTATCTACTCTGCTAGCTATGGTATTAATGAATGGACAGGTTTAGCTAGTGGAGCTGCAGCAAACAGAGTGTCGAGAAGTCTGGAAGACAATCCTATACCAACTATCAGTGGATAAAGAAGGACCAGTAGAGAGGAAGAAGACAAAGATGTGCAAACTCACTTGACAATCGGCTTTTGGAATGTACATATTATCAGGTTTTGGTTGTTATTAACTTCTCTTTTGTAAGTAGATTTTTGTGGTTAGTTCTTGGAAAAGTTGGTTTCTGTCTTTTATATGTATGGCCTGCTTTGGTTCTTCCCTATATCTATGTTTGTGGTGAATGACGGCAATGTCCACTCTTCATCCTCGTGGATCTTTTGAAGAAGAAGGCGATGCATCCCTAATCTACAGAAATCTTGTTTTCTCTTTTCCTAACCTCTTGGATACAGATCGTATCCTATCTTTTGTAAGTAATACTTTGTAACCCTTTTAATTTAAATGAACAGGGAATTATCCCTTGTTTTCTCTTTCAAAAAAAAAAAAAAAAAAGAAGCTGATGATTCGTTGGTGCAGAGTCAAAGAGAGAGATTGACTTCTGCAAACCAGTTGGAAAAAGACTAAGATAGTGCAAGTGACATTAGTAATTTGTTTTATAAAGTTGATACTTTTATTATATGAACTGTGACATTATATGTCAAGCGTAGTACTTGTGTACCTAAAAATTTAATGTCAAGTGTAGTTACTAGTGTACTTAAAACTGTCGCGTAGACTTATAATTATGGTACGTTTATGTATTTGACAGTTACTATTGTTGTTTTTCAAGCATGAAAGGTGCTTATGTTACTAGTTTATTAAATTTGATCCCCTAAACTTTTGCAGCGCACCAACATTAAACTCCCAAATAGTGCCAAATAGTAATGATACAAATAATCAAAGAATTCCTGACGACAAACTTTCCAAAGCACAAGTGTGGAATGCAGAGGAGTTGATAAACAACACACGTCATATCCCAGCTCGGTGAGACAAAACCATAGAAGGCTACGGTCAGCAATTTGACACTGTTAACGAGCTTAGATTAGCTCTCATTTACTTCTCAATAGAGAAAAGGTTCTCCTACAACTTTGTACATAATGAGAAATTCTGCCTCACAGTTGAATACAAGCACAAAAATAGCACCAGTTGCAAATGGAGGCTACACGCATCTAAGATGATCCATCATTCTGCACTTGCAATAAAAGTGTATGTTGTGATCATACATGCGGTCATCACACTGCTAATGCTGCTCATTCCAGAGCATCTCAATGTTGGATTTTGACTTCGATAAAATCAGTTCTAAAGATGCATCGAACAATTCGCCCAACAGATGTTCGAAAGGAGATCAATGCCCAATCTGGCTTGCAAGCTGCCACTAGTAGAAAATGGACCATCCTAGACGGACCATCCTAGACGGTTTTTTTTCTGTCTAGGATGCGAGCATCCTAGACAGAAGAAATCTGTCTAAAATGATCCGTCTAGAATCTAAGCATTCTAGACGGAAAATCCGTCTAGAATAGTATTCTAGACGAAAATATAATACATATTTTTTATTATTTATGGGTCCCACTATTCTAGGCAAAATTTCCGTCTAGTCTAGGATAATAGACGGCAAAGTCCTGTGAGTAAAAAAAATCAAACTTGCACCTAGAAGAGCGCCACAGTTTTCATTTTCACTGCAAGCGCCACAATTCCCCCCAAAAATTTCATTCTGGCGCTACTTGAAAACTAAAAATTCATTCAGATCCCCAAACTTTCAATCCATCTTATCAAACAACCTCGTCCACCGTTGCAAGTTTTCCACCGCCTCACATCCTTTTCCTCCGACCAAAGTCTCCCATGCCTTAGAGATCCTCCTCTCGTCGTCGAGATCATTGCCTCCGTCGTAGCTCAAGTAGAAGCCTGCAAAACCCTTGATCTCGAGCTTGAAGTCCTGTCGAGCCACTATTGTTGAACCCTCTTTTGGATCCACCTCTCCTCGCCATTGTTGGTCAGCTCAGATCATCTCCTCCTCTGCATATCCTCCGTCGTAGCTCAAGTAGATGGAATTCCGTCTAGAATGACGCATCCTCGACGGAAACTTACTAGACCAACATCCTAGACGGAATTCCGTCTAGGATGATCAACTTAGACGGAAATCTGGCTATTCTAGATGGAAATTTCTGTCTAGAATGCTTTGGTTTTTACTAGTGAAGTGAACTACATAAAGGCATGACGCGCCCACAAATCTTCTCAAAAGAGATTTATGGATGTGCAACACATTCTTTTAATATCTTCATTGGTAAGTTGATGTTGTACATTACCATATTATATACTACTAAACGTTGTTACCTATGCTTTGTAAAAATTACTTGTATATAAAATATTGCTACGTTAGATCTCGCTTATGTTACCTTATTCACAGATAAATCCATGTTTGAGTATATATTATGTTACCTATTTTTTGTTTTAACAACTTTACTATAGTTATAAGTACAAGAGAATGGTAATTGAGACTACTCCAGGCAGCACGGTATTTTTTGCATGTGTTTGATGGGAGGTTCCTTTTTTTTTGGCGTTACAAGGTATGTTTGGATGGATTTATGTATGGATGTAGGTCCTTGTTGTTTCTAGATGAAACATTTATAAAAGATAAATACAAAGAGATATTACTTGCTGCTATTGTTTAGGATGGAAACCAAAGGGTGCTTCCACTTGCGTACTATGCCTGTGATGAAGAGAATGAAGAAAATTAGAAATGGTTTATACTAAGTTCGTGGATAGTTTTGTATGATAAGTCGGATGCATACAATATGTCACGACAACTTGTGATAATGTATGACACGGATAAGGGAATAAACAATCTGTGAAATACATGATTCCAAATGCAGTTCACTCCCGATGTGTTCTACATCTAGTGGAGAATTTTAAGCTTAAGCTAAAAGACATGGGCTTTAAAGAAAACTATGCATGAACTACAGCAAAATTTTTGGAGAAAGCTGTGTACAAGTACATGGAAGAAGAGTTTACCAAAAACCTATAAGAGATCAACATTATATCACCACAAGCCAATGAAGTTGCCGGAAATTATGGACCCCAAACTAGGCTAATGCACGATTCCTAGGGATAAACTAATTTAATTTGTATATGTTTTACTTTTAACTTTATTTCATAATTTATATACTTTAATTGATTACTTTATATTTTATTGTGTTACTTTAGTGGATACCGGTGTTATACATAGGTATATAATGTTACCCATGTGTACATTTATATACACGTAATTAACATTATTTATCTTAATAGTAACATAATAAATATGGAGACATTACATTAAATGTTGCCGAATCATTTAATAGCTGGATACACGAAGCTAGGACATTGCTTATTCATGAGATGGTTGGTCGTATCCGGAATTAAATAATGGAAAGAATGAATATAAAGTGTAATATGGCAAGTCAATGGACAAGCTACCTTTCTCCTAAAGCGGAGGAGGTGCTAGCTGTTAACTGTGAAAACACTACCACAAAACCGTTACCATAGAGAAAAAACCGTCACATATGAGCCACGGTAACGGTTTTGGGCCGTCACGGTTGCCGCCATTGCGAAATGCAATAGCGACGGTTTAGTTATCCTATCCTAATGGTTATAAAACCATAACACTTATTAAGCAAAGGCAACAGTTTACATATTGCGACGGTTGTTTCTGACGGTTTTGTAATCGTCGGATATGAGAAAAAGCAGCATTTTTTGCTAGCAAGGAAGACAACTACTCTGTGAGAGGACGACAGTTCTTTGAGCAAGGGGGAGAACGAGTGGCGATCCCCTCAGAACCACCCGTATAATTAATTTTATGCGGAATCATCAGTGAGAGCCACGTGTACAACCAGATTCGTGCGCTGTAAATTGAGTTGATGCCCTCGCTTCTCTCTCTCACTCTCTGAAGTTAGGGTCAGCTCCAGTCTTCGTCATCTTCCTCCCTTTCAGTATCCATCATCTTCCTCTCTTTCGTTCACTCTCTCCATTTCCTTTTCTTTTAGCCAGTAACGCATACAATACACCTCTATTGACCTCATTAATTCAAACAATAACCATAAAAAATTGTTGAAAGTTTTGATCTTGAAATGTTAAAATCTTAAGATTTTGATTGTGAAGATTGAATCACCTGTCAATTTTAGAAAGTTGGCTTTTTTACATTTTGATTGCGTTTTCTGTATGAATATTCTCTATAAAATTAAGATTTTCGCATATTGTGTGGGTTCATGTAGTTCTTTTACTATAGAAATCCCTGATCGGTGAAGTTCAACCTTTTTTTTTATTTTGTCTTTTACTGTGGTTCCATCTTGATTTCTTAATCCCCTCCTGCTAAATTCTTGTTTTTGATTTGAGATTAAGGGTTTTTTTTTCTCTTGAAACCTCATAAAAAATCTTTTCTTTCATTCATTTTTTTTTAGTTGAAGGTTTAAAAAAAAAGCTGATGAATCCTTAATCTTCTCAATATATTGAATCCTTTAATTTCCTTAGAAATTTTGAATTTTTAAAGTCTCAAGTTTGTAGCATTCCTGAAAAACTAACCGCTGCTTTAATCTTCCTTATTAGTTCAATTCATGTAGAAGTAAAGGCGTAAGTTGAAGATCCAAAGAAAGAGAAGAAGAGGAAGCAGACAGCTGGTTAATTGGAACTGAACCCGCTTTTGAGACTCAAGCCAATTTAATGCATATACGAATCTAATTAAGCACATGGCTCCTACTGAGGATTCCGCATAAAATCAATTATACGGATGGTTCTGAGGGGATCCCCACGCCCGTGTGCATGCAAGGACAACGGTTATTGACAATATCCTACGCCAAAGGTTTTTAGAGCAAATGCTACGGTTTATATATATTTTTTTTGATATATACTATCTAAAACTGATAGTTTTCCTATAGTCAAATATCAATACAGCTAAAAATACAAACTTTTAATTCACAATACAATATTTATCTTAATGTGAATGAGAAGCATAACACAATGGACATACGACACAATTGTAAATTTATTAAAATAAACATGGAGAATAATAGAAGTCACAAATTTTACGGTTCGATCACTTCTACCAAGTACTTTAAGATCAACATCAAAATCACTAAAAGCAAATAGTTCTAATTAAACTTCCAATAACATCAAAATTACTAAAAGCAAATGGTTCCAATTCAACTCCCTACTTCTTAAAACAGATAAAATCCTAAATCCTAAAACATAATCTATGAGGAATCCATTGACTAGGCATGGATGTTCTTTGTTACATATCATGTTGTCTTCATTGAGGCATCCATAAGCTTTTACCTGCAGAACAGATGATACCAATAGGGAATTAAAAAACTATATTAAATAACTACAATAACCAAAGATATAGGAGAAAACCAACGCTAATGCACTATTGCTCTTAGTAGGTTTCTTCTTTAGGCTCTGACTCATTCTTTTACTTGGAGCCTACATGATAGATTTAGGAGAAAGATAGTAAAATCGTTATATGTGTGTGTGTGTGTCTATATATATATATATATATATATATATATATATATATATATATATATATATATATATATATATATATATATATATATATATATATATATATATATATATATATATATAAGGCTCCTATGAACTTAAGTTCATAATGAATAGTGGTGCACAAACTTTTTATCCACTCATCTTGTCTTGAGATTTGTGATGCACAAATCTCAAAGTGAGCTTTATATCTTTCACGGATCCCAAAGCAAGATGAGTGGTTAGAAAAGTTGGTGCACCACTATTCATTATGAACTTAAGTTCATAGGAGCCTTATATATATATATATATATATATATATATATATATATATATATATATATATATATATATATATATATATATATATATATATAATGATCCATTTGAAAAGGTGGCAGGTGTAAGTAAAAAATATTCAACATTCAATGGGACACATTAGATTTCCTATATTTATAACCAATGTTTGTAAATTTTACAGCTTGGGAGCTGATCATTGCAGATCATAGATCTAATAACTAAAAATTGATTCGACAGGACGACAATGTATACTTGCGGAACAGTAAGTCATCCAATATCTTGAACAATGTATATTTACTATGTTTCATTCATAATATAAAATGGTATAATCAGAAATGTCACATATATAATTACAATATAACCATTTGCTTTCAGAAGTAATCTACCATGTTAAATCTGTTTCAAAGAAATTAGAGCATACGACTACCAGAACTTAACATTCTCACTTCCATCTCCAAATTAAACAAAAATATGAAAGATCTAAAATAGCTAAATATATCTAATTTTGATAGTGAGCAAGCATGGGTGCATCCAAATTAATTAGAAACTTGACTTTAAATCAGATTGGTGAGCAAGCATCCTAACACCAAATTACCTACCCATGCAATTAACTATCTCTATCTCCCCTTCAAACTCCACTATAGATATTCACATTTACTCCTTTCAGCCAAATCATATAAAATTACAACCATGAAAACATGAACAACCAAACAATCAACATGGATAATTCAAACTTCAAATGCATGTCATAGGAAAGTTTATTACCTCGTTTTGTGGGTCATGTGCGCTTCCGGAAGAGCAAGCGGTGACATGATCGGGAGCACTACCTGGTTCCTCCGATAAACTTGTGCGTGCCATAAATCTTGTGATAGTATCCAGATTAATTAGTTTTCCAACTGCTTCCATGAATAATTCTGCAAAACTTTGAATGAGATTTGCTTGCTGAGCTTCATACTCTTTCCTTATCTCCTCCTTCTATTGTGCCACTACGTTTTTTGTTATAACTTGCATAATAGACTCTGGCACTTGTTCACACGGGTCCACAACATTCTTCCCTTTTAAGCATGGTATTGATGACACCCCTACCCTGAAGACGTACACGACCAGGATATTCATCATTCTTTACCAGATCCCATGCATCATCACCTCGTACTTGAGAATTGATTTCTTCTAATGTGCTCTACAATACCAAATTCAATAGTGTATCCATATGCATATTACGTGAAAGATTTAACAGTAAAATAGAAGTCATATTCCTACTATCAAATCAACTATTTTTAGTTCTTGTGGTGTCTTCTTCTTGTTTTGGGTCTCAATAAATATTTTCGCTTCTGTTGGAGGTCTTCCTAATTCCTTTTCCTATAATGAAAGACACAATTACTAAAACAAACCAATACAATCTTACATTACATTTATAAACAAAAATGAGAAACCAATCAGATAACCAAATATTTTCGGACCCTTGCAAAACTTATCGTACCAGTTGTGTGGATGTATTCCTGCTTATCACTATTCTTTTTATTCTTCCTACTTGCTTTCTACACCATGAAACCATGAAAATTAAACTACTAGTTAAAGACAAGTAAAGAGATCACATCATGAAGCTAAGAGATGATGCTTTGTTGTGCGTAGATATTTCTAGTGTTGGATATCAATGGAAAGGGGGGAAATCCTCCATTTACTTCCAAAAATGCATATAAATTGCTACTTGGTGAACATACAAAGTTGGATTCTCTCTCCCCAAATACTCATTCATGTTTTGGATTTCTTATTGAGATAGGCTGTTGACCAAATGTAGACTCAAACCATTTAGGGTTGTAGATAATGATATATGCTCTCTTTGTAATTTTCCTTCCGAAGCCAGAAATCATCTTTTCTTTGAATGTGGATATAGCAGCTATGTTTGGAGGAGTATTATGAAGTTTATTCAAGAAGATTATGTGCCTATAAATTAGGATAGAGCATTGGACTGGATGAGGAACAAATGGAGAGGAAGCTCTATCAATAACAATAATCTAATACATAGCCAGATAATTGAAGTTTCCACTCTATATTTGCTTTAAAATCCTCAAATAACACTAAAAAAATAAAGAAAATGACTGCATAGACCAAACAGTTAGCAAGACCAAAAAACTTTAAGCTGAAGATTCCATCCAATCCCAGTCAGTATCATCGAAAACAGTGTATGAATCGTCTTCCTCTTCATTATCCAAATCAACATTTATATTTAGGGGAATATCAAATGTGGATCTCGGCACACTATCTCTACACTAACCAACATTATGTATATCGTCCTCAGTGGTTGCAATAAAATTAGTGTCGATGTCACTACTCTCAGCCTAATATTCACCTCCATGTGCAGTACCAATATCATTCTCCATATCATAAATGTGACTAGAAAGCTTCTTTAAAACATAATGCCAATTCTTATTGGCCTCTTCAACAGGGTCCTTCACATAGAAAACTTGATGAACTTGAAAAGCCATAACAAAAGGGCCATTTGTATGATGTTTGTTGTTAAAATTGACTCGGGTAAGTCCATATTCATCCTTTTCTGGATCAAACCAATCACATTTGAACAACACAACATTGAATTTGCCCCAATAGTTTATTTCAATGATATATTGTATGACTCCATAGAAAGCAACATTTGCAGTTATAGGATTACAATCCCTAGAACTTGCATAACTATCTACTTGATTGGTTAAAGACCTGCCACTATTCTGAGTTTTGCATGAGTCATCTCGTGACTTGATGTAAAAAGTACAACCATTCACATAATACTCTCTGTATCTTTTTGCTACAAAGTTAGGACCCTTGGATAACTGCTTCAAATAATTTGGTGCTAATTCCAATTCTATTACCCTAGTTTTAAACCATTCAATGAAGTCCTTGCTATGCTTTTGAGCTCCCTCCCATCTATAAGTTCTGTCTCTTTTTTTCGATTGATTCTCCATCAAAAATTTATGTTCTTTGCATAACAATTAAAACACATTGTGTTATAATGGTGAAATATGGACAAAAACATATACTGTTGAGAATTGCAAGATCATTAAGCAAGAGCTCCACCAGTGCACCATGTTTTGTCTTGCACTTGTTTGTTTGTGTCGATTTCCAGTCGCTGTTTTCCTTAGCATAATCTAGCAGATCTCCATAGGTCCATTTCTATTCTCCATTGCAAAAAGGACAAATTAGTTTCACTTCAGCGATGACTCTCCCATTGTTGTTTTGTAATTGTTCAAGCTTGAATTTTTCATAGGTGACATAGTTATCTTGATTGTCGAGGAACAGTTCCATCTGAAAATATAATTATAAACATGTTAAAATATATTCATGTCTTTGTGCTATATGTACTGAAATATGAAGGAAAATAGAATGTAATCATTTAAATAATTACCTCAGCATTATCTTCCACATGACTTGCTTGATTTCGTCTTCAATTGCGGCTCGATCAGTTATGTTCTCCATGACTCTGTTATTTCATAAAACTTGTACAAAAGTATCACTCATCGCATCAAATGAAAGAACATAAAAAACATATAAAAGTACAATGATTAAAGTAAATCTACTTTCAATTACCTCTTGTTGTAGAAAGATGGAGTAATTTGATATTGTTTTATTATAGAAACTATGTTGTATTTATAGACCCTAATAGATAATAGGAAGGCAGTGGTAGAGACTTCTTAAAATTTGTTTCACACACCTCGGCGAAAGTGTATTATCGTTTCAAAGAAACGTTTAAGTTTTCAGTATAATAACCAATTAAAAGAAGTAATTAACCGATTACCACGTTCTAATTAATATATCGTCTCTCGGTTTAAATTTTACAGTTAATTTTTTACTCATAACTACCTAATCAATTACTTGATATGGCAAGTCATCCATCAAATATAACTTTCCATTGGTTTTAATTATTGACCCAAAATTCCATAATGATATATATACCTTATTTAAGAAAGTACCTATCATGATTAGAAACAAAAATATTCATTTGAAATTATTATTTCGTAATATTTTTTATGTTAAAATTTAGTAAAATATCATAGTTGAAATAAATAATTATATGAGTAAAATGTATTTATTCATATTATTAAAATAGTAATAACACTTATTTAAAATAATTATAATTTCCGAATATTAACTTATGTCAAACCATATTTATAAATTATCTATCATGATTATAATAGTTTGATTACTGTTTTATAAATAATTTAAACTTATATAATTTTTAATAAATCAACACACACATGTATATATTTATATATATACAAAACATTTATTTATTAGTTATATTAATGTAATGTAATCTTTAATATACAGAGTCATACTGTAATACTAAAGTATTTGAATTTAGTACATATATTTGGAAATACGTAGATATCTATATTAGAAAGAATTATATTAGAAAGTTAATAGATATACTATTATTTGGGTAATAGAATTGTATTTTGTCATCATGTTGCAGCTATTTAAAAAATGATTTACCAATTACTAAAATTAAAAATAAATTAGAAATAAATTCTAATAAAATGCTTAAGGTAACATAAAATAGTTATTAATATAGTATTAATATAGTATTAATATAATTATAAATTACATTTACAATTGTAGTATTTATCAATAAAATTAAATTATCGTAATTTGCAATCTCCTTCGGATTATTAACCATGTATGAAGCAGCGATTAATAATGTATGTGGACGTATATTAGGATAAATTTGAATTAGTAATTATTATATGCATAATATTTATACATATTGTAAACTTGATGTAATTTTGTTTATTTATCTATTATTGTGCTAATGTTAAGTTAAATTAAAATAAAATTTTTGTATTGTATTGTAATTATAAAAAATTTATATATTATTTTAGAAATACGAAAATAATGTCAAGACTATCGTATTATCAGTATGTTTAATTAACCTTGCTATCATCATAGTGTAACACGTGTTCCGTTAAAATATTTATTTGTTGACACGTGTTCTATCAATTCATGCATCTGTTCCACACCGCAGCTTCCCCAGCTGAATTTTCAATCATTAATTTCTCTTCTCCTCTTTTCTTATAAAAATTCTAAGATTGCCGTGATATTATCTTCGTCCATCTCGTCGATTCCCCTTGTGCAATTGTTTTTGGTATGCCTTCTTTAGTTCTCTTTCTCAGTTTATTTTTAGCTCCGGTCATTAATTTATGGCTCTTTAATTAATTGGAGAGATTTATGGATATTGTCGCACTCCTTGTATTGAACAACTCCTGAAATCTTAATTAATATATTATGGTTAAATTTATTATATTTAGATACTATTTAAATAATTTCAACTAGAAGATATTCTTACAAATGTAGAATTGTAATTGTAAAATTAACGAATCAATTTAATAGTTAATAGTTTAGATTTACTCGTTCTTACAAAAATAAATTAAATATAAATTTACAGATCCGTGAATTATTGAAAAATTATCACCTCTTTAATTAATTTGATTATTATTGAAAAAATTATAATGTATAATTATATTCACACCTTATATCGATGTTCAGCTTTATAGTTGTAAAAATATCATGTCTTTAAGATTTAGTAGAATAATATTATAGACTAAATTGTAATACATGTTGTATGATATAGTTATAAATATATTATGTGTTTAATATTTCGGTAGAATAATGGTTGTATTGAAATAAGTATTGAAGCGGTACTACTCGCCCTCCCTGCTCGGTCGACTCGGCGAGACGACTCGACTGCGTGCACTACCTTCACCTCGTGTCGACTCCTCTTGAAGTCGACTCGAAAGGCGGTGCTTCTCGGCACCCTATTTGGCGACTCACTATGCGTTTCACCTCGATTTCCCCGTGGACAGGGCGCCACCTTCGCCTTAAATGCCTGATCAGTGTCATCATTACTCCATCCTCAAAAGTCTTTAAAACACATCGGACCACGCCGCACACCCCATATCAAATCCCATTTAATACCGGTGCGACCCCGTCCACTCAGTGAGCGACACTTGTAAAGGTGAGTCTGACTCAGCCGGCGACCCATGCCTGATCGAAGTGATCACCCACCACTCCTCGGTCGACACCTGTAAAGCAGGGTCTGACTCGGCTGCCAGCTCAGCCCTAGCCAAAGTGACCAGATTACCCCCATATCCATGCTATAGGAGGCAATATTATTCCATGAACAAGGGTAAGCTAATTTCCTAGCACAAGATCTAAACTTTCAAGAACTCCAGTAGTTCGTTTTCTATTCCTCCATAAAACATCAACTGACTTGATCGTCGGAGGAACCATCGGGGAAATAGATCCCGCCCTCTTACGAATTATTCGTATGTGCAGGATTGGACTAATCTCCCCCACAAGCCAGATATTCGGAGAGAGTTAGTGGATCCCCTCCTTCAAAATCTCTTGTTATTTGACTATGTGATTTAGAACATCAACAGTTTGGCGCCCACTGTGGGGCTACTTTCTTCTCCGAGCAAACATGTCTGGTTCTGAGTTTAGGGGTGACCAATCCAACCCTAGAGGACCATCACACGCCACTGTCCCGACTTCGACCGCCGTAAGATCTCCCAATCCCTCCAACTCCAATTCACAGTTCTCACCAACGAGCTCCTGGCATGGTTTCCGATCCCGTAGCCCGACAACTCGGCTGCCCGTCAGCCCTCTGATAGCCGGCGCTCAGCAACGCGACCCCCATCAGATGCCCAGCTTATACCGCCACCTAAGACTCTGCATGCTGCTTCCAAGCAGCGGAAGGACCGCACAGAGCGAGCTTCTCCGCCACCACGGTAGCCTCCATCTCACCGCGAGGAACCTGCCAAGCGCCACCTTCAATATTCTAAAGCTACAGCCGAGAACCCCGGCCCTAGCCACCACTAGGAAGGAGCGATGAGGGGAATGCCCCGACCTCCTCATCACGAGCACGCCGTTCTGACCCCCCCGGCACCGAAAGTGGCGGGCGGGTACGATCGGGTTTTCCGCCCGGTCGCTGACACCATTGGGGGAAATGCTCCCTTCACCAATGAGATTATGAGCGCGGCCATCGAAAAGTTCAAGATGCCGACCATTGACAAATACAAGGGTGAGGGAGACCCCGCTGAGCACGTCCAGAACTATTTCAATGTGATGACCATGTTGCAAGCGTCCGACGCTGTCATTTGCCGATGCTTCCCCATCACCTTGTCAGGAAGTGCCAAGCTCTGGTGGAATGCTCTTGAGAAGAGATCCAATAGCAGCTTTCGATAGCTTAGCCGAAAGTTTGTGCACCATTTCTTGGCTGACTCCAAGCAAAAGCTATCCTCTCATGTGCTTATACATACAAAGCAGGAGCCTGGAGAGAGTCTCCGAGCTTATTTCAAGAGATTCTAGGTGAAGAGGGTTGAGGCCAACGACCCAGGGAGCAGGGTCATCATGAACGCTCTCGTAGCCGGCCTATTACCTGGCGCATTGGCCGACTCACTCTCCAAGAAGCCAGTCGCTGACTACGAGCAGTTGATGGCCAAGACCCTCGGGTACATGGACATAGAAGATGCTAGAGCCTACAGGGCCGCAAATGGATTCCCGAGGATCACCGTAGCCATGACCCCAGCACCAGCCCTAGCAGCTAGCCCTTCGTTCCCGACGCCACCGCCACCCACGGAGGCAACGACCCCAATGGTGGCTCCGGACCCCCAACCAGTTAGAGATCCTCCCCCGAAGCAGGAGTGGACCAGAGATCCCCCCAAAGTCGACAACCGCTCCAACCAATCCGACAGGAGGGACCTGAGGAGGGAGCAGGCACCAAGAGCAACCCGCACGGTCCTCAACACCATCGTCACAGATGCCCTCTACCTGGGCGCAGAGAGGGACATCTCAACGAGCCACCACCCCCTATGAGGTCGAACCCCCGGAGCCGAGACATCCGATAATACTATCGCTACCACAGGGACCACGGCCACCTCACTAATGATTGTCGAGTCCTACAGAAGGACATCGAAGATTTGATACAAAGGGGATACTTGAAGAAGTTAGTCTCCCAAAGGAACCGTAGAGAAGTCACCCCAGGGGGGAGCGATAGGGCCCATTCTCGTTCCCCTCGCCCACAGCAACGGCAAGATGATAGACCCCCCAAGGCTAGCCACAAGGGGGTATCAATACCATTAGCGATGGACCCATCGCTAGAGGATCCTCCAACAATGCTCGCAAGAAGTACGCCAAGAGAGCGTTGAAGATCAGCTCTGGTGAGAAGAAGCCAAGGATTGAAGACCCCATCACTTTCAGCGATGCTGACCTGAACGGCATTGAGACGCCCCACGACAACCCCATCGTCATCTCGGCCATCATCGATGGCTTCAAAGTCAAGAGGATAATGGTCGACACCGGGAGCTCGGTCAATGTCCTCTATATCGATGCCTTCAACAAAAGGGGCATTGACAGGTCCCGACTACAACCTTGCAGGGGCCCGCTCATTGGGTTCACCGGGCACTCCTTTGTACCAGAAGGGATCATCACACTTCCTATGATGGTCTGCGAGCATCCCTGGGTTTCCACCGTCCAGATCTAATTCTTAGTGATGGATATCAAATCTGTCCACAATGTCATATTGGGTTGAACCGCTCTCCATCTCCTACGAGCCGTTCCTTCGACCTATCACCAGATGCTGAAGTTTCCGACCCCTCTCAGAGTAGGTGTCATCAGGAGCAATCAGCGAGAGGCCAGATCCTGCTATCTGCTCTCGACCAAAGGGAAGGGAGTACAGGAGACCCAACCCATTGACAAAGCATGCTTCCAGATGGAGAAAGCAACAGAACGTGAAAGGACAACGCCCGTGGAAGAGCTTCAAGAGGTCCCTATCGACGCCACAGGAAAGAAGAAGATCAAGATTGGAACTGGTCTTGTAGAGCCCATGCGCGGGGCTATGATCGAATTTCTACTGGCGAACCTTGACGTGTTCGCGTGGGGCCCAGAGGACATAACGGGGATCCCCGCAGAAGTAATCAGCTACGAGCTTGCGGTCGACCGACATACCAAACCGATACGACAAAAGAAGAGACACCTAGGCCCGAAAAGGTAGAAGGCAGCCGCTGCAGAAGTCGACCAACTCCTGAGGGCCGGATTCATTCAGGAAGCACAGTATCCCGAATGGTTGTCCAACGTGGTGTTGGTTAAGAAGGCACTCGGCAAATGGAGGATGTGTGCGGACTACACTGACCTCAATAAGGCCTGCCCCAAAGACAGCTGCCCCCTCCCTAGGATCAACGAGCTAGTAGACGAGAGCGCAAGTCACGAACTACTCAGTTTCATGGACGCCTTTTCCGGCTATAACCAGATCCTCATGACGGCGCACGACCAAGAGAAGACCTCCTTCATCAAAGACCATGGGACCTATTGCTATAGTGTAATGCCTTTCGGTCTCAAGAATATGGGAGCTACATACCAGAGGTTGGTTAGCAAGATCTTCAGACCCCAGATTGGCAGCAACGTGGAAGCTTACATGGACGACCTCCTGGTGAAATCGAAGCAGGCGTCGGTCCACATAGCAGATTTGGATGAGACTTTCTCTACCCTCCGGTGATACCACATGAAGCTCTACCCTGCCAAGTGTGCTTTTGGGGTACAATCGGGGAAGTTCCTTGGGTTCATGATCACCCAGAGGGGCATCGAGATCAACTCGGAGAAGATAGCCGCCATAGAGCGGCTACCCGAGCCCCGCACACTAAAGGATGTCCAAAGACTAAATGGGAAGATAGCGGCATTGGGTCATTTCCTCTCCAAATCTACCAAGAGGAGCCTCCCGTTCTTCAAAGTGTTGAGGGGAAGAAAGAATTTGAAAGAAGGCAACAGCTGGATGGCCGAATGCAGTGCTGCTTTTAGGGAAATGAAGACCTATCTAAGCACCAAGCCACTACTGAGCCAACCAAGAGAGGGAGAGACCTTATATTTGTACTTAGCCGTCTCCCGTGAAGCCGCCAGCTCTGTTCTAGTTCGTGAGGAGGACAACACCCAGAAGCCGATGTACTATGTCTATCGGATCTTGAGAGCCTGCAGCTCAACTATCCCCTCATAGAGGAAGCTTCCTTCATCCTCGTCACCTCAGTCAAGAGGCTTCGCCCTTAATTCCAAGCCCATTCAATCATCGTGCGGACGAGTCTGCCTTTGAAGAAAACCCTCGGCAGCCCCACCACCTCTGGTAGGATGGTCGCCTGGTCGGTCGAGCTTAGCGAACATGATATCCAATTTGAAGCTAGAATGACGATTAAAGCTCAAGCCCTGGCCGATTTCCTTATCGAGATAACCATACCAGACGAGGAGTCAGCTGCACCGTCGTCGCCGACTCAGCAAGAACCCACTACATCTCGAGCCGCTGAAGCTCCCATCCCCAGGGCGCCTCACCACCTTGGATATGATTCGCCAGAATTTGCCCCATGGTGGCTGCTAGAGGTAGACGGATCCTCCAACGAAGCAGGTAGCGGGGCGGGAGTGGTCCTGCGTGGCCTGGACGGGATGGTTCACGAGCACTCGATGGCTTTTGCTTTCCCCGCTTCTAACAATGAGGCAGAATACGAAGCGCTTTTGGCCGGTCTCTGAGCCGCCCTAGCCGTGAGAGCCGAACGACTCTATGTTCTCACGGACTCTCTGTAGGCAATAAAAATTGCCTTAATCCATGCACAGCAACTCGGAATGAGCAAAAGAGCCTAAGGGTCCATCTGAGGGAAGTCAGGTCTGCCGAAAGGTTAAGTTCACCTGAATGCTTGACTTTACAAAATAGACAAAAGTGCTGATATCTCTCAAACCAAAAGGAACTGGGCAAAATGACCGGGGCAATCGGCTCCGTCTCATCGAGATGGTCGATTTCCATATATAACTCGTCCAATTCCGACGTACGGTTTGAAAGTTACGACCTGTTCTTCGTAGCGAGGCGAGGCTGCAAGCGGCGAGCTCGACATTCAAACGAGGCTCGCCAAGCGGCGAGCTCGACATTCAACGAGGCTCGCCAAGCAGCGAGGCTCGACATTCGATGAGGCTCGCCAGCGGCGAGGCTCGACATTCGATGAGGCTCGCCAGCGGCGAGGCTCGACATTCGAATGAGGCTCGCCAAGCGGCGAGGCTCGACATTCAAGCGAGGCTTCGCCAAGCGGCGAACCTCGACATTGACGAGGCTTCGCCAAGCGGCGAACCTCGACATTCGACGAGGCTCGCCAGCGGCGAACCTCGACATTCGACGAGGCTCGCCAAGCAGCGAACCTCGACATTCAACCGAGGTTCGCTATAGCGGTGAATCTCGATACCCCACCTCAACACTCAGCGAGATTAGCCTATAGCGGTGAACCTCGACATCCAACCGAGGTTCGCCTATAGCGGTGAACCTCGACATCCAACCGAGGTTCGCCTATAGCGGTGAACCTCGGCGTTCAAGCGGCTTCGCCCGCGGCATCATTGGTGCAGCGAGGCTCGCCGTTCGCCGTTCTGCAGCGGTGCCCAGCGTTCTGTAGCGATCGACAATTCGCGCGGCGCTGCGGTAGCAAACGAGGCCATTGTCGAGCGCGGGCTGGCGTTTGGTGGCTCGGCGCGATGGGAAGGGTCATTAACCCTCATATGAGAGTGACAACAGGGGTCAGTCACACCCCTCAAGCCCATATAAATAGTTGGAAGCCCAACAAAGAAAGGGCTGGCTGGCAAGCTGAGGAAAGAAAGTTTGAGAACTTTTGAGATCAACACTTGTGCGTCCAAGAGAGAGCACGAGCCTCGTCAACAACCTCTAGATCATCCGCAGCTTCGGTCTGATCGTCAACGGGAAGCAACCTCGACTTGAGCATCGAGTGAAGCATCCTCTCGCCACCAAGAACCCATACAAAAGAGGAGTCAAATCAACCTCCTCTTCCTCTGTAATCGAGAGAATTTGATTGTAAAAATTTCATTCAATCAATAAACATTTTTTCGACCCTACAGAAGATGGCGACCACAGTGGGAGCAACCATTCATTCCGATGAACTGGTGGTGGCGCAATCAGACAAAGTTGCAATTGGAACCGAGGTTCGGACCTTGGTCATTGAATTTGATCAGAGTAAGTACGAGGAGTTCCTCTCCTCTGGGGCATCTAGCCCAGTAAAGGCACGCAAGTGTCGTCGAGTCTCGTCTGAGACTTCAGCCCCCGTGGCTTTTGTTGAATCCTCTCGAGCGAACCTCGACGAGCAGCCTCTGTCTCTCAAGAACGAGGCTCCAAAAGCTAGCCAGCAGGCTAAGAAGTGGGTTGTTAAGCAACCCAAGTCAACTTCAGGTGTTGTTAGCCAAGTTTTGGCTTCTAGCGAGCCTCGCTCTGCCTATGGGGAGACCGAGCCTACTAACGGTTCCCTATCGGGCCAGCGCGGACAAGCGTCGTGGCGAGAACCAAGCTTCGCCCGATGTGCTCGAGCTTTGGTCTCGTTGGACGGATTCCACTATCGTCCGAAGAAAGCCAACGAACCTCGTCATCATCAAGAGGTTCATTCGAAACAGGACGAGTGTCGCCCCAGCTGCGAGCCTCGTCCACGTGGCGAACCTCGCCCCAACTGCGAACCTCGCCCCAACTGCGAACCTCGTCTACAAGACGAACGTCGCCCCTGCTGCGAGCCTCGTCCAAGTGGCGAACCTCGCCTACAACGTGGGGTCCCCTCAAGAAGTGTCGAGCCTCGTCAAAGTGGCGAACCTCGCCTACAACGCGAGGTCCCCTTGAAAAGAAATGAGCCTCGTCTGCTTGGCGAATCTCGCCAGCAACAGGACGAACGTCGCTCTGTTGACGAACCTCGTCATAGCAAGCGTCAGAATGACGAACCTCGTCAACATGAGGTCCATTCTGAGCCAGATGAACCGCGCTCGGATAGCGAACCTCGCCATAAGCTTCGCCGCCAGAGCCAAAGGGAGTGGCAACCTCGCCAGGTTCGCCAAACTCGACTCGGCAGGCCCCTCTCATGCGAGGTTCATTTTTCAGAATCAACTGGGGGAACACCCGTGTCTGATCTCCGTGATTATCTCACACGCAAGCGTGATGCCAATCAAATGCAGTCTCATTGTTGCTGTGAGAAGCTCATCTCTGCGATGCGCGCCCAATGTTCATCAATGCATCAGCCTTCGGTTTTTGAGCGGTTATCTGGCCCGCCAACTAGACGAAGGCGGTTCCACCATAAAAGGCAAGCGGCCCGCAAGGGTCATGGAGTGACCATTAACATGGCTGGGAGGAGCGGGAGCAAGACCTCGATAAGCAGTCCTGAATCGTCTGACCCCGAGTATTCCCCAGGGTTACGAGGCGCGTTAATCAATAGTCAAGGCGCCTATCGAAGCACCCGTCTCCGCACCAGGGTGGCAATCCCGTTTGATTATAGCCAGTTGGCTGGGGGTCCTTCTGAAGAACTGGAGAACTCTGCCATCGCTACATCTCAACCTTCAAATACTGATTTCAGTGATCAGGCCAGTGTCCTCATGGCCGAACGAGAAGAGGAGATGACACGAAGAATCGAAGAGCAACAAGCCACTATTCTTGCTCAACAAGAATCTATCAGGCGTTTAGAAATGATGATGGAAAAACTTGTAGGCAAGAACAAGATAGACGAGGGAGGATCCAAATCAAAGCGAGAAGGCTGCGAGGAGGACCATGATGCCCAATCAGTGTCATCTGAAGCGGAGTCAAATCTACGCACGAAAGAGCAAGATCAAACATTGCGGGATTTCCAAAGGCAGCTAGATGCTCTCAAACTCCAGGGGCAGTCCAAGGAGCTGGGGGTGGCAAGGCCGTACCCTATAGAATGGGACGATGTCCCATACCCACCGAAATTCAAGCCACTTAACCTGGTGCAGTTCGATGGGAAAAGCTCTCCGTCACAGCACATCTATTATTTCCAAGCGCAAACCGGACATATAACGGGTAACGATCCTATTATGACCCGCTTATTCATTAGCACTCTCAAGGGAGTCGCCTTCGAGTGGTTCCGAAGGTTAGAGCCTGGTTCTATCAGCTCTTGGAAAGATCTGCAGGGGATCTTTATGGCCCGATTTTTCGATGAGGACACTGAGGTGTCCATGGCCACTTTGTTGGCCGAAAAGCAAAAGAAGACGGAGTCTGTCAGCACTTTCGTCAAACGATTCCGGAATCAGTCCTTACACTCCCGGGACCAAGTCTCGGAAGCGACATTCATCGGGATGTGTAGAGCCAACCTCTCGATCAACATACTTTCAAAGATGGGTGCAGTGGAAGCGCACTCTTGGAGAGAATTGGTGAGGCAAGGCGAACAAGTCGAAAACATGCTTAAGAGGATTGAGGCGGAAGAACCTCAGGATTATCGTGCTAAAAAGGGGGGTAATCAGAGCAGTTTTACGCCTCGAAAGCAATCGAAGGGGAAGGAGACTTTGGCTGTGGAGACCCAACCCACTTCGAGATCCTTCAAGCAGAAGTCGAATGCTTTTGACAGTCGTCCTCAGAGGAAGTATGACTTTAAGGATGACCAGGTCGTACCAATCCTTAAAACTCTACTCAAAATGAACAAGATCACGCTTCCGGAAATGAGGAAGCCGGAAGAAGCTTCAAGAACGGGTGATCCGAAGTACTGCATGTACCATCGAATGGTACACCACCCGACAGGATCATGCTACATTTTGAAGGACAAGATCCAGGTCTTGTTAGAGGCGGGAGTTATGACTCTGCGGGAGGATCAGAAGAAGGTGTCTGCAAACATGGTCGCTCTCCAATTTGGCGATTTCGCGGAACTCCAAGTGCAAGATGGGGTAAAGCCGATCCCTCAAGCAGAGGCCAGAGTTGTGAACTTTGATCTCCAGCAGCGGGAGGCACAAGGTATGGTCCCTTACACTACGCCCAAGGGCGAAATTATGTGGGTTCACCCCGACTTGTTATCAGACGAACAATGGACCTCTTCAAAGCCTAAAGGGAGGACTTGTAATGCCACCTCCGCTGCGCCGGAAAAGGAGCAAATCATCCCGGCCGCGTAGCCTGTACCGGCGTTTGCCACCCGGGGTGGAAAGGAGTTCTTAAGGGAGTATCCCGAGGCAACACCCGGTGTAGCAGTAAAGGAGCCAGTTGGTGGGTCCAAGGCAAGGGACATCCACTACAACAAAGCACTCAGGAAGGACGCGCCTGAAACTTCGAAGACTCCCTTCCAGTTCGATGTGTTGGCCCAACTCTCCAACATCCCGGCGAGGATCACTTTATTCGAGCTCTTGCGTCTCTCTCAATCTACCAGAGAAGCTCTGCGAGAGGCGTTGGCGGATAAAGAAACATTCCTCGCTCACTTCCCAGAAAGGACGACGGAAGTTTGTGCCCAATGTCATCAGGTCTTCAAAGGGGCGATGCCTTGCATTACCTTTTCGTCAGAGGACATGCAAGTGAAGAACCCAAAGCATGACAGGCCGCTGTACTTCACCGGCTACATTGGATCTGTCCGAATCAACCGAGCTCAAGTTGACCCGGGATCCGCATTGAGCATCATCCCATTGAGAATTATACAACATCTTGGGATACCGCTGCATCGTCTGGCGACAACCGGGACGACCATCTACGGTTTCAATGCCACCAATTCTCGTCCCTTGGGCAAAATCAAACTTCGGATGCGGATAGGAGACTTGAAGACAGATGTCACCTGCTATGTCATCGACGCGGATACATCTTACAATTTGCTCTTGGGACGACCCTGGATCCACGAAAACTTGATCGTCCCATCTACGTTGCATCAATGCATGAAGTACGTGGACGAAGAAGGGATGGTTAAAACATTGGTCGCGGAAAGGCAACCGTTCAAGGGGGTGGAGAATTATTTCACTGATTCTGTCCACTACCTTGAGGAAGGCCGAACCGGTGAACCACAGATCGAGGACTATGACAGCGGGAATGAGGCTGATGTAGAGTCCGAACAAGGAGTCGTTTTTAATTACGTAAAACCCTTTGTAATCGATCTGAATGATCCTGATGACGATGTCGTCACTTTCAATGAAAATTATGATTTAGCTTACGCACCGGGTGTTAAAAGTCATACTGACTTAATGTCAGAAATTCTGCCACGGTTGTATGCTGAACCTACATTGCACATGCCGATTCAGTCGTCGTTTATGACGACCCAGAGACATTCTAACTCTTCGCAAGCAGTTTTTGTGGTACCAGCCAGGAATAGTGATCGGAAAGACATTATCTTTGGGCAGGTCAATAAACCATTGCAAGTTGAGGTGGAACAACCCCAAGCAAAAGAAAAAGAACCCCAATTTTCATATTTCTGCGCCGGCGGTACAACATTTGATGAAGAAGATGGGGTATGACTTTCTTCGCAAGAAGGACTAAGCTACGGAAGAGGTATCAAGACACCAATCCGATCGCTTATGTCGGAGAATGACGATGATTATTATCATAAAACTTCGTAAAGGGTTGGGATATGAATCACCGTCGTACTCATGGCATGTTGAGGCCGAGGCGACTCGAGCACTCATCGTCGAACAGTTTCACAGGATTAGAAGTCGATATAGGACATGAATTTGGTCCACGATGGCCAATATATTGCGGTGATCAGCTGGAGATTCAAGAGGATGATCAGTTGTCATTATTCGAAGATCCGCTAAGTCAACAGCTCGGGATGCAATGGGAACATCGTTTTGAACAACGAGAGCCACCCACTGATGACAAAATAGTCCGAGTAAATATGGGGGACGAAGCTAGTCCGAGACCCATATTTATAAGCGATAGTTTGACCACTGAGGAAAAGGAGGACCTCATCGCTTTGGTACGAGAATATATCGATGTCTTCGCTTGGAGTTATGAAGATATGCCTGGCTTAGACCCTCAAGTGGCTATGCACCGCCTTAATATCAAGCCAGGTGCTAAGCCTGTTAAGCAACAGCAACGACGATTTTCCCCTCCAGTCATGAAGGCCATCGAGAAGGAAATCGAGAAGCTGATCGAAGCAGGGTTCATTCGGGAGGTGCAACACCCCGACTGGGTGGCCAATATAGTACCTGTTTTGAAGAAGAACGGACAGATCCGACCGTGCGTCGATTACCGAGATTTAAATTTGGCATGTCCGAAAGATGATTTTCCTCTACCAATCACGGACCTCATTATCGACAACACGTGTGGGTTCGAAAGGATGTCCTTTATGGATGGCTTTTCGGGGTACAATCAGATCAAAATGCATCCTGATGACGAAAAGCACCGCGCTTTCGAACACCGTCGAGAATATCTTGTTATCTGATTATGCCTTCGGCTTGAAAAACGCGGGGGCTACATACCAGCGTGCCATGACCACTATCTTCCGAAAGCATTTACGGAAGACAGTAGAATGCTACGTAGACGATTTAGTGGTCAAGAGTCGTCACAAAAGTGATCATTTACACGACTTGAGGTCGACATTTGAGATAATGCGGGCTCATCAGCTGAAGATGAACCCAACTAAGTCTTTTCTGGGGATGTCTAGTGGCAAATTTCTGGGGTTCGTGGTCACAGCAGATGGGATCCGTCTTGACCCGGACAAGGTCAAAGCTATCCAAGAACTTCCGCCTCCTAAAAGTCTCAGAGAGCTTCGTGGGCTCCAAGGGCGTTTGGCTTACATTCGCAGGTTCATTTCCAACTTATCAGGGAAATGTCGGCCATTTTCAAAACTCATGAGAAAAGGAGTATCCTTTGCTTGGGATAAGGATTGCCAAGAAGCATTCGAAGAGATTAAGACATACCTTGCCAATCCCCCTGTGTTAGTTGCACCTAAATCGGGAAAGCCCTTTCTGATTTACATCCGCGCTACGGAGTACGCGTTGGCAGGTCTCTTAGCACAGGACGATGACAATGGCCACGAACAGGCAGTCTATTACCTCAGTAGGACACTGTCAGGGGCTGAATATCGATATCCACCCATTCAGAAGGAGTGTTTGGCTTTGGTCTTCGCCATCCAAAAGATGCGGCACTATCTAGTGGGGCAGACCATACACGTCATCTCCAAAATTGACCCTATCCGGGTATTCATGACCCAGCCTGGCACGTTGAATGGTCGAGTGGCTAGATGGGCATTGTTGTTATCTCAATACGACATCCACTTCAAACCTCAGAAGGCGATGAAGGGTCAAGCTGTGTGTGATCTTATGGCTAACCACCCATTGAAAGGGAAAGTCGAATTGTATCAAGACATGCCTGATGAACCTTATGAAGCTAATCTGGTCTCTAAGGAACAGGTATGGCAGTTGTTCTTTGACGGAGCCTCGAGAGCGACCCCTGACGGCGCCGTTGTAGCTGGAGTGAGGGTAGTGTTGATATCCCCACAAAACCACGTGGTACCACGAGCCGTGTCATTATCAGAACCATGCACCAATAACGTAGCAGAATATAATGCGTTATTGATTGGTCTCGACATAGCCAAACGTTTAGGTGTGGAACACCTTGAAGCATTTGGGGATTCACAGCTAGTCGTAAAGCAATTAAGAGGGGAGTACGAAGTCAGGCACGAAGACCTCATCCCTCATCATGCAGCAGCCATAACTTTGGCTGACTCCTTTAAAAGCTTCTACATCGATCATGTACCCGTTTGCGAGCGGCTTATGCGAGCAGCGGCTGGCGTCTCTTGCAGCCTTAGCCACGCACGAGAATGCCACTCAGCAAGTTAGTGTGTCTAGTCAGCAACTATTTCGGCCAAAATATGCGTTACAGATTCATGCAGTCGAGAGACGAGCCTAAGTCACTGGAAGCACGAGACTGGCGGTTCCTGATCATCGACTATGTCTTGCATGGGATATTGCCCGAAGACATAAAAGAAAGGGAGTCAATTCGTCGACGAGCATCAAGATTTTACTATGATTCCCAATTCGGACTTTATATAGAAGGTCATTATGATGGATTCTTGCCGATGTCGTCAACTAAGGAAGCGAGCAAGTCTTGAAAGAAGCTCATGACGGTGTTTGTGGAGCACACCAACCTGGACCCAAGTTATGGGACCGGCTGCGTAGACTCGGTTATTATTGGCCGACAATGGTAAAGGATGCCGTGGCTTACGCTAAACGATGCTATGCATGCCAAATACATGCTAATTACCTTCACCAACCGCCGGAACACTTGCATCCTACCGCAACGTCCTGGCCATTTGAAACGTGGGGGATGGATATCGTCGGTCCAATTTCTCCACCCTCTTCAAAAGGACATCGCTTCATATTGGCAATGACTGATTATTTCTCAAAGTGGGCCGAAGCCGTTCCGTTGAGATTGGTCAAGACAAGTGACGTGATCAAATTTGTTAAACATCATGTCATATACCGGTACGGTGTGCCGAGGCAGATTGTCCACGATAATGGTCCGCAATTTGTCAGTCACGCCTTCACGCGATTCTGCGATAAATTTCGAATCCGGAATCTAGCGTCGACAGCTTACTACCCCGCCGCGAATGGACAAGCTGAAGCTTTTAATAAGACGATCATCAATATCCTTACTAAGATGGTCTCTTCAAACAAGAAGGATTGGAACGACAAGCTGGGGCAAAGCCTGTGGGCTTACCGTACAACGATTCGCACACCGACAGGTACAACCCCATATTCTTTGGTTTATAGTTGTGAAGCCATTTTACCGTTAGAGATTCAAATCCCATCGCTCCGAATGGCGTTATCCACCGGAATGACAACCGAGGAAAATCATCGCCGACGCCTTGAGGAACTTGAAATGCTGGATGAAAAGCGACATGTGCTCAACAAAGATATCGAGCTTTACCAGACCAGGATTTCTAAAGCATTTGACAAGAAAGTCCGATGTCGTATTTTCAAGGAAGGCGACCTCGTTCTCGCCGTCCGACGCCCGATGATTTTGAACTCCAAAAAGAAAGGGAAGTTCGAACCAAAATGGGAAGGACCATTCGTGGTAGAGTCTGTTTACTCGAATGGAGCATACCGCCTAACCAATCAAGAAGGCGACAAAATCATGATGCCTATCAACGGTAAGTTTCTGAAGAAATATTACCCCTGATCAATCATCTCGTCGTTTCTAAGTATTGACCTACCCGGTCAATATTTTGTCTTTACGACGTCCACCATTGGCCTACCAAGTGATGCGCCAATGTTCTATTCTTTCAGTGATTGCTTTCCGATCACGATCGTTATACTCTAATGTCCCTGAACGATCCGATCATTTCCAAATAGTAGCCTACCATGCGATGTGCCTCTATTTCAGCCATAGTTGTCATACTCTCACGTCCCTGAACAACTTGATTGCTTTCCGATCACGATCGTTATACTTTCATGTCCCTGAACGATCCGATCATTTCCGAATAGTGGCCTACCATGCGATGTGCCTCTATTCCAACCATAGTCGTTATACTCTTATGTCCCTGAACGACTCAGCTACCCCCACAAAGTCATTTTCTAAATGATTTTGTTCGTAATCACTGTTGTCATACTCTCACGTCCCTGAACAACTTGATTGCTTTCCGATCACGATCGTTATACTTTCATGTCCCTGAACGATCCGATCATTTCCGAATAGTGGCCTACCATGCGATGTGCCTCTATTTCAACCGTAGTCGTTATACTCTTATGTCCCTGAATGACTCAGCTACTCCCACGGAGTCATTTCCTAAATGATTTTGTTCGTAATCACTGTTGTTATACTCTCATGTCACTGAACAACTTGATTGCTTTTTGATTGCGATCGTTATACTTTCATGTCACTGAACGATTCGATCATTTCCACATGATGGCCTACCAGGCGATTTGCCCCTATCTGTCAATCCAACGCCTTGGACGGCTAAGGATAGAGGGGAGATTTTAGCACTAAGCCTAAAAGAAACTCCTCGCAAACTCACCATACTGAGGGGAAAAGTATGGCTAGCCCGATTCAAACGGTAATCGGTAAAGGCACACCAAATCCGTTGATAGCTGGGGGTTTGCTAAAAATCCTAGAGGGTGATCATCAGCTGCAAGTGAAGAATGCAAATTGACTGTGTTTGTTAGAGGGTTCCTCGCTCCGTCTGCACGGCGACCATTCTACAAGTCTTCGTATCCAAAGTGTTCCAGACTCCATTCGACCACATTCAAGTTTGAAAACTTTGGAGGGGGTTTTGTAGGCAATAAAAATTGCCTTAATCCCTGCACAGCAACTCGGAATGAGCAAAAGAGCCTAAGGGTCCATCTGAGGGAAGTCAGGTCTGCCGAAAGGTTAAGTTCACCTGAATGCTTGACTTTACAAAATAGATAAAAGTGCTGATATCTCTCAAACCAAAAGGAATTGGGCAAAATTACCGGGGCAATCGGCTCCGTCTCGTCTAGATGGTCGATTTCCATATATAACTCGTCCAATTCCGACGTACGGTTTGAAAGTTACGACCTGTTCTTCGTAGCAGACGAGGCTCGCCAAGCAGCGAGGCTCGACATTCAAACGAGGCTCGCCAAGCAGCGAGGCTCGACATTCAAACGAGGCTCGCCAGGCAGCGAGGCTCGACATTTAGATGAGGCTCGCCAAGCAGCGAGGCTCGACATTCAAACGAGGCTCGCCAGGCAGCGAGGCTCGACATTCAGATGAGGCTCGCCAAGCAGCGAGGCTCGACATTCAAACGAGGCTCGCCAAGCAGCGAACCTCGACATTCAGACGAGGCTCGCCAAGCAGCGAACCTCGACATTCGACCGAGGCTCGCCAAGCAGCGAACCTCGACATTCAACCGAGGTTCGCCTATAGCAGTGAATCTCGATACCCCACCTCAACACTCAACTGAGATTCGCCTATAGCAGTGAACCTCGACATCCAACCGAGGTTCGCCTATAGCAGTGAACCCCGACACTCAGCCGAGGTTCGCCCGCAGCAGTGAACCTCGACGTTCAAACGAAGCTCGCCCGCGGCGAACCTCGACATTCAACGAGGCTCGCCGTTCGCCGTTCTGCAGCTGGCGCCGGCGTTCTTATGCGATCGACAATTCGCAGCGGCGCTTGCGATAGCAAACACGAGGCCATTGTCGAGCGGGCACGGCATTTGGTAGCTCGGCGCGATGGGAAGGGTCATTAACCCTCATATGAGAGTGACAACAGGGGTCAGTCACACCCCTCAAGCCCATATAAATAGTTGGAAGCCCAACAAAGAAAGGGCTGGCTGGCAAGCTGAGGAAAGAAAGTTTGAGAACTTTTGAGATCAACACTTGTGCGTCCAAGAGAGAGCACGAGCCTCGTCAACAACCTCTAGATCATCCGCAGCTTCGGTCTGATCGTCAACGGGAAGCAACCTCGACTTGAGCATCGAGTGAAGCATCCTCTCGCCACCAAGAACCCATACAAAAGAGGAGTCAAATCAACCTCCTCTTCCTCTGTAATCGAGAGAATTTGATTGTAAAAATTTCATTCAATCAATAAACATTTTTTCGACCCTACACTCTCAGCTTGTCATCCGCCAGGTGAACGGGGAATATGCCGCCAAAGATGGGAGGATGATGCTTTATCTAGAGGCGGTCAAAGAAATGCTCACAAAGTTCACCGAGTACAGGATCGCCCAAGTTCTAAGAGCTTCATAGCGGCGGGCGCATTATCAAAGCTTCGGATCGACCGGCCGAGAAGTAGCCGGGACCTATCTACTGCGATACCCTAGGGCACTCGAGCATCACCAAGGCATCAGATGCGGTCATGCAAACCGAGATCCCCGCGGAACCCTATTGGCTGGACCCCATCATCCTATATCTCGTCCAAGGGACCTTGCCGATGAGCGCCCCAGAGCCAAGAGCCTGCAAAGGAATGCGCGGGGCTATCTTATGCTTGATGGCCAACTCTATCGGACATCGTACGCCAGTACTGGCGTGGGGCCTTATCTCCGCTGCCTCTGACCGGCCGAAGTCGATTATGTCCTCAGGGAGATCCACGAAGGAACATGTGGGAACCACCCCGGGGCGAGGACCCTCACCCAAAAGGTCATCCGCCGGGGTATTACTGGCCTGCTATCCAAGCCGATGCTAAGAAGCTTGTCTCCTCGTGTGGGAAGTCAAAATATCACAAATAAATAATGTTTAACTGTCACATATAGGAACAAGTTGTCACAAATAACGTTGAAATATCACATTGGACGTTGAAATATAACGTTCACGCATCAATAAATAACTTGGACTAACCAGGATAGTAAATCATATAAATGCCTTGCGCAACCAAATATTTCGTCTTTTGCTGTCTCCTTAGCACGCCACGCTTTAGAATAATTAAATCTTAATTCATATTGAGAGGGCAATTCCTTTCTAATGTCAGTTGGGGTTATATATAGACGCCTCTTCATAATTGATTGTAGCAATGTCGCAATCCACTTTCTTGATGCTCGGAAGTGACCAGCTGTGCTGTTATGTTGTCCACATGTATATTGAGGAACAAATTTTTTTATAGCAATTGTCGACACATGGCTCAATGGTGAAGCAAAAAACAACCACGGGCAGTTTGTTTCTTCTCTAAACATGCAACTAGCACGAATACGTTTTGGCTCATTGTTAACATATTTGAAAGCAAACTTCTTAGCTATAGAGTATTATATAAGAGCCATTCTAATTTCTTTTGCACTTTCAAATAGCTGCCCTTTTCCTGTAATTGCCTCGTGCCACCATGCTGGGATCCGTGACGAGTGACTTACTACGTCGTTCATACTGTACACATGCTCTCCTTGAGGGTTGTCGTTTGGGATCCTCTCTGATTCCTCGATTGTGATCCTCTCATAAGGTTGCTGAATATGCTCTGATGACTGTGAGCTTACATTAGGAACACTGCAAGTTGAATGTAAAGGTCACATATAAGTCACGTGTGATACTTACCAGTAAAGTCACATATAAGACTCAAATGTCACAACTAAAGTCAATATGTCACAAATAAGGTCAAAATGTCACGTGGTATATCTTCAGGTCACATATATAACAAAATATGTCACGTGTATCCAGAACCTGAAAATATACTTTTTAATACTTACTTAAGCTCTGTTTCTGTCCCTATGGCATGGGTGGGTCCTTCATCTCTTTTAGTAACAGTCATGGTTAACGTATTTAACCCCATTGAACGATGATAATCTATCATGTTGAGAATATCTTCATCTTTTGAAAGCTCAAATGAGATATTAGGAAACTTCTCGATAGAGTAACTTATCAACAAACTTTCGTACTGTACTCTAAAATTCTCTGCAGCTTTCATCTTCAATTCAGCTAAACTTGTTGCCGAATTGACTTTAATAAGGGCTGCATTACTGTTAAATGAAATCACACACATTAAAGAATCTTCCATTTTGGTTGTTGAAGAAGTTAAGAGGAAAAAGTTCAGAATATAAATGATTGTTAAAGGTTGTTGAGGATTTTAGGAGTAGATCTAAAGTGAGAAGAGTATATATTACATTGATATGAGGCATGCAACATTTTGGAGGGAACTTAGTAGATTTTTCCCTCCAATTCTCCCTTTTCCCTCCATAAAACCTCCCCAGCTTACACCATAGCTGGATTTGACTACCGACTACTTCATGATGGGTTGCTTTGCTGGCGAATAAGACAAAACCCATCTTGAGCGTTGTTACCCCAATCGGAAATGAGTACAAAGGGCAAAATGGATAATGCTAAAAAATACACTATAAAGTACCGAAACACTGTTGGGTTTGGGGTGTAAAAACATGAAAACTTGGGTCAATGTGCTTTGAAGTGGTTGACTTTAGTTGGGGTGTGGGGATGCTTGGCCCAATTAAATTTGGTTCCTCCAACCAATTTTCCCTAATAATAATAACCATCTTTCTTATGGAAGAGCACGTTTGTCGAATGAGCTAGCTGGCTGAGCTTGATTTTTTTAGAGGACATTTGGAGAATGAGCTAGCAAGCTCATTCAGTCCTTGTCTTGCTTGTAAGATTAGACTCAAAAAGGCTTCCAAAACTAGACCTCAATTTTCAGTCAAGTTCAGACATTCTATAGCTTTCCTTTGGTCTTTGGACCTAGAAATGCATTGGACCGACCATAAACTGGAAGTCTTTGTTGCAGGCTGGGACTCTTGCTTGCTCTCATTTGGGTCTTATTATCATTTTCTTCTTTGTTGGGTAAAATCATGATGATGATGATGATTTGTAATGGCTTAGAAAACGCTAGACGTCCCCGAAAGGAATTTTGACTAGGAACTGAGTAAAGTTTATTTATCAACAAATGAACAAAGTATATACACAGAAGGGATTAATTTTATTTCTCTTTTAGACATAAGAATTACTTGTCACTTGTTTCGAATATTAATTTTTATATGACATTCTATGTCATTAATAGTCCTCAGTTATTTGGTACGTCACAGTTGATATTTTGCGTCGAAGTACTAACTAACTACGATGGAATTTTTTCTGTCACAAATGCCCTTTTTCTTGCTGTGTTTATAATATCCTAGTATTTTTCAAATACCTTTAAGGGACAATTCTTTGCAATCCCCTATTTTTTTTAATCGATTTTTAGATATCTCTTCCATTCTGGCCGGGAAGCTGCAGGAAGTTCCCATTGAAAAAAAATCATATATCTATTTTGCCTGTTGACGTGAACGAAAGTTGGAAACTATATATTGTTCGTTTTTTCTTTTTTAAATCTATTTGTCACTAGCTGGAATTTATTTTTAAACTCACCCACTTTCAATATCCTTTAGGCCCACAATACCAAATTTCATTGTTTTTAAACTCAGGTACCTTCGACATATATACATATTTATACATTATATACACACTAAATAAAAATGCAAAATACCCAAATTGTCCTTTTCGATCTCCGTCATTCATTGGTGATGCTTTTCCTTCAAAATCTTAAACTTTATTGATCGCTAGATTTTACGATGAACATTAATGTATAAAATAAGAGATCAGCTGAATGGCTAAAGTCTCCATTTGGAGATTCATCCTTATTTCTTATAATACTAGTAAGACGGGCACGTGCCTTGCACGTGTCAGCCTCAAATGTAATAGGGAATATGTGCCAGCGTACATATCAGGCTTAAAGGAGTTCCAACCGTCAAAAACTGTAGACGCACTTGGAATTTAATTCAAACTAAACAAATTATCATAGCAAAAAGAAGGTTATCAAGAGTAATCCTCGAAATTTGTGAGCATTGGCCTAACTAACTCTAGATAGAAAGAGTCTTTGCCGCAAGCAACTCTTAAATCTTGTAACGTGGTTCATCTAATTTAATCCAGATCATCATAGTAGCCATCTGCATTTAACCAATAATTAAGAATAAAGATATATGAGAGGATATTCAGACTGATATCAAGTAAACATTAGTCTTAACTTAATGTAAAATAGTGAGCTATGTTTGCTAGGTTACAGAGCTAGACTTTTTCCATGGTGCCAAGAAAGCTTCGTGAGATTCCATTAGACTACATTCGAGGTGTCAATTAGGTACGAAGAAGTCAATAAAAATAGATCTGGTTATCTAACAACTTTTTTGTTCTATAGTAAGAAAAACTCACATGTTATACACTGTAATATTCTTTAAATTCTTAATTTAGAAATAACCTAACCTTTCTTTCTAACAAAAAGTGAAAACTGTTCTAAAATGCTTATCAATGCATAGTATCGAAGACGACCTCGACCTTTGGAGAAACAAGACTAATTTGAGAAAAGTATAAAACAATTTGCTTAGCTTTTAGTGGATCATTTGGTATATATATATATATATATATATATATATATATATATATATATATATATATATATATATATATATATATATATATATATATATATATATATATATATATATATATAGAGGAAATAATGTATATTAGGTGGTGACTCGTTTTGCTAAATGAGCTTTTAAGAAATAGCCATGTGGTGAGGCCACCTTATTAGTCACATCAAAGGTGTGGACCTCACCACTCTATCTCTTGGTATTTCATTTAGTAAAATGAGTCACCTTATATCCATCATTCCTCTATATATATATATATATATATATATATATATATATATATATATATATATATATATATATATATATATATATATATATATATATATATATATATATATATATATATATATTTGGTAAAGAAATTTATATATACTTTTAGCGTGAGGTTCAAATGAGTATTTTGGGACCAAAACACACTAACAGTGCTTATAACCCAAGGTTGTTCCATTAAAAAAATCAAATCGTCAGGTAGTTTAAGTCTTGACATTTTTATTTTAACGAAACTCATCTGGGTTTACCATCATGCTCATAGCAAGTAGTATCTTTTGTATTAGGGAGTTATACAATATTTACTATTCTCAAAATAAGCTAGCAAAATTTAAAAAAAAATGGATTTTGATTCTTTGTGTCTGAATGTTGTCACTTGCAGCAGAAGGTTAAATGGACACTTGAACGCATAGTTCGGATGCGAGTACCTTTGGTTTGCAGTTTTGGAATTATCAGGAGCAAAAGTGTCTAAACACCTTGTTCCGCAAAAGCAATCGGGTTCGGGTTTTTTATATATAGTGAAATAAATAAATAAATAAAGGAGATCGGTTGCTTTGCAACATATGCAAAGGCATTATGTATGTGTTATCGTGTGGGACCATATCTCAAACATTTGACAATTTGATAGTACTAAAAGATCAATGGATGAATGCCGTGTATGCCACCATCGCGCTCATTGAGCACCCGAAAATTGATTTCTTTTTTTATTTTTTTATTTTTTTAACTTTTTTTATTTTTAATAACAGATATACTAAGAATTCAATTGAGGCCCATCCAAATAAAAAACAATTAAATTACAATAGACGCAGAGGCCCATGAAAGTCAGACTAATATAGAAAGAAATCAATTTAAGAAAAAGGCCCATGCAGGTACGGGCTACAAAACTAGTTGGAGTAAAGAATGAAGAAAGAGAACAAATAGAGGGCAAATTAGTTGTTGCCATGATTAGGGACAAGTTAAATTGCACGTGGATGTGGCAAAAAAAATCTGATAATTTATAGCATCAAGTTGATAATTTAAAATTCTTAAATTAAGATGAAATATCTAAAAATAGTTTACATATGTAATCTTACTGAAGAGATATAGATCAATCGTCATACACAATCTAAATATCGTTTCCATAATTATTTTTATCTTTTTATGTTTTAATTTTAATCTTATATCCAATCTATTAATTTACCTATAAAGATATTGAAGCTTTCAAATTTTAGATCTTACTTTTATTTTATTTTTCCTCAAGAAAAGATATTACTTTTATTTATTTCTATGATTATGGTTGAAACTTCAATATTATGTAGATATCTGTGTGCCAAGTACATGAGCACATTTGTAAATAACAACAGTCTGTTATATCTCCCAAATAATAATGTTTAATGTTTAGCATGAAACAAATAAACAATACAACATCCCGACGGTAGCACAAAAATCTAATGCTTTGAATCTCTCAACACGCAAACAAATAAATCCACAGAAAAGACGCGCAAACTTATTAATGCGAGAGAAGCGAAAGATGAAATGTTTATTTTTTTTATCAGTCCCTTACATGTTTACTATTTGAAATTAAGCCCTTTAGCCCTCAAATCGTATTAGTTATTTAAAATTAGTCTTACTCAGTATAAATTGCTAAAACGAGTTTAATTATTATTTTTTTTAGGAAAAAGGATAGGACTTCAAAATAAAAGCACTCAGTCCTAACTAATTATTTATTAATCATATATGACGAAATACGTTCTTATGCTCCATTAGTTGTTGCGCTCACCAAAATCCCATAAAGTTTAAAGCAATGTGTTTTAGAATTAGGTTTAAATGGGTTGGGACTGCTAAAGTAAGACTGAACGGAGTCTATAAAGAAATTTGGATGTGAAGTAATTCGAAGAGAGGGATATAATTGGAAACCGACGACAAAGATTAATAATGAAAAATTTTCCTTTAAAATCAGATGAAAAGGAAATTATTCGAAAGTTTGAGGGGCTAATTCAAAATATCAAAAAGCGTGGCACGTGCGGAGGCCAACTGGATAAGAAAATAACATAAATAAGCGTGGCACATGCGGAGGCCAACTGGACAAACGCGTGAGAGCATGTGGAGCCGGATAAGGCCGGATGCCTCAAACCGCGTGTGACCTGCCGCGCGCACGTGTGACCGAGGATCTCGCACGCGACCCTGCGGCTCCAGTTACTGCTCCGCACGTGCCGACCTACGGTAAGAGCGCGAGATATCACGAAAAGTAGTAGATTTTGTCCTGGCGTGCTCTGCAAGTTATCGTGGACACGTGTTAGAAACTTGAAGACGAGTGGGTCCCCTGGGTCGCACGTGTTCTGACCGGCGACCACGAGAGACGAGAGGGCAATATAACTGGATGCGGGGCGTCAATATAGTGGACCCGCGTACGCGGCGGTGCAACGGTGGTATCACTGTTTGGATGGCCCACGCGCTTGTGTTCAAAGGGTGGGATCTTCATTGACAAAATTTTCTTGAGTTATTTTAATTTTTAAGGAGGCTAAATAATAGAAAACCCCCCTTAACTTTGGAAAATTATTGGAGGACCCCCTTTAACTTTCAAAATATCAGAAAAACCCCCCTTAAGTATTGGGATTATCACAAAACCCCCCTTTAACTTTTAAATTTTATTAGAAAACCCCCTTTAAATTGAGATTTTATCAGAAAACCCCCTTAAATTATAGCGGTTTTCTGATAAAATCTTAAAGTTAAGGGGGTTTTGATAACCCTAAACTTAAGGGGGTTTTCTAATACTTTAAAAGTTAAGGGGGTTTTGATAACCCTAAACTTAAGGGGGTTTTCTAATACTTTAAAAGTTAAGGGGGTTTTCGATAATCATCAAAGTTAAGGGGTTTTATGATATTTAGCCTTTTAAGGAATATGAGTTATTTTGTTAAGTTTTACAAAATGCACTTGTTTTGCATGAATGCTTCATCACATACTATTAGAAAACTATATAATAATCTTATGATAACATGTTAAAAATTTTGATAGTTATTTGTGTGTAATAAAAAATTATGATGATATGAAGGTCTAGAGTGACTTTATTTTAAATTATCGATAATTTTGAAAACAAAAACAAAAACAAAATTGATGGTATATAATTTAAGAGTGTTTTTATAATAATATATGATATTGTTATGTTTATTTGAGATTTATGATCTTTTGAACAAAAATAGTATATGATTTTTTGACAGAATTTTTATCATTTATAATTATTTTGTAAACATTTATCCTTATTCATTCTTTTAGAATTTAATAAAGAGATTTCATATTTTTGTAAAATTTATTCTTACTTTACAATATTCTTGCGTTAGCCATCGACCCAGTTAAGCAGGCAAATTTTACAGTGTGAATAGTTTTGTCATTTCAACCTTTGTAAATAGAAACCCTATCACATAAAAATGTATCTCAACCACATATTTTCTAATTCAATTAAGAGAAAACTAGAAATAGCGGAAGGAGAAGAGATTAGGATTCGAGAGATTAATCATTGCCCCGCCGCTACACTAGCTACATTATTGATAATAAAATAAGACGTGCTTTAATTATACTTTTTAGAGCATAAAATTACAGCTCCCAACCCTCTCAGTAATAATCTAGCGAAAGGGTTCTTTGATATAGTGCCAGAGCCAAGATTGTGGTTTGAAATTGAAGGCATCAGGAGGTTGACTAAGATCAAGTTTTAATTCACATATGATGAAAGATCAACATATATATGATGAAAAGGTGGTGCAAATGTTATAGTCTTTTCTCGTCATGCACCTCCATAGTTATTCGACTTTACTCACTAGTACAAAGGGAGGTTGTTAAGTGAATATGTGAGCATAGCCTCACATTGGAAAGGATAAAAAAAAAGCGATGGATAAGTTGGAACCAATACATAAGCTTATGTAAGTTCATTTCTAGCATTATTTGTGGTTATATTCCACATTTCCAATGCAGTGCTAAGTGTTTATCATGAGACAAACCGAACTAACGAATGATATAACATGGTTGTATGTCTTGTTTTAACTTTTTAATACACATGCCAATGTGTTTGCTCTGATATCGGCCGCTAGCTACTTATGGTTTAGCACTTCATATTGTAGAGCACACTACGAGGAGAGAAAGTCCCTCTTAATTGGAAAGCCACTAGCACATTTAAGAGTTGCGTTTTTTTTATTAGAGAACACGCCCTATAAGATAGGAAGACGCTCTAACATGATGTTTTGTCAGAGAGTAATGACTTCACTAATAAATCGGCTCTAAATACTAGTATTATCTTGCTATTAATCTACTCCTACTACTGTAAAATAACTTTAATGAAATTATTACAAAATGAACTCAATGACAAATAAAAATTAAGCTACTCCTATCCGATAGGGAGTTGCCCACGGAGCTAGATTGATTTAAATAAATCAGTAAATTGTGAGAAAGTAAATTGCAAGAACGTAAATTGCTTTAAAGTAAAGAAATTAACTTACAAGTCCGATAGCTTAAACTGGCAAAATTATAAGAAATTAAACAGCAAAAGACAGCAAAAGTAAGTATAATAATATAAATTTTGGTTTGATTGTGAAAGCTTGTTTTAACCATCTTTTCTGAAGAACAACTAACCACTTGCACACAAGTGTCATTTTTAGGATTGTCTCCTAGCCTACGTTCTCTCGCGATCCAAATTCCTTTAATCAAGATTTATCTTGGGTCTAGGCGATGGTTAATTCTCCCTTTTGACCTATCTGGCTTTGTTCCGTTTCAGCCGATACGCGTAATTTCGAAAATCCAGTGTAAACACAATAATCTTGAGTTTCTTTAAAATTACGCGACATTCAAATCTGAACAACATTTAAAAATATCACAGAACCCCCTTAAATTTTGGGGTTTGCTGAAAGACCCCTTCAAATTTATTTGCAAATCGGCAAAAACGAAGATTATTAGCAAAAGACATCAAGTTTATTAATTTGCCGAGTATACATCAAATCCAACTTATTATATAACTAAGGCCCTAGATTATGTCTTGATGCCAATGCATTATCTTCCACATTAATTAGCCCAGCTTACAACAGCATTGGTTATTATTTTTGCAACTCCCTCCATTAGGATATCCAATTTGGATGCAAGTCTTGTTGCATTCATCATTATTGACGCATTCTACTTGGCAATATTCAATATCCCTGTCGATATTTTGGTTCCGTGCATGAACTGCAAATAGAAGGGGAAAAATTAGGTGTAAAAATTCAAGCCCTTTAAATAAATAATAAAAGAACAGAAAAAAAAACATTTATATAAGCCACAAAATATAAAAAGAATAACTCTAAACTAATAAGAATATTAAGAATAATCTTACCCAAAACAGAAGAAAAGGCGAGGATTAGAATAGCAATGGAACGAATAAGATTTCCGGCAGCCATTTCTCACTGGCTATATTTTTCTTTGATGGCTTAGAGCAGGATGCATTCCTTCGTACTTATAGGCCCTAAAAAGTCTATAATAGGAAATGCGTTGATTATATGGTATCATGACAAATATTGAGTAGAATATTCCCATACTATTTAAGTAGATCACGTCTGGATTCAATAATTTACTGCCATATCTTCCTTTTTTTAAAATATTTCATATTGACAAGGCCGTTGCCTTCTTCAAGGTCGAAGCAAACATTATAGATCTTGCTTCATTTCGTTTTGGTCCTTGGCAAATAAAATATTACAGAGTTTTATTTATGCCTAATGGCAATCGCACTAACCATCAATCAAAATACTCAGGAATATTTCTCCCCAGCCGCCCTCTACCAATTTTATTAGGCACTGGAATACAATCGATGTCTCCAAGTGGTCTCCCTTTGTTTGTTAGTCATTCCAATCCAAATATTTTAGTTGATGTTAGTTTTGCTGAAAGCTAATTGTAAAACCCTTTTAATGTCCATCTGAGGATTTATATCTAATGCGTCTTTGATTACCGTATTTATTTAGTTTGTTACTTAAAGCAGTCAACTTAAAATTTAGTCATAATTTTATTTTTTCTTACAATTTCTTTATAATCTTAGTAGTTTTCAAATAAAACCATGATGCTAATCTCAAGGAAATGTTTTCTGCTGCAGATCAAGGACAATAAAGGATTGAAAAAAAAAGAAGAAACAAAGCTTAAAGGAGGTTCAATAATCAATGAGATTAACTATCATCGGAGTACAACCAGACCAATATTTTACTACTAAGCAAAGAAGGAATAAAGCCAATCTCATAAACCCAAGATTCCCTCCTAGTCACCTCTATTTTTCTCTCTTCTGGATATATATATTATGGTAGGCAGTTGATATATATATTATGGTAGGCAGTTGAAGATACATATTTATAGTACATGATTTCTATTTACAAGGCCAAGAATATAAAAATACTCGCATTGTACAAACTGTGAATTCAACTCTTTGTTTTGGGGGTTAAACTATAAATTTAACTTTTTGTTCTTGGCCCACCAAGGAGCACTACCCCAGGTCCTTCAAGTTAATCCGCCATCAACCGCATTTAATTTTCCGCTCTTGATAATAAGTATTTTCCATGTAAATCAGTCTCCTCAAATAACATTTTCAAATACACACATTATATTTGTATTCATAAAGCCACACTTTAAAGCAATAATACAGCCTATTGACTATCAGAGATCCTGGCCATATTTGAATTGGGTATTATTTTAAGGTAATAATCATTTATCATTTAAAATGAAATAGTAAGGTGTTTGGTTCAAAATTTTAAGAGGGATTAGGTTGGACTAATTAGTCCTTTAAATTGAAATAGTCCAGAGATTTTGGACTAAATAAAGGAGGGGTAGGGGTGTTATTATAGTCTTGGTATTATTATTCTATTAGGTAGTGTTTGGATTGGGTATTATTTTCGTGTAATAACCCTTTATCCTTTAAAATGAAATAGTACGGTGTTTGGTTCAAAATTTTAGGAGAGATTAGGTTGGACTAATTAGTCCTTTAAATTGAAATAGTCCAGAGATTTTGGACTAAATAAAGGAGGGGAAAGGGGTGTTATTATAGTCTTGGTATTATTATCCTATTGGGATTATACCTAAAATGACCATATTACTCCTTAACTTTTCCACATAAAAAACTAGGGTTTTTATTTCTTTCACCCGCGTTCTCTTTGTAGCATTTTATTTCTCCCTCCCTCCCTCCCTCATCCTCTCATGCATCTTTCTGAATCCTCTCTCGTCATCTCTCCTAATGTACGTGAGAACATATGATTGAAACATCTCTCTCTCTCTATACATTTCTTAATCCTCTCATGCATCTCTCTGAATCCTCTCTCATCATCTCTCCCAAACAGTGTTCAAAAAAAGGTTTACTCGCCCGCATATGCAGGCGAGTACTCGGATGCAGCCCAAAAACACGTAAACATGGGTAGATGCGATCAAATATACGGACAAGTGAGTATTCGGCCTGAAAACGAGTACTCGCCCACATAAAATGATTATGCGGGCAAGTTTTAGAATGGGTAGGATTGGGTTTCGGGTCAAAAAATTCGAACCCGCATTGTTTTAAACCTAATTTTGTTGTCAAAAAACCAAACCCGACTCTTTTAAGAGACTAGGGTTTGTTTCCCATCTCTCTCTCTCTCTTTCTCACCCCATCTCTTCGTCTCCCCTCTCCCATCTCCGTGGCGGCAACAACATCGAGGCGGCGGCGGCAAAGAACAACAACCGGTGGCGGCGGCATCGGTGGCGGTAGCGTGGCGGCAACAACATCGAGGCGGCGGCAAAGATCAATCACATGTTTATTTACATTTTTCTTAGTATATCTTCTATTTTTAATGAATTATATACATTTTTATGTATGAAAAATAATAAATATATATTAAAAAATTTAAAAACGTATAATTCCGCATAATCCGATTAATCGGCTTATAATCTGATTAATCATTACTTGCTCTCGAACCGCACGAATAATAAAACTGTGTTTTTGAACATTGCTCCCAAATATATGTGAGAACATATGATTAAAGCATAAAACTATTCGCATCTAAAACAAATGGGAAGAAATCTATCTCAAATAATAAAAACTATCGGTTCACTATAATATTAATAAAAAAATTATGTCTAACATAATTGAGAAGAAAGTCGACACCCAAAACTCGAGGTTATTTTGCTTGTTACACCATTAAGAAGCTATAATTCACTCTTGGTAGGAAGAATGATATTTTTGACATTTCTTGTTATTTCATAATCCTATACACCTTTACAATGACAACTTCCAAACATGTCATTGGTATTAGATGTGTTAATAACAAATAGAGCCAAACAAATTATTAAAAATTTAACTCACTATAGTCTCACGGATTAATATATCCTAGGATTATAGTGAGTTAAATTAGTCGAGATAAAACAAATCCCTTATCCAAACATGGCCTTAGGATTATACCTAAAATGACCATATTACTCCTTAATTTTCCACACAAAAAAACCTAGGGTTTTCATTATTTCTTTCACTCCGTTCTTTTTGTAGCATTTTATTTCTCCCTCCTTACCTCCCTCACTCATCCTCTCATGCATCTCTTTGAATCCTCTCGTCATATCTCTTAAATGTGCGTGAGAACATATAATGAAGCATCCTCTCTCTCTCTCTCTCTCTCTCTCTCTCTCTCTCTCTCTCTCTACATTTCTAAATCCTCTCATGCATCTCTGAATCCTCTCTCATCATCTCTCCCAAACAGTGTTCAAAAAAAGGTTTACTCGCCCGCATATGCGGTAAGTACTCGAATCTTGACAACCAAAAAACATGGGTAGATGCGATCAAATATACGGACAAGTGAGTATTCGGCCTGAAAACGAGTACTCGCCCACATAAAATGATTATGCGGGCAAGTTTTAGAATGGGTAGGATTGGGTTTCGGGTCAAAAAATTCGAACCCGCATTGTTTTAAACCTAATTTTGTTGTCAAAAAACCAAACCCGACTCTTTTAAGAGACTAGGGTTTGTTTCCCCATCTCTCTGTCTCTCTTTCTCACCCCCATCTCTTCGTCTCCCCCTCTCCCATCTCCGTGGCGGCAACAACATCGAGGCGGCGGCAAAGAACAACAACCGGTGGCAGCAGCATCAGGTGGCGGTAGCAGCGGCAGCAGCAACAACATCAGGAGGCGGCGGCGGCAGCAGCAATCACATGTTTATTTACATTTTTCTTAGTATATCTTCTATTTTTAATGAATTATATACATTTTTATGTATGAAAAATAATAAATATATATTAAAAAATTTAAAAACGTATAATTCCGCATAATCCGATTAATCGGCTTATAATCGATTAATCATTACTTGCTCTCGAACCGCATCGAATAATAAAAGCGTGTTTTGAACATTGCTCCCAAATATATGTGAGAACATATGATTAAAGCATAAAACTATTAGCATCTAAAACAAATGGGAAGAAATCTATCTCAAATAATAAAAACTATCGGTTCACTATAATATTAATAAAAAAATTATGTCTAACATAATTGAGAAGAAAGTCGACACCCAAAACTTCGAGGTTATTTTGCTTGTTACACCATTAAGAAGCTATAATTCACTCTTGGTAGGAAGAATGATATTTTTGACATTTCTTGTTATTTCATAATCCTATACACCTTTACAATGACAACTTCCAAACATGTCATTGGTATTAGATGTGTTAATAACAAATAGAGCCAAACAAATTATTAAAAATTTAACTCACTATAGTCTCTGGATTAATATATCCGGGACTATAATGAGTTAAATTAGTCGAGATAAAACAAATCCCTTATCCAAACATGGCCTTAGGATTATACCTAAAATGACCATATTACTCCTTAATTTTCCACACAAAAAAACCTAGGGTTTTCATTATTTCTTTCACTCCGTTCTTTTTGTAGCATTTTATTTCTCCCTCCTTACCTCCCTCACTCATCCTCTCATGCATCTCTTTGAATCCTCTCTCGTCATATCTCTTAAATGTACGTGAGAACATATAATTGAAGCATCCTCTCTCTCTCTCTCTCTCTCTCTCTCTCTCTCTCTCTCTACATTTCTAAATCCTCTCATGCATCTCTCTGAATCCTCTCTCATCATCTCTCCCAAATCCTCTCTCGTCATATTTCTTAAATGTACGTGAGAACATATAATTGAAGCATCCTCTCTCTCTCCCTCTCTCTCTCTACATTTCTTAATCCTCTCATGCATCTCTCTGAATCCTCTCTCGTCATCTCTCCCAAATATACATGAGAACATATGATTGAAGCATAAAACTATTTGCATCTAAAACAATGGGAAGAAATCTATCTCAAATAATAAAAAATTATCGGTTTACTATAATATTGATAAAAAATTATGTCTAACATAATTGAGAAGAAAGTCAAGACACCCAAAATTCAAAGTTATTTTATTTGTTACACCATTAAGAAACTCTAATTCACTCTTGGTAGGAAGAATGATATTTTGACATTTAATATTATTTTATAATCCTATACACCTTTACAACGATAAGTTCCAAACATGTCATTGGTATTAGATGTGTTAATAACAAATGGAGCCAAACAAATTATTAAAATTTAACTCACTATAGTCTCTGGATTAATATATCCTAGGATTATAGTGAGTTAAATTAGTCGAGATAAAACAAATCCCTTATCCAAACATGGCCTTAGGATTATACCTAAAATGACCATATTACTCCTTAATTTTCCACACAAAAAACCTAGGGTTTTCATTATTTCTTTCACTCACGTTCTTTTTTGTAGATTTTATTTCTCCCTCCTTACCTCCCTCACTCATCCTCTCATGCATCTCTTTGAATCCTCTCTCGTCATATCTCTTAAATGTACGTGAGAACATATAATTGAAGCATCCTCTCTCTCTCTCTCTCTCTCTCTCTCTCTACATTTCTAAATCCTCTCATGCATCTCTGAATCCTCTCGTCATCTCTCCCAAATCCTCTCTCATCATCTCTCCCAAATCCTCTCTCATCATATCTCTTAAATGTATGTGAGAACATATAATGAAGCATCCTCTCTCTCTCCTCTCTCTCTCTCTACATTTCTAAATCCTCTCATGCATCTCTCAATCCTCTCGTCATCTCTCCCAAATATACATGAGAACATATGATTGAAGCATAAAACTATTTGCATCTAAAACAAATGGGAAGAAATCTATCTCAAATAATAAAAATATCGGTTTACTATAATATTGATAAAAAATTATGTCTAACATAATTGAGAAGAAAGTCAAGACACCCAAAATTCAAAGTTATTTTATTTGTTACACCATTAAGAAACTCTAATTCACTCTTGGTAGGAAGAATGATATTTTGACATTTAATATTATTTTATAATCCTATACACCTTTACAACGATAAGTTCCAAACATGTCATTGGTATTAGATGTGTTAATAACAAATGGAGCCAAACAAATTATTAAAAATTTAACTCACTATAGTCTCTGGATTAATATATCCAGGACTATAATGAGTTAAATTAGTCCCAGGATAAAACAAGTCCCTAATCCAAACGTGGCCTAACATACAGAGACTACCCTAGATCTCCCTTATGCAATTATAGGCAATTTCCGTAAATATGGGGATAAGGGCGGGCTTGATCTAAGCACATTTCCTTAAAGGCACCAAATCCCAGCTCCAGCTGTCCTTGAGCTGGAACGAGCCAACACAAGCATAAATACAATTTATTAACCTGCAATTTGAGTCAACAATCTGACAAATCATCCATAAACAATTGCTAGCCTTTTATGCTCTTCTCTAGTAAGTCACAAAGATGGCTAAAAATATTTAGAAACTAAATAAACAATTAACAAACTTTATGTCCTTTTCAAAATACTTTTCTTAATCTCATCCTCATACTTGCAAATTTCTCATTTGACCTTACCTATTATCTTCCACTTTTTCTTATAATTATTACAAAAAACAGAAATATTATTTTGACTAGGCTTTTTGCCAAAAAAGTCATGCACCAATGTCCAACTTTCTCTCTCCTCTTTCTCTCTCTGTAGGCCTACAAAAGGACTTGGGCTCCCTCCTTCTCATCTCCCAAGTATTTCCTACATTCATTTCTCTTCTCTCATTTTGGTTCTCTCAAACTCTCTTGTTGTTCTTAGAGAATAGTATTAAGAGGGCTAATGGATCTTTTGACCGAGGAACAGATCTCTGAGTTTCAAGAAGCCTTTTGTCTCTTTGACAAGGATGGAGATGGTTTGCAATTCTCTAATACTCTTAATTCTCTGTTTTTTTAATATATTTTTTAATTTTTTTAATTTTATTTGCTAGATAATTAACGGGTTTTAGATTAAGATTATGATGTTCTTTGATGGTGATTCTAAATCTTAATAGGAGTGTTATGTTCAGGGATTTTGGGTAAATTAGAATAATCTTCACATTTCTGTTCTCTTTTAGATGATGTGCGAAGAAAAAGTCTACTGTAATGGAGTTGATATTCATTCATGAGGTGTATGTGTATGTTGGAGAAAGTTGCCTATTTCTCTAGATAAATAGGATCTTTTTCCTTAACTTTTTCCTCATATTAGTCATGACTAATGAGACTTCGATGTTAATATTCAGATATTTTCATTACACATAGGTACTAGGGAGTTCAACTTTTGAATCCGGATCTATATTTAGTGTACCATGATTTATTTTTAGTAAAAGTATAAATTTCTCACAATCTCATATTGACGTTTTCAGAAGTTATTGCTGAAAACTCGTCTCTCTTGTACCAATTGAAGGATGATAAATGCTAATAAACAAATTGAAAAGTGATAAGTGTTGCATAGAATTGAGGGATAACGAAGTGGGGGTAATAAAGTTATCTGTGATTAATATAAGAAATATAAAGTGTCCAAACTTGTGGATGGTATTAGTTGATTGGTTGGTCAAGGTTCGTGGGTTTGAAATTTTTTTTTTTTTGGTTTCAGATCCTGTTCGCTATAATAAAAAAAATTTGATTGAACTACTCCACTATTACAATCATTAATTATTTACTAGACCGTTAAGATTTTTTAAGCCTAAATTAGGAATAAGATCAAGTCATGAGGATATGGTGAATGTTAGATTTAGAATGAATCACAATTAACTACTAGATAATTAATGACTGCGATAAAAATAGCGATTTCTCCATTACTTTATTTTATAGTGGAGAGGATTCAAATTCTTTTTAATTATAATTTTACTTTGGAAATATGATTTACCAAAATTAAATTAACAAAATTTGATCTTTGAATTGGTCATGGTCAAAATTAGACAATCTTGTTGGAAGCTCCCTGTCGATGATGTATTACTTTCTGGAAGCAATCCAAACATATATAGGATAATTAGAACCATACTGTCAAGAAGTGGACCTGCCACGTTTTCTTAATAAAACTTATTAATATTTGAAGTTAGCGTAATATTGTTACAAGTTTTACTATTAAGGCTTGGCTTGGTGGGGGCTTCAGGAGGAAATGTGAGGTGAAGAGGGGTGCAATGAAGTGGAGGGATGAAGCTTCCTTTAAGGAGGGAGAGGGAAGCTGATTACTTTTGTAGTTTATTTTCTCTCTCCTCTTGTGTTCTTCTAATTTGGAGGGATTTTTCTCTCTATTTTTTTAGTTTATTTTACGGTGTCTCTTCCCTCCTTTCCATTCCCTTACTCTATCTCCCCCTCTGAAAACTCCCTACCAAAGATAAATCTAGTTTTTGTGTCTCCCCTCCCCTCTCTTTCCTTCAACTTAGTCTTCAGGTTCTTCCTTATACAAATCATTCCCCTGCCAATGTTTTGTCAACCAACTTATTTATGGAACTTAAGAAACTAATTGCTTTTTCAGGTATATAAAAGAATTTTTTAGTTTTAGAAATTATATAAACTTTTCCATATGCTTCTTGCCTTATATTTATTTTCACTTAAGATCCTAAACCCTGAAATTTGTATCATAGGTTGCATTACTTTGGAAGAACTTGCCACAGTCATCCGATCACTTGGTCAGAATCCAACAGAAGAGGAATTACAGGACATGATCAGTGAGGTTGATGTTGATGGTAATGGCACCATAGAATTTGGGGAGTTCTTGAACCTAATGGCTAGAAAAATGAAGGTCCTAACTCATTCTTTTCTTAACGCAAGTGAACTACAATTACATTGATAGATGACTAATATTTTGGCACCTTGGCTATTACCAGGAGACTGATGCTGAAGAGGAATTGAAAGAAGCTTTCAAGGTCTTCGACAAGGACCAGAATGGTTATATCTCGGCTAGTGAGGTGATTACCACAGATTATGTTGTATATTACGTTAGAAATAACTATGTTTTGTTATTACATATCTGGTAGAGGATAAAATTATAATTATTGAATTTCTTTAGAGGTGATATCTTTTTTCAAAAAAGCCTTGGTTGGTAAAATTCTTCTAGTCTTGGGTCATAAAAAGGGATTTTAATTAAGCTTCAATTCTCATTAAAAAAACTTCCCCGCAAGAATTTGTTGATGTTTTTATGCAGATCAACTTTTATTTGATTTTTGTTAAATGTGTTAAATCTTGTTATATTTTTTTTCTATGTTTTATAGCTAAGAAATGTTATGATCAACCTGGGTGAGAAATTGACTGATGAAGAAGTTGAGCAGATGATTAGAGAGGCCGACATGGATGGAGATGGTCAAGTGAACTATGAGGAGTTTGTCCGGATGATGATGGCTGTTTGATACAAATTCAGTTCTCAGAAAAATACTTTGAAAGACTGTAGTTCCACATTCCGTTTCATTCCTTTATTTACTTGGGATCGAAATATGTTTTTTTAATTTTATTATTATTGTTATTTTTTTTGTGGATTATCCCAATTAACATATATAATCTCTTTGTCATATGCTTTGGTTCCTTAAATTTTTTTTTCTGTTGCCCTGAATATATTGAACTTTAAAAGTTTGATTAGAGATTTCTTGCACCAAAATAAATAAATAAATAAATAACAAAATAGATTGGGTGTAAGCATTTCTAGGAATACTTCTTGGAAACACAACGACTCTTCTAATAGGGAAGATTGTAATAGTTGTGCCTCTGCTTGCCTGTATTTTCCCATCATTTTGAACAAAAAGGTCTTGATAAATGACTTTTATCTATTTTATTTAGGAGTAACTTATATTAAATTAATTGAAAGAATGAAAGCTACATTTATAATAGCACCACTAGCTTGTTCATGCAGTGTAAGGGTTGGACAGACTCTACTAATAAAGAAGGACTAGGCCAATCTACTTGAGCTCATTCGACCCAAAAGGATTAATCATTAATTTGAGTTATACATCCAAGTGTATTTACCACTTATCAAACTTACTCTCTTTTCAACTAGCATATTGGCACATGCATAATGCATGTGATCAAAATAATAATAAATTAAAAAGTATGTATATATTTCATGCATCTAAACAATTATTATTGCATCCTTCACTAATAAGAGGAATGGAACAGAGCTTAAAATTCATATTATAGTTTTATTGATCATTAGTAAGAAAAATAAATTCTTTTTTTGTTAATTTTCTAAATTATTTTAGTTTCTCGAATGTAACATGATGATGTATTAATTTTAGATTGAACCAAAAAAGTATTATACATAAGAAAATTCACCAAATCTTTATAAATTTATCAACATAATTATGAAAGATATATTTTTAGTTCATAAATATTTTTTAATTATATAATTTATACATGTTAAATAAAACTCATATATTAAAATATATCATTACCTAGCTTACATTTGTTGCATTATTCTTATATTTTTCAATCATATATGATTTTAAAAGAGATGTACATGAAATTTTAAATTTGAGAGGAGATGGAGGAACGAAAGAATGGAAGCTTCTAGAGAAAGAAGAGAAAATAGAGAGATGGAACCACGTCATTAAATACTATTGTCAAATGATCAAATTATCCCAACTTTTTCTTAAATGACCCTCTATTCTTTAACAAATTAAAGGAATAATTATCCACTCCTTCACATTGCCTACCTTCACAATGTTTTTTATATAGATATATGATTTTAAAATAGTTATACGTAAAATTTGAAATTTGAGAAGGAGATGGAGTGTCACACCCCAAGACCTCAACGGCACGTGACTAGGCCGGAAACACACCACCTAGATGATAATGACGTCCAAATGATATATTTAATTCTCTTATCTACTTATGTTAAATGAAATTTTTTTTGAGAAATATGTTACAAAAATTCAATATCGAGAAATCTATAAGAAAACAACTTATAAAAGTTTATTTTCAAAATCAAGGTCAAATTCCAACATTTACTGGTGAAACCGTTGTCTCGACTCAACAACTCTCTAATCCGGAATGCACCAACATCTTGAAAAAGATAGGCAAAAGAAACAAAAACAATAAAAAAATCTGAGAGAGCAGATAATAGCAAGTACAGCAAAATGATAGGATCCAAAGGATGGAATAGTGAAAAATATGATTCACTATGCAAATAAAATCAAACAAAAGAGTCGATCAAAAGGATATATTCAACAATGATCCAAATAAAGACAATATAAAAAAATAAAAATATGGAAAGATAATGCTTAACTAAGCAGATACGAATCCAAATATACTATCAATCTATGCATGAATATTCCCACTCGGTATATTTCTCAAAAAGAAAATTCACAGTTCGTAGTTCAATGACTTTCTATTATTAATTATAATATCACAATCATAGTAACATTACTCAGTTCATACATGTCATCCAAGCATGCGCAATACATATTAGAAATTCCTAGCACACTTTATTTTGTTTTATTTGAGATTAAACAATAATTAAGTCAATTTAAGGTGGACGATAAAATCAATGCTCGAAAATCCAAAATCAAGGACTTCGGGAAACTTATCAAAATAGCCAAAATAAATCTCACACCTTAGTCAAATTATTGTTTATTCTCCCCATTTAATAACCCAATATTTTCATGTCAAATTATTTGAAAGTGGTTATACACGATGTTGTCTAGTCTCAGATTTTCTATATTGCACAACTAACCATTGAGTGAGAAATTGAAACACAAAATATATGAAGGTTGCAAATCACCACACTAACATATTATATACCTTCACTCAATACTTAAAGAGAAATATAAAAATTCTAAGGGTTCGGAACATTAGCTTTTAACTATCCGACGATGTTGTCTCTTCTCAATATTCTTATCCACAAACCCATTAGCAACAATCTTGAACCTCTTACCACGTTGATCAAGATAAATATTTGATATTTAAACTCCTAATTCCCAAAGTTGCATGTGTAATTCAAAAGGCATGCATATATTTCATTCACAATTAAACCATTATCACAAGAGTCGTTACAATATTTTGCCTACATTATTATGAATATCATTTTCATATTGATAATAACTCTGCTTAGAGTTTGGGCTAAAGACTCGGTCACAAATTCAAATTTTATTATAATATTTTGTCCAACAAGGAAAATATGAAAGCTAAAACTCAAAAATATCAATTGAGCATTTAAACTCTTTCAAAACTCACTAATAAATGTGTTATTTTTTCAGGCGGCTACTATAATCCATCCAGATAGATGATTTGAATCTAGACATCTGATTTTAGGTCTAGATGGCTGAATCTAAAACAATAAAAACAAATTTTCAAAAACAATGCAGATATGACTGATTTTTCAAACCAAACGGCTGATTTTGGGCTCCAGACATCTTATTTCTGGGTTTTTATAGATTTTAATTATTTTCAACTTAAGATTTCACATATCTTTCATCCACTATTCCTAGGGATACTTTTCTATAACTTTTCAACATAATCTTATGAATCTATCATGCATAATTATCATACTAAAGATCGTAGTTATGCAAAAGGGTATTTTATGACCTTGGGTTTATAATCAACTTATTCAAAATATTGCATAAACTCTCCATTTTCATGGAAAACAAGCTATACATCATATCACAATTATAATTCTAGCATATAAAATGTAGTTTATGAATTTTCCACTAATTTGTAAAATTTAACATCATATTCTTCTATGGGCATATGTTCGAAACCTCACAAAACTAATATGTATAAGAACAAATATTAACATGAGAATTGTAAAACATCAAGACGGATCATTTAATATGATGATTAAAACAAATTAACAGAATCAAAGGCAAAAAGATAGTAAGTGGTACTTGCCTGAAGGTGTTTTCTACCGAAAAGAAAACTCAAAATTGATGAACGATGTGCAAAAGCTCTCTCCCCCCCCCCCCTCCTAGCTTGGTTGGCCACCATTGCTGTCTAAAATTTGAAATTTTTTATCTCTATGGTTTATCTAGGCCTTTTATAAGAATTTGGCTTAACGAGTTGACTAACGGTTTGACCGCTTTGACTTAAAACACATTTAGGCTTTTTAACACATAAACCCTTATGAAAACTCATATTTAGCTACCTAATCTCTGAAAAAGGGTTTTTACATCAAAACCACATTTACTTTTACCCAAATTGATACTTACCACATTTAAAGTTTTTTTTTTTGGATGTAAACCATCTTTACTTGCTAACATGTTTACAATGTCACATCTAATCTAGTTTTCAACCAAAAAAATATGTGAAATGGCCATTTTACCCTTACTATGTTCTCTTTTTTTCATCTCCTTCCTCACAAACCCTAATCCTAACCCTAACCCTAACTCTAGCCTCCTCATTCTCTTCTTCTCTCTGTCTTCCCTCTCCCTCCTCCCCTAACTCTCCTCCCCCTCTCTCTCGTCCTTCCTCTTCATTTTGAACCTCCCACTCTCCTATTCCTTCCCAAGTGGGAACTAGGATTAGGGTTAGGATTTGGGGAGGTGGCGGTCATAGGTTAGGGTTAGGATTTTGATGGAAGTGGCGGCCATGGGTTAGGGTTAGGGTTTGTAGAAGAGAAGGATGGAGGCTAGGGTTAGGGTTAGGGGTTGAAAGGAAGAAGATGGGGGTAAAATGGGAATATCTAATTGTTTGTGGGTGAACAGTAATAAAAGATATGACATTGCCAATATGTTAGCAAGTAAATGTGGTTTACATAAATTTTTTTTAAAGGTGGTAAGTATCAATTTTGGTAAAAGTAAATATGATTTTGATGTAAAAACCCTAATTTAAAAGGTAAAAGGATTAATTTCATTCTCATTATCGAAAAATGATAACAGAACTCATTTTTATGTCTCAATGACACATGGTGTTACATCCTACCTCCCTTAAGAAAGTTGCACCCTCAAAACTTTCCAACTGCAAATACTATAGATAAGGGCACTCCAAATTCAACTAACTCTTCTATTGGTAATCTCTAAAACTTGGTTAAAATCATCGTCAATTCATCAACTGCCAAAATTCAAAGATAATCAAAATTTTGAATAATAATTTGTTTAAGCAATATAAGACTTTTTAATATTTGAAAACCTTTCACTATCATAGAGTTTCTTCTTTTAAAATATTTTGTTCAACTCAAACATAAAAAATACGTCTTTTTAAAGTTCAGAGTGTAAGATGCAAAACCTTTTCCTCTTTGAAAACTAATATTCCAAGTGATATTTTGCTCAAAACCATTGAATCAACAATTCTACATAATTGGAATCACATAAATGAAAAATAAATCCATCGAGATAAAACTCAAGTTCTCAAAATAGCAAAATTCATCATATTTCAAACTCGGGGTTTTAAATGCAAATTCTTTAACTAATAATTCTCTTTGTTCAAAAATTCATGAACTTTTGTGAAAGAATTTTGAGTCAATTTTAAAATTTTGTTAAACGGAGTCTAAATTACAAAATAATTTTCTGCACAAAACTTTCCTCCAAGCTCCAAGATAAAAAAAATTTATCAAAATGGAAATTTAACTCAAAACCTTTCTAGAAAGTCCCAAATATTCTTCTAAAAAAAATCAAAATGTGAACAAACAAACAAAATAGGGTGTTTAGTGCAAATTGCCAGATTAGACATCTGGCCTACGCAATCAGATGTTTGGTGTTGAGTTTAAATTCAACCCGAGACTGCTGCTGATCTCAAATCAGTTGACTTTTCTCTTTCAAAACTCCTCTCCAAGAGTTTCCAGCCCTTCCTAATCCTTCTTCAACTCAACTTCTACTAATTCCTAACCCGTTTAAGAGTTTCTACCATCTCAATCTTCAATACAAAACCTAAATCTAAAACCCTAGTTTGATTCCCCAAATCTCTCATTGCACACAAGATGACTTCTCGATCGAACGTTACAATGAACAAACCTAGGCCTTCCTTTTTCGTGGTTGAAGGCCCTTCTAAAAGGGCTCTGTGAACTTCTTTAGATCACTTCATTAACGATAGGGCCTCAAAGCTATACAATCATTGGTGGGCAAAATCCATTGTCGGGTAGTAGTGTGGACTTCTAAACGATTGGTATAGCCTCTGAACTCTATGGGTTATTTTCTCATCAATGGTATATTGATTTTGTGAAATTAAATTACCGATTTATCTAAAGACTATGCAGGAATTTGTGAGCAATATCCATAATCAATGATGCCTGATTTATGACTCGGGTGTTCCGGAGAGATGTTCGTATCTTCATCACGAATATGTGTTGAGCTACGATGGCTCACACCGAAGGTGTGGATATATCAGGGTTAACTATTGATGAGTTAGATTTTGAGGAGCCAGGGTCAAAGCTTGATGTTGATACGACATATGATTTGATCATCGCAGAGGATATCGAGAAGAATCATCACTCTAAGAAGATGATTTCTCTCAACCATGATGCTTGGATTACTATGGGTGTAGTGATGGCGAATATCTTCCCAAAGACAGGTGGTCATGATGAGATTCAACATCAAACTCACCTATTGGTTGCCTTACTTTGTGCTCGAATTAAGGTCAATCTCCCGAGATTATTATTCTACGATCTCACACATATTGCATCTTTCGTGCAATAGGTTCCATTCGGGTACTTGATCACGGCTCTACTTACGGCAAAGGAGTTTACTTTTGATGGCGTTGCGGAGGCTTCCTATCAGGCACACTTTACTAATAGGAACTTAAGCCTCATTAATGTTGGGTGTAGTCACTAAGAAGCTTCTCCGGTGTTAATCCTCCTCCACCTCAAGCTTACGCCCTTCAGGTAGAACCTCCCTTGGTCATTCTAGAGGTTCTAATGAATGATGATGCATTTCTCGACTGCATGCAAGATGCTATAATGATTTGCAGGCTCAGTGCATCTAGACTGGGATGGAAGTAGTTGATCGATATCGCTCTCAGGGTCATTTCGATGCTCGTCAGGCCATTCGCAAGGTGGCTACCTCAATGGGTGTCGCTGTTGATGCTACCATGAACATGGTTGTAGATATGGTTGTAGCTATATTTACTTTTACTAGTGCACGTAGCGCTTCTTCTTCTAGGATGCCTCACGTCGCTTCCTCAGACAACGAGTTTGAGTCTGCTACTTTTGGTGCCGATCTCTAAGGTAGTTTTGATTTGGTTCATGTAATAACTCTTTATGTTTTCATGTCGTGTCACATTTGAACACTTGCTTTTCCTTCTTGTCATGTCGGCTTTCCTCTATTGTCCATGTAAAGAGGAAGTCTAGTTCTTCTTTATTTCTATACATGCTCTTTCATTCTATATGCTTATACTCTCATGTGATATTGGATGTGATTTTGATTTGTGTCATGAGCTTAATGATAGCTTATGTGCAAAAGATACAATTATGAATAATTTTGCGTCAATTCAAAATGGTAGGAATCAAATGATCAAAATATAACTCAATTTAGCGCTTGGCGGTTGATGATTCCATAGGAGTGATTTGATCGCCATGAGAAAAAATGAGGTCAAATACTCATTTTTGCCCCAAAAAATTTCTCAAAATTTCACAATTTTTGAAATTACCATATTGAACAAAACTCACGTCAAATTCTTTAGTTTGGACAAAATTTGCTTTCTAAAAGATAAATATTTACTCAAAGAAAATGTTTGAAATTTTTTTATTCCAAGCAGTTTTAAAAACAAGGTCTAAATAGTTTTAAACATTGGCTTTGATGCTACTAAAACCATTTCACACCGTGAGACCTCAACGACATGTGACTAGGCCGGCAACACACCACGTAGATGATAATGATATCCAAATGATATGCTTAAGTCTCTTATCTACTTGTATTAAATGAAATTTTTTGAGAAATATGTCACAAAAATTTAATATCGAGAAATCTATAAGAAACAACTTATAAAAGTTTATTTCCAAAACCAAGGTCAAATTCTAACATGTATCTGTAAAATCCTTGTTCTTGACTCTACCAACTCTCTACTCTCGAATGCACCAACCTCCTAAAAAATATAAGGAAAAAGAAACAAAAATAACAAAGCAAATCCATCAGAGCAGGTAATAGCAAGTACCGTTGTTTCAGGTCCTTTGTATTGTAATTAGCTCAGACTACAATAAAAAGAATACAATCGAAACTAAGGAAATTTATATTTCCTGGAGTTCTTTTCTGTGTGCCGATGGAGTGTCGATCTTGTACTATGGTGATAGTCTGACTAAGATGATGGATCTCTTATTGTTGATCTCTGATTTGGTTGGTTGAGATAGCTCAGTCTTCTCTTGAAACCGAATATCTGAAAGAATGAGAGAAAATATTAATTCCGTGCATGTATGGAGGTGTTCGATCTCTCAGTTAGTGATCCCCTGAATGAACAATCTCCTCCTCCTCTTATAGAGAGAGAGAGAGAGAGAGAGAGAGAGAGAGAGAGAGAGTTAATGATCTTTAATTATGGATTAAGTAACCATTAAAGTAGGAGATAATGGGGAGCAGTTATCCCTTGAGAATAGCTCTCCAACATCTGATTGGCAAAGTTCACTGATTAATTGGCTGGTGAAGCTCGCTGAAAGTGTTTGGGTGAGGCTCACTTGGACGCGGGTGGACCATCACTTCAGAATTGTGGGTGACGTGGCCCACGTGGGTAGCTATGGGCGAAGTTCATTGACATCAAATAGTGAACTTCGTGTGGCTCATTTTTTACTCTTTTACACTGAGCGAAATGGACTGTAGGGTGATGTTCGCATGCTTGTTTGAGAGAGCTTCACTGTAGCCTGTTGTGGGCTTGACTTTGGGCCCATTTAAAGTATTTAGCCCATGGGCATTCACTTCTTAGGTCCAATCTGAACATTGGCTTGAATAGAATATATTTCAACCGTCTACAAGACTGCCCCCCAAAGTTTTCAAGATCCTGCATTTGACTTGTAGTAGGAATTGAAATACTTTGGGTAATAGCTAGAAGTGTATTGTTGAACGTAGCTTTAGTCATCTTATTTGGGTCAAAAATTGTCTTCAATCTACTTGGTTGCCAGAGGTGTACTGTTGAACATGACTTTCTTTGCTGTAGACTTGTGTTAAAGGTTCACTAATGCTTGTACTCATCCAATTTTGTATTTAGAAAAAGTTCGCTCACCCTAATATTGGGACGAAGTTGAGAAATCAGCAAAGTTCGGCTAATTTTGGATATCGGTGAGATTCACCTTACTTTGATCTGTGTGGGCAAAGTTCGTTGATTAGCGATGTTCGCTAGCTGGCGATGGTTGTTGAGATTATGCCTTTGGATTCACGTCGTGATATGTGGCTGAGATCTCTTGGTCAAAGATTCACGAGATCCACTGTAGATTTCACTAAGTTATAAGCTAAGATTTAGCCTCTTTGTTCGGTCCAATCATATCTTAAAAGATGTGATTTTTTTGAAAGTTTAGATTTTAAAAAGGCTATAAATAGTTCTATTTCCTTCTGAATTCTTCATCTCCATCTTCTCCATGTCTAAGTCTTCGCCGCTTAGATCGGAGATACTCCTCAATAGAGGAGCTGAAATAAAATAGCTCCAACAGAAGCTTGCCCAAGCAAGAGGCAATCAAGCGGATGAACTCCGCATACTCCACAGATACTGGTGGATTTTTGTTGGCTGAGAAGGCCAAGCTTGAGTAGATCGTTGAGGATCAGTTGAAGGCTTGGGGCGAGTTGAATAGCGATAGAGACGCTTGGAGCTTTGAGTGTCATGCTCTGCGTAAGACCGTTTGACAAGCTGAGATGGCGGCTAAAGAATGATCATTGGAGCTTCACAACCGAGGACTCCGATAGTGATTAGGTTTCATGAATGTGAACCTAAAATGTAATTAGATGTGAACCTAAAATGTAATTAGACGTCGTTTGGCTGTCACAGGCCCGACATCGAATTTTGTTTGTAAGAAGTGCTTCTTCCTCTTGATATGTTCCTGTTCGGAGCAATGGGACTTCTTGTTTAACAGCCTTTTCTCATCCCCTAGCATAAAGCCTAAGGAGAAGTAAGTAGGGGCTATTTTTTCTGCATGGGAAAAAACTTAGCTCCCTAAGTTTTGTGAGATCGGAGGAACAGGGCTTAGTAGCTTGGTGTAGCTCTTGCTCTCTTTCCTTCTCACTATCCATAGTTAGGGGTATAGGGTAGGCTCTTGATTCTAGTTTCTCCTTACCTCTGTGATTATTGTTGAGGTTGGAGTAGCAAATAGCAGTAAATACCCATCATCCTTGTAACTGGATAGTTTGAGGAGTAAGTAGGGGCTATTTTTTTTTGCATGGGGAAAAACTTAGCTCCCCAAGTTCTATGAGATCGGAGGAACAGTGCTTAGTAGCTTGGTGTAGCTCCTGCTCTCTTTCCTTCTCATAATCCATAGTTAGGGGCATAGGGTAGGCTCTTGATTCTGGTTTCTCCTTGCCTCTGTGACTGTTGTTGAGGTTGGAGTAGCAAATAGCAGCAAATGCCCATCATCCCTGTAATTGGATAGTCCCCTGGCATAGAGCCTAGGGAGGAGTAAGTAGGGGCTATTTTTTCTGCATGGGAAAAAAACTTAGCTTCCCAAGTTTTGTGAGATCGGAGGAACATGGCTTAGTAGCTTGGTGTAGCTCCTGCTCTCTTTCCTTCTCATAATCCATAGTTAGGGGCATATGGTAGGCTCTTGATTCTGGTTTCTCCTTGCCTTTGTGACTGTTGTTGAGGTTGGAGTGGCAAATAGCAGCAAATGCCCATCATCCCTGTAATTGGATAGTCCCCTAGCATAGAGCCTAGGGAGGAGTAAGTAGGGGCTATTTTTCTGCATGGGAAAAAAACTTAGCTTCCCAAGTTTTGTGAGATCGGAGGAACATGGCTTAGTAGCTTGGTGTAGCTCCCGCCCTCTTTCCTTCTCAATATCCATAGTTAGGGGTCAATCGTGAAATGACATGGATGGATAGACTAGTCAGGTAGTGTCGCATCTTCTAGACCGTGAAAACTAACGCTAGGCATTTTTTTCGACCGGATAGTAGTGATGCTAGGCACCAATCATAGTCCGGCTGAGGTAATAAATGGCTTGCTCATGGCCCTTATCATTCTTTTAAGTAAGAAGTGCTCCAAGAGAGTGATCCATTACCCTGACATAGATTAAGAAAGGTTTACCTGAAACCAGTGCGGCTAGGACAGGTGGCTTCGTGAGATAATTCTTAATCTCATCAAAAGCTCTTTGACAAGCGTCATCCCAAACAAACAAAATGTCCCTTCATTATCCTTTAAAAGGGTTGGTATTTTCCGGACAAGTTGATATAAACCTGCGGATGTAGGCTAATCAACCTTGTAAGCCTCTGAGTTCTTTGAGATTCCTCAGAAGTGGCATCTCTTGGATGTCTTTCAATTTTTCGGGGTCAACGTGTATCCCTTTGGATGCTACTATAAACCCCAGGAATTTGCTTGATGATACCCCCAGGAAAAACTTGGTTGGGTTCATATTGAGTTGATATTTTCTCATGATTTCGAACACCATCCTCAAGTCATTGACTTGATCTTGTTTATTATGACTCTTCATTGTGAGGTCATCAACGTAGCACTCCATCGTCTTGCGCAAATTCTCATGAAAAATCATGTTCATCACGCGTTGGTAAGTTACTCTAGCATTTTTTAGACCAAAGGATATTATTGTATAACTGAATACCCCCAAAGGTGTCCAGAAAACTGTGTGCTTCTGATCATCTAAATGCATCTTAATTTAATTGTATCCAAAAAATACATCCATGAACGACATCCTCTCAAACCCGCACGTATTGTCAACCATGACATCTGCGATAGGGAGAGGGAATTCATCCTTTAGGCAAGTAAGATTAAGATCCCTGAAGTTAATATAGATCCAGATTTTACCATTCTCTTTCATTACCACAAGGCTAGCCAATCCGAATGATGTTCTTCATGGATGAACCGGCATTCGATGAGTTTGCGGATTTCTTTCTCGATCTGTTCCATCAACTCTGAACGAAATTGTCGTTGTTGTTGCTTGATGTGCTTAACATTGGGGTCAATGTTAAGGCGGTGTATGGCCATGTTAGGATCCAACCCAGGCATGTCTTCATAACTCCAGGCAAAGTTGTCAATGTACTCTCGAAGAAGAATTATGAGTTCTTCTTTCTCAGTGAGTGATAAACTCCGTGATGAATATGGGTTTGGGATTGGCTTTGTTGCCTATGTTGACTTGAATCACTTTATCTTCGGTGGGTGATTCGCTAATTTCAAAGTGTGATTCCCACTATTTTCCAAGATGTTTCGCCTAGGGATCATCTTAAGAGCTACTTAGGAAATCATCAAATGCTAGTCCTATTTGAGAATTAGCTTCAGGGAGAATATACACGAGTCCAAATTTAGTTCGATTATAATAATCAAAGGCTTCTCCTTCTACTACGAAGGGGATTAGAGGAACTCTTGATCCTTGATTGAAATTCAATCCTTATTTTAGAGCAAAGTCGTATCCCATTTTTATCATTATATGCTGAGATTGTTGGCTGTAGTGAGAGAACTCTAGAACTCCTTTGACTTCCTCATCCGAGCTTGATAAGTGTGGTCACAGCTCAACCTTTCCGAAGACAATAGGATTTCAGGCGCATCCTTTGAGCCACATAGCTGCTGATAAGTCGAGTAAGACTCATTTGTAGGCATGTATAAAGTTGGTTCTAAAGCTAGCCTAGACATTAGAGCTTCGACTCTTGAGCTTTCATACTCAGAGCCTAAAGAATAGTCATAAGCAAACTCTACTTTATTAAAGATCTAGTCGCCTTGATTTTCAGCTGACTGGTCGATACATAGTTCCTCGAAGGTAATTATAAGTGGTTCCATCTCCCAGATCGGATCATCGTTTGGATCGGACTCATTGTTCACTTCATTACCGCTATGTTCATCATTGGGAAGAACTCGATTGTATGATTATCATCATATAAGAGAGAGTCGGTGAAGTAATTCTCCACCCTCTTGAAGGGATGCTTTTAGCATCAACCTTTTATTGAACCCCCTGGTCATCACTGTACTTAAAGCATTGATGAAGCGTCGATGAGACGATCATCTTAGAATGGATCCAAGGTCACCCAAGGAGCAAGTTCTAAGGTATTTCGACATCGATGACATAACATGTCACTTCTGTCTTTATATCACTGATCTGATATTTAAGTCAGATTTTCCCAAGAGATAGGCTATAGCTGGAGTTAAAACCAACGATGGTGGCAATAGTCCTTAAGAGCTTGTGAAGGGGAATACCCAGAAAGCTCAAGAGTCTCCGCTAGATTATGCTCATAGCCAAGCCTGGGTCGATGTGAATTCTCTCAACCTTCGCCGATCCCACATACCGATAGAGTAAAGGGGTCGGTTGTGATGATGGTCTTTCATGAGCATGTCATCTAGAGTGAAAGTGATGAAAGTTGCCTGTCATTGACATCGATAGCACTGCCTGTGTTCTTCCACCTTGGGTGGCTCGGACATGTGGGTGAGGAACGCCTCACTGTCGTTTAGAGCTTCTTTCAAAGCCTCCCTCGTTTTCTTAGACAAACGTAAAAGTTTGAATAAGGTTATATCAGCTGGGATATTGGCTAACTGGGCCCTAATATCATATCAGAATGGGACTTTAGTATCGTCTGAGGGACGCTACAATGCCTTGTCGAACCGAGTCTTTTTGGCTTGGTCGGTTTGGATTGCTTGGAGGGTCTTGGCTGATCATAGTTCTTCAAATAGTCTAGGCCGGACCTTGTCCCCGTCATGAAAATTTTCTCTTCCTCTAAGTCAGTGAATGAAGAGACTCGTGAGATTCTTCTCCAATAATTATGGAGATGACGTTGCAAGACTTTACCTTGTGTTTGTCCTTTGACTTGGACTTTGGAAGAGTTCAATGTTCATCTTGGAGAAGGTCGGATATACCCACATCATTTCTCCTCTTGTTGTAGTAAGAGGGACAAAACCTTGGCTTTGTTAGTTTTGTTAGTCATGATTGACCACTTCCATCCTTGTAGTGGGAATCGGGACAACTCCATCTTGGGCCTGGATTTCTGGCATGAAGCCGAATTGAAGAGTCACCATGTTGGCAGTGACTTTCTTTTGCTCAGGCTTCAGCTTGAGGATTCCTCACTCAACAAAGATCTGTATTTTATCGTTAAGGATGTAACAATTCTTTGTCGGGTGTCCCAGCATTGTGTGGTAAAGATAGTAGTTGGGATCGTCAGTCTTTCTGATTTCTTCTGAGCACCGGTCTTTAGAAAGCTTTAGCCGATTACCCTTGTTGAGAACATGGAAGATAGCCACCGTATCCTCATCCTTAAAGGAGCAGTTGCGCTGAACGTTCTTCCTTGACTCCCTCTTCTGGCTATCGGGTTTCTTGACCTTGATCGTGAAAGTCTCTTTGGCTTTTGGTTGGGAAGATGCCCTTATTTCCCTTTGTTACCCATGAAATTGGTGTGAAGTTCAAACTTTTTGAAGTGTTCTGATGATTTTTTTACTTTCTTAGCTTGCTCCATTAATTCCTTCCATGTCTAAGCCGTGACAGTGCCCATATGAACTTCTATATGACCCACAAAATTATGTCAACAAATTTGGAGTAACATCGGCAATGGCATATCTCGACACCGTAATGTCAGATTGCGGAATCACTCAATGAATTCCCTAACCATCTCATTTCCTCTTTGCTTTTCGAAGAGGAGTTTGGCTATGATAACATCCAATTGTTTTTCATCGAATTGTGAGGGGAACTTAGATTCAGATCAGTCCAAGACTTGATTGATCTTTCAGGATGATTCTGAAACCAGTCAAAAGCTACCCCCCTGTAGGGTGCCAATAAAAATCACGCCTTAATGGCGTCATTACCCACTATATTTCTAGTTTATTAGTGGAAATAGTAGATGTGCTAGTTCGCGAACCTTTGCCATCAATCGTATGCAATGTCTGCAGCTTAAACTTCATCCAGTAGGGAACCATGTCCCACTCGTTGGGATAAGGTCAGGTGATTGCAACCTTCTTCAGCTCAGTTTGTTGAGAAAGAGTGTTGAACTATTTTTGGAGGTCCTCGAGGACCTTTGCCTCCTGACTTAGCTTAGGAGGCGCCGATGTTTTCGATCCTAAATGACCAGAATCTGTATCTTCTTGATGGATTTGTTCTTCTTCTGGGGAGAATTCGATAATTGGTCATTTTCCCTTCAAAGAGCTCGAACGAGGCTGAGAGTTTGCCATGAGCTAACTAAGCATCTTTTCTAATCGCTCGAATAGCTCTTTAGAAGATTTTCTTTGGGCTTCCATTTACTGGAGAAGATCTTCTCATTCCGTCACATCCACAGCCCATTATTGTTCTTGACTCGAACTAGGAGTGATATTTGACGCTATGGTAGAATTAGCATCACTAGCAGTAGGCTGGTCGACTTGAGGTGGATCCCGCGGTACTCGTGTTTGGAGGAGGGAATAGTCAAAGGGGATCGCAGCTCTCTGCCTTGATATGGTGTGGCAATATACACCATCAGTCTCTGGCAATATGCTTCCGATGCTAGGAGAGTATCTTGGGTCGGACGGGCTATCCACATCTTCCTCCTCATCTCCAGAGATTACACTAGCCATATTGACTGTGAATTCTTAGAGTTTACCCTTTGGGTACATCGTCGTCTTTTGACCCTAGCCTCTGAAAACTCAGGATTGTGACCAAGACGATTAAATATTAATTCCTTTTCAGGAATAGTTTTGCATTGGCAATTTATTTGAACTGCCGTGACTACATCCTTGAGGGTCGCACAATGCTGATATTGTAGAGCCTCTTTAAAGATAGGAACTCTCTCAGATCACCAGGAGTTCTAAGTTAATTTGAGTTATGACTTTATTCCGAGCCAACTCCACCACTTTGAGTCTTGGTGAGTCAACATCACCTATGGCGATGTTGGGCTAACCTTCACTTAGCGGGGTTAGATGAATCATCATTAGTGATGTCATTCCCTTACGAGAATTTGAATAAGGGGTTACCCCCATAGCGAGCATCGCGAGATGCTTTAAATCGAACCCCCAAGGAAGTTGTGGACTGATGCCCAAAATTAGAAGGTGTGAGAACGTCTTGACCTTCGCTCGAGGCGAGGGTCGATATTTCTTTGCTTTGGGTGAAGTTCGATTGGCTTCCAGCGAAGCTCAAACTGTCTTTGGCGAAGGTCGCTTTTACACACGCGGGGGTCAATTTATACCCTAGGTTCGCACTATGGAAAACTTTATGACAACTCCTCACAGTTGATGTCGATGATTGGTTCGAGAAAATGAATTTCTCAAACTTCGCTTGGTCAAATTCTATGACTAGCTATTCAGTAAAAGACCCGAGGGTCTTAGCGTCGGACTGTGACACAATTTTCTCATTGGAGGAAAAAGTTATCCCCAGCGGAGTCGCCATCCCATTTCGAGTCTTTTGTATTGCACTTAGCTCAGACTATAATAAAAAGAATACAATCAAAACTACAGAAAATTTATATTTCCTGGGGTTCTTTTCTGTGTGCCGATGGAGCATCAATCTTATACTCCGTTGATGGTCCGACTAAGACGATGGATCTCTTGCTGTTGATCCCTGATTTGGTTGCTTGGAAGATAGCTCTGTCTTCTCTTGGAACTGAATATCATAAAGAAGGAGAGAAAATATTAATTCCGCGTGTATGGGCGTGTTCAATCTCTCAGTTGGTGATCCCCTGAACGAACAATCTCCTGCTCCTCTTATAGGCTTAGAGAGAGAGAGAGAGAGAGAGCTAAAGGTCTTTAATTGTGGATTAAATGGTCATTAAAGTAGGAGATAATGGGGGAGCGGTTATCCCTTTGAGAATAGCTCTCCAACGTCTGATTGGCAAAGTTTGCTAATTAATTAGTTGACGAAGCTCACTGAAAGTGTTTGGGCGAGGCTCACTTGGACGTGGGTGGGCCATCACTTCTGAATCGTGGGTGACGTGGCCCATGCGGGTAGTTGTGGGCGAAGTGCACTAACATCAAACAGAAAACTTCGTGTGGCTCATTTTTGACTCGTTTGGACTAAGCTGAAGTGGGATGTATGGCAATGTTCGCGTGCTTGTTTGAGCGAGCTTCACTGTAGCCTATTGTGGGCTTGATTTTGGGCTCATTTGAAGTGTTTAGCCCATGGGCGTTCACTTCTTGGATTCAAGCTAAACATTAGCCTGGATAGAATATATTTTAACCGTCTACAACCTTCAAAGGATAGGGTCCAAAGAACAGAATAGTGAAAAATAAGATTCTCTATGTAAATAAAATTAAATGAAAGACTTGATCAAAAGGATATATTCAACAATGATCCAAATAGAGACAATACCTAAAACTAAATAGGAATATGGAAAGATGATGCACAACTGAGCAAATATGAATCCAAATACACTAGCAATCATTGCAAGAATATTCTCACTTAATGCATTTCTTAAAAAGGAAATTCACAGTTCATATTTCAATGACTTTCCATTGTCAATTACACTATCACAAGTGTAGCAACATCACTCAATTTATAAATGTCATACAAGCATGTGCAATACATATTAGAAATTCCTAGCACATTTTAGTTTGTTATAAGTTATTTGAGATTAAACAATAATTAGATCAATTTAAGGTGGATGATAAAATCACAGCTCGGAAACCCAAAATCACGGACTCTAGTAAACTTATCAAAATAGTGAAAACATATCTCATACCTTAAAAAGTCAAATTATTATTTATTCTCCCCATTTAATAACCTAATACTTTCATGTCAAATTATTTCAAAGCGGCTACACATGACGTTATCTAATCTCGTCTTTTCTATAGTGTACGACTTACTCTTGAGGGAGAAATTCGAAATATAAAATATATGGAGATTGCAAATCTCTACACTCATACTTTATATACCATCACTCAATAGTTAGTGAGAAATATAAAAATTCTGAGAGTTTAGAAAATTAGGTTTTAACTGTCTGATGATGTTATCTCTTCTCAACATATCTAATCCATAAACCTGTAGGCAACAAGCTTGCACCTCTTGTGCCCACCACCATCGCAGCTATTAAGCTTACCACGTTGATCGAGACATATGTTCAATATTTAAAATCCTAATTCCCGAAGTTGCATGTGTAATCCAAAAGGTATGGGTATAATTCATTCACAGTTAAACCCTTATCACAAGAATCGTCATAATATTTTACCCACACTATTGCAAATATTATTTTCATATTAATAATAACTCCTTTTAGAGTTCGAGCTAAAGACTCTATCACAAATTCATATTTCATCACAATTTTTATCCAACTGGATAAATATGAAAGCGAAAAATAAAAATATCAAATAAGCATTTGAACGCTTTCAAAACTCACTAACTATGTATGCAAAATTTCAACAGTATAATGTTGTATGTGAAAGTTACGGAGACAAACATAAAACTCAATATATCAGGCTGTGCACGTTTTCAAGCGGCTGCTTTAATCCATCCAGATGGATGATTTGAATCTAGACATCTGATTTTAGGTATAGATGGCTAAAACAACAAAAACCAGTTTTCTAAAAAATAATGCGATACGACTGATTTTTCAAACCAGATGGCTGACTTTGGGCTCCAGACATTTGATTTCTGGGTTTTTACAGATTTTGATTGTTTTCTACTTAAGATTTCACATATCTTTCATCCACTATTCTTAGGATACTTTCCTATAACCTTTCAACATAATCTCATGAATCTATCAGCATAATTATCATACTAAATATTATAGTTTTGCAAAAATAATTTTTACGATCTAGGGTTTAAAATCAACTTATTCAAGATATTGCATAAACTCTCTATTTTCATGGCAAACGAGCTATGCATCATATCACAATCATAAGTTTAGCATATAAAATATGGTTTATCAATTTTCTATTAATTTCTAAAATTTAATATCATATTCTCCTATGTGCATGTTCAAAACATCACAAAACCGATATGTATATGAATAAATATTAACAGGAGAATCATAAAACATCAAGATAGATCATAATATATTTAAAATAATGATTAAAATATATTAACGGAATCAAAGGCAAAAATATAGCAAGTAGGACTTGCCTAAAGGTATTTTCTACCGAAAAGAAAACTCGAAAGTGATGAATGATGTGCAAAAACTCTCTCCCTCCTTCTCCTAGCTTGGCCAGCCACCGTTTGTGTCTGAGATCTGAATTTTTTTATCTTTAGAGTTTATCTAGGCCTTATAAGGATTTGGCTTAACGATTTGACCGTTTTTATGTAAAAGCTGTTTAGGCTTTTTAACACATAAACCCTTATAAAACTTCATATTTAGCTACCTAATCTCTGAACTACTTTTAATTAAAAAGGTAAAAAAAAGATCTATTTCATTCTTATCATCAGAAAATGATAACATAATATATTTTTCGGTCTCGATGACACTGGGTGTTACATGAAGGAATGAATGAAATGGAACCTTTTGGAAAGAGAAGGGAGAGAGAGAGAGAGAGAGAGAGAGAGAGAGAGAGAGAGAGAGAGAGAGAGAGAGATGGAACCCGCATCATTAAATGATATTATCAAATTGTTGTAAATCTGACATACAACGCAGCGGAATTTCCATATCATGTAGATTAATCAAAATATACTAAATTCTTAAATCGGAAATGACAATATCATCAAGTCAAAGGGACCATGTAATAATTTGAATTCTCTATTTCTTAGGTGACTTTTCTAGAGAATCCAAATACGGTTTAGTGCTACACATATCACAATATGCTTATGACATACACCCAGGGAATATTCATTCCCGATAGCTGAGACCCACCACCACATCTCACATGTCGGTGTCATGCATAATAACCTGTTATAACAAAGCTATCCTTTATTAGTTATAGGTTAAGCACAAATTTAAGAAACCTCTGAATTAGATCATATCTCCAAGTAAGTGACAATCACAATGCATGATCTAACAAAATAATTTCTAAGGATAATATAACAATTATATAAAAGATGCCCAAACAATATGTGCAACAATAAAACTTAATTAATATTCAAAAATATTACATAAAATGTATTGAATGTGCAAGGGCATATAACACTACTCTAGCACAAATGACCAATTTATCCTTACTTTCTTCTAAAATGACCATCTATTCTTTAACAAATTAAATGAATAATGATCTATTCCTTCATATTTGCCTGCCTTCATAATGTTTGTCATGTAGTAGAATAAGTGTGAGACAAAATATGATCTCATGTCTTCTCCTAATCAAACTCACACTTAACTAGATGGATAAATGGATGCGAGACATTTCTTCACATAAAGTGTTCACGATAACATACTATAGCAAGTTTTCTTCTTCGAATTGGGGTCTCCAAATCCTAAATTAGATTAACAATGCGAGATTGAAAATTTCAGGTTCGTTGAAAACTAAAGTACTAGTCAAAATCATCTCCTTTAATTTGATGCAGAAAAAGCATGTAATTAAGACAAATAGTTTGGAAACATGACTTCAACCTGCAATATAGGATTCTATTTTTGTGTGGATTGATAGTTCCAAATGTGCTCAAGAATTTGTTAACATTATTTTTTTAAAAAGAGACACCTTCAATTAAGAGTCAATATAATATCATGAAAAAATGAAATTCACAGAAGAGATTTGATGATTTAATTGAAATTATATCAATTTACATGGCCTACCAGGGTATACCCTTGGCTGTACAATATGAAAGAAAGATAACATGATTTCAGTGTGGACTTGTGCCGCATGTCTTCCTCCTATCGGGGAAGTGTATGCGCACATTGATGCTCATGGAGCACCGAAGACTTTTCAAAGGGCTTCAGTTAGGGGTGCACAATAATATTCGTATCCAATAGGATATGGTTACAGATGCGGATATGTAGTGAAATATTTGAATCAGTATCTGAAATATCTGGATATATGTTGGATATAGAATTGCAATTGTTTTAATTCTTGGATTAACGGCTATAAGGTCTATTGTTAAATCTGATAATCAAGAGATCTAATCTTAGCTTTTTAAATATAACGAACATTCTCCTGTATTATATGAACTATATTTTTTAATAATATATGGTTTTCTTATATTCGTTTTATATCTGAATGTGTACCCACATTTGTATTCGTATTCGTACCCAATTTTAGCGGATATGAATATAAGTTTTCATTACCAAGAAATATTTGTACCATATCTCTGTATCCGAAATTGGTAAGCGATTGCGGCTATCCTTCGGACAGCATGCATCCCTAGCTTCAGTGATTTTGCTTTTAAGGTCTATTGTGTAATTTTAACATCTTTTAATGGTTGCTTGGTAATTACCGCTGTTACATTGGACACTTCTGTAATTTCTGCAGCTTTGGTGGTGTGACATCTTTAAGGATGTTTTCGAATTCTGGAGGATTTTATGCTGTTTGCAAATTCTTTAGTTTTATAATTCTTCTTTTTATGCCTTATCTACCGGCTAGGCCACTATGGGCCGAAACTTAATAAAATTTTGGTGGGGTTTTATTCACTCCGCGCTTCTGGACTGGGAATTACTGCCTTATTAATCTTTTGCTCCATGTTCATCCTTATTTGAATCAAACTTTATTAGAGTTTTTCTTTGACAGTTTATTAATATTGTTAATAATTATTTGATTTGTATTAATAGTGGTCCAACAATATTATTCTCCTAGTTTATTCTTTGGTTTTAATTATTATTATTATAATATTTTCTTTTTCAATTTTTATATGTCCTTTTATTATTATTTTTATTATTTAATATGAGGGCAAAAGAGCTGTCGTGAATTTTTTGTGCTGCCCCAAGGACTCCGAAAAGGGGAGCAATTCCCAAAATATTTTTGTGGGTCCAATTATGCATTCGAGTGAGCGCCAAAGCAGTACGAAATTTTGTTACAATGATCAAATCTCTTTTGGATCGCTCTAATTTTACTTTCATTCTATTTAGTCTCTATGGTGCTTTTCAGCCCCAAACACTATCCAAAATACCATTTAGTTACGACACAATTGGAATATAGTAAAAAAAAATATTCTACATATTTTTTTTTGAAAGAGAAAAATCATGTTTAAATTTTAATGGAACTTTAATGTGATTTTTCTTTAGTCAACCCTTGAGAAGAGATTATTAAATTTTTTCCCCTTTAACTAGTTTTAAAAAATTTAATTATAGAAAATTATATCCTTCTAAAATGGCGAGAATAACAACTCTCTTCCCTCCAAAATAATAATAATAATATTAAGACCATTATACCCTCCTATAGTTATGTTAAACAACCATGGGAACTAAATAGAATAAAAGTATAAAAAAAACTTTAGGGACTTAATAGAATGAAATAAGAGTTTAAAAGCTTCTTAGAGAAGTATGGTTGATTATCACATTTTAATTACATTTTATACCCTTATTACCTATGTTATATGAATAACGATATTACTAATAATCATTTTTATCTTATTTTGCGGGCTAATAAAGAAATAATGAATAAAAGCCCAAATGACTCAAATTCTCTGAATTTCTACCAATATTTGAAGCCCAAATCGAAGACAAACAAAGGCCCAAGATACCAAAATGATTCAAGAGAAATTCGTGAAGAAAAATCAAGAAAAGATAAATTCGGTTGGGAACCAATCGGTTGACCAACCGGTTGGCTAACAGGTTGGCTAACCGATCGGCCAACCGATCGGTTCTAGCAATTCGAATTAATGGTGGATTTCTCTTCCTTTTGGCTAGGTTTGATCCAATGGTTCACATCAACTCCGTTGGGCTATAAATAGGGGTGAAGGTGAGGGTTTTGAGTGTGAAATATTTTGTAAAACTCCATTTGGAGAGGAGGGTCACTCTTAATTGAGAAGACCTTCCAAAAAATTTGTAACTTTTGTTACACAATAAATGAAATGTTTCACCTTCAATTTCCTTTCTCTTCTTCTAATCCAAGGACCAAAGGAGGATTAGATTAAGATCGAGAGTTGTTGGTTTCTATTTTATTTCTTTTTCATTTTCTTCTTTATTTTCTTGTTTGTAGAATAGATTTACTTTCATGCAATTTACTTTCTTGCAATTTAATTTCATGCAATTTAATTCCTTGCAATTTACTTTCATGCAATGTATTTAATTCTTGTATTTACTTTCTAGAATAGATTTTCTTTTCTTTAATTCACCTTGAGGCTAGAACCCTCTAGGGAATTACCCTTTCTAAGTGTGGAGCTAATATTTGTGGGATCCCTAGAGATTGTTTGAAACTAGCTAACAAATCCAATTCATTTTCATGAGATTGAGATAAGTTAAGTGGATCTACTCTAGATTCCTCATATCTTTAATTAATCCTCCATACTTTACCTTCTTTATTTTCCTCTTATCCTTGCTTTTCATTTGTTTGTTATTTTCCTTTATTTTTGATTTCATTGATTTTTACTTCTCTCTCAATCTCATATTCCCTTCATGTGCATATAATCTCAAACCTAGTTTTGTTATTATGTGCATATAACCACAACCACATTCTCAACTTCATTTTCTCCTCTTTTGCACATAATCCACATCCACTCTCTCTTATCTCTCCACATCCACTTTCACCATTTCCTTACTTTCATTTTAATTTAATAAACTCCTAATTGTCACGCGCATAATTTGAGAACCAAAACTTGAGCAAAACCCTTCCTACTTTCCCGTTCCTCGTGGGATCGATAATCTTTTATACTATAACTTGATAAGGGTTGTATACTTGCAACTAAGAAGGTAATCATTTATTACCCATCAAGTTTTTGGCCGCTGTCGGGAACGGTGCATAAGTAGGATTTTGATTAATTTTGGTTCCTCAACTTGTGTTTTTTTTTCTTTGTAGGAACTTGGAGCTTGAAGATCAGAGTTGAAGATTCAAGATTGAAGAATTGCCTCCAACGAGGCTTTGCATTGCTTTTAGTGGGTAACTTCTCTATCTAGTATTTTCAATTTCACCCTTTAGATAGTTCATATACATTAGAGACAATTAGGATAAAAAATAAATAAATAAAAATAAAAGGATTTTTTCCTTGTCGACCCTAATAAACTTCATTTTTTTTCTTTGATTGTCGACCATAATAAAAAAAAATAAAAAGATTTTTTATTTTTGCATCCTTTTAGTTGCTTTTATGGCGCACTGTAGTTGTTTGACCCATAAAAGTCTCGGATAATTAAGTTCATGATGAGTACTTACATGCTCTATTAGCTTAACCTTTCGGATAAACTGGTTATCTAACATATAGCACCGATCATAGTCTCAAAATCATAATCCCTATTTTGAAAAGTATCCATTTATCCACATGTTGTCTGCTTTTTAAGCAAGTCATTATCTAATTAGAAGATTTTCCACATGGTTTCAAGGGCTACATAAGGGGGAGTTTCATTACTAAATTTGCTTGAAATACCTTATTAGCTCTCAGCTCGCCAGTTTAAACTCTTAGATAAATTGATTATATATAACAATCTTTTACTAGGGTATACATTAAAGCAAAATCAAAAGACCTCAAAACTCACAAGAAGTTGCCACATAGGATTCCTCCTTCACAAATAATTTTGACACGTGGACGTTGATCTATGCCGTCTATTTTTTTGAAAAAAAACTGAAATTTATTTTAGCCGTCCAAATGAGAAAATCAAATCTTTTAAAAACCAAATCTTTTCATTCACAAAACCGAATTAACTTTTAAAACCAATTAATTTTGGATATTTAGTAAAATTATAGAAATTGTGATCTTGACCAAAAGAAAAATCAAATCTTTTTAAAACCAAATCTTTTTAAAACTAAAACCGAATTAACTTTTAATAATATATTTTGAATATTTCGGATAATTATGAAATTGTGATCGTGATTTTAAAACCGAAATAAAATACTACCAAATATTAAGAGTGTGATTTTAGAAATTCCTATAATTACGATAATCATATATTTCCTACCAACAATAGCCATAATCTCTCCATCACCTCCAATTCATGTTTTGAGATTGGAAATCTTCAAATTTGGTTAGTACTTTTTGGGTTTTGAAATTTTTTATATTAATTGTTATTATATTTTTAGATTTTGATGAATTTTTAAGGTTATAGGTACGTGGTCTTCATCTTCATAGAGGGAGCCTCAATTGAAAGATCAAACGAGGTAATTAATTAATTAATTTGACAATATTTTTGGATTTTAACAATTTTTGTATATAAATTGTTGTTATATTTTTAGATTTTTAAAATATTTTAAGGTTATAGGCCTTGGTCCTCGTCTTTGCAGAGGAGCCACCAATTGAAAGATCAAATGAGCTAATTTACTAATTTATTTTGAAATATTTTAGAATTTTAACAATTTTTGTATATAAATTGTTGTTTGATTTTAGGATTTTAAATTTATATCAAACAAGGTAATTTTATAATTTATTTTTAAATTATATTGAAATTTATTGCTTGAGTGCAGTGAACAACTCCAATCATGCTATTTTAATTTTGGATCTGAAAAATATTTATGCTAATTTAATTTTTGTAAATTCTATTTATGCCGATTTTATTTAAAGTTAGTAAAATTAAACTATGCCGATAAATACTAATTTAAGTTTTCGGTCACTTTTTCTAATTTTTACATTTTGGATTTTTATAATTATTTTTGAAAATCAATTGATGTAATAATTTCAGAATTTTATAATTATTTTTTAAAATTTTGGTTTCTTAAAATGGTTTCGGTTTTCATATAAACTAAAATTTTTGGTTTTGACAAAACAAATTTCTAAATATTTTTACAACAATTTCATTAAAATTTTTTAAAATATTTTTAAAATTTCGAATATTTTCTTAAATATTTCTCAATATTCTAATATTTTCTGATTTTTATAATTATTTTTTAAAATTTTTGTTTGTTCTGAATATTTGTGGTTTTCTTATGTAGTTAATTTTTAAGATCATATGTTATTTGATATTTTTCCAAAAATATAATTTGTCGTAATATTTTCAGAATTTTATAATTTTTAAAATTTCAGTTTTTAAAAAAATTTCGATTTTCAAATAAACTACTATTTTGGTTTGGGAAAAATATTTTCAAAATAGTTTTACAACAATTTTGGTAAAATTTCAACAACTATATTTAAAATTACAACAATTATAGTATATCTTAAAATTACAACAATTATAGCATATAATTGGTATTTACTTACCATTTTCATTTTGTATATCTTATTTGGAAGTTAATTTTTGATAATTTAAATATACTTTTTTTTTTACAGTTGTAGAAATTTTGAAAGTTATTTTTAATATATATCATTTAATATTTTCCGTTTGTATATTTTTACAAGGTTAATTTTTATATTATTGAGAAAATTAATTATTTTAATATTTTGGATTTTTATAAATTTTACAATTTCGGTTTCTTAACAATATTTTCGGATATCAAAAAATATATTTAAATTTCGGACAAAATATAAAATTTTAAAATAATATTACAACAATTATTGTATATAATTTGAAGCTAAGTTTTAGATTTTCGGTTTGCATATCTTATTTGGAAGTTAATTTTTGATAATTTAAATATAATTTAAATATTTCAAAACCAAAACCGAATTTTGTTATTAGTGTTCAAATTTCGAAAATCAAATCTTATCAAAACCAAATATTTTCATAATAACCAAAACCGAATTATTTTGGATATTTAGTATATTTTGATAATCTTTGGATTTTTATAATCAAATATATTGCTACCGTGATTTTAAAACCAAAATATATTACTATCAAATATAGTTTGTACCAAGAATAGCCATAATCTCCATCACCTCAATTCATGTTTTTGAACGGCATTGGAAATCTTCAAATTTGGTTAGTACTTTTTTGGGTTTTGAAATTTTTTATATTAATTGTTATTATATTTTTAGATTTTGATGAATTTTTAAGGTTATAGGTACGTGGTCTTCATCTTCATAGAGGCCTCAATTGAAAGATCAAACGAGGTAATTAATTAATTAATTTGACAATATTTTTGGATTTTAACAATTTTTGTATATAAATTGTTGTTATATTTTAGATTTTTAAAAATATTTTTAAGGTTATAGGCAGGTCCTCGTCTTTGCAGAGGAGCCACCAATTGAAAGATCAAATGAGCTAATTTACTAATTTATTTTGAAATATTTTAGAATTTTAACAATTTTTGTATATAAATTGTTGTTTGATTTTAGGATTTTTAAATTTATATCAAACAAGGTAATTTTATAATTTATTTTTAAATTATATTGAAATTTATTGCTTGAGTGCAGTGAACAACTCAATCATGCTATTTTAATTTTGGATCTGAAAATATTTATGCTAATTTAATTTTTGTAAATTCTATTTATGCGATTTTATTTAAAGTTAGTAAATTAAACTATGCCGATAAATACTAATTTAAGTTTTCGGTCACTTTTTTCTAATTTTTACATTTTGGATTTTTATAATTATTTTTGAAAATCAATTGATGTAATAATTTCAGAATTTAATTATTTTTTTAAAATTTTGGTTTCTTAAAAATGGTTTCGGTTTTCATATAAACTAAAATTTTTGGTTTTGACAAAACAAATTTCTAAATATTTTACAACAATTTCATTAAAATTTTTAAAATATTTTTAAAATTTCGAATATTTTTAAATATTTCTCAATATTCTAATATTTTCTGATTTTATAATTATTTTTAAAATTTTTTTGTTTGTTCTGAATATTTGTGGTTTTCTTATGTAGTTAATTTTAAGATCATATGTTATTTGATATTTTTCCAAAAATATAATTTGTCGTAATATTTTCAGAATTTTATAATTTTAAAATTTCAGTTTTTTAAAAAATTTCGATTTTCAAATAAACTACTATTTTTGGTTTGGGAAAAATATTTTCAAAATAGTTTTACAACAATTTTGGTAAAATTTCAACAACTATATTTAAAATTACAACAATTATAGTATATCTTAAAAATTACAACAATTATAGCATATAATTGGTATTTACTTTACCATTTTCATTTTGTATATCTTATTTGGAAGTTAATTTTTGATAATTTAAATATACTTTTATTTTCAGTTGTAGAAATTTTGAAAGTTATTTTTAATATATATCATTTAATATTTTCCGTTTGTATATTTTTACAAGGTTAATTTTTATATTATTGAGAAAATTAATTATTTTAATATTTTGGATTTTTATAAATTTTACAATTTCGGTTTCTTAACAATATTTTCGGATATCAAAAATTATATTTAAATTTCGGACAAAATATAAAATTTTAAAATAATATTACAACAATTATTGTATATAATTTGAAGCTAAGTTTTAGATTTTCGGTTTGCATATCTTATTTGGAAGTTAATTTTTGATAATTTAAATATAATTTAAATATTTCAAAACCAAAACCAAATTTTGTTATTAGCTGTTCAAATTTCGAAAATCAAATCTTATCAAAACCAAATATTTTCATAATAACCAAAACCGAATTATTTTGGATATTTAGTATATTTTGATAATCTTTGGATTTTTATAATCGAAATATATTGCTACCGTGATTTTTAAAACCAAAATATATTACTATCAAATATAGTTTGTACCAAGAATATAATCTCTCCATCACCTCCATTTTGGGTTTTGAATTGAAAAAATAAAATTATATTCATTTAGAAATCTTTACCGATAAATTTTCGTTTGTAATTTTTATATTTTTGATTTTTATAATTATTTTTGAAAATCAATTGATGTAATAATTTCAGAATTTAATTATTTTTTTAAAATTTTGGTTTCTTAAAAATGGTTTCGGTTTTCATATAAACTAAAATTTTTGGTTTTGACAAAACAAATTTCTAAATATTTTACAACAATTTCATTAAAATTTTTAAAATATTTTTAAAATTTCGAATATTTTTAAATATTTCTCAATATTCTAATATTTTCTGATTTTATAATTATTTTTAAAATTTTTTTGTTTGTTCTGAATATTTGTGGTTTTCTTATGTAGTTAATTTTAAGATCATATGTTATTTGATATTTTTCCAAAAATATAATTTGTCGTAATATTTTCAGAATTTTATAATTTTAAAATTTCAGTTTTTTAAAAAATTTCGATTTTCAAATAAACTACTATTTTTGGTTTGGGAAAAATATTTTCAAAATAGTTTTACAACAATTTTGGTAAAATTTCAACAACTATATTTAAAATTACAACAATTATAGTATATCTTAAAAATTACAACAATTATAGCATATAATTGGTATTTACTTTACCATTTTCATTTTGTATATCTTATTTGGAAGTTAATTTTTGATAATTTAAATATACTTTTATTTTCAGTTGTAGAAATTTTGAAAGTTATTTTTAATATATATCATTTAATATTTTCCGTTTGTATATTTTTACAAGGTTAATTTTTATATTATTGAGAAAATTAATTATTTTAATATTTTGGATTTTTATAAATTTTACAATTTCGGTTTCTTAACAATATTTTCGGATATCAAAAATTATATTTAAATTTCGGACAAAATATAAAATTTTAAAATAATATTACAACAATTATTGTATATAATTTGAAGCTAAGTTTTAGATTTTCGGTTTGCATATCTTATTTGGAAGTTAATTTTTGATAATTTAAATATAATTTAAATATTTCAAAACCAAAACCAAATTTTGTTATTAGCTGTTCAAATTTCGAAAATCAAATCTTATCAAAACCAAATATTTTCATAATAACCAAAACCGAATTATTTTGGATATTTAGTATATTTTGATAATCTTTGGATTTTTATAATCGAAATATATTGCTACCGTGATTTTTAAAACCAAAATATATTACTATCAAATATAGTTTGTACCAAGAATATAATCTCTCCATCACCTCCATTTTGGGTTTTGAATTGAAAAAATAAAATTATATTCATTTAGAAATCTTTACCGATAAATTTTCGTTTGTAATTTTTATATTTTTGAAAACTTTTTATATTATTTGTTATTATACTTTCAGATTTTGATTAATTTTTGATGTTATAGGCACACGATCTATATTTTCAAAGAGGACCATGATATATCAAACGAGGTAATTAATTAACTTTTGGTGAAATAATATCGAATTTTTACATTTTTAAATATATTTTAGTTGTTATATTTTTAGATTTTTTCATTTATTTGTATATTAATTGTTGTTATATTTTTGGTTATTTATAATTTTTATAATAATTGTTTTTATATTTTCAGAAATTTATGTAATTTCAATTATTTTTTTGTTGAGTGTAGTGATCAACTCCAATCAAATCATTCTTTTCGGATCTATAATTAGAAATTGAATAAACTCAAGATATACATCAGGTAAATAATTTTAGATTGCTAAAAATATTTAATTTATTTTAATTTCTATAAAATATATTTATGCCTAATTTATTTAAAGTTGTTATATTTTCGGATATTTATATTTCTTATATTAAATCTGTTATATTTTTGGATTTTTTGACTTTTTGTTGAGTGCAGTGAGCAACTCCAATCAAATCATTCTTTTACTGGATTTGTAGTCAAGAATTTGAATAATCTCCGAGAAATACATTAGGTAAATAAATTTAGCTTGCTGAATTTTTTTGTCTATTTTAATTTTTGTAAAATATATTTATGCTAAATTTATTTAAAGTTGTGTAAAATTTAACTATCAGAAATTCTAATTTTCTTTTCCATTCACTTTTTCAATTATTTACCTTTTGATTTTGTTATATTTTAACTAAATACATTTAATTGTTGTAATATTTTTAATATTTATAATTATTTTCAAATTTTTATAATTCCAGTCAATTTTTAATTAATTTTAAAGAAAATTTCTGAAATTAATATATTTCATTTAAAGTAAGATTTTCATTTTTAACAAAAATAGTTACATTTTTTAGTAGTTAAATCTTACTATCATATGTTATTTGATAATTTTCCTAAAATAGATTGTAGTAATATTTTATTTTTTATAATTAGTTTCAAAATAATTCTGTATCCTAAAAATATTTTGGCTTTCATATAAATTTAGATTAAGATTTTCATTTTGTTTGAAAATATTTTGAAAAAATATATTTACAACAATTTAGGTAAAATTTTGTTTTAAGAAATAAAATATTTATAAATATTTTCTATTTTTATAATTCCAGTCAATTTTAATTAATTTAAAGTTTTTTGAAATTAATAAATTTCATTTAAAGTAAGATTTTGGTTTTGACAAAATAGTTAAATTTGTTTTAGGTAGTTAATTCTTAGTATCATATGTTATTTGATACATTTCCTAAAATAAATTGTTGAAATATTTTATCTTTTTATATTTATTTTTAAAAAGTCAGTTTATTTAAAACATTCGGTTTTCATATAAATTTTAAAAAGTCGGTTTACAACAATTCAATTATAATTTCGGTTTTAGAAATAAATAATATTGTTTTTCAAAAACATAAAATTTTTAATTTCTGTAAAATATATAAAAGCCAAATTTATTTAAAATTGTGTAAAATTTAACTGTGGGGGTGGGAATTAGTCATTTTTATCTTTATCTTAGTTATCTTTTTTTCCTCTTTTTCTTACCATTTTTTTTTTCTCTTTTCATCATAAAAAAAAAAATAGTCACTTGCCAACTTAATAGAGTTGATTAATAATTGATCAAATTGATAGAATTTAAGTCTTCTAATCCCTAGTTAGTTCTATACTCAAGTTTACCTTTTATGATAACTCCAAATAAATTTCTTAAGAAATGATTTTCAAAGTAGTATACTTTACTTAAGTTTTAACTTAGATTTTTAATTAAAGTAATGAAATTTTTGCATGCCTAACTTAGAGTTGAAAATAATTTTTCAAGTTGTCTTGATTCAAATATTGTTCAGAATATATATACATATACACATATATATATTATACTAACTTAACAAAAGAAGAAAATTTTCTCTTAAAATCATTGGTGGTTCTATTTTACTAAGCCTAAGTTGACTGAGTAATTAAGCCCGAGGAGTATTTCTATACTTAATGACCTAAGCCCAATTGGGTTGGGATTCATTGGCCAAAACTCGCTAAATGGTCACTTAGAAAGCCGATTAGAAAGAACAAAACCACCAAGGAATAAAGAGTAAATAAAAAATTTAATTAAAAAAAATCATACTAATCATGTTTTTATATATAGTTATATTTGTATATGTTCTTGAAGAATTAAATGGATTAAAAGACTTGAAGTTTGTTTAAAACAAAGAGTTAGCATGTTCTTTTCAAAACTTTTAAATTAAATTTTTGAGTTAAACTTGGTTTTGTATAACTATAATGAAAGGATTTTCTTAAGAAAATTACATTAGAGTTATGATAAAACGTTTTCTTGAGTATTAACCAACTTCAATTGGAATGTTTGAAGATATCAAATGAATTAATTATTTTATTAACTTCTTTAAATTGGCAAGTTGGTGAATTTTGTGGGTATATTCACTGCAAACCCTCACGAGACTACAACTCGTCCACTAGGGTAACCTAGGGTTTAAAGGCTTGTTGTATGTGCTAAATACAACCGCGATTCTGAAAGTGAGTTAGGTTTTCTTTTTATTTTCTTTGCTAGAGGACTAGCAAAAGTCTAGGTGTGGGGGTATTTGATTATCACATTTTAATTACATTTTATACCCTTATTACCTATGTTATATGAATAACGATATTACTAATAATTATTTTTATCTTATTTTGCGAGGCTAATAAAGAAATAATGAATAAAAGCCCAAATGACTCAAATTCTCGAATTTCTACCAATATTTGAAGCCCAAATCGAAGACAAACAAAGGCCCAAGATACCAAAATGATTCAAGAGAAATTGAAGAAAAATCAAGAAAAGACAAATTGGTTGGGAACCAATCGGTTGACCAACCGGTTATTAACCGGTTAATGCTAAGATCGACAACCGTCGGTTTGCAACGATTCAATTAATGGTGGATTTCTCTTCCTTTTTGGCTAGGTTTGATCCAATGGTTCACATCAACTCCGTTGGGCTATAAATAGGGGTGAAGGTGAGGGTTTTGAGTGTGAAATATTTTGTAAAACTCCATTTGGAGAGGAGGGTCACTCTTAATTGAGAAGACCTTCCAAAAAATTTGTAACTTTTGTTACACAATAAATGAAATGTTTCACCTTCAATTTCCTTTCTCTTCTTCTAATCCAAGGACCAAAAGGAGGATTAGATTAAGATCGAGGAGTTGTTGGTTTCTATTTTATTTCTTTTTCATTTTCTTCTTTATTTTCTTGTTTGTAGAATAGATTTACTTTCATGCAATTTACTTTCTTGCAATTTAATTTCATGCAATTTAATTCCTTGCAATTTACTTTCATGCAATGTATTTAATTCTTGTATTTACTTTCTAGAATAGATTTTTCTTTTCTTTAATTCACCTTGAGGCTAGAACCCTCTAGGGAATTACCCTTTCTAAGTGTGGAGCTAATATTTGTGGGATCCCTAGAGATTGTTTGAAACTAGCTAACAAATCCAACTCATTTCACTACAAAAAAAAGGTCCATTAACGACCAAGATTTACGACGGAGCAAAAAAGTTCTTGTTATTAAAAGATAGTAACGACCAATTTTTTTAGTCCGTCGTTAGTGAGTACATCAATTACGAGAGAATTATTTTTCCGTCTTTACTATTAGTAAAAATCTGTCGTTAATGTATTATATAATCACGATAGATAAGAAATAATCCTTAATGTTATATGATTCTGTACTTAGATAGACAATTTTTTGTGTGATTTAATTTTAAATTTTATTATGATGATAGTACTTTTTCTTCTCCGTTCTCTCCCTGTACTAATTAAACCCGCTCCCCCCCAAAAAAATGTCCCCAAATCTAAACGCCCGCGCCTCTCAATCCCTAACCCTAATCTGACCCTCGACCTCAAACCATTGACCTCCCTCATTATTCCCTTTCACCCGACCTCCCTCGCCGGCCCCCCCTCGAGGCGACCTCCGGCCCAGGACTTGCACTCCATTGGATCTCCACCTCATTGACCCCCTCCTCCCCAACCTCACGATCCCTCTCCCTCTCCTCGGCTCCCCCCATGTCGTCTTTGGTTTCCCCGATATCGATCCTCCAACCTCCTGTCCTCCCCAACCTGGCTCCACCGCCGAGATCCCCTTCCTCTGCTTTCGGCCTTCCACCCCTCCCTCTTCACCAACCTCCTCCCGACCCTCACCATCTCCTCCCACTCCCTCATCATCCCCAAGATCGGCAGTGGGCCGGGGGATCCGCCTCATGGCCCCTCCCTCGCCGGCAGTTTTGACGCCGGGCCTGGGTTTTCTTTGCTAGAGGACTAGCAAAAGTCTAGGTGTGGGGGTATTTGATTATCACATTTTAATTACATTTTATACCCTTATTACCTATGTTATATGAATAACGATATTACTAATAATTATTTTTATCTTATTTTGCGAGGCTAATAAAGAAATAATGAATAAAAGCCCAAATGACTCAAATTCTCGAATTTCTACCAATATGAAGCCCAAATCGAAGACAAACAAAAGGCCCAAGATACCAAAATGATTCAAGAGAAATTCGTGAAGAAAAATCAAGAAAGACAAATTCGGTTGGGAACCAATCGGTTGACCAACCGGTTGGCAACCGGTTAACCGATCGACCAACCGATCGGTTTGCAAATTCGAATTAATGGTGGATTTCTCTTCCTTTTTGGCTAGGTTTGATCCAATGGTTCACATCAACTCCGTTGGGCTATAAATAGGGGTGAAGGTGAGGTTTGAGTGTGAAATATTTTGTAAAACTCCATTTGGAGAGGAGGGTCTCTTAATTGAGAAGACCTTCCAAAAATTTGTAGTTACACAATAAATGAAATGTTTCACCTTCAATTTCCTTTCTCTTCTTCTAATCCAAGGACCAAAAGGAGGATTAGATTAAGATCGAGGAGTTGTTGGTTTCTATTTTATTTCTTTTTCATTTTCTTCTTTATTTTCTTGTTTGTAGAATAGATTTACTTTCATGCAATTTACTTTCTTGCAATTTAATTTCATGCAATTTAATTCCTTGCAATTTACTTTCATGCAATGTATTTAATTCTTGTATTTACTTTCTAGAATAGATTTTTCTTTTCTTTAATTCACCTTGAGGCTAGAACCCTCTAGGAATTACCCTTTCTAAGTGTGGAGCTAATATTTGTGGGATCCCTAGAGATTGTTTGAAACTAGCTAACAAATCCAACTCATTTCACTACAAAAAAGGTCCATTAACGACCAAGATTTCTGACGACAAAAAGTTCTTGTTATTAAAAGATAGTAGCGACCAATTTTTTAGTCCAATTAGTTGGTAATACATCAATTACGAGAGAATTATTTTTCCGTCTTTACTATTAGTAAAAATCGTTAATGTATTATATAATCACGATAGATAAGAAATAATCCTTAATGTTATATGATTACGTGCGTGATAGACAATTTTTGTGTGATTTAATTTTAAATTTTATTATGATGATAGTACTTTCTTTCTCCGTTCTCTCCCTCGCATTAATTAACCCGCCCCCAAAAATGTCCCCAAATCTAAACTCTCAACCTAACCTAACGACCCCTCACCCCTGTCAAACCGATGACTCATTGACCCACTCTAAGCCAATCCCCCTCGGAGACCTCCGGGCCTTCTGACTTGCACTCCACCGGATCTCCACCTCAGTTTCCCTCCTCCCCAACCTCAAAGCATCCTCTCCTTTCTCCCGGGATTCTATCATGCCGTTTTGGCGGAGCCTATCGCCCTCCAACCTCCTCCTGCCCTTCCCCAACCCCGCGCCTCCCTCGCCGAGATCCTCAGCTCACACTCCACCCCTCCCTCTTCACCAACCTCCTCGGGACCTCATCTCCTCCCACTCCTCATCATCCCCCAGATCGGCATTTGGGCTGGGGATCCGCCTCATGGCCCCTCCCTCGCCCGGCCGGGTTTACGGCCGAGGGCTCTACGTTGACGGGGCAGCAGTGTAGGTGGAAGGAGGAGGTGGCGCAGAGAGAGATAGTGAGTGAGAGAGGAGGCTGGAGGCCATATTAGAACGGCTGCAACATGACATGCGCCTCCTCCTCCCGTCGTTCTCCTCGGGTTGCCCCTTTTTGTTTTGGTTTGTTACGTGCTTTAGTTCATTAACAGTCCTAGTCTTATTAGTATCGAACTTGTGTTGATCCAAAAGCAAAGAGGCAGTGAGCTCACTTAAAGCCATAGGCTTAAAAAATATAGAATTTTGTCAATTAGATATCAGCGATATTTCATCAATCAAATCCTTTGTTTCTTGGCTTGAGAAGAGATTTGCGGATTGGATATTCGGTAAGTAAGGTTTTCCCTTCATTGTAAGAAAGTTCTATTCTCATTACACCTCTACCAAGATAATCGTCAATCAAGCTCATCAGTGCGCCTCTAAAGAAGGCTCCCTCTGACATGTTAAAACAAGATACCTCTATAAAACTATCTTGATTGTCAAGAAAATCCTCTTACGAAAAGATCTAGCTAGCGGGTTGCGTGGTATGCACCTAGCGCAACACCCCATCAAATGTTATCTGATAACATCATCTCTACCAATACCATCAAACTTATTCACAAAAAATGTGCGTGTGCATGTGTGTATACTTCTCAATACGTCTCCAACGGCATGCATTACAGCATCAGGATGCATCATGTTTTGATGTCTCCAAACAAGCAATCAATCACTCTTGAAACAATCAACAATGCGCCACAAAGCCTTTATCCCCAAATTGGAATCCACTATATGAATTATATTCTTTCATCAGTTCTATTGAGGGTTTTCTCACCACATTAAGCTAACAAGTATCGACATCAAATATCAACACTTATGTTATCAAATAATACATATGGAAAGTAATATGTTTTGGCATACAAGGATATAGATAATATCGACATCAAATATCAACACTTATATTATCGAATAACACATATAGAAAGTAATCTTTTGGCCTACAAGGATATAAAACTCAACAAATTAAGTATACTCAAACTTTTACAATTCCATTCTAGGAGTCATTAGGCTTAACATTCTCACTAATTTATATTCTAATGACATAGGAGAGAATATCTGTAAAGCAAAATCATTCGTTACTATTCGACCAAAAAATTTATTAGTTACTAATGAATTGAATCATAATGGAAATTTTGTTCAAATTATTTTTGGAGAAAAATTAGGTAAATCTCTAATTTCTTGTCTAATTTCTTGAATTTATATGTTCAAATTATTTTTGCATAATATTACATCAAAAATTGCATAAGATGTTTGTTTGAGATAGTTTTAAAAGGGGACTAAAGTCTAGGGTTCTAAGATGCAGGTAATTATTCTCAAAGTTAGAACTTGACTTCAAATTTCATAACTTGTAACTTATTTATTCTTATTATTTATTATCAAATTCAGAGTGCTCCTTCCTCATGTATTAATCCGATAATATGTATACTAGCATTATATGTAATGGAAATAATTAACATTTTCAAGTGCCATGTAAAATTATGAAACCATAGGTATGGAAACATCTTCTAGTGGATAGCTCGGTGGTTTGATGTTCTAATTGTCCAACAAATGATTCATCAACTTCTCTTCTTGCTTGTTTGCATTTCTTATGTGCTCGAGGATTACAATAGTTACTATCTTTGCATATTTCTGTAGCTTTTCATGTTTTATCTTGTTCCCATATTTAAGCTTGTTCCAATTCCATTGGAACTCATACCCTTCAATTTATCGTCTATATGAGTAGATCCATATCCTATATGTATAATTATTCAAATGAAAATGTTCATTGAACTTGCTTTTAGATGGGTGATTAACGTCTAGACTCTATTGAAAAACTTGTAAAACCTAAACTCGTGTTCATCTCAAGGCATATATTAAAGGATACGGTGAAAAAATGCCCAGTTCTGAATAATCCATATAGAAGTTATACTTGGAGTAAAGTGTTCGACACCATGTCCATCATGTTGACTAGTGTTCTAAATGTTGAATGTCGGGGGATGTCAAATAGAAAACTTCTCCATCCGATGGTCGTCTGGGATATTTACTAAATATTGGGGTGTCACATTTGATAATGTGTGTGTCGTAGCGTGTGTTTTAGATGTTCATACTTCATGCACCAAAGAATAGAGCTATGGAGAAAGATGATATCTTTCAAAAAAATTATCTCATTGTGCCCTAACTCTTTTTCTAATTATCTAGATAAGTATATATTTGTTTGGGTTTATACCAATTGAACCATAAATCCAAATCAATCTTTTAAAGCAAATAAAAGTCCAAATCGACATGGCAGCGTTTTAGCTAGTATTTCTTTAAGAAATGTCACTTGATATATCGAAAATTATGATATGTCACCTAAAATTATCAAAAGTGGTCAAGGATATTGAGACAATATTATTAGCAAGGCAAAGTTGTTCTTTTACTGATGCTTTAATTTCGATGGGAACTCTTTTATCCTGCTTGCTTTTTGTGACATTAATCAACTATTATCTTTACAATTTTTAGATTTAGACTTTCCGCTCTTTGCTGATGCATGGTCATTGTTTTTAAGTCAAAACATTCAAATTTTGTTACACTTTTTTCTGATTTATTAGCTTTTTTATATTCTTCTTCTGATTTTCAGAAAATCGATGGGCAGTTGTCAAGTGTTGAACAATTAGTCAATTACCATCCCGGTCGATGTTGGAAGCTCTTCAGACTCTAATGAAGGCACTAACTATGAAGGATTTATTGGGACACTCAGATATCGATGTAAAAGTTGCTGTGGTGTCATGTATTACTGAAATTACAAGAATAACGGCACCTGAGGCTCCATATGCTGGTGACATTTTGAAGGTCTGCTGTGACACTTTGTTGAGTTATTTGAGCATTCGTTTAACCGTCTTTTAGATTGCCATTATAATTTATTTTATATCTATGTTGATTTTTTTAACTGGTGCTGACCATTTTTTTGGCAATTCAATAGGAGATATTTCAAAAGATTGGCGCAGCTTTTGAAGGATTGGATGATATAACTAGCCGTTCTTTTCAAAAAAGAGTTTCAATACTCGAAACTGTTGCCAAGGTTCATTTATGTGTTTTAATGCTGGATCTTGAATGTGATGCTCTGATTCTTTAGATGTTTCGTCATTTCCTGAAGACTATAAGGTGAGAATATTGTTTGTAGTGCATCTGATTGTCTTCTTTTGTTACATCATCCTGAGATACATTTTTTCACTCTTAGCTTGCTCTATACTTGGCTTTATCTTTCTCTAAATTTGAAAAGGCTCTTGATGGGTAGTAATTTGAGGTTGTGTGAGGCCATTGTTACTTTTTACTCTATATGTTTCAACACATTTATGGTTGTGGGCTGCCTTCACGAGTGTGGATGGGGCCATATGTTTTGGAACTATAATTTGTTGGTTGACGGACTGGATCAATTCCAGTATTTTTATTTTTTTTATTGTATCCTTGTTTTCTCTCAGAAATTAACAAACATAATAATGTAACTTCCTTGACCTTAGGCAGGCGGCAAATTTATACGATGGTCTTCGACTTAGCGGAGACACGTGTTTTTGGTAAGCAATCGCGGGCAATCAGCTGCGACCTGGGAGGCAGTGCTATGTGCCTGATAAACTGTCTTGAACTTCTACTAAAAATGTGGATGTCGTAATGTTCAATTTTTCAGCAGTATGCATTTATCCTGAGTTATTTCTTTCTTATACCCAATTTGTTTGGACTTCTTGTTCTTTTTTTCAGAACGGTTGATGGCGTTTGAAGTTTGGCTTGGCTATGGTTCGAGCGTAAAAGCCAAACGATTGCCAATAGTACTTCAGGTGAGCATTTGTGTCTCATTGTTTTGTTCTTGGCAAGTTTTGATGTTCATTCATCTTGCCTATTATATGTTTGAATAAGTTTTGATGTTCCTGTTTAGTATTTTCTGATTTTGTTCCAGGCAATCGTGCTAATTGACAGCGAATATCAGCTTTTAATAAAGATTAATGAAGTTTCGAGCAGGGCATCTAACTTGAGATGAAGGCATTTAAAGGCTTATAATTTATGGTCTGCTTTACTTGTGTTTTGGAGTTGAGTTGTTATGTAATCTTAGTTCTATCTCCTCTAATTAAGTGTTTTAGCTACAAAGTTGGATTAAAATGTAATTCCATGTGCATGTGGTTTCAAAGTAAGTACTTGTGGAATTTCTTTGTCAATAAAAGTTGCATCTCTGTTCTATTCACTTCTAGAGCTTGTATGTGGTAATCTCCATTAGCAAATTTGTCGCCGATATAATGTGTTTGAAAGGGTTTCCATAAGTGATGACAACTTTAGTCGTTAAAGTGTAGTAACAAGGGTTAAGATATTAATGTTAAAGTTAGCGGTGGCCTATCATTTTATTGTTAATATGCTACTAACAACGATATTTATTTGTCATTAATATCTATTAACAACAGAGTCAACTATCAATGGCGTCAAAATTTAAAATTTGAGTTTACGTTAACGTTAGTTTTTTATTCGTCGTTAATGCCTACCAACGACGGAGTCAACTGTCAATGGCGCCAAATTAAACTAAATTTGATTTCACATTAACGACGGTTGTTATTCGTCGTTAATGTTCCACGTTCCGCTGTTATTATTTAAGACCAACGACAGAACATATATGCTGTCGTTGTTGACTTTTAACGACGGATCACATTTTTCCGTCGTTAAATGTTATTAGCGTCAAGCCTATTAACGACGGCCCACGATGGAGCACTTCTCCGTCGTTAGTGGCCGTTAACGACGGATTTAGATACCTGCTACGACGGATTTTTCCGTCGTTAATGGACCTTTCTTTTGTAGTGTTTTCATGAGATTGAGATAAGCTAAGTGGATCTACTCTAGATTCCTCATATCTTTAATTAATCCTCCATACTTTACCTTCTTTATTTTCCTCTTATCCTTGCTTTTCATTTGTTTGTTATTTTCCTTTATTTTTGATTTCATTGATTTTACTTCTCTCTCAATCTCATATTCCTTCATGTGCATATAATCTCAAACCTAGTTTTGTTATTATGTGCATATAACCACAACCACATTCTCAACTTTATTTTCTCCTCTTTTGCACATAATCCACATCCACTCTCTCTTATCTCTCCACATCCACTTTCACCATTTCCTTACTTTCATTTTAATTTAATAAACTCCTAATTGTCACGCGCATAATTTGAGAACCAAAACTTGAGCAAAACCCTTCCTACTTTCCCGTTCCTCGTGGGATCGATAATCTTTTATACTATAACTTATAAAAATGGATATGCATTTTTATATTTTTTTGTATAATTTATATATATGATTAGTAGGTATGCGGCAATATTATTTATATAGTTAAAGATTAAAACTAAGCGAAGTTTATACCGTATTAGTAATTTGGTTTTAAAAATATTATGGCTATCAATATTATTTTAATAAATATATTTTAATTATTTTTCAATTTATATTTTTCATTTAATTAATATATTAAATAAATTAGATTATAAGTCTGAAAGTTTAAATGAATGTTTAATATATTATATTAATTAAAATACATTTTATTAATTATTATAGCAATTAAAATATATTTTTAAAATTAGCTCAGTAATTAATTTTTTTATTGTATGAAATTTAATTTAGTTTCCTAAAATATATAAGCAACTAATAAATATTTATAAAAATATATTTTTAACATATATATATATATATATATATATATATATATATATATATATATATATATATATATATATATATATATATATATATATATATATATATATATATATATATATATATATATTAGCAATTAAAATTTATTTTCAGTCTTCTAAATTAATTTATTAATTAAAAATTTTCCTAAATAAAATAGTTTCTAATTTTGTAAATTAAATATATATGGATAATTGAATTCATATTAAATTATTTTGTGGATATTTTATCGGGATGTCCGGACAAAATAATAAAATTGCAGCATACAAGCCATTAATTGATCTTCGGGTAGATGTAAACGATGTCATCTTGAAAGAAAGAATCACTTTCGAATATGGGAAGGAACAAACACAAGTCTTGGAATATCATCCGGAATTAACTTTATTCTCCTTGATAATGAGGTACATTTAAATTTTTATATATAATTGTTGTTTGTGATTGTAAAATAATAAATTTAGTTTAATTATGACATGTTCTATCCAATTTTAAATAGAACACTCATGTACATAGTTTTTGTAAGAATGATGCAATAAGACTGAGAAAATTAATACAAGAAGGAAAAATTTAGATTTTCTCAAACGTAAAGATTGTTCTGCAAGTAAGATGTACAAGCCGATGCACTCCAAGATCTATTCATTTATGTTATCGCACAAATATCAAGATTTTAGAGGAGGATTACGATGATATAGAAAACACAAATTCAAATTTCTTCCTTGAGAGATTGAATCAAGAATCGATTCAAAAGAATTTTTATAGGTATGTATTAAATTTATATTCCTCAATATTTCTCATGTATGTCAAATTATACTAAAGTTTATTTATTTTCTTATATAGATGTGATTGGAATAGTTGATGAAATTTATGCGATTGATAGCATGGACAGAATAGAAAAAAGTTTTGTTTAGAAGCTTTACAATGCATGATAATGAGTAAGTTATGATTTTATTATTTTTATATGAAATATACATAAATATTTAATATATTTTTATCTTTTATTAGGTTCAATATCATATCTATAACTTTGTGGGAAGATTTAGCATGTGCTCTGGAGGAAAAATTAAAACGGAGAATCGAAGCTCATTGGTTATTATTGTGACCGGTTTGTTGTACTCTAGATTTAAAGGTATGAAATATATATATATATATATATATATATATATATATATATATATATATATATATATATATATATATATATATATATATATATATATATATATATATATATATATATATATATATATATATACGATAATTTACATTTGTATGTCTACTTATAAAGTTGCATGATTTTTAATATATTCGTAATATTATATTATATTTTTGCTAATTTTCTTTTCAAGATTGAAGGGATTGACAAGCCTTTAGTCCCGATATGCTACAAAATTTTATATAAATTTGAGTGATAACAAGGATGTTTTTCAAACTCAAGGGTATTTTAAAACTTTTGTGACATAATATAATTACAGTTTCATAAATTGTTTTCACAATTATGAGAATTTTAGTAATTATTTTACTTATCTCTTTAATCAACATTGATGTGCCAGCACTAATACAAATTATTGAGACTCAACAAGATCGCTAAGCACACAAGTCAAATTTGAAATCGGCGATGGTACAATTGATGACATTTTCAAGTAAAGGAATTGAATGCTGATGTAAGTGAATTTTAATTTATTTTTGTATTGAATTATTTTATAAACTTTATATATTCAATTATAGTTTTTAACAATATATCAATATAAGAAACATGATACAATGATAAAAATATCTTTTATTACACAATATACTTGAATCATTAATATTTTAGTTGATTTATCATGCATTTTATTATTTTGTTGGTTTTAATAATTAAATTGATGATGAAAATATTATTTATCTATAGTATTTTTAGGAGAAATATTTTTTGCAATGCTCAAATCATGGGAATTGAGGAGCTATCAGGTTGACGATATCCTTCTCATCTTGATTGCAATAATAAGTTGAAAGAGATTAATGGGGTTCTTTACCAATCGTCATAAAAAATCAAATATGTAGAAGAAAGGTAAACATGATATTAGAATTTTTATAAATATAAATTATTTATAGTTTATAAAAATTAAATTGAATAACTAATATATAACATAAATATGTATTTAACTTTAGGTATAAACTTACCTTACAAGTGACGGATGGAACATGCATCACTACATTTGAAATATTCCATTAGGACGTTCTTCGTTTGATGAAAATTGGTCCTTCAGAGTTAGCATCTTCGCTGGGTTTGATAATTTACATCGAAATTATATTATAATTTTAATACGTTTTTAATTTAATAGATGAAATTGAATATTAGTATATTTTTGCTTAAACAGGATGCAGACAACAATGAGTTTCTGCTTGCAATCAAGAGATTAATCGGTAGAAATATGCGTTTCCATGTTAAGGTTACAGAATTTAACACAACCAAATGCATTGAAGACTACACGGTTATTAAAATCGTTAACGATTATGTGGATGATGAAAAACTCAATGGGTTGTTACTACTAACTGACGGAAAGGTAAAATTTCCATAATCTTTTTAATAAAATTATATTCGTCAATAGTTTGCAATGTATTCATTGTTGTAATACTAAATTTATTTTTATTAAAGGATGATAAATCACTCGATATGACGCTGGTTGATGGCGATGACAGTCAATCAATTCAATATACTCCAGACTTATCGACATCTGGAAATATTATTGATAAAAATTCGAAGAAGAAGGTGTTTGCTAAATATATTATTAGTTTCATCATTTCAAATATTAAATCATTAACATGTTGTTCTAAGATAAATGTATTATTATCACATGATGAGAAACCAATTGAATTGAATGAGGATGGTACCGTTGATAATCAATGTTGAATTAACTCGGACTTATCCACACCGATATCCACCAAGAATAGCAAAGGCAAAAGAAGATTTTTGATGTTTACTTATTGCTACACTTAACTCTTCAAAACCCCACCTATAACCAATTGGAAAAATAAGGATACTGTTTGTTCTTGGGTTTATCACATCCTAATTTTGATTATCTAATATATTTATCAAAATTAATAAAGATTAACAATTGTATTAAAATTGCTCCATTTTTTGATTAAATTTCATCCTCTAAACCTTAAAAGCAAAAATTCCTAGCAACAATTCCACAAATTTTTGATTAAATTTCATCCTCTAAACCTTAAATTTTATCTTTTTAACCTTAAATTTCTTACCAAATTTCTTATTTTAATCAATATTATTTTCCTGCTCATATGTAGTTTACCTCATTAAATTTGATCAAATTTCATGATGTTAGCAAGCGATATGATAAACTACGCTACTATTGTGCAAGACTGCAGCTTGTTTTTTATGGCAGCATTCTGTAGTTGTTTGACCCATAAAAGTCTCTGGATAATTAATTTCATGATGAGTACTTACATGCTCTATTAGCTTAACCTTTCGGATAAACTGGTTATCTAACATATAGCACCAGATCATAGTCTCAAAATCATAATCCCTATTTTGAAAAGTATCCATTTATCCACATGTTGTCTGCTTTTTAAGCAAGTCATTATCTAAGTAGAAGATTTTCCACATGGTTTCCAGACCTACATAAGGGGAGTTTCATTACTAAATTTGCTTGAAATACCTTATTAGCTCTCAGCTCGCCAGTTTAAACTCTTAGATAAATTGATTATATATAACAATTAATAAAAAGAAACATGCTAGATTTACAAGAAGAATTTAAATACTTCCCTAATGGTACAATTCGTTCACATAACCTGTAGCATAATGCTATACAACCTATTATCAAAAATTGCCATCTTACCTACTTGATAGACTCCAAAGGAACTATGATCAAATTTTGATTTCTCTGTAGCAATTTTTAGACTTCCTATAACTTAGTTGTCATTCCATTTCTATTTCTAATAGAGTTCTTATTCTGCCTAGAATCCACTATTATATGCTTAATCTCGGTTCTGTCCCTAAAAGACTAATCTTACGATTTGTATTTATAGAATTGGCTAATAATAAATTTTTTACTACAAGCCATGTGGTAGTCTACGAATGTGATTCAGCTAACATTAATCACACTGTAACCACTCATTCACAAATCTAGCATGGGAAGACAGATTTCAGATCTCTTGCATTTATATTCTAGCTTGAACCAAGATTTTATGCTTAGTTCCAGTAAAGTTGTATAATTTATATAATTATCCAACCCAATGTCACCAACTTCTATCCTTCATTCTCTTACCTTCAATCAACACCATAGAATCAACAAACAATATACATTTTATCGCTTTCTTAGAGCGGTAAAAACAAATTCAATCAAAGCAACCAATAATGAAAGATGAATAAGAAGAAATGATAAAAGAAAGCAAACAATTGCATCATAAGTATAAGGATTATAACTTTACTTTGACAATCTCATTATTACGTGCTTTTATGTAGAGGCCAGCAGCACTATCAGGACTTGAAACCTTTACACCATTTCTCATGAACATGCCACATGCAAGACCTGTTAAGAAAATATTAAATATTAGAAAACAAAGATACATGAAAGAAACATGGTACTGATTTCTGTACAGGCTACTGCTTTTGATTTCGGGTTTTGCTTCAAAAACTGATTTCAAATTTATTTTTACCTATTTACTATATTCTTCCACATCGCTTAAGTCTGATTTTAGAGATTCCATGTGTATCGATTACACAATGTATAAATATTATTCAAAGAAATAAATTTGAAATTAATTTTTGATAGCTCTAAAATACATGGAATTTGAGCAGATGATAAGATTTTACCTGCTTATCTTCAATAGTAATAAGTTGAGGAGAAGCATCTATTTATAAAATATTTGTGCTTACGTTAACGTTAGTTTTTATTCGCCGTTAATGCCTACCCAACGACGAGTCAATCGTCAATGGCGCCAAATTAAACTAATTTGATTTCACATTAACGACGGTTGTTATTCGTCGTTAATGTTCCACGCTCATTGTTATTATTTAAGACCAACGACAGAACATATATGCTGTCGTTGTTGACTTTTAACGATGGATCACATTTTTCCGTCGTTAAATGTTATTAGCGTCAAGCCTATTAACGACGGCCCACGATGGAGCACTTCTCCGTCGTTAGTGGCCGTTAACGACGGATTTAGATACACCGCTACGACGGATTTTTCCGTCGTTAATGGACCTTTTGTAGTGTTTTCATGAGATTGAGATAAGCTTGGCTACTCTAGATTCCTCATATCTTTAATTAATCCTCCATACTTTACCTTCTTTTCCTCTTATCCTTGCTTTTCATTTGTTTGTTATTTTCCTTTATTTTGATTTCATTGATTTTACTTCTCTCTCAATCTCATATTCCCTTCATGTGCATATAATCTCAAACCTAGTTTTGTTATGTGCATATAACCACAACCACATTCTCAACTTTATTTTCTCCTCTTTTGCACATAATCCACATCCACTCTCTTATCTCTCCACATCCACTTTCACCATTTCCTTACTTTCATTTTAATTTAATAAACTCCTAATTGTCACGCGATAATTTGAGAACCAAAACTTGAGCAAAACCCTTCCTACTTTCCTGCCCTGGGATCGATAATCTTTATACTATAACTTGATAAGGGTTGTATACTTGCAACTAAGGAGGTAATCATTTATTACCCATCAATGGTCAAGTTTAGGGGCTTAATAGATTAAAATTAAAGTTTAAGGGCTTCTTGGAAAAGTAAAATAAACTTTAGGGGCTAGTTTGAGCTCCATAACTTATGTAATCAGCTTGTGAGCATATGTTATACATAAAATAAAAGCTGAGAGGGCTATGCTTGAACTAATTGATTTTCGGTACTTGAAAGAAGTATATGCTAACCGTTCAGTGAGTTGGTCCTAGATGTTAACATTTCATAAACGGCGAACTTCAGAATATTATTTATTTTACATGAGTGATAAACCAGTGAGGGTATATCAACTACTTTATATATAAAAGCGAATGATGGAATAGAGCAATGTGAACAAGAACTGATTTGTACCAAAGATTTTTTTCCCATTATTTTTAATAAAAAATTTTCCTAGCAAAATTTGGGCCCTTAACCAACTTTATTTCTACTTTCTTTTTCCGAGATAACTGAATACTTTATTTTGAAATTAAATTCAAAATAACAATTAGCATAAAGATAACAATTAGCAGACTAAGTTCAAAAACTCCAAAACAATTAGCATAAAGATAAGTGAGATACAGATAATAAATTCAAAATGTTATTGGATAATAATAAATTTCCTTAACCAACTTATAAATAATAAATAACCAACCGCTCTTATAAGGGTCTGTTTGGTTGGGTAAAAAGTGGAGAAAATGGGGAAAAGAAAACCGACACATCAAAATTTGATGTTTTCCCCACAATTGTTAGTTGGGTTCATCAAAACAATCCAGAAAGTGAAGGAAAACAACTTGGCCACGAGGATTTGGGGCTGGAAAATTTTCCTCCTCAAAGGGCCGATTTTGGAGGAAAACGATTAGATCTTCTTACTGTAGGTAATGATGATGACGAGAGGCGTGGGGGCCCCCGACGACGCGGGCCTGGCGGTGATGCGGCGGCCGGGTTGGATAATGTGCGCGCCTCGAAGCTGGTAACCCCGGGCGAGGGCGAGGGGGCGGGAGGGCGGCCGAAGGGTCGGGGCGGGGGCGGAGGGGCGGATGGGGAACGCCAGGGAGGTGACCGCAGGGGGAGATCAAGCCCATGATCCGAATCATGGGTTGAGGGATGGCTGTGGGCGGGTGGTGGTTGGATGGATGGATGGATAAGGATGGATGGTGGACAGATAAAGGACAAGGAGGGACAAGGAGTAGTGGTGGTGGTGGAGTGGAGGTGAAGTTCTCCTCGAAAGAGTCTCTGGGAGCACTCTCTCTCTCTCTCTTATCATTTTCATAAAAGTCCCTCAACCTCAAAATTAGTTGAATTAATTAGTCAATTAATAATTACTTGTAGTGATAATATTTAGAGGTTAGGAATTACCCACTTAAACATCAACTACTTTCTTGTTTTTTCAATTTGTACCAAACTAAAGAAAGTGATGGAAAACCCACTTTTCCCCCATTTTCTTTACGAAGCAAACACAAAAAAACACTCTCCCAAGAAAGTGACAGAAACACCAAAAAGTGAAGAAAAGTGGGTTTTGAAAAGTGGAGGAAAGTAACCAAACAGCCCCTAAGCCAACACATAACTCCCACGTCTCCTCTCTTGCGGTTTCTCCTTCCCCTCAACACCCAAATTATAGACTCCCACAAAAAAAATCCTTCAGCAATCATTAGCAAGAAAGAGAACAAGATGAAGGTAAGATTTCCATCTCTTTAATTTCATTTATAGTTGTTAGTTTATGAAGTTTACTTGCGTTATTGGAGTTTCAATTAGCTTAGATGATCAGAGCATGTAATTGAGTATTCAAAATGTTGAATTTAGCATTGCATGTTGCTGCAACCTATTTTGAAATTAAATTCAATCCTATTTTTCCTCTAATTGATGTTACAAATGAATAAATCTTGAGAAATTGAGTGCAAAAATCAAATTCAACAACAATATTATCTCTGTAGTTGTGGGAGTGCCACTTCGTGCTTAGTGGCCATGGCTTCTTCTCCTTCTTCTTCTCTTCTTATTCTTTGAAGTAGAGAGAAAAAATTCATTCTTCCTTTTTCTCATATCTTCTATATCTTCTATTAAATTCTTATAATTGAATTTCAGAAAATTTATGATTACTGTTTGTTCTGGTCTTGGGTTTATTGCATCCTAATTTGAATTTTCAGAAAATATGGTTACTGTTTGTTCTTGGGTTTATCACATCCTAATTTTGATTATCTAATATATTTATCAAAATTAATAAAGATTAACAATTGTATTAAAATTGCTCCATTTTTGATTAAATTTCATCCTCTAAACCTTAAAAGCAAAAATTCCTAGCAACAATTCCACAAATTTTTGATTAAATTTCATCCTCTAAACCTTAAATTTTATCTTTTTAACCTTAAATTTCTTACCAAATTTCTTATTTTAATCAATATTATTTTCCTCGCTCATAGTTTTACCTCATTAAATTTTGATCAAATTTCATGATGTTCAAGCAAGATGATAAACTACGCTTACTATTGTGCAAGCACTAGTTGTTTTTTATGGCAGCATTCTGTAGTTGTTTGACCCATAAAAGTCTCCGGATAATTAATTTCATGATGAGTACTTACATGCTCTATTAGCTTAACCTTTCGGATAAACCGTTATCTAACATATAGCACCAGATCATAGTCTCAAAATCATAATCCCTATTTTGAAAAGTATCCATTTATCCACATGTTGTCTGCTTTTAAGCAAGTCATTATCTAAGTAGAAGATTTTCCACATGGTTTCCAGACCTACATAAGGGGAGTTTCATTACTAAATTTGCTTGAAATACCTTATTAGCTCTCAGCTCGCCAGTTTAAACTCTTAGATAAATTGATTATATATAACAATTAATAAAAAGAAACATGCTAGATTTACAAGAAGAATTTAAATACTTCCCTAATGGTACAATTCGTTCACATAACCTGTAGCATAATGCTATACAACCTATTATCAAAAATTGCCATCTTACCTACTTGATAGACTCCAAAGGAACTATGATCAAATTTTGATTTCTCTTTAGCAATTTATAGACTTCCTATAACTTAGTTGTCATTCCATTTCTATTTCTAATAGAGTTCTTATTCTGCCTAGAATCCACTATTATATGCTTAATCTCGGTTCTGTCCCTAAAAGACTAATCTTACGATTTGTATTTATAGAATTGGCTAATAATAAATTTTTTACTACAAGCCATGTGGTAGTCTACGAATGTGATTCAGCTAACATTAATCACACTGTAACCACTCATTCACAAATCAAGACAGACTTCAGATCTCTTGCATTTATATTCTAGCTAGAATCAAGATATTATGCTTAGTTCCAGTAAAGTTGTATAATTTATATCATTATCCACCCAATGTCACCAACTTCTATCCTTCATTCCCTTACCTTTAACCAACACCATAGAATCAACAAACAATATACATTTTATCGCTTTCTTAGAGCGGTAAAAACAAATTCAATCAAAGCAACCAATAATGAAGGATGAATAAGAATAAATGATAAAAGAAAGCAAACAATTGCATCATAAGTATAAGGATTATAACTTTACTTTGACAATCTCATTATTACGTGCTTTTATGTAGAAGCCAGCAGCACTATCAGGACTTGAAACCTTTACACCATTTCTCATGAACATGCCACATGCAAGACATATTAAGAAAATTTTATATAGTATAAAACAAAGACACATGAAAGAAACATGGTACTGATTTCTGTACAGGCTACTGCTTTTGATTTCGGGTTTTGCTTCAAAAAAACTGATTTCAAATTTATTTTTTACCTATTTACTATATTCTTCCACATCGCTTAAGTCTGATTTTAGAGATTCCATGTGTATCTGATTACACAATGTATAAATATTATTCAAAGAAATAAATTTGAAATTAATTTTTGATAGCTCTAAAATACATGGAATTTGAGCAAGATGATAAGATTTTACTGCTTATCTTCAATAGTAATAAGTTGAGGAGAAGCATCTATTTATAAAATATTTGTGCTTCATGCATAATCTCTGTTAGGTTATATTAGGTATTTTACAGCTAAATAATTCTTCTATACATTCTTTACTATCTGATCATATGTTAAATAAAATTTTAACATCTAATCAATTTTCATCTGTTTTTCCTTAAATTTGTAAAGAAATTTCTAATTTTAAGCCTTACATTCCTCGCCATAGTTAGTTTACCCGACCAAATCAATGAAATATATAATTTTGTTTGTAGGTGATGATATTCGACCTTTCATAGAAGATCAAAGATTCGACCATTTAAGGACATCAGTAAGTTATAAATGAATCTTTATTTCCTATATTACCTATATACATGTAAATTTTGATCTACAAGATTTATCAGAGTGGTAGTCAAAGCTCACCTTAGACTGAATATTTAAAGGTGGCATAAACTTCAGTAAATTATAGTATGATATGAATTGCCATTTAATTGTATGGATGGCATGCATTATGATATATAAATGCTAATGACGTGTGTGCAATATATACCAGTGTTACTGATGAGAAAAAGATTTTAGAAATTTGATTACCTTCTATAGAAAGTGAGTTGTAGAGATTCTCTACATTCAAAGATGTAGAGGAACATCTATCTGCGAGTATTTTCTATTCACAATGACTGAGATTTGTTGCCATTTTTTTTGAATCTAATATATAATTTTAATTAATATGAGCATCATGGACCGAGAATCAGTATTCAATTGAGTATGTAGAATATTTTAATGCATGTGTCATCTATGTACATATATGAATGAAAATTCTAAACGGAACTACACAATTATGGTGTCCACCCTCGCATATAGATGTTCAATATGTTTCTAAACACTTATGTATGAATTTGATCAACAGCGAAAGTGAGGAAACTAATTAAGTGCTTAAACCATGCTTCTTAACATACTTAAATGTCCTCACATTCTTGCAAGATAATTTGCTAAACTGTAATAACATTATACTTTATAGTAGCACACATTGTTTTGGATTACGGCTTTCACTATTAGGAGATCTTTTTTACTCGATAAAATTATTAAGTGCATATACTAATGGAATTAAATCTTGATGCAGGAACTGGTATTCAGTCTTCGATAAAGGAGCACACTTTTTGGACACATAAGAACATCTGTGCACGGTAAAATCAGTTTCCCTGAGAATTGTAATATACACGTTAAATTTGTACTCTGTGATTTATTGTAGTAATAAGCAAATAAAGAGTTTAATAGTGCCTATTTAATATTAGTTTATACATCATGCTTTGTTTTTGTACTAAGCATAACTCATGTTAATAAGTGTTATTGTTAGAAACAGGATGATGTTTGTACAAAAACAAACATAATGATATTTGCACAAATCAAGTACATTTTATTAGTAATTGTCATTACTATTTTCCATCATCATGTATATAAATTTAAATTCGTGTTATTGAATTGTTTACTATATCAATTCCTAAAGAAATAATGACAACTCAAAATTGAAAGTTCTTGATATTTGGGGTCCATCTTTCACATTGACGATTTTAAATCTAGCGTTCTGACGAAGGACATGGATGAAGTTACATTGAAGATAACAATTGTAATAGTTTGTGAAATCTGATATTATTTACTTCATCGTACCAAAGAGAAAATTCAAGATGGAGGAGTTCACGGTGAAGCAACAAAATATTAGCTTGATTTATCAAACAACAGGAGCCAAACAACAGCGCAACAAGTAGTACACATGGTAAGTATGATTTATTTAAGAACTATTTTAGTATTGTTAAGAATTCAGATGTTTTAGACTTTCACACTAACTATTATCTAATTTAATAGCAGAACATGATCCTGAAAAAATCTTATTGTTGCAACAATTAAAACGAAAGTTAAGAAATTGTGAATTACATAGAATGGATTATGGATTGCCTCAACTGGAATCTGCATGCTTTGAGAAGTCTAATGAGTCAGATTTAGCACAAGGCTATAGGATGAAAAGGTATAAGAGCAAAAGAATAAACGAAAGCATCAGCAACATAACTGTTGACGGTACATGTGACAAAACTAGCCCAATAATAAAAGGTATGAATCTTCTTTATTCATTCCTTTGAATTAGCATTTGTTATATCATGCTGTTATTTTGTTTTTAATGAAGAAATTGTTGACAATGTAGCTTATCACAGTGATATACAGGACTTTGGCAAACCAACTATCATCTGCGAGTATTGTCATGCTACGCTGTGGTATGAAGAAAGAGCAGAGAAATCTTGGAATCCTAAGAAACCCTCTTTTTCTATATGTTGCAACAAAGGACGAGTGAAGTTTCCTCTTCTTAAAGAACCTCCAACATTTCTTAAAGATTTGTTATCCCCGTGGAGGCAAGAAGTTCAAAAATTCAAAGACAATATAAGGTCATACAATGCAATGTTTTCTTTTACATCAACCAAGCAAGAAGCTTGATAATACTTATAACAATGGGAGTGGACCCATCAAGCCTCACTAAATGGCTAAAATCATCATCGATAGGTTCACTAAAACCTATACCTAGTGGCATTGGAAATAGTTAGACTGGTCATAATTGAGGGGACTACTGTTGGGACAAACCCATGGCCCAATAGAGCAGATCGCAGCCTAAAGTATTGCGTATAATAAAGAACACAGATTTACGTGGAAAACCCCCAAGAAATTGGGGTAAAACCACTGCACGATAGAAGAATTCACTATGAGGAAAAACTTAGGAGGATTACAATCTCTTTACAAGGAGATACTCTCTATTATTTTCTCACTTCTATATGTAGAGGAGTTGTTGTTTCGGGATGAGTTTCTGAAGAAGAACTCTAGGCCTATTTATAGTTTTTGGAAAATCACTATTTAAAATATAATAATATTATTTTCCTGTTGTTACGTTGATTGATTTACAGTAGCGCCGCCTTTGCTTTCGCACTCGCTTTGTTTTGTTTTGGCGGGCCCCACTCTTTGACAACTACTAATGTTAGATGTTCACAATGTTTTAGTCCGTTTTAATGGTACGGGATAGAGTTGAGGAAGATGCATTGGAAATAGTTAGATCCGGTCATAATTGCCTCAAGGAGTAGTGATGGTAGAGAACAAAATGCCAACCGCTATAGAGATTGCTGGCTTAATTGTTGGAAATATTGAAGAAACTGTTGGTATGAGAGACATTATAGTTGAGGATCGTAAATTAGGATTATCGAGAATTAGTGATCTTCATCCAAGCTTCATGGCGATGCAATATCCCTTACTTTTCCATATGGCTAAGATGGATTTAGGCTCGAATTTCATTATCGATTCTAAAATCTCTAAATCTAAAATAAGGAAAGATGCATGAGAGAGTATGCCGCTTACGTGATACAACAATGTCCTGATGAGGCTCTAACATTAATTCTTTCTGGAAAATTGTTCCAGACTTATATTGTGGATCTGTTGACATGCATTGAAGAAGAAAGATTGCATTGGGTTAAAAAAAATCAAACCAAAATTAGGGCGGAACTATATTGTGGGATAAAGGACGCTATTTTCAGAGGTGATACTGAAGGATCTCAAGTTGGTCAAAGGGTTGTACTACCAGCTTCCTTCACAGGAGGTCCACGATATATGAACCAAAATTGCCAAGACGCGATAGCTCTTTGTCGTGTTATGGGAAACCCGGATCTTTTTATAACTATGACAGCAAATCCGAAGTGGGTAGAAATTAAATATATGTTAGATAAAGTTGGTGGAGAAAGGCCGGATGAGAGACCGGATATTGTAGCTCGAGTTTTCAAAATGAAGCTTGATCACCTCATGGAGGATCTGCAAAAAGGAAATCATTTTGGGAAATCTACCGGAGGTATTTTTTTATAAAATTAATTTTTGTGATTCATTAGTTTTAAATGAGTAATAACTAACATTTACAAATATTTATAATCTCCAACATACTAAAATATTCTGATATTATACTATAATTTTTATTAAGAAAAATGATGTCTAACATTCTTAGTATCGAATTCCAATACTAATTTATCATGTAATGTAATAGTTAAAACCTACAATTTTTGGCTAAATAACATGTATTATGTGTTAAATGTCAGGTTAATTTGAATATAAAATATTCTAACTAAGTACCATGTATTCAATAAAACCTTCACAATCATGTATTCAGATAAGTATCATGTATTCATAGGTAAATGTCAAATTACTATGAATGTACAAGATTCATACTGATTGATTTGATTTCATAATAATTTAATGAAATTTATGGATACATATTGCTATTTTATTAAGTTCAATAAAGGTGGGTTCTATTGATCTAATACCTAAATATGAAATACTTGATGCAACTGAGTATATAAATGGAAAGGAGAGTCGCAATACTAAAATTCCGTTTAGTTGGAGATAGAAAGCACGAAAGACTAACAACATAATAGTATAAGTTTGGATCCTACTCTATGATTTAAATCAAATTATTTTTGACAAAAATATATATTCTCAAACAGATTCAACGTTGAACTTGGGAAGAAATACTTACTATGATGCAAACCAATTTCACTGCTTTATATTTGTATTTCTTCTCCTCGAAGTTTCATCCTTTGATTATGACTTACATAAATCAACAGAGATAGAGCATGCATCTTTCAAGAAGATAGCATCGAATTAATTGATTAATGGTGTCAAAATTATTGATTGGGAGTCTTCCATGGCAAATTTTATTTCTTCTTAAAGAATGAAATTTCATAGAAATAAAATCCTTAATATCAAAGTCAGGAATCCAAATCCTCAAAGTTTAACTCCTACTGGCCATTTGCTTCACAGATATTAAACAAATATATCAGGGTATGTGTCATCTCCAAGAAATATATGGTGGATGGTTATTGATTCATAAACACATGTCTGACAGGACCCATAAAATTATGATATTTAGCACAGTGATCATTTACATAACTCAAGCAATATACTAAAGTGATCTTATTCGACAACACTATCAACTTTAATTCAAGCAAATTACCTAACTTTATTGTGATTTTGTCTTTGCAGCTATATATACAATAGAGTTCCAGAAGCGTGGACTTCCACATGCACATATCTTGCTCTGGCTTCATGTAACTAATAAATATCCAACACCGGCCTCGATTAACAAGATTATAAGTGCTGAAATTCCTGATAGAATTGAAGACCCTATTGGATATGAAGCGGTAGGACAATATATTGTAGGCATCAAAAATTGTCGAAGAACCTCAAATATGACTAAATTATGAGAAGATCAAGGACAACATCGTCAAATCTCAAGAAGTCAACACATGAGAAGATTGTGTCTCGCTACAGCACGAGAGACGGTTTGTGCCTCGCCATGAGCCAGACATTGCTATGTCTCACGCTAAGCAGATTATTGTGTGTGTCTCGCCACGCGGCAGACATTTGATGTGTCTCGCTGTTAGCGAGATTTCAGTGTGTTCTCGCCACGAAGCACATTCTGATGTGTTCTCTGGCGAAGGATTTTTGTGTCTCGCCAAACCCGGAGACACCGAACACTTGAAACGAGCTCTTGAAGGGTCTAAATCATGCCGATGGGGCCCACTTGACTTTATCGACGCAGAGACGCTCAAATACTTTTAATGCGCGTTACACGCTAAAGACCACCAGGCGCGGATTTTAGGGCATTTAATCGCGGCCTAAGCGCCAAACCGCTACAGCAAATGAGGGACGATATCGCCGCCAACGGAGGCAGTTTACATCGCCGCCATTAGGTACTTACATCGCCATTTAGCGGCCATGCTGGTACCGGAGCCGCCGCCGCTAACCGCAAATGTGGAGCACTTATGACACTTGTGTTTCTTCGTAAGGCACGCTTCCCAAAGGCTATAAATACCCTCCACGCCCACTTGCGGTGAGGTCGGCTATCGAAAGGGCAATCGAGATCCAAGCGAGTTCAAGAACACGATCCACACGGAGATTCCTCGAAGTTTAAGCTTTGACTTATTCTTGAGAAGAGTAGATATCTTACCTTGCTAAAATATTTGCTGGTTCTTGTTTCCTCATCAACTAAACCTCGGCCGATTCGACGATCGCCGCTATGGTCCATTACGCCCCACGCAAAGTCCACGAAAATAAGAGATCTACACTTGTAGCGCCTTTTGTTCGAGTTTGTGAGAGAGTTATTAAATTTCTTTGTAACCGAGAACCAAAAGTGTAATTTTCTAGTTTTACAATGGAAACAACTTTCACCCAAACACGATGGCGACCACAAGGAGCCAACGGTCTCGAGCCCGAGATCGTTGTGTCGCAAACTCTGCAAATATCGCCGCACTCCCATGGTCAATGGATCGATTACTTCTTCGATCAAGCCAAGTTCAAGAATACCTCTCCTCTTCCTCATCGAAGTCCTCCTCACCTCGCAAACATCGGAGGATCTCATCCCCTAAGAGGGAAGTTCGCTCGTTGTGATGCGAACGATTTTGTTCGCATGCAGGCGATTCTTAACAAGATCTCAACCGACCGACGAAGAGGGCTCGCCGAGACGACGCCAAAAGATGGCTCGTCAATTAGCCAAGGCCCCTCGATTAACGGATGGAGTTCACTATCGACGAATCCTCACGTGATCGAGTACGCCAGTTACAATGCTCAACCTCAATCCGCCGAGACTCCTCCCAAGGAAGAATGGGTTCTCGCCAAAAGGACCATTGATATGAAGGAGCGCTATTAAAACGCCGCACGCTTTGCTCGAGCATCGCGGCTCAAGGGCAGGCAAGTAAGAGTCAAAATCAACCCAAAGAACGGCTCAAAATCGCCAAGCATGGATCCCAAGTCGACATTAAAATCGGCTCAAGAGTTTGCCTCCTTTCACCAGATAAGCAACCGCCAAGGCCACCGAGATAAATGAGCCGCCTTCGCCAACAAATGGTAGTAAGCAAACCGCCTCGCCAGATACTGAAATATTTCGCCAACAAATGGCGGTATAAATCGCTCAAGGCCACCAGACAAGATGAACCGCCTCGCCAGGCAGACATCGGTTTGTGCCTCGCCATGAGCGAGACATTCTTGCTTATGTCTCGCCAAGTTAGCGAGATTTTTGTGGTCTACCAGCGCAGAACATTTGATGTGTCTCACAGCATGACATTGTGTGTCTCGCCACGAAGCGAGACACTTGATGTCTCGCTGTAGGCGACATTTACTTGTGTCTCGCCAAACCCGGTGACACCCGTAACACTTGAAACGAGCTCTTGAAGGGTCTAAATCATGCCGATGGGGCCCACTTGACTTTATCGCCACGAGAGACGCTCAAATACTTTAATGTGCGGTTACACGCTAAAGATACCACCAGCGGATTTTAGGCATTTAATCGCGCTCAAAAGCGCCGAACCGCTATGCTAAACCGAGGGACGATATCGCCGCCACCGCAGGCGCAAACATACTAGCGAGGCAGCTTACATCGCCCATTTAGCGAGGCAGCCTTTATGCCAGGCGTACCGAGCCAGGCTAACCGCAAATGTGGAGCACTTATGACACTTGTGTTTCTTCGTAAGGCACGCTCCCAAAGGCTATAAATACCCTCCACGCCCACTTGGGCGTGAGGTCTATCGAAGGGCAATCGAGATCCAAGCTTTCGAGTTCAAGAACACGATCCACACGAGATTCCTCGAAGTTTAAGCTTTGACTTATTCTTGAGAAGAGTAGATATCTTACCTTGCTAAAATATTTGCTGAAGTTCTTCTTGTAAGCATCAACTAAACCCCGGCCGATTCGACGATCACGCCGCTTGGTCCATTACGCCCCTGCATGCAAAGTCCCACGAAAATAAGAGATCTACACTTGTAGCGCTTTTGTTCGAGTTTGTGAGAGAGTTATTAAATTTCTTTGTAACGAGAACCAAAAGTGTAATTTTCTAGTTTTACAATGGAAACAACTTTCACCCAAACACGGCGCATGACCACAATTGAGCCAACGGTCTCGAGCCGAGATTGTTGTGTCGCAGCCTTGCAATATCAAGCCGACCTCATGGTCGATGGATCGATTACTTCTTCGATCGCCAAGTTCGAATACCTCTTCCTCATCAAGTCCTCCTCACCTGCAAACATCGGAGGATCTCATCCCCTAAGAGGGAAGTCGCTCATTGTGATGCGAACGATTTTGTTCGCTGGCGCAGGCGATTTCCTCTTAACAAGATCTCAACCGATTCGACGAAGAGGGCTCGCCGAGACGACGCCAAAAGATGGCTCGCCAAAGGCCCTGAGTCGACCGGATGGAGTTCACTATCGCATTTAACTCACGCGATCGTGAGGCGCCGCCAGTTACAACGCCAACCTCAATCCGCCGACCTCCCAAGGAAGAATGGGTTCTCGCCAAAAGGACCCATTGACAAGGAAGGAGCGCTGCAAACGCCGCGGCACGCTTTGCTCGAGCATCTGCTGCTGTTCGAAGGCGCTAAGAGTCAAAATCAACCCGCAAACGGCTCAAAATCGCCAAGCATGGATCCCGGTCGACATTAAAATCGGCTCAAGAGTTTGCCTCGCCAACAGCCACCGAGATAGTAAACCGCCAGCGCTACCGAGACAAGCTTCGAGCCGCCGCCAACAGCGGTAGTAAATCGCCTCAGGCCACGAGATTACTGAGCCACAAATGGTAAAGACATGAATCTTCGCCAACAGCCGAGGCGCCTTCCATGCCTTAGCAAAGTTTGACTTTACGCCTCTTTCCACTTCTCCCACTGAGGTATCAACCTAAGTCCGGAAATCCATCAACCGAGAAGCCTTTGATTTCGTGTTCACCGCCTTGGTCCACAATGAGAACCAAAGTCAAAACACCAAGAATGGAACGCTTGGGTCACTCAATCCATGAACAACGACATTGGGGTCCGTACTCCAAATTCCAAGTGATGTTCGAAATGTTCCAAGCCATCCGACGATCTCAACCTAAAGAGTTCCTGCATCTCGCTTGAGCATCCCTAAGGGGTCCGCGAGTTTGCCGATAAAGACAAAACGAAGGCAGGATTCGCAAAGTCAAAGGCGATCAAACGCTTGTTATTCATACGTAAGCAACTTCAGATGATGAAGCTTAATGAAGTTGTCTCTCAAGTCGAATGATCGACCAAAAGAAAACGGTCCTCTAGTTAAGGACAACGCTACACTTGGGGTGAAAGTACAACCGCTGACAAGTCACATCAACCGTGTCATCGCCGGGGTAGCAACACACGAAAGAGGACGATCGATTTAAATAGATTGTTCTTGCTCATGTGCAAAATTGATTAAGACGCTATTATCGATGTGCTCGTTTCAGTCGAACGCCACTCACAAAGAGCTTCAAGATTCAACGGCTTCCCTCGTTAGCAAATGTAAGATCTGCCACACCAAGACGACATCGGAAGAAAGAGATCGCCCATCCAATTTGATGAGTTTCCGGCGACTATCAACATGGTAAACAAAGGAAAGGACCGGCGACGGATGCGATCCCGACTTCACCTCGAGGAAAGGTCGGCCCTGATTTCGAGAATGTCTCTCTTGTAATTGCGAGCTACCCAACGATCGACTATAGAAGGATGCATGAGGGAGAGTCATCAAGATGAAGCCTCGACAACAATTCCGGCGATAGCTCCATGACACAATGTCATGTTGGTCGCCATCCCAGAAGCTTTTACAATTACTCCATGTCCCGGCTCAAATGTTACAAGAAGCCTTAGCCAAGCAAAGAGAAGATTTAAGGTAAATGAGAACAGATGGAGCTAGCCATGCAACAGATGAGAGGAGTTGCAAACCCATACACACAACCTGTCCAATACCAAACTGAAGCTTACCAACAAGGTGGAGTTACCCACCATGTTGAAGACAAGGATTCGAGATAGATGAACACATTTACCGATCAACCTCCAAAGAAGGCTGATCCGTGTTCAAGGTGGAAATGGTCCAATTCTTCCTATTGGAAGTAATCCAAAATGGGGAGGATGATGGCGAAAGGATGAAAGAGCTTGAAGATAAAATCAATGCTTTGATGTCCACACAAGAAGTCAAAAGGACCGTATCCCGTGTCCGTATCCGAGAGTGGGATTCAATTCTCTACCGCTGAAATTCAATTTGATCAACTTCACGCCATTTGACGGAGAGGGTCACCTACACAACACCTGATCTACTTCAAATCACATTTGGGGTGATCTCGAAATGAGCCTTGATGATTCGTATTATTCTGGAACCCTTCATGGGTCAGTTCGATTGGTATCAAGACTCAAGGCCGTAGCATCAATCGTTGGAATGATATGGAAAGCTTGTTCCTCAACAACTTCTTCGATGACTACACCGCAGGTCTCGATTGGAACCCTCTTGGATGAAAAACGTAAGAATGGGAGACAATTGACACTCGCTAGCCGCTTCCGCAATAAGGCCATAAACCGCAAAGATCCACTACGAGGAATTCATATTGTGGACGTAGCACAATAATCTTTCCATTGATTTGTTGGAAGTCATGGGGTCGCCCGCCAACTACATGGAAAGATCCGAAAATACGGTCTCGAGCCGAGATTGTTGTGTCGCAGCCTTGCAATATCAAGCCGACCTCATGGTCGATGGATCGATTACTTCTTCGATCGCCAAGTTCGAATACCTCTTCCTCATCAAGTCCTCCTCACCTGCAAACATCGGAGGATCTCATCCCCTAAGAGGGAAGTCGCTCATTGTGATGCGAACGATTTTTGTTCGCTGGCGCAGGCGATTTCCTCTTAACAAGATCTCAACCGATTCGACGAAGAGGGCTCGCCGAGACGACGCCAAAAGATGGCTCGCCAAAGGCCCTGAGTCGACCGGATGGAGTTCACTATCGCATTTAACTCACGCGATCGTGAGGCGCCGCCAGTTACAACGCCAACCTCAATCCGCCGACCTCCCAAGGAAGAATGGGTTCTCGTCAAAAGGACCCGATTGACAAGGAAGGAGCGCGCTCAAAAACGCCGTGCACACTTTGCTCGAGCACGTGCTGTTGTTCGCAAGGCGCAAGAGTCAAAATCAACCCAGCAAACGGCTCAAAATCGCCAAGCATGGATCCCGAAGTCGACATTAAAATCGGCTCAAGAGTCTGCCTCGCCAACAGCCACCGAGATAGTAAACCGCCAGCGCTACCGAGACAAGCTTCGAGCCGCCGCCAACAGCGGTAGTAAATCGCCTCAGGCCACGAGATTACTGAGCCACAAATGGTAAAGACATGAATCTTCGCCAACAGCCGAGGCGCCTTCCATGCCTTAGCAAAGTTTGACTTTACGCCTCTTTCCACTTCTCCCACTGAGGTATCAACCTAAGTCCGGAAATCCATCAACCGAGAAGCCTTTGATTTCGTGTTCACCGCCTTGGTCCACAATGAGAACCAAAGTCAAAACACCAAGAATGGAACGCTTGGGTCACTCAATCCATGAACAACGACATTGGGGTCCGTACTCCAAATTCCAAGTGATGTTCGAAATGTTCCAAGCCATCCGACGATCTCAACCTAAAGAGTTCCTGCATCTCGCTTGAGCATCCCTAAGGGGTCCGCGAGTTTGCCGATAAAGACAAAACGAAGGCAGGATTCGCAAAGTCAAAGGCGATCAAACGCTTGTTATTCATACGTAAGCAACTTCAGATGATGAAGCTTAATGAAGTTGTCTCTCAAGTCGAATGATCGACCAAAAGAAAACGGTCCTCTAGTTAAGGACAACGCTACACTTGGGGTGAAAGTACAACCGCTGACAAGTCACATCAACCGTGTCATCGCCGGGGTAGCAACACACGAAAGAGGACGATCGATTTAAATAGATTGTTCTTGCTCATGTGCAAAATTGATTAAGACGCTATTATCGATGTGCTCGTTTCAGTCGAACGCCACTCACAAAGAGCTTCAAGATTCAACGGCTTCCCTCGTTAGCAAATGTAAGATCTGCCACACCAAGACGACATCGGAAGAAAGAGATCGCCCATCCAATTTGATGAGTTTCCGGCGACTATCAACATGGTAAACAAAGGAAAGGACCGGCGACGGATGCGATCCCGACTTCACCTCGAGGAAAGGTCGGCCCTGATTTCGAGAATGTCTCTCTTGTAATTGCGAGCTACCCAACGATCGACTATAGAAGGATGCATGAGGGAGAGTCATCAAGATGAAGCCTCGACAACAATTCCGGCGATAGCTCCATGACACAATGTCATGTTGGTCGCCATCCCAGAAGCTTTTACAATTACTCCATGTCCCGGCTCAAATGTTACAAGAAGCCTTAGCCAAGCAAAGAGAAGATTTAAGGTAAATGAGAACAGATGGAGCTAGCCATGCAACAGATGAGAGGAGTTGCAAACCCATACACACAACCTGTCCAATACCAAACTGAAGCTTACCAACAAGGTGGAGTTACCCACCATGTTGAAGACAAGGATTCGAGATAGATGAACACATTTACCGATCAACCTCCAAAGAAGGCTGATCCGTGTTCAAGGTGGAAATGGTCCAATTCTTCCTATTGGAAGTAATCCAAAATGGGGAGGATGATGGCGAAAGGATGAAAGAGCTTGAAGATAAAATCAATGCTTTGATGTCCACACAAGAAGTCAAAAGGACCGTATCCCGTGTCCGTATCCGAGAGTGGGATTCAATTCTCTACCGCTGAAATTCAATTTGATCAACTTCACGCCATTTGACGGAGAGGGTCACCTACACAACACCTGATCTACTTCAAATCACATTTGGGGTGATCTCGAAATGAGCCTTGATGATTCGTATTATTCTGGAACCCTTCATGGGTCAGTTCGATTGGTATCAAGACTCAAGGCCGTAGCATCAATCGTTGGAATGATATGGAAAGCTTGTTCCTCAACAACTTCTTCGATGACTACACCGCAGGTCTCGATTGGAACCCTCTTGGATGAAAACGTAAGAATGGGGAGACAATTGACACTCGCTAGCCGCTTCCGCAATAAGGCCATAAACCGCAAAGATCCACTACGAGGAATTCATATTGTGGACGTAGCACAATAATCTTTCCATTGATTTGTTGGAAGTCATGGGGTCGCCCGCCAACTACATGGAAAGATCCGAAAATACGAGGAGAACAAGCCAACGCTTCTAAGGAAGAAAGTCGAAGAGGTAAAATGACTACCACCCTCGAAGTAAATTTTCCTCTCGTAATAGAGGAAAGCATGCCTCAGATCACGTTAGTCAAACGTCCGAACAACGACGCCAAAAGCTTCTAAATCAATTCCACAGACATTCTCTTTCGAGACTAAGAAGTTCCAATCATCTTCAAATATCTCCCTGATAACAACATCAAGTTGCCTCCGATTACAAATCAAGAGGAGGTTGACAAGACTGACCCTAAATATGCGATGCACTACGGAGGATCCTCCATCCTACTAAGGATTGCTTAGCTCAAGGCCATCATCCAAGCCTTGTCGGCGGCGCCTTAACGCAAATAAGCTAAATGCTAACCACCATGAGTATAAGAGGTTAAACTCCTCCACACTGCATGTGTATATGAGTATAAACCGCCCCTATCCTCCAATGAGTACAAGAGGTTAAACCGCTTCTCCTTCTTACTCCAATAGGAATATGAGTATAAACTATTCTAAATGAATGCACCGCTTTGCAAAGAAAGTCGGGGTGGATAATCCATGAACGAGAGGTCCACTTCCGTGTTGAGCAATCAAACCTTCCTACGCTAGGATTGTCTCAAAATTCCTATCCTAGTCAAAACTTCCTACGCTTAGGACCACGGCCAAAATCCCTCTCGATTCTTTCCATGAACGAGAGGTCCACTTTCAAATTGATCGACGCCTCAAAAGAAAACGTCCTCTAGTTAAGGACAACGCTACACTTGGGGTGAAAGTACAACCAATGACAAGTCACATCAACCGTGTCATCGCCGGGTAGCAACACACCAAAGAGGACGATCGATTTAAATAGATTGTTCTGCTCATGTGCAAAATTGATTAAGACGCATTATCGATGTGCCCGTTTCCGGAGTCGAACGCCACTCACAAAGAGCCAAGATTCAACGCTTTCCCTCAAGAGCAAATGTAAGATCCGCCACGCCAAGACGACATCGGAAGAAGAAAGAGATCGCCCATCCAATTTGATGAGTTTCGTGACTATCAACATGGTAAACAAAGGGAAAGGACCGCGACGGATGCATCCCGACTTCACTCGAGGAAAGGTCGGGTCTCGATTTTGAGAATGTCTCGGCTGTAATTGCGAGCTACCCAACGATCGACTATAGAAGGATGCATGAGGGAGAGTCATCCAAGATGAAGCTTCCGACAACAACGGGCGATAGCTTCCGATGACACAATGTCAGTGTTGGTCGCCATCCCGCAGAAGCTTTTACACAATTCCCATGTCCTGGCTCAAATGTTACAAGAAGCCTTAGCCAAGCAAAGAGAAGAGCTTAAGGCCGAAATGAGAACAGAGATGGAGCTAGCCATGCAACAGATGAGGAGTTGCAAACCCATACACAGCACAACTGGGTCCAACAATTGAAGCTACCAACAAGGTGGAGTTACCCACCATGTTGAAGACAAGGATTCGGAGATAGATGAACACATTTACCTGATCAACCTCCAAAGAAGGTCTGATCCGGTGTTCAAGGTGGAAATGGTCCAATTCTTCCTATTGGAAGTAATCCAAACAGGGGAGGATGATGGCAAAGGATGAAAGAGCTTGAAGATAAAATCAATGCTTTGATGTCCACACAAGAAGTCAAAAGGACTGGTATCCCGTGTCCAGATCCGAGAGAGTGGGATTCATTCCTTACCCGCGAAATTCAATTTGATCAACTTCACGCCATTTGACGAGAGGGTCACCTACACAACACCTGATCTACTTCAAATCACATTTGGGGTGATTCTGAAATGAGCCTTTGATGATTCGGTCATTCGTTGGAACCCTTCAGGGTCTGCTCGATTGGTATCGAAGACTCAAGGCCGTAGCATCAACTGCTGGAATGATATGGAAAGCTTGTTCCTCAACAACTTCTTCGATGACGACACCGGAGGTCTCGATTGGAACCCTCTTGGATGAAAAACGTAAGAATGGGGAGACAATTGACACTTTCTAAGCCAAGCCCAATAAGGCCATAAACCGCAAAGATCCATTATCGAGGAATTCATATTGTGGACGTGCCACAATAATCTTTCCATTGATTTGTTGAAGTCATGGGGTCGTCCGCCAACTACATGGAAAGATCTGAAAATACGAGGAGAACAAGCCGAACGCTTCCTCGTAAGGAAGAAAGCCGAAGAGGTAAAATGACTACCGACTCGTAGTAAATTTTCTCTCTCGTAATAGAGGAAAGCGCTCAGGATCGTGTTAGTCAAACGCGCAACAACGACCAGCCAAAAGCTTCTAAATCAGAATTCACAGACATACTCTTTCGTGAGACTAAGAAGTTCCAATCATCTTCAAATATCTCCTTGATAACAACAAAATCAAGTTGCCTCCGATTACAAATCAAGAGGAGGTTGACAAGACTTCGACCCTAAATACCGCGCACTACAGAGGATCCTCCATCCTACTAAGGATTGCTTAGCTCTCAAGGCCATCATCCAAGCCTTGGTCAAGCGGCGCCTTAACCAAATAAGCTAAATGCTAACTACCTCGATGAGTATAAGAGGTTAAACTGCTCCGACACCGAAGGGTATATGAGTATAAACCGCTCCCTATCCTCCAATGAGTACAAGAGGTTAAACCGCTCCTTCTTACTCCAATAGGAATATGAGTATAAACTATTCTAATGAATGCACCAGCTTTGCAAAGAAAGTCAGTGGATAATCCATGAACGAGGTCCACTTCCGTGTTGAGCAATCAAACCTTCCTACGCTAGGATTGTCTCAAAATTCCTATCCTAGTCAAAACTTCCTACAGTTAGGACCACGGCCAAAAATCCCCTCTCGATTCTTTCCATGAACGAGAGGTCCACTTTCAAATTGAGAGGTCAAACCTTCCTACAGTTAGGACCACGGCCAAAATCCCCTCTCTATTCGAGAGGTCCATTTCCAAATTGAGCGATCAAACCTTCCGACTTAGATTGTCTCAAAATTCCTATCCCGTCAAACCTTCCTACAAGCTAGGACCACGGTTAAAATCCCTCTCGATTCCTTCCATGAACGAGAGGTCCATTTCCAAATTGAGCGATCAAACCTTCCGACAGTTAGGATTGTCTCAAAATTCCTATCCTGGTCAAACCTTCCTACAGTTAGGACCACGGCCAAAATTCCCTCTCGATTCCTTCCATGAACGAGAGGTCCATTTCCAAATTGAGCGATCAAACCTTCCGACAGGATTGTCTCAAAATTCTATCCCGGTCAAACCTTCCTACGCTAGGACCACGGTCAAAATCCCTCTCGATTCTTCCATGAACTAGAGGTCCACTTCCAAATTGAGCAATCAAACCTTCCGAAGCTAGGATTGTCTCAAAATTCCTATCCGTCAAACCTTCCTACGCTAGGACCATAATCAAAATCCCCTGATTCCTTTTATGAATGAGAGGTCTACTCCAATAATGTGGTTCGCTTCCCAAGAGAAGACACAACGGTTCATTTTCACTTCAAGAGAAGACACAACGGGTTCGCTCTTCCAAGAGAAAACACAAACAAGCCGCAATAGTGACTGAATGATTCTCAAGGCATCTCAATTACAACCCAAGTGGTGACCTTCAAGATGAAGATGATTAGTCCAAAATCGACTTCGACATTTCAACCAATTCAAATACAAATGCAAATGCTTATTGAACTCGTAACATGGATAGCTTACATCGCCACCTGTGGTTTGAGAAACCAAGCAAAACACGAGCCTCTTCTACAAAGTTCAACGCTGGAACGTAAGCAAGCATCTTATCAGTGTATTCCGCACTCTCGACAAAATACGAGAGGAGTCCAAAACTTTGGAGGGGTATCTCAGTAGGCATCAAAATTGCCAAGAACCTCAAATATGACTAAATTATGAGAAGATCGGGACAACATCACGAAATCTCAAGAAGTCAACACATGAGAAGATTGTTCTTGCTACGGCGAGACATCGGTTTGTGCCTCGCCATGAGCCGGAGAACTTGTTTATGTCTCTCGCCAAGCAGACATTTCAGGTGTGTCTCGCCACGAAGCGAGACATCTTGATGTGTCTCACGTTAGCTTATTGATTTTGTGTGTGTCTCGCCACTTGAATCTGCATGCTTTGAGAAGTCTAATGAGTCGATTTAGCACAAGGCTATAGGATGAAAAGGTATAAGAGCAAAAAAGAATAGCGAAAGCAAACAACATAAGCTGTTGGCGGTACATGTGACAAAACTAGATAATAAAAGGTATGAATCTTCTTTATTCATTCCTTTGAATTAGCATTGTTATATCATCTTTATTTTGTTTTTTTAATGAAGAAATTGTTGACAATGTAGCTTATCACAATTATCTGGGTTTTGGCAAACCAACTATCATCTCATGAGTATTGTCATGCTACTTGTGGTATGAAGAAGAAGCGAGAGAAATCTTGGAATCCTAAGAAACCCTCTTTTTCTATATGTTGCAACAAAGGACGAGTGAAGTTTCCTCTTCTTAAAGAACCTTTCTTAAAGATTTGTTATATCCTGGTGGAGGCACAAGAAGTTCAAAAATTCAAAGACAATATAAGGTCATACAATGCAATGTTTTCTTTTACATCAACCGGCGGCACAGTTGATAATACTTATAACAATGGGAGTGGACCTTACTGTTTCCGACTAAATGGCCAAAATCATCATCGTATAGGTTCACTAAAACCTATACCTAGTGGCATTGGAAATAGTTAGACTGGTCATAATTGAGGGGACTACTGTTGGGACAAACCAGGGCCGATAAGCGAGGATCGCGACTAAAGTATTGCGGTAATAAAGAACACACAGTTGCGTGGAAAACCCCTCAGAAATTGGGGTAAAACCACGGCACGATAGAAGAATTCACTATGAGGAAAACTTAGGAGGATTACAATCTCTCTTTAAAGGAGATACTCTCTATTATTTTCTCACTTCTATATGTAGAGGAGTTGTTGTTTAGGATGAGTTTAGAAGAAGAACTCTAGCCTATTTATAGTTTTTGGAAAATCACTATTTAAAATATAATAATATTATTTTCCATTGCTTCTGATGATTACTGATGATTTTACTGTAGCGATCGTCTTGCTTCGGTCAGGCCTTCTCGTTTTGTTTTGTTTTGGCGGGCCCCACTCTTTGACAACTACTTCAAATGTTAGATGTTCACAATGTTTTAGTCCAGTGTTTCAGAATGGTACGGGATAGAGTTGAGGAAGATGCATTGGAAATAGTTAGACTGGTCATAATTGCCTCAAGGAGTAGTGATGGTAGAGAACAAAACATGCCAACTGCTATAGAGATTGTGGCTTAATTGTTGGAAATATTGAAGAAACTGTTGGTATGAGAGACATTATAGTTGAGGATCGAGTAAATTGATTATCGAGAATTAGTGATCTTCATCCAAGCTTCATGGATGCAATATCCCTACTTTTCCATATGGCGAAGATGGATTTAGGCTCGAATTTCATTCTCGGATTCTAAAATCTCTAAATCTAAAATAAGGAAAGATGTTACGATGAGAGAGTATCTCCTTACGTATACAACAATGTCGGATGAGGCTCTAACATTAATTCTTCGGAAAATTGTTCGGACTTATATTGTGGATCTGTTGACATGCATTGAAGAAGAAAGATTGCATTGGGTTAAAAAATCAAACCAAAATTAGGGCGAACTATATTGTGGGATAAAGGATATTTTCGAGGTGATACGAAGGATCTCAAGTTGGTCAAATTTACTACGAAACTTCCCGGGAGGTCCACGATATATGAACCAAAATTGCCAAGAGCGATAGCTCTTTGTGTGTTATGATGGGAAACCGGATCTTTTATAACTATGACAAAATCGAAGTGGGTAGAAATTAAATATATGTTAGATAAAGTTGGTGGAGAAAGGCGGATGAGAGACAGGATATTGTAGCTCGAGTTTTCAAAATGAAGCTTGATCACCTCATGGAGGATGCGCAAGGAAATCATTTTGGGAAATCTACGGAGGTATTTTTTATAAAATTAATTTTTGTGATTCATTAGTTTTAAATGAGTAATAACATTTACAAATATTTATAATCTCCAACATACTAAAATATTCTGATATTATACTATAATTTTTATTAAGAAAAATGATGTCTAACATTCTTAGTATCGTAATTCCAATACTAATTTATCATGTAATGTAATAGTTAAAACCTACAATTTTTGGCTTAAATAACATGTATTATGTGTTAAATGTCAGGTTAATTTGAATATAAAATATTCTAACTAAGTACCATGTATTCAATAAAACCTTCACAATCATGTATTAGTATTAAGTATCATGTATTCATAGGTAAATGTCAAATTACTATGAATGTACAAGATTCATCGATTGATTTGATTTCATAATAATTTTTTAATGAAATTTATGGATACATATTGCTATTTTATTAAGTTCAATAAAGGTGGGTTCTATTGGCCTAATACCTAAATATGAAATACTTGATGTGAGTATATAAATGGAAAGGAGAGCAATACTAAAATTCCAGTTTAGTTGGAGATAGAAAGCACGGAAACTAACAACATAATAGTATAAGTTTGGATCCTACTCTATGATTTAAATCAAATTATTTTTGACAAAATATATATTAAAACGATTCAACAGTGAACTTGGGAAGAAATACTTACTATGATGCAAACCAATTTCATTGTTTTATATTTGTATTTCTTCTCGAGTTTCATCCTTTGATTATGACTTACATAAATCAGAGATAGAGCATGCATCTTTCAAGTAATAGCATCGAATTAATTGATTAATGGTGTCAAAATTATTGATTGGGAGTCTTCCATGGCAAATTTTATTTCTTCTTGAAAGAATGAAATTTCATAGAAATAAAATCCTTAATATCAAAGTCGAATCCAAATCCTCAAAGTTTAACTCCTGCCATTTGCTTCGAGATATTAAACAAATATATCGTGGTGTGTCATCTCCAAGAAATATATGGTGGATGGTTATTGATTCATAAACACATGTCCGGCCGGGACCCATAAAATTATGATATTTAGCACAGTGATCATTTACATAACTCAAGCAATATACTAAAGTGATCTTATTCGACAACACTATCAACTTTAATTCAAGCAAATTACCTAACTTTATTGTGATTTTGTCTGCGACTATATATACAATAGAGTTCCGTGGACTTCCACATGCACATATCTTGCTACGGCTTCATGTAACTAATAAATATCCAACACCGCCTCGATTAACAAGATTATAAGTCTGAAATTCATAGAATTGAAGACCCTATTGGATATGAAGCGGTAGGACAATATATTGTAGGCATCAAAATTGTGAAGAACCTCAAATATGACTAAATTATGAGAAGATCGAAGGACAACATCGCCGAAATCTCAAGAAGTCAACACATGAGAGAAGATTGTGTCGCCACATCGCGAGACATCGGTTTTGCCTCACCTCGCCATGGCGAGACACTTGCTTATCTGCTGTGGTTAGCGAGACACTTGTGTCTCGCCCGCGGCGAGACACCTTGATGTGTCTGCTGATGCGAACGCGTAATCTGCGCGGCGGAACCTGACAGTAATGTCGTAAGTGAGACACTTACTGTGTCGCCAAGAGACACCCGAACACTTGAAACGAGCTCTTGAAGGGTCTAAATCATGCGATAGGGCCCACTTGACTTTATGACCAGAGACGTTCAAATACTTTAATGTGCGTTACGCTAAAGAATACATACTAGGCGTGATTTTAGGAGCATTTAATCGTGCCTAAAAGCGGCCACCGTTACGGCGGAGGAGACGTCGCCTCGCCCGGTCGGCGACCCCTTTACCTACAGCAGCGAAGCGGTACCTACGCCATTTAGCGAGGCGGCTTGGCGCTGGCATTTCGACCCGCTGCTTGCAAATGTGGAGCACTTATGACACTTGTGTTTCTTCGTAGGCACGCTTTCCCAAAGGCTATAAATACCCTCCTCGTCCACTTGAAGGTGGCTATCGAAAGGGCAATCGAGATCCAAGCTTTGAGGTTCAGAACACGATCCACCGCGGAGATTCCTCGAGTTTAAGCTTTGACTTATTCTTGAGAAGAGTAGATATCTTACCTTGCTAAAATATTTGCTGAAGTTCTTGTTTCCTTTGCGAAGCATCAACTAAACCCGTCGATTCGGCGATACTTCGGTGGTCCATTCGCCGCGTCGGCAAAGTCCCGCGAAAATAAGAGATCTACACTTGTAGCGTCTTTTGTTGAGTTTGTGAGAGTTATTAAATTTCTTTGTAGCGAGAACCAAAGTGTAATTTTCTCTAGTTTTACAATGGAAACAACTTTCGACCCAAACGATGGCGACCACGATGGGAGGCAGTCTCGGCTTAGAGATTGTTGTGTCGCATGACCTTTGGCCGTCAAGCGACCTCATGGTCGATGGATTGATTACTTCTTCGATCAAGCCAAGTTGAAGAATACCTCTCCTCTTCCTCATCGAAGTCCTCCTCACCTGCAAACATCGGAGGATCTCATCCCCTAAGAGGAAGTTAGTTGTTGTGATCGCGCGCGATTTTTGTTAAACTGCGGCGGCGATTTCCCTCTTAACAAGATCTCGTCGGCGAAGGCTGGAGGCAGCGTCAAAAGATGGCTCGTCAATTAGCCAAGGCCACGGAGTCGGCGGATGGAGTTCACTATCGAGCGAACTCACGTGATCGAGGCGTCGGCAAGTTACAACGCCTCAACCTCAATCCGCGAGACTCCTCCCAGGAAGAATGGGTTCTCGTCAAAAGGACCGATTGACAAGGAAGGCAGCTCAAAAGCGCCGTGCACACTTTGCTCGACGCACGTCTTTGTTATAGCATAAAGTCAAAATCAACCCGACAAGCGGCTCAAAATCGCCAAGCATGGATCGAAGTCGACATTAAAATCGGCTCAAGAGTTTGCCTCGCCAACGGTTTCGGTAGAGGCGGTTAAGCACCTGCATTGCGATCGCGCCTACGTAACAATGGCGGTGTAAAGCTGTCTCGCGCCCGCGAACGATCACGAGCTGCCATGACGGCGTGAACGAGCAGAAGCACCATGTGGCGAAATGACCTTCCATGCCTTAGCAAAGTTTGACTTTCGCCCCTTTCTTCCACTTCTCCGGTGAGGTATCAGCCGATAAGTAAAATCCATCAATGAGAAGCCTTTGATTTGATGTTCGATGCGCCTGGTCCGCGAGAACCAAAGTCAAAACACCGGTAATGGAGCGTTTGGGTCACTCAATCCATGAACAACGACAGGTTGGGGGCCGTACCCAAATTCCAAGTGATGTTCAGAAATGTTCCAAGCCATCTGAGGCATCTCAAACTGAAAGAGTTCCCGTTGCATCTCGTTTGAGCATCCCTAAAGAGTCAGCGAGTTTCTTGATAAAGACAAAAGCAATGTGATTAGCAAAGTCACCAAAGGCGATCAAGCGCTTGTTATTCATACGAAGCAACCCGGATATGAAACTAAGCGGCGGAAGTTGTCTCTCAAGTCGAATGATCGACGCCCCCAAAAGAAAACGTGTCCTCTAGTTAAGGACAACGTTACACTTGGGGTGAAAGTACAACCGGTGACAAGTCACATCAGCGTGTCATCGGTAGGGGTAGCAACACCACGAAGGGCGATCGGCGAAATAGATTGTTCTTGCTCATGTGCAAAATTGATTAAGGCGTTATTATCGGGGTATTGCGTTGTTAAATTGACGCTCACTCACAAAGAGCTTGATATTGAGCGGCTTCTGTTATATGAAGATCACGAAGCGGTCAAGGCGACATCGAAGAAGAAAGAGATCGTCCATCCAATTTGATGAGTTTCGAAGTGACTATCAACATGGTAAACAAAGGAAAAGGGCGGCGGATCTGAGATCGACTTCCTCACGGAGGAAAGGTCGGGTCTCGATTTCTCGAGAGAATGTCTCGGTTGCAATGCGAGCTACCCGCGCTCGACTATAGAAGGATGCATGAGGAGAGTCATCGAAGATGAAGCTTCGACAACAATTCGGCGATAACTTCCGATGACACAATGTCAAGTGTTGGTATACATCCCGAGCTTTACAATTACTCCGATGTCACGGCTCAAATGTTACAAGAAGCCTTAGCCAAGCAAAGAGAGCTTAAGGCGAAATGAGAACGAGATGGAGCTAGCCATGCAACAGGATGAGGAGTTGCAAACCCATCTGATTTACCAACACAGGTCCGGTCAACACGAAGCCAGTCAACAAGGTGGAGTTACCCACCATGTTGAAAACTGATGGGAGATAGATGAACACATTCTGACGATCAACCTCCAAAGAGAACATCTGGTGTTCAAGGTGGAAATGGTCCAATTCTTCCTATTGGAAGTAATCCAAAAGCAGGGGGAGGATGATGGCGAAAGGATGAAAGAGCTTGAAGATAAAATCAATGCTTTGATGTCCACACAAGAAGTCAAAAGGATGGTATCCGTGTCGTATCTCAGAAGTGGGATTCAATTCCTTACCGCGAAATTCAATTTGATCAACTTCCGCCATTTGGCGGAGAGGGTCACCTACACAACACGATCTACTTCAAATCACATTTGGGGGTGATCTCGGAAATGAGCCTTTGATGATTGGTCATTCGTTGGAACCCTTGGAGTACCTTGATTGGTATCGAAGACTCAAGGCGGTAGCATCAAGCTGTTGGAATGATATGGAAAGCTTGTTCCTCAACAACTTCTTCGATGGCGACACGAGGTCTCGATTGGAACCCTCTTGGATGAAAAGCGAAGAATGGGGAGACAATTGACACTTTCGTTAAGCGTTTCATAATAAGGCCATAAGCGCAAAGATCCATTCCGGGAATTCATATTGTGGGCGTGCCACAATAATCTTTCCATTGATTTGTTGGAAGTCATGGGGGTGAATCCGCCAACTACATGGAAAGATCACGAAAATCTGAGGAGAACAAGCCGAGCGTTTCCTCGGAAGGAAGAAAGGCGAAAGAGGTAAAATGACGGTGACCCCTCAGTAAATTTTCCTCTCGTAATAGAGGAAAGGCGTCGTATTTCTTGTTAGTCAAACGTCATAACAACAAACCAGCGTAAAAGCTTCTAAATCGAATTCCACGGGACATACTCTTCGGAGGCGAAGAAGTTCCAATCATCTTCAAATATCTCCTTGATAACAACAAAATCAAGTTGCCTCGATTACAAATCAAGAGGAGGTTGACAAGACAGGACCCTAAATCTTTGCGTACAGGGAGGATCCTCCATCCTACTAAGGATTGCTTAGCTCTCAAGGCCATCATCCAAGCCTTGGTGGCCGCGTCTTACTTGCAGAAATAAGCTAAATCGAACTACCTCCGATGAGTATAAGAGGTTAAGCTGCTCCTCAGACACTCAAGCGGGTATATGAGTATAAACTGCTCCCTATCCTCCAATGAGTACAAGAGGTTAAACTACTTCTCCTTCTTACTCCAATAGGAATATGAGTATAAACTATTCTAAATGAATGACCCGGTTTTCAAAGGTGGGGTGGATAATCCATGAGCGAGAGGTCCACTTCGGGTTGAGCAATCAAACCTTCTACGATTAGGATTGTCTCAAAATTCCTATCCTAGTCAAAACTTCCTACGATTAGGACCACGGCCAAAATCCCCTCTCGATTCTTTCCATGAGCGAGAGGTCCACTTCAAATTGAGAGGTCAAACCTTCCTACGGTTAGGACCGGCCAAAATCCCTCTATTGAGAGGTCCATTTCCAAATTGAGCGATCAAACCTTAGGCAGTTAGGATTGTCTCAAAATTCCTATCTGGTCAAACCTTCCTACAGTTAGGACCGGCCAAAATTCCCTCTCGATTCCTTCCATGAGCAGAGGTCCATTTCAAATTGAGCGATCAAACCTTCCGGCGGTTAGGATTGTCTCAAAATTCCTATCTGGTCAAACCTTCCTCTGATTAGGACCGGTCAAAATCCTCTCGATTCCTTCCATGAGCGAGAGGTCCACTTCAAATTGAGCAATCAAACCTTCCTACAGTTAGGATTGTCTCAAAATTCCTATCTGGTCAAACCTTCCTACGATTAGGACCATAATCAAAATCCTCTTGATTCCTTTTATGAATGAGAGGTCTACTCCAATAACGAGGTTCGTTTTAAGCCCCAAGAGAACCACGGGTTCATTTTAAGCCCCAGAGACCTAGCGGGTTCGTTTTAGCCTCAAGAAAACACAAACAAAAGCACAATAGTGGTGAATGATTCTCAAGGCATCTCAATTACAACCCAAGTGGTGACCTTCAAGATGAAGATGATTAGTCAAAATGCGACTTGACATTTCAACCAATTCAAATACAAATGCAGATTATTGAACTTCGAGAACATGGATAGCGACATCGCCTACCGAGGTTTGGCTGAAGCAAAACGAGCCTCTTCTACAAAGTTCAACGTTGAGCGAAGCAAGAGCATCTTATCCAAAGTATTCCGGACCCTCGACAAAATACAGAGTCGAAAACTTTGGAGGGTATCTGTAGGCATCAAAAATTGGCGAAGAACCTCAAATATGACTAAATTATGAGAAGATCGAAGGACAACATAAATTGAAATCTCAAGAAGTCAACACATGAGAAGATTGTGTCTTGCTTCTGATCGCGAGACAACGGTTTGTGCCTCGCCATGGCGAGACACTTGCTTATGTCTCGCCGTTAGCGAGACGCGTGTCTCGCCCGCGGCGGGAACCTGCCGATAATGTCTGTTGTTGGCGAGACACGTGTGTAATCTCGCCCGGCGGCGCCTTGATGAATCGTAGCTGTAGAAGACACTTACTTGTGTCTCCGAGCCGAGACACGAGAACACTTGAAGCGAGCTCTTGAAGGGTCTAAATCAATCGCGATGGGGCCCCTTGACTTTATCGGCGGAGAGCGTTCAAATACTTTAATGTGTGGTTACGCTGAAGAAGATCAGCTAAGCGTGATTTTAGAGCATTTAATCGTGCCTAAAAGCGTGAAACCGTTCACAGCGGTGGAGGGCGATCTTGCCTCGCCGGTCGGCCATGACCCATCTCGCCGCTAGCGAGGCGCCCCGCCTACGCCATTTAGCGACTGACTTAGCATGGCGGCTTCGGTACCCAGCGCTGCAAATGTGGAGCACTTATGACACTTGTGTTTCTTGACCCGCGTTTCCCAAGGCTATAAATACCCTCTCGTCCACTTGGTAGGGAGGTCGGCTATCGAAAGAGTGTCGAGATCCAAGCTTGGGAGTTCAAGAACCACGATCCACACGGAGATTCCTCGAGTTTAAGCTTTGACTTATTCTTGAGAAAGTAGATATCTTACCTTGCTAAGATATTTCTTTGAAGTTCTTGTTTCCTTTGCGAAGCATCAACTAAACCGTCGATTCGGCGATCGGCTTTCGGTGGTCCACCGGTCTAAGTCGTCCCGCAGGCAAAGTCCCACGAAAACAAAGAGATCTACACTTGTAGCGTCTTTTGTTGAGTTTGTGAGAAGTTATTAAATTTCTTTGTGGCGAGAACCAAAGTGTAATTTTCTCTAGTTTTACAATGGAAACAACTTTCGACCCAAACATATATGATACATGGACCGTGTAGTAATGTTTCTCCTAAATCACCATGCATGAGAAACCAAAAGTGTTCTAAGCGATTTCCTAAAAATATATTGATGAAGCGCTATCGATGATGGAGGTTTTCCATTATATCGTGAAAGAAGATCAACACAAATGGATAAAAAGAATGGAATAAGACTAGATAATGGGTTTGTTGTTCCTTACAATAGAGATTTGTCGGTGCGATATCAATCTCACATTAGCGTAGAATGGTGCAGAGAGGAAGATCGATTAAGTACTTATTTAAATATATTACCAAAGGCCGGATCGCGTTTAGGTTTCCATGCGCCAAGAAATACTAATACTTCATCCGATGGCTCAAATGTCAAGGTTGATGAAATACAACATTATCTAGATTGTCGATATATATCGCACTTGAAGCTATGTGGAGGATATACTCATTTGATGTCCATTCTGAGAGTCCGGCGTGGAGAGACTACCATTTCATTTGCGGATCGAGAGTCGGTGATTTTCAAAGATCTGAGACAATCTCGATGATATATTAAGCGACATTGAATCGAAGCAAACAAAGTTTAATGGTTGGATGGAAGCTAACGAACTATATCTGAAGCAAAGAAACTAACCTATCTTGGAATTTCCATCTAGATTTGTTTGGAAATCTGTTGAGAGAAGGTGGAAGCCAAGACAAAGGGGCAAAGCATTGGTCGATTAGTTAATGCTCACCCTTCATCCGGGGAAAGATTTTATCTACGTTTACTGCTTAATGTAGTCAAAGGACCTACAAGCTATACTGATTTGAAAACATACAATGGGATAGAATATGATACATTCAAAGAGACACGACACTAAGGCTGGCGGATGATGATAGCGAATGGCGTCACGTACTAGATGAAGCATCCTATTCATCTTAAGGCGGATGAGACATCTCTTTGCTCAAATGCTTATGTTTTGTGTAATTATCAATCCTAGGAAACTATGGGAAGACAACTGGATGCATTTATCAGATGATATTCTTGAAAACCAGATTAACCTCCTACAGTCTCCCAATCTAAAAATGACGGAAGAACAGCTACAAAGCCATGCACTTGCAGAGATTCAATATCTGTTGCTACAAAATGGGCAAAGCCTTCATAAATTCCATGGTATGCCACTACCTGATTCGATACATATGCAACAATGTAAAGAAAAGTTAATCAGTGAGGAGTACAACTACGACAGAGATGCATTACGTAAAGAGCATGAGAAATAATTTGTGGGAATGAATGAGAAGTAGAGAATAGTTTATGATGTTGTTATTAATTCTGTCTACAACAAAACAGGTGGACTGTACTTTCTATATGGCCATGGTGGGACAGGAAAAACATATGTTTGGAGAACAATTATCTCACGTCTAAGATCTGAAGGGAAGATAGTACTAGCAGTGGCATCATCTGGGATTGCAGCACTTCTTTTACCAAGGGGCAGAACTGCTCATTCTAGGTTTCAAATCGATAAAATTAAAAGCGTCAACATGTGGCATCAAACAAGGATCACGAGGCGATTTAATGAAGCATGGATCCTTAATAATTTGGGATGAGGCTCGATGATGCATAGACATGCATTTGAAGCGGTTAATGAGATCTTTAAGAGATATATTGGGAAAAGATAGCGAATTATTGGCAACTAAACCATTTGGTGGCTTAACGGTAGTCCTTGGTGGTGATTTGGACAAATATTACTAGTTGTTCCCGATTAGTGCGAAGCATGATATTATACATGCTTCAATTAGTCGTTCAAAACTTTGGAGTGATTGTCAAATATACAAGCTAACACAAAACATGAGGATTCAAAGCTCGAGAGAATGATAAGGGCATGAGTGCACATCAATTCGAAAGGAGAAAATTTTAAAGAGCCTTTTTGCTAAATAATTAGTAAAACCGACCGTTTTGCTAATTATTTAAAATCGGCTCTCTAAAGGTCGGTTTGCAAAGCGGGCTCGAAAGCGTCTGAGACTACTAGTCCGTGCGTTTAGTAACTGTCGACCACTAATTCAAACTATAAGCGTCACGAGACTACTAGTCCCATACATTAAGCAGAACACTCTGGCGCGCTAGCAAATCCGCGGGACTACTAGTCCGTGGATTAACAGTTACTCTACCCGGCAAATCCACGGGACTACTAGTCGGTGGATTCTTCCTGCGTGCACAAAACATGCAGGCTTGCTAAGTTCATTATAAATTATTTCGTTTGACCAAAACTTGCGAGAAAAATGACCCAAACACTTTATATACATTGATATCTGATTACAACATTTGTATAAGTTATAAACTTTAAGAAATTAACACGAGTTAAAACACATTTAGTCAATTCACATGCAAATATAAGAAATTCACAACATCACAACATAATAGATCGTCATAAACATATCAACACGATAAACTCCAAATGTATCAAGTCTATCCATCGACAAATATAGTCCAAGCAAAAAGTAATAAACTACATGCAACCTAAAGTCCGCCCCTCCCGTTGTCTCCCTCTTAGGTACCCTTCGGATCGTCGGCGTCCTCCTTCGACTTGAGCTTATGCGTCTTCGCTTCGGTTGTGTGTGGGAGGCGGACCCGGCTTCATTGTCGTGCGAGCAAGATCCACCTGCGTCTTCGTCGGCGTGCATATCACGTCTCCTCCGCACCATCGCTCGCGACCTTCATGCCGATCTTCATGAGTTCGATGAAGAGCTTCTGAACCCTCCTACTATCCGCGCAATATGTCGATACATATCGCGATCTCCTATGGCGGTAGATATGCCCCATTGCAATCCCTCTATCTCATCCATAGCATCTATAGAAATTACGTAAAAGATACAATTATATATATAAGCTACCAAAGCTAATGGATTAAAATACTATTTAATTTTTTAAATTTCTTTACCCATTCTCTGTCATCTACACCCTTGGTACATATCTTGCTTGTTGGGAGCATATCTCGATTTAGATCTCTTTGGAGGTTTGAGTAAGTATCCATCTTACGGTTATCCCCAATACCATCTTATATAATCGACTTCCTCCATGGGAGGATATTTACTTCGGCGATCTTTGTTATGCGCTCGATCCATCTAGCAATGTATTGATTATGTACAAGTGGCCAATCAATCGATGGCCACCCTTGAGCGCCTTTCTCTCTATTCTTTCTACAAATTGTGGGCGTCTTGCGAAACCAAGCTGCCAAAGCAGCGATCCGACAAGTGCATCTCCACAATTTCAAAGCAAGCGAGGGAACTCGGCTCTCCATATAGCGTGTCCCTCCATGCAAATCAATGGTAGGCGAGGTAGGAAGGATCAGTAAAGTACACTTTCGAACTAAAAATATTTCATATATTAGTAACTCTTTCAAAATTAAAACACTTTTAAAATGACTTAAATTAAAATTTGAATTAAAATTCGATACAGAAAAATTTTTATCCGTTCGAGCTCTCCTCTGTAAAATCTAATTGTCTTCAGGGGCCTCATCATATGCTTTAGTGGCGTTCCATCTGCGTGTAGGATAGAAGGTTAGATTCTATAAAACAAAATTAAAACTTCAATCTAATTATATTTTCTTTACTTAGATCGAAATCATATATCTGTTTGTCGATTGGTCTCCATCTAAAGTCCATTATCTCGCATAATCTTGGTTTCAAAACCAATCTCTCCCATGCCCAAACTTGTAACAATGTCAAGCACCCTTTAGCTCTTTATTTTGCATTAAAGCAACTTTAGACATTTCCCTATATAGATATGCTAAAACGGCACTACCCATGATAATGTCCCACACACATGAAGTCCTCAAGAAGCGGTAACCACCTAACACATGGCAAATCCATTTGGTCATATTTTATGAATAATGAGTAAAAATCTAACAAAATGATAACCAATATAGTTGTCTTACCTCAAATGAACTTTATGTTTACTTGAATCGGGGAAAAGTGTCGATCATGTGCAAAATACCGCAGTATGTTCTTTGAATCATGACTTGAGATGCATCTTCTGGCAAGGAGTTTGCGAAATTTTCCTTTAGCCACCTCAAATGAAACGTGTTAGTTTCTGGCCTCCATCTATCCATCAATGCATTAAGTAATGCCCAATCAAGCTTCATTCAAGTAACTTTGAGCATGTGAGAAAACCGGCTTGGGCTACTAAAGCAATATCTGGCGGATCTTCAAGTGGCCAGCAGCGTATGTCCAAGGCTATGATCAATCATGACTAGCTCGGTCCTCACGCACAACAATGGAAAAAATAGAATCAATAAGACTAAAAATATAACAATACATTAAGTAATATTTGACTAAAAATATAAGACTCATTACCGATGTAAATGTTATACTCTAGAGCGATTAATGGGTGGTAGGGATATCCTCACTAACAGGCGGGGCATAATGTATATACACGCACATATACAAGTTAACTTATTAGTTTTAGCGAGAATCAATAAGACTATAATACTAAATAAGCCTATAATAACAATGAAAAATAGAGATAGAAAAATATTACCGGTTAATTGCTATAAACTTGTTCTTGATGGACAACGAGACCTATTATGACCTAATTGATTACATTGTCCACATTTTATTAGCGGCCTTCTCCTTCCGGCCTTGGTCCATGGTACCTCTTATGCTTAGAGCGAGGTCGTCCAGCTTATCTTTTGTATTGAGGTGGTAATATACATGGTCCATTATAAACCGGCCAATAGCGACTATCGTCGGGAGGATGAAAACTCTCCTTAGAAGCCTTTTGATAATGATTTGTTGAATACCAAGGTGAGCAATACCGATCATAAGGCAATCTAGCACCACCATCTGATTGGAGCTAGCGGCTAAAACATGTTCACCGCGGTAATTTTTGTAATTGCGGTATATTACAAGAACAAGTGCACTCCGGTCATAGAGATGGGCCGGTGTAAGTACCTTCACAACCTTTAACCTCCCATTCATTGGCGTTGAATGGAGTAATTCTACATGATCTATGACCACAATCCTTTTCTGAGAATAATCTCATTTTTGAGATTAAATTTTGTCGTCCAACTTGCACCATCGCCCGTCTCTTATTGAAGTATGTGTTTAATCTATAAAGCGTCCTTGCAACCAAGGCTTAAATTGGCATATGCGGGCACAGTGCATACATTAAAACTTTGAGCAATTGGTTGTCATCATACAATAGCGCCTCCACCATCTCTACATAATGCCCATCGATCCTCGTATTGCGGCTTCAAGTTTTGTTCAATCGGTTATTGCTTAGCTGTGATGGGGTTTATTTTCTGCTACAATGCTCATATATTAGTGTGTCGGTACTTTTAGGCTTGCCACAATAGATTTTGTAAATTGACCTCTCAGTGTTTCTTCTTAAAATTATCTCTTATATGCCTCAAGCAATATCGGTGATGATGTGGTACTCCAAAACCCTTGTGCAAGGCGGTGGAATTCCTTTCATCGATTAGGAAATAAAAGTAATCGTTCTAGGACTTTGAGCGGTAGGGATGAATCGTAAATACATTGAAAGAACCACTTCCATTTCGATGTATCCTCCACCTCCACAACTGCGAAAGCCAATGGAAATAGCCCACCATTTGCGTCTACACGGTCGCAACCAAGAGCACTCCTTTATATTTGCGCATAAATCGTGCCATCAATGCTCAAGCGGATGACAAAGAGAACCCTTTGATAGCGGGTCCAAATGCCCAAAATACTCTCATGAACCTCTCCACTCCGTAGCGATCGCTTTAGACAATATTTCATATTGGTTTGGGTTTTTCCTCTTAATTGCTTCAAGATATTGCGGAGTAATTAGTAAGATTTCTCCCAATCTCCAAAGATTCTCGTCAGCGCCTTCCTCCGTGCATCATATGCTTTATATTTGGATATAGTTATTTTTCATATCATATACCCTTGTAATTATCGTCACGGGTAAGATCAAGTTCTGCCTAACCGGGCATAATTAGCTTCAATATATAAGATGAAGTTGCTACCTCATGATTGCCATTGTGGTCGGATTGCAACAAGTATGAAGTCATAATAACTAGAGATCACAAATTGCCCATTAGATTTTATCCTAATAGGCATTAAGCTTCCATGGACACTTTGAATTTCTCTCGTCTTGAGCACTTGCATACTCTCCTTGAGCTTTCTCGTGGAAGTAGCACCTTACATGGTAGTTGGTTGTATTGGTTTTCACCGGCTTGAATTTGGCCGATTCTTGATTGACCATTCGTATAAGCAAACCAAAGCTTCCTTATTCTCAAAAGATCTCCTTTTTGAAAGTGAAGTCCTCGGCTCGTTAGTGGTGTCAAGCTCAGCGAACTTCGGCTTGTGAGGCATTTATCCACTCCTCATTTTGAAACTCTTAAGTAGCGGTTCTTGGACTCAACATAATCGTTGTTTACACAATATTCATCCATCAATTGGTGTCCTCCTCGGTTCCTCAATTGCACATTACATACTATCAAGGCGTTCCTCCTCATGGGCATCTTCATTATCATCATCTGCATATACATCTACATCCTCATCCTCTTGTACAATAGAACCAACCGGTAAATTAAGCGAACCATGACCAGTATTGTGGAACCGTCACTTGACATTGCACGAATCATTTTCTAAGTGTAAGACACTTGGAGATGAAATGAATTATTTCGAGTTATTTTCTAAGTCAAGCATTGAGTGAACTCTCGGGGCATATGAAACTTGGGCAACACGGATATTGAAATATTTTCAAGGAACAACTTCGATTGAGATTTGGTTTTCCACAAACGTATCATGTCACTCAGTTCTTGATCATTGGTGATCTCTGACAATTGTTCTTTTTCATTTATGGGACAATTATAAAAGACCTTGGCGGCATACTCCCGAGTTAAATTTAGTAACTCGTATATTTGCTCCATCATTCCATCGAAGTTGCAATTTCTAGATAACATGAACATTTTCTAGATCCTCCCTCATATATAGGCATATTATTCATTCCAACTTTCGGTTTCCCATTGAATAAGCAAATAAGGTATTCCATTAAGCCATTCGGTGAAATATTAACATTTATCATATGCAAGTTATTCAAGTTATTTATCAAATTTTAATCCCACAAATTTTAATCTATTAAAATTTAATCAAATCTAATTGTTTATCATAATTAAAAATTATTCTAAATATCACAGTTATTTCTAAACTATAATTTTAACTAATTAATAAAGAAAAATTATCAATGTTAAGAAATTTATACCTTGATGAAGATCTGAAATTCGTGGTGGAGAGAGGATGGAATGGCGTCGAACTGGGAAGATAATAGTGGAGAGAACTAGTTTGGAGAGAATGAGTTTGTTGAGAATTAGAGAAATTTGAGGAGAAATAAGTGATTTTGGAGAGAATAGAGGAATGGGGTTAGGGTTATTTAGGGAGAGATTGAGAGAGAGAGATTGGGGAAAATGGGTTTGGGGAGGTAGATTTTGGAAGAGGAAAGTGAGAGGGAGAGGAGGCATGCCTAATTTTGGAGCACGGTGTGGGCTTTATAGCGGACAAATCTGGGACTAGTAGTCCGTGATTTCTTGGAAATCTGAGACGATTAGTCCGTCGATTCTTGGCCATCTCCTTTACAAGCTTGTTGAGTGTGCGTTTAATATGCGGGACTAGTAGTCCGTGCGTTTCATAACCATTAGTGGCCGATTAGCGGCCACTAAACGTATGGGACTACTAGTCCCGTACGTTTCGAGCCTAGTTTTTTGCAAAACCGACCTCTTTGTTGGCCAAAAAGAGGTCGATTTTGCTAAATAATTAGCAAAGCGGTCGTTTTGCTAATTATTAAAAAGAGCTCTTTAAAATTTTCTCCTTAGAAAATGGGTGTTAGATATTGGTAATGGAGATGTTCCATTTCTTGATTATCGGAGGAAGAAGAAATATAGAAATTCGAGAATATCCTTCATTCATCACGGAGATCGGTACAAGACATTATATCAGCAACATACCCAAACATTATGACCAAGTTTTCATCTCAGAATTATCTTGAGGAAAGAGCGATACTCACTCCAAGAAATGAGACTGTCGACATAATTTTGTCATTCTTGATAAAATTTCAGGAGAAGCAACTATATATCTCAGTTCTGATTCCATCTGTCCTACAACTCCTAACGCACAAGAACATGAGGCTATGTATCCTACTGAATTTCTCAATTCAATAGCCTTTCCAGGTATGCCAAACCATGAAATTAAGCTAAAAGTGGGATCACCAGTTATGCTTCTACGAAACTTGTGCCCGTCTGAAGGTCTATGCAATGGTACAAGATTAATAGTTACTCAGTTGTATAATTGGGTGATTGAAGCTCAAATTATAAGTGGGAATAACATAGGCACCCGACATTTTATTTCCGCGGACCGAAAACTACAAACAGTTCAAAGTGGCGTTTAAGCGAAAAGAAGGCGATTACCTTTAAAACTTGCTATGCAATGACAATAAATAAAAGTCAAGGCCAAACATTGAAAAATGTTGGACTTTATCTACCAAAACCTTGCTTCACCCATGGGCAATTTTATGTTGTGGTGTCGAGAGTAACTTCACCAAATGGTATTAAAATTATCATAGAAAATAGTGAGATGAACAATGATCGCGTTACAGAGAATGTAATTTACAAAGAAATATTCAACAATTTGGAAGAAGGTATGGATGAATACATTTGTTAGTTCACAGTTGCCTACACTATCTTTTGAATGAAAACCAATCATTTCTGTATAACATATTCATTATACATAACATTATGTTGTTTAGGAACTCTCCAAAAGTTAGTCATATCTTCATTTTCTTAATAAAAGTTTCTTATATATTTTCTATTGATTCTTCTTCAAAATAAATTATACCTATTCTTTTGCTCATTGGTTATATTTTCTCATTTCAGGGGAGAGATAGGAAGATGAGTATTACAAATTTCACGGGGAATTAGAGATCTCGGTACAAAGGATAAGGATCGATCATCAAGGCTAGGATCACCGGTGTGAGGACAACATAAATGTGAAGTCACTAGCAAACTATGGGCTAGCCCGCGTTGCTTGATGGCTGTATATGCTTTCTTACTATATTAATCTATATGATATTTGATTTTGTTAGTGTAGGCATAAAAATTGCTTATCGATTGCGAGCGAAACTTCGTGGCGATGGGTTGACAACCCGGCGATCCATTCGACAAGCCAGAGCGTCATAAAGCGCATCGCGCCAAAGCGTGAAGCGGTCAGCGAGCACATGAAGTGGTCGGCAAGGCGTCACGAACCAATGAGAAGCGGCGTGCGATTGATTAAACTCAAAGCGTCGATGAAAGAATCAACCATACTTAGTGGTCCGATGCAAGCGAGCTGTTTGAGCTCGAAAGTTGATCAGACGCGGACTCAAACCTGCGCGGCATCATCAGGGCAAAACCAAGCGGGAAGACCAAAGAATCGCCGGAGAAAGCGGCCTTAAAGCGATGAGAAGCGCCAAGGCGGCGCGGCGATAAACCTCGGCCAAAGTGGCCAAGGTGGCTCGGCCACTTTAGTAGAAACCACCTCGACCCAACAGGCGAGAGTGCCTCGGCGAGAGACCTCGGTAACCCCAGCCGAGGTGGCTGACAAGCCAGTAGGACCACCAGGGTGGCGGGCACCTTCCATTGTATAAATAGGGGGTGTCATCTTCGAAGGGAAGGGGTTGGGCGGGCTTCCGGGTGGATTTTTGGGATCTTTCAAAGGCTCGGACTTGAAGGTTCTTGCGAGATCTACAGTAATCGGTTACACGAGCAGCGGCGACACAAGTTCGATCAGCGTCGGATCTTCAATCGAAAAGTGGCGAATTGGTCGAACTTCTGAGATACCCTCTAGATTAAGCCGTCTTAATCTCCGGGGATAAGCCTTGTGATTTCTCCTAGTAGATCTCACCGCTCGGCGATCCTCTCCCGTGGAGATCGCGATCCCGACGATCCTCTCTTCGTGAGTGTGATCCCTCGGTAACCGTTTCCTTGGCATTTAGCCTTCATCTGTGGTTCGAGAGCAGGGTCTCTACGGATCGGGATTCTTGTGGTGGTCCACGGACACAATAAGTCCGGCGGGCAAGAACCCATAGCGGGACCCGACATATGAGAGATCCTCGTGTTTGTTCAAAAGGATAAAAAGTTGTAGTCTTTTTATTTTCATTGTAAGCCTTAAAATAAAACATTTCTTTTTGAATTTTGTTGTAGGCGTAAGCAAAATTCAAATCAATGACAATCATCAGACTTTACATGAACAAGGCAGCCAGTGGGGTGGGCCCTCAGATGGGAGGAGTCGATGGTGCCGCAGCGGATCTATCGGTGGAAGAGGTGGGAATTCGAGGTTGTCGACGAGGAGAAGTTCGAGAGTACCTATCCTGCCCCTCCTCAGATCAGTTCCCCGCCTTTCAAGAAGGTCTCCGCCGCAAGGAAACCGATGGGCCTCGATGTAGAGCCCGGGCCGAGTCCAGCTATCCGGCTAGCGATGGCGAAAATCCCCGGCGCGAAGTCGGATGGTGCGAGATGAGCGGCAAACGATCTTGTGCGGCACTCTCGGCGAGGCTTCGCCAAAGGCGGCGACAAAGCATGGCGGCGCAAGCTTGCGAGCCATGCAATCCGCGGATGGGGTCGCTATAAGCGGATCTAAGGTCAAACTCGCGGAGGCTTGACCTCAAGTGATCGGCTTGATTTATCAAGCCGTCAGCCGCCGAGTGGGTCAGGTGTCAAAGCGGAACGCTCTCCACCTCGAGGCGCGCTCCGGCGGCGCACTCCTTGCGCAAAGCGCGAGCTTTGCGGCGGGCTCGTGAGTTAAAGAAAGAAGTGGCGAAGCCACCCGCCGCGCGCGGGTTTGGAGGCCGAGTCTAATGGTGCCCCGACCGATTACCGCGTCTACGAAGGGAAGGATCTGGCGTTACAAATCCAGCGCCAAAGTCCAAGGCGTGGCGGCCTCAAAGAGCAAAGTGCATACGAATGGATGGTGAAGTAACTCAGTCACCACCACCAGAAACCGACTATCAGGATCGTCTGGCCCTCGAAGAGAATCGCAGTCCTCCTCATGCGGGAGGTGGCACCCATTCAACAAGGACAAGAAGACTCCTGCGGCCTCTCTATCGGATTGAAAATCGAAGTCAGGAGTCTGCTTGAGACTTAGCGCCCATCGTCAAGAAAGGCGAGTCACTTCGGAAGTTTGATGGATTGACCCGTCCTCGGAAGGAAGGCGTTTTCATCGGCGATGAGGGCGTTATGCGAAGATCCGCCAACATCACGGCGGGTTGCTCCGATACACGCAGATGAGGCTGTAGGTGCAAAGTGCGAGAAAATCTCGAAGGGATTCCCCAAATTAGCCTGATCATGCTTGTGCTCAAGCTCATTAAGGCGATGCTCAGTGCAATTGCCATCAAGAAGCTCGAAGGGTGTAGTCTTCGAGAGCTCACCGCGGAGATCTTGAGACCTAGGACAAAGCGATTCCATAAAGGATGATCTCGAGAGAGTGAGTTGCCGAGGTCACTAATAATATGACCGACAGAATCATCGTCCGCGGGTTATTCGGCCGCACATAGCGGCTAACTTCGTTTGCGGTCGGGACTATCAAACGATCGAATCGATAAGCTTCGAGAAGGGTTACCAGCGGAGGATGATCGTCGGATATTGGCTCATAATCGCATCGATCATCTTGTATCTAGCGAAGGAGCCCCGAAACACTTATGATCGATGCAGATCAAGTGGCCAAAATGCTAGGCGGCGTTGAATAAACAGCGGAAAACTTCAAGTTAGAAATGGAGTTGGCCATGCGGAGCGATGAGAAAATGCGACCAACAGTCAAATACGACAAAACATCAAGGTGAATCGAGTCGTAGGCGTCAGCGTCGATGAAGATGATAGCGATTGGGATCGGAGGAAGCACAGAAGATGATAACCCCCACAACAGCGGGCCATTTGTTGTTGCTCATGAGGCGAGAAGATCAAAGACTTGGAAGCAAAATCAATTCATTGATTTCGCTCAAGAAGTAAAGAAGACAGGTATTCCTTGCCCATACCGAGGAATGGGAATCAATCCATACCCGTCGAAGTTTAACTTAATAAACTTCACACCATTTATTGGGAAGGGTTCCCGACGCAACACTTGATTTATTTCAAGTCACACCTGGGAGTTATTTACGGCCTTGAACCCACGATGGTTCGGTCATTAGATTAGCACCCTTGGTAGAGCCTGAATGGTACGCCGTCTCAAGCGAGGGAGCATTCCACATTGGGGCGACATGGAGTCTAACTTCCTTACCAATTTCTTTGATAGCGATACGAGGTATCGATCGGGTTAATGCCGGCGAAGCGAAGAGCGGAGAACCGTGGATATCTTTGTCAAACGATTAGAACAAGGCAATGACTGTCCGGGATCAATAGCGGAGGAGTTCATCCTCAAACTGCCACGGCAACTTATCGATAGATGTGCTTGAAGCAATAGGTCTGCACCATCGATAGCGATGGAAGGACACGAAGGTTCGTGGAGAGCAAGCGAGAGGTTCCTCAAAAGGAAAAAAGAGAGAGAGCCGGTAGGCTTCGAAGCGTAACTTTGTCGAGGGAAAGAAGCAAAAGCCAAGGCGGTTCGCGAACAACGTTCAACTCAACCCGGACGGCGGCGAAATATGACGCCGCGGGCACAATCAGCGTGGCAACTGGGCCACAAAAGCGAAGGCCTTAGAGCGAGATTCCCGAGAAGTCCTATTCCTTTAGGACGGCGAGATTCCGGTCTCTTCAAATATCTTGTGGAAAATAACAAGATCAAGCTCCCTCCGATTCGAATCAAGAGGCAATGAAAACGAATGACCCAAGATCTTGTCGTACCATAGGCGAGTTCATCAGCTAAATCTGTTTCACCTTAAGGACAAAATTCAGGCTTTAATTGGCGTAGGGGTCATCATATAAAGCCGTCAAAGAAAAGAAGGTCGGGCGAATCGGTATCCATAAGTTTGGTGATTGCCGTTGACATGGTTTGAACTGAACGGTGGTCAAAGTTGCGGATGAAGGCGGTAAATGGCGACCCACAAACAGCCGAGAAAGGACTTGTATCGTTATCTGACCCAATGGCGAAGTCTTGTCAGGTCCCCGAACTTCTTGGAAGATGAGCAATGGGTAGCCTCTTCTTGAAGAAAAGCCGGCGAAGGGAAAGGCATGCCATGCTACTTCCATAATGCGGAGGAGGCGATGAATAGGTGGTAGCATTCAGTTGTCCAGAAGGGAACACGAAGCCAGCGTGACGGGGTGGACACGAGTACAAGTACAAGTACCAGGAAGTCCCGACCCTAATGCGAGGCGCTCTCGAGCTGGGGGTACCAACAAATCCCTCACTTTCACCTGAAAGGCGCGGCAGACAAAGGCAGCATGAAGTTCAACTCGGCGGTCGATTGGTCGCCCGATTAGAAGAGATAAACCGGAACCGAACTCTCCATACGCTTTGATGTAATGGCACAATTGGCCAATATCCCCACAAGGATCACTCTCTATGAGTTCTGCGGTTATCAAAGAGCGAGAGAAGCTCTTCAAAGCCCTCGCCGATTGAAGTCTTCGACCCGAGATTAGGCGAGTCCGGAAAGTCGGACAATGCAACCTTGCGACTAAACACTTCCCTGCATCACTTTTACAAAGGAGGATATGCGGGCGAGAATTCAAGCACGGTAGGCGCTATACTTCCGCGGGTATATTGGCTCTAGTGAGTTAGCAGGATCCAAATTCGATCAGGGTTCGGTGAGCATCATGCCCTGCGCCTCTTGTATCATCGAATTCTGCCCGACAAGCTAGCATCAAGCGGGCACAATGATCTGGATTTAACACCGGTGGGTCGCTTGGTAAAATCGGATTAAGTGCCAAATGGGGACTTAAAGTCGAAGTCTGCTATGTGATTGGCCGAGAGACTTCCTATAACTTGTTGTTGGGTCGACCTTGGATCCACAATAGCGTTATAGTCCGTCTACTCTTCATCGAGTGTCTCAAATATGTAGACCACGAATAATGAGTCAAGGCGGTGGTCGCGGACAAACAACCGTTTAAGGGGATGGAGAATTATTTCGATTCTCTCCTCTGGTAATGAGTCGAAACTGAATCATCGGCCCAAGATACGGACAGCGGTGAAGAAATGCGAAACCGGGCTTGGTTATAGTGGAGGTTTTGTTTTAAATGACATTGTACCTTGTAATCAATCTTGGCGATGAAGAATCGTCGGATGAACATTATAATTGGCAAATTGCCGATGAATCAATAAATGGCGATTTAGAGTATCCTTTATCTTTGAATGATGTGATAACGAGTTATACAATGATCGAGTTGCACACTTGACTTCGATCATCTTACTTCACAGCGGTTAGGGACTCCTTTGGAACAACACTTGTCATCCCACGAATCAAGTAGTGAAAGAGAGAGACTTGGTTTACGGAAAAGGAGATGCGGTCTCTTCAAATATCTTGTGAAAATAACAAGATCAAGCTCCCTCGAGATCGAGAATCAAGAAGGCAATGAAACGAATGACCCAAGATCTTTATGCGTACCATAGGCAGTTCATCACCCACTAAATCTGTTTGGCCTTAAGGACAAAATGGGCTTTAATTGGCGTAGGGGTCATCACTATGAAGCCGTCAAAGAAAGATGGGCGGAATCACGGTATCCATAAGTTTAGTTAGGTCTTAGTTGACATGGTTTGAACTGAACCGGTGGTCAAAGTTGCGCGTGAAGGCGGTAAATGGCGACCCACACAAACAGCGCCGAGAAAGGACTTGTATCGTATCTGACCCGAATGGCGAAGTGGTCCACCGAACTTCTTGGAAGATGAGCAATGGGTAGCCTCTTCTTGAAGAAAAAGCCGAAGAGAAGGGAAAGGCATGCCATGCTTCCGCCGTGCGGAGGAGGCGATGAATAGGTGGTAACATTCATTTGTCAGAAGGAACACGAAGCCAGCGACGAGTGGACAGTACAAATACAAAGTGGAAGTCCCGACCCTAATGCCAAAGCGGCTCGAGCTGGGGGTACCAACAAATCCCTCACTTTCGCCTGGAAAGCATGGCAAAGCGACGCCATGAAGTTCAACTCGGCGGTCTCGGTCCGGTCGCGTTAGAAGAGATAAGCGGGAACCGAACTCTCCATACGCGATGTAATGGCACAATTGTAATATCCCACAGGATCACTCTCTATGAGTTCTTTGCGGTTATCAAAGAAAGCGAGAGAAGCTCTTCAAAGCCCTCGCCGATTCGAGAAGTCTTCACGACCCAGTTAGGCGAGTCGGAAAGTGGTGACAATGCAACCTTGCGACTAAACACTTCCCTGCATCACTTTTACAAGGAGGATATGCGGGCGAGGAATTCAAACGCGGTAGGCGCTATACTTCAGGGTATATTGGCTCTAGTGAAGTTAGCAGGATCCAAGTCGTCCAGGGTTCGGCTGAGCATCATGCTGCTAGCCTCATGTATCATCACGGGAATTCACGCGACACTAGCATCAGCGGGCACAATGATCTGGATTTAACACGGTGGGTCCGGCTTGGTAAATCGGATTAAGTGCCAAATGGGGACTTAAAGTCGAAGTCACTGCTATGTGATTGGCGAGGCTTCATAACTGTTGTTGAGTCGACCTTGGATCCACAATAGCGTTATAGTCCGTCTACTCTTCATCGTGTCTCAAATGAACCACGAATAATGAGTCAAAGGCGGTGGTGTGGGACAAACAACGTTTAAGGGATGGAGAATTATTTCGCGATTCTCTCCTCTACGGTAATGAGTCGGCGAATCATCGGCCCAAAGATGCGGACGGTGGTGAAAGCGTCTGGCAAGGCTTGGTTATAGTGGAGGTTTTGTTTTAAATGACATTGTACCTTGTAATCAATCTTGGCGATGAAGAATCGTCGGATGAACGTTATAATGGCAAATTGCCGATGAATCAATAAATGGCGATTTAGAGTATCCTTTATCTTTGAATGATGTGATAGCGGATTATACAATGATCGAGTTGCACACGCCAGCTTCGATCATCTTACTTCACACAAAGCGATTCAGGACTCCTTTGGAACAACACTTGTCATCCCAAGATCAAGTAGTGAAAGACTTGGTTTCACGGAAAAGTCACGGTTCAGCGAATCATTTCTTTGAAGAAGGTGAAGATGACAATGGGCCTATCCTCCACACATTGAGATATAGTCGAAACAGGTATCATGAAAAGATGGGGGTATGACTTGACCGAGGGAAGGTCTATGTTTGGACGAGGCCCTCGAACCCCTCCTAAGCGGCATATGTCCCAAGAGGAAAGGGATAACTACTATGCATTTAGAAGGGATTGGGATCTGAATCCTCCTCGAGAAGATGAATGCTGCGTGGCTGATTGATAATAATCCACCGGTGAGGCGGACATTGATCGACTCTTGGCAGGATTGACACCGGCCTCGGAGAAGCTTTCAAGGCTTTGATGTCGAATATGGCCCGCGATCGATCTGCTACTATTGAGGGTGATGAAGATATGCCAACATGGGAAGACCCATGGATCCATCAACTTCGAGCGGTTTGGGGATAGGTTGAACAAAGACCCCCACTAAGGATGAGTAGTCGAGTTAATATGGGTGATGAAGAGCATCCCAAACTCATAAACATCAGCAATACTCTCCCTTGGAAGAAAAGGAAGAGTTGATTGCCCTAATCAGGAATATATCGATGTATTAGCTGGAGTTCACGAGGACATGCGGGACTCGACCCTAATGTGGCAACGCCTCAACATCAAAGCGGATGTCAAACTGTCAAGCAACGGCAAAGGCGGTTTAGATCCACAAATATTGGAGGCAATTGTTGTGAAGTGAAGAAACTCATAGAATGCGGGATTATCGAGGAAATTCAACATCGGATTGGGTGGCGAATATAGTCGGTCATGAAGAAGAATGGTTCGATTAGGATGCGTAGCACTCTGAGAGACCAGGCTGCTTGCCCAAAGGATGATTTCCCTCGCCAATCAGCGTCATAGTTGACAATACATGTGGATTGAAAGGATGTCCTTTATGGATGGCTTTTGAGGGTATAATCAAATCAAGATGTACCGATGGCGCTAAACACAGCGTTGAGCGCCCATCGGCATATATTGCTACGGTCATGCCGTTCGGCCTCAAAATCTTGGCAACATACCGGCGAGCAATGGCGGAGATTTTCGGGATCATCTTGGACGGTCGAATGCTACGTCGGCGATTTGGTATGAAAGCGTGACAAAGGAGATCACATCAAAGATCTTAGAGCGGTATTGAACTCATGCGGACTCATCGGCTAAAGATGAACCACCAAATCCTTCCTTGGGATGTCTAGTGGCAAGTTCCTCGGCTTTAATCGTCACAAATAAGGGCATCCGCGTCGATCGACAAAGTGAAGGCGATTCAAGAGTTGCAACCTCAAGAACGAGAGAACTTCGGGGGTTACAAGAGGCGATTGGCGTACATCCGGCGGTTCATATCGAACCTATCAGGAAGTGCGGCCGTTCTCCAAGTTGAACAAGAAGAGTGTCGTTTATTTGGGGCGGCCTTTGCCGAAGGCATTGAAGAGATCAAGTCTTATCTCGCTAAACCTCGATTCTTGTTGTCAGGGAAAAAATTTTGATCTACGTCAAGGCGGATCATTCGTTAAGCGCTTTACTTGCACAAAGGCGGCCGCGAGCAGGCGATTATTATTACGAGTCGAACATTATTGGTCTTTGAGTCGTTATCCAATGGTGAAGCGGTGCCTTGCATTAGTGTTCGCGATTGAGAAAATCGCGGCACTATTTAGTCGGACGGGCGATTTATGTTATCTCTAGCGTAAATCCGGTCCGGATATTTATATTGACCGCCTCAATGAGTTGGCGTTTGGCGAAATGGGCCTTGCTCTTGTCCCATATGACTTGTATTTCAAACAGAAGTCGGTCAAAGGACAAGCGATTTGTGATCTCTTGGTACCCGGCCCGACAGCGGATGCGGTTGAGCTATATGATGATCTTAGGATGAAGTTCAAAGAAGTCAACACTACATCGCACCAACAAATATGGCGATTGTATTTTGGAACTTCTCGGGCACCAATGTGGCAAGTGCCGGGCGTTCTAAAATCTCGGTGGAGTGGAGTTGATTTCCCAGGAATCATGTCATGCCCGTGCTTATTACTCCCAGAACCTGTTCCAATATGCGTGTGAGCGCTACTTATCGGACTTAGCCGCCAAGGCGGGGTCGAATATCTCGGCGTATGGGGATTCTGGCGATAGTTAAGCGGTCGGTGGGTGACTCTGAAGTGAGGAATCGATCTAATCCCCTATCATCGGTAGCCGTTGAAATAGCGAGACTCATTGAAGAGTTTTCATCGAATATCCAGCGCCTCCAAAGCGCTTATCGCGGATGCTGCTGCGGCGTTAGGCGTGTGGTTAGCACAACCAGAGACCGAGCAACTAGTTACGGTCGGGACTCACCAACTCTTTGTACCATTATCGATGAGGCACAAGAAGATAAGGGGTAGTTACCAAAGAAGTACATGCAACCCAAACCAAGTTGGAGCCAGAGATTGGCTTTCCTATCATCGACTTCGTCTTACATGGCATTACGCGGAAGGCGTGAGGAAGAGAGTCAATCGGCGAAGAACTCAAGATTCTTTTATGACACTCAAACCGGGCGGCTATATCGCAGAATGCGATGGTCTTTGCTCCGCCTCTCAAACAAGGAGGCGAGAAGAGGTCGCCGGGGAAGCACGAGGTGAATGTGGTGCACACCAGGGTCCCAAACTCTCGATCGAATCGAGGAGAATGGGTTACTTTTGGCCCACAATGATTAATGGCGTCGAATCCTTCGAAATGCAGCGTGTCAAATTCACGAATTATATGCATCGGCCGAGCAAGCTGCATCCTTCGGCCACATCACGGCCATTGAGACATGGGGAATGGGCGTGGTAGGTCCCATTTTTCCTCCGTCGGTTAAAGGAGATCGGTTTATTCTAGCGATCACCGACTACTTCTCAAGTGGTGAAGCAATCCCGCTAAGGAAGTAAAGCGAATGCAGTCATCAAGTTTATCAAACACCATGTCATCTATCGACACGGTGTCCCAAAGCGGATCGTGCATGACAGCGGTCCCCAATTTATCGGCAATTCCTTCATCGGGTTTTGTAGAAATTCAAGATACAAGATGTCGTCAGCGACTTATAATCCGGCTGACAAATGGATTAGCGAAGCATTCAACAAGGCGATTATCAAAATGCAGCCGAAGCTTGTGAAAAAAGCGCGGGATGATAAACTTCGGAGAAGCACTGCGTATCGCTGCGCGATGCATACGCCAAGCTGGGCGACCCGTACTCTACGGTCTGGTGTGAAGCGATTCTCCGTTGGAAATGAGATCCGTCGCCGCCGCCCTTTCCAGCGAGATGGCGGCGAAGAACAACATCAAAAGCGTCTCGAAGAGCTTGAGATGTTAGATGAGAAGCGCTGGAGGCTCAACAATGCATTGAGTTCTACCAAGCTAGGATGTCGAAGGCTTTCAACAAGAAAGTTCGATGAGAACCTTTAGAAGGAGATTTGGTCCTCATTTTCGGCGGATAATCCTCACTTCAAAAAGGTAAATTGAACCTAAATGGGAGGCCGTTTGTAATAAAGCGGTTTACTCAATGGTGCATATCGCCTCATTACCCAAAATGGCGACCGGCAATTAATCTTAGATAAATGGGAAGTTCACGAAGAAATACTACCCATAGTATCTTGGGATAACCCGTTCGGCGGGAAGTTCCTCGTGGGATGTTTCACCCACTTTTAGCGAGGATAACCTAGATTTATCCTCCATCACAATTTCCCCACCGATCAAATTCCTTGGCGGTGGGTCTACAAATTACGGTACATTACCAAAATCCCTCTTGATTCGTCTATGAACAGGAGGCAATCAAAATCCCTTTTCTGTAGGAGATAGAATATAAAATTCTTCCTCTCCAAGCGTAAGATCCTTTAAGTGATAAGCGGAAGGGTTCCTTCCATCTTCATCTTAGGTAGCGCCGGTGAAGGTATCTTGTGGGATTTTCGGACCAGGTTGTCCGTGAAGGTCGCACGAGTCTCTTCGGTTCTCGGTGGAGATCCACTCTTAGTTCCATCTTCATCTTAGGTAAGTGAAAGTGCAGGGATTTTCGAACGGGTTGTCCGGTGAAGGTGCTCGAGTCTCTTCGGTTCTCGGTGGAGATCCACTCTTAGTTCCATCTTCATCTTAGGTAGCGCCGGTGAAGGTATCTTGGGGATTTTCGAACCAGGTTGTCCGGAGGTGCTTTGAGTCTCTTGGTTCTCGGTGGAGCCCACTCTTAGTTCCATCTTCATCTTAGGTAGCGCCGGTGAAGGTATCTTGTAGGGATTTTCGGACAGGTTGTCGGTGAAGGTCACTGAGTCTTTTCGGTTCTCGGTGGAGATCCCTCTTAGTTCCATCTTCATCTTAGGTAGCCCGGTGAAGGTATCTTGTGGGATTTTGAACCGGGTTGTCGGTGAAGGTCACCGAGTCTTTTAGTTCTCGGTGGAGATCCTCTTAGTTCCATCTTCATCTTAGGTGGCCGGTGAAGGTATCTTGTAGGGATTTTCGAACGAGGTTGTCCGTGAAGGTGCTGAGTCTTTTGATTCAACGGCAAGGAATCTGGCATTAGCCTCATCTGGGAAATAGAACACATTCTTCCTTTCCTACCTCAATCAATCTTAATCGGTTCGATCATTCTCAGGTCAAAAGACACCAAGAAGGTTCATCTTGGGGCATTTTATCCGAAGCCTAAGAAGGGATAAAGCCGGCGCCTTACAGCGTTGCGGTTTAGTCTTTCTCCGATTGAAGAAGACACGAGTTCGATTAAGGGCATTTTATCCGAAGCCTAAGAAGGGATAAAGTCAGCGCCACAGCGTTGCGGTTTAGTCTTTCTCGATTGAAGAAGACACTAGAGTTCGATTACGGGGTATTTTATCCGAAACCTAAGAAGGGATGAAGTCGGCGCCTAACAGCGTCGCCGGTTTAGTCTTTCTCCGATTGAAGACACCGAGTTGATTACGGGGTATTTTATCCGAAACCTAAGAAGGGATGAAGTCGGCGCTAACACGCGTCGCCGGTTTAGTCTTTCTCCGATTGAAGAAGACACGAGTTCGATTAAGGTATTTTATCGAGAAGCCTAAGAAGGGATAAAGCCAGCGCCTCGCAGCGTTGCGGTTTAGTCTTTCTCCGATTGAAGAAGACACGAGTTCAATTCGGGGCATTTTATCCGAAGCCTAAGAAGGGATAAAGCCAGCGCCTTATCTGGCGTTGCGGTTTAGTCTTTCTCCGATTGAAGAGACACGAGTTCGATTAGGGCATTTTATCCTGAAGCCTAAGAAGGGATAAAGCCAGCCTACCAGCGTTGCGGGTAGTCTATTCCGTGACAAAGACGAAGCCTCATTATTCAACATCGTAGCATTAAGTCCGAGAGAGTTTCATTCTTGCACAACGTTGTTGTAGAAACGGTTTAGATAATCTACATGCTAGCCCAACTCAAGCGTAGTTGGTAAAGGCTCATCAAACCCGTTGAGAATGGGGGTTGGCCAATAACCCTAAAGCCAGCATATACTTGGCGTTGCGGTTTAGTCTTTCTCCGATTGAAGAAGACACGGTTGATTAGGGTATTTTATCGAGAAGCCTAAGAAGGGATAAAGCCCGGCCTCCTGCAGCGTTGCGGTTTAGTCTTTCTCGATTGAAGACACGAGAGTTTGATTAAGGGTATTTTATCGAGAAGCCTAAGAAGGGATAAAGCCAGCATACTCATGGCGTTGCGGTTTAGTCTTTTAGATTGAAGAAGACACGAGTTCGATTAAGGGGTATTTAGTCCGAGAAGCCTAGAAGGGGCGGTCGTCTAACACAGCGTTCTTAGGGTGGTCTCTTGCGGTAAAAGTCTGAAGCCTATGTATTCGATATCATAGCAACAAGTCTAGAAGAGTTCCATTCTTTTAGCACAGCGTCACGTGGAGCGGATCGATAATCCGCCGCTAGTAACTCAAGCGGTGGTTGGTAAAGGCTAATCAAACCGTTGATGGTGAGGTTTGCCAAAATCCTATAAGTATTATGGTTAATTATTTAGACGAAATAAAAGAATCATAATAAGCAATGAAGGAATAAATCTTATTCATTTGAAGCAAATATAGAAGGAGCTACAATTGTCGAGACAATTGATTCAAACAAAGTTATGATAATACATCTAAATAAAAATAAATAGCGACACAGGTGAACAAAGAGAAGACGAGAAAAGTCTCGCGGCACATCGGACTTCATTGGCGCAATCGGTAATGTGAAGGAAGCAAGGTCGGCCTTGCGGCTAATTTTCCTCTGGATCGCTCGAACCCGAGCCTTGGCTTCCTTCTCAAGTTCCTCTTGAGTTAGGCGCAATAGCGGCCGCATGTTCCGCCGACGCGCGTCGCCTCGAGGACTTGCTTCTCGTTGATGACATCACGGACTCTGGTGCACTCCGCGCGTGAAATCCTTCAGCGTCTTCTCCTTGAGCAGTCGATCCATGCGTTCGACATGGGTGTGGTACAAGTTTATCTTCTGGCTGTCGGCGTTGTCGCTCATATGAGTTCGAAAATATGATCTCTTGCTCGATATTTTCCTCTCGCGGCAGCGTTCACGAGAAGCCTTGATCCGAGCCGTTGACGAGTCGTATCACCTCATCGCATGATTCAAAAAGGCTAAATCATCCACCGCGGTATGCAAGAGTTAGCCCGACTAGTGAGCTTTGCTCTAGCGATTAACTAGGCTGAGGGCCACAACCGGCGAATTTCCTCCAAGATACTCAATATGAATGGAAGACCATAAAATTAAGCCCATCTAACCTCGATAATAGAGATCGCTGCTTCAAACCATTCTCCAACAGGTGAAGGAGACCCATCCGGAGGTCGGGAGCAGATTTTTGGCGGGGCAATCGGCAATAGGTTGAATCGTGGAAGTGGTCCGTCAAGATTAACACAGGGGCCTCCACCGCCCTATACTCGAAGGGTGGAAATCCGGTTTCGGCCAAGGTACGCAAGGGGGGCGGAGGCGGATGATGAAGCGATCCCTCAAACTTCGTCATCGAAATTATGATAGTAGGCTCGGGCTTCGGGTTTCTTCTCTGCGGGTGTTACGCCTCAGCTGCGGTTCGCTTCCTCGGTGGAAAGAGTCTTCTCTCGGATGACCTTAAGAATCGAGACTTGACATTTGGAGCCTTGAAATAGGCGAATAGTCATCAGATCCGCCTACCACAAGAGAACAAAGGGTTAACAGATCATTTAGGAGAATATCTTGAAAAAGAAACGTTATAAAGCGTAGAACTCTTCGAGAAACCCATAGAGATCGAGTCCGACCTTATAGCGAGGTATGATGATTTCATCGTGTTAAATACCGGGAGAGCGAAAAATATAGCCGCATAATCAAGCGGCAATATATTCCGTTCTGAGTGAAGTCTGGTGTGAAATCGCTCCCGTTAAAACATGAGAGCGGGTGATCTTTGAAGCCTCGATCCTCACGAAGGAGAATCTCGGCTCTTCGCCTCACAAGGAGAGCGAAGCGGGGTCATAGCGAGTACACAATCTGGCGTCGGTCCCCAAAAGGAGGATTGGCTCTTCCCAATCGCCTCACAAAAGAGCGGGGATACAAGCATATGTCACGAAATATGATGATGGCCTTCCACCAGAAAGAAGGCGTGCATTCCGCGCGTCCGAGTTGATGGACTCCTCGAGGCAGCGTGATCTTCCAGCGACATCGGAAAAGCTGCAAAGACAAATAAAGTCGGATATCAGTGAAAATCAGCAAAAGGCATCAAAGAAGACCGTCATGGCAAATCAACCACGATCGGTGCCGCGACAATTTGGGCGGCAGGCCAGCAATGAAACGGCAGCCCTTAGCGGCCTTCAATGGCCAAAACGAGCGTCAGCCTGGCATAGCCATGAACAATAACGCCAGTATGCGCCAGCGGGCCAGGCCAGCGTCGACCGGCCTTGACCCAGCCAGACGGTGCCAGTGACGAGCGGTATGTGTGGCGCCCGTGGCTAACTACAATAAGGCCGCGCCTGCTGGCATCCGCCATGGCCCATCGCCACAACAGCCTTCGCCGCCCGCTCGCAGTCGTTCCTTGATCTACGACCATGCACAAGAAAAAGAAAGAAAAAGAAAAAGTACTCATTATACCGATCGAGGAAGAAAAACGGCGAAAAGCGAGATGAAAACAAAGAGAAACCGAGGGGGCCAGCCTAGGTCAACAAAAGGGTTTGTGGGTATTTATAACAATCCCATGGACCCAATCCTCTTTGAATAAGGAGTCCTATTTGGCAGAAGTAGGAATTCTATGGAGCCTCAATTCTAATTAGGACTCTAATCAGCCCCTAATTAGGAGTCCTAATTGGAACCTTATCCAGGATGTCAAATTAGTGCCAAATCAGTCCGTTGATTGGCTCCTACTCCCTCCGCCAAGCTCGGAAGATTGAAGATTTATTGAGAATAACACCTGTAAAGGCCCCATCGGCCGATCAGCGTGGCCTAATCCTACTCAACTAGGATTACAGTATAAACTATTTCCTAATTTGTCGAGAAGTTCCGGAAGAATATTCTCACAAGAAATATTCTTAGGGATAACTTCGATCGTGCGGATTGCATCGGCGCATCAGCGTCGCCTAATCCTACTCAACTAGGATTACGGTATAAACTATTTCCTAATTTGTCGAGAAGTTCCGGAAGAATATTCTCACAAGAAATATTCTTAGGGATAACTTCGATCGTGCGGATTGCATCGGCCGATCAGCGATAAGCTAATCCTACTCAACTAGGATTACAGTATAAACTATTTCCTAATTTGTCGAGAAGTTCGGAAGAATATTTTCACAAAAATATTCTTAGGGATAACTTCGATCGTGCTTGGATGCATCGGACGATCAGCGATCGCCAATCCTACTCCAACTAGGATTACAGTATAAAGCTGTTTCCTAATTTATCGAGAAGTTCGGAAATATTTTCACAAAAATATTCTTAGGGATAACTTCGATCGTCGCGGATCGCATCGGCCGATCAGCAGCGTCGCCTAATCCTACTCAACTAGGATTACAGTATAAATTGTTTCCTAATTTGTCGAAGTTCCGGAAGAATATTTTCACAAGAAATATTCTTAGGGATAACTTCGATCGTCGCGGATTGCATCGGCCGATCAGCAGCGTCGCCTAATCCTACTCAACTAGGATTACGGTATAAGCTGTTTCCTAATTTGTAGAAGTTCAGGAAGAATATTTTCACAAGAAATATTCTTAGGGATAACTTCGATCGATGCGGATCATCGGCGTAATCAACCGTTGCCCAATCCTACTCCAACTAGGATTACGGTATAGCTGTTTCTAATTTATCGAAGTTCGGAAGAATATTTTCACAAAAATATTCTTAGGGATAACTTCGATCATCGCGAATAATCGCCGATCAGCATTGCCCGATCTACTCCAACTAGGATTCAGTATAAGCTGTTTCCAAAATTTCGAGGGTGAAAGTCATGTTGACATGGGATAATCATATCCTCCCATTTGTAGCTAAACCAACAACGCGTGATGATGAAGGGATTAGCGAGTGAGGGTTATGAAGTTCCATGTATTCGACCACGATTAGCGTGTTGCCAACAAAGGAGTGCATACGGAGAAGTCCAAAAATCGATGGTTAGTCAAACAGCGACCAGCAGGCCACGAGTTACAAACAAAACTCACCCACCGGCAGTCAAGATAACAAGCGGTCGGACAATAAATGCGACGCAGCGATCTTATCGAGGAATCCTACAAAGCTGGATGATCTGAAAGAATCGAAGATTTGAAGCTATCTTTGGGACCCTCGGCCGGTGAAGGCGGGAACCATCATGTCCAAGCATCCCGGACTCATCAAGAATCGGCGAGGCGGCTTTGGAGGGTATCTGTAGGCATAAAAATTGCTTATCGGTGCGAGCGAAGCTTCGTGGCGATGGGTTGACAGCAAGCGATCCATTGACAAACGAAGCGTCATAAAGCGCATCCGCGCAAAGCAGCGTAGAAGCGGTCGGCGAGGAAGCACATGAAGTGAGTCGGCAAGGCGTCTGAGCCAATGAAGCGGCGATGCGAGTTGATTAAACTCAAGCGTCGATGAGGCGGAATCAACCATACTTAGTCCGTCGATGCAAGCGAGCTGTTTGAGCTCACGAAAGTTGATCAGACGCGGACTCAAACACAGCGGCAACATCACGGGGCAAAACCAAGCCGGAAGACCAAAGAATCGGCGGAGAATAAAATAATGAGAAAGCGCCGCCAAGGCGGTAGCATGTAAACCTCGGCCAAAGTGGCCAAGGTGGCTCGGCCACTTTGGTAGAGCCACCTCGACAACAGCCGAGGTGCCCGACAAGTGGCGAGGCTCGACCACTTTGGTAGAGCCACCTCGATTAACGGCAGGTGCCGACCAGAAGTGGTAGGGTGGCACCGTAGTGGAGCCACCGACTGACACAATTGGCTCGGCAGTGGTAGAGCCACCAGGTGGGTGGCAGACACTTCCATTGTATAAATAGGGGTGTCATCTTCGAAGGGAAAGGGGATTTGGAGGCGGGCTTGATTGGATTTTGGGATCTTTCAAAGGACTTACGAAGAGTTCTTGCGAGATCTCTGAGTAATCGGTATGCAGTGCGAGCCTTGTGAGCACAAGTTCGATCAACGTCGGATCTTCAATCGAAGATGGCGAATTGAATTGAACTCTGATACCCTCTAGATTAAGCCGTCTTAATCTCGGGGATAGCGTGATTTCTCCTAGTAGATCTCACCGCTCGTGATCCTCTCTCCTTAGTGAGTGCGATCCCGATCCTCTCGCCGTGAGTGTGATCCCCTCGGTAGCCGTTTCCTTGATGAAGCGAGCCTTTACATCTGTAGTTCGAACCGGGTCTCTACGGATCGGAGTTAGCGGTGGTCCACGGACACAATAAGTCCCGACGCGGGCAAAAGAACCCGCATGGCGAGGACCTCGACATAGCGAGATCCTCGTGTTTGTTCAAAAGGATAAAAGTTGTAATCTTTTTGATTTTCATTGTAAGCCTTAAAATAAAAGCGATATTTCTCTTTGAATTTTGTTGTAGGCCAAAGAAGGCGTAGCAAAATTCAAATCAATGACAATCATCCCACTTTTACTGCGAGACCGATTAGCATTATTTACTTGATTAGTAATGTGACAATTCTTTGTCGGGACTCTCACATTCAAGCAACTATAAGAACAAGCTGGCGAGTAGATTCCAACCAGATTGAGGAGGGGCGAATGCATATTATATCAAAGTTGGGGTAATAGATTCGATGGCAATTTCAGGTCAACACATCACAAATTTGCAATATGTTTACGTCGAATGACAAACATTCAAATATTGCAAGAAACGATGAAACAATTCCTAGGTACAAATTGAGTTATCTGAGACCTTAGTGATCTATATAAAATGAAAATGCAAAATATTTGGCCGGTAAAATTAGACTTTTATGAATTACATATGCAAAATCTAAATTCTATTTATCATTTTAGGGATAATGTTTAGAATTTTATATGAGCAGATATTATTGGATTTGTGAAAGATATACCTTGTAGCAAAGTGAGGCTTGTGGAAAAATAACAATCCGAAGAGCTCTGAAACTAATTGACGAAGAGTATTGACTATACCACAAACCTTAACATTTATTTATTGGTTTATTTTTATACAGGGAACTAAATCTAAAATTTTATTACATTTTAAATCATTATGAATACATTAGCGATGTGGAGTGTATTGTTACATTGTGGAATAAGCGGCGTGCGAGTTGATTAAACTCAAGCGTCGATGAGACGGAATCAACCATACTTAGTCCGTCGATGCAAGCGAACTGTTTGAGCTCACGAAAGTTGATCGGGCGGACTCGCGGCAACATCAGGGGCAAAACCAAGCCGGAGAAGACCAAAAGAATCGGCGGAGAAGCGGCCGAAAATGGCGAGCTTAAGGCGGCAGCGGTAAACCTCGGCCAAAGTGGCCAAGGTGGCTCGACCACTTTGGTAGAGCCACCTCGACCAACTGCCGAGTGCCGACAAGTGGTAGGCTGGAAACCACTTTGGTAGAGCCACCTCGACAACAGCTAGTGCTACCGGCAAGTGGCGAGGTGGCTCGGCCATGGCGAGCCACCTCGGTGACAGCAGGTGGCTCGACCACTTTGGTAGAGCCACCAAGGTGGTGGGACACCCTTCCATTGTATAAATAGGGGTGTCATCTTCGAAGGAAAGGGGATTTGGGCGGGCTTCCGATTGGATTTTGGGATCTTTCAAAGGCTCGGACTTCGAAGAGTTCTTGCGAGATCTCACAGTGGTACGCAGATGCGAGCAGCGGCGAGCACAAGTTGATCAGCGTCGGATCTTCAATCGAAAGGTAACGAATTGGTCGAACTCTGATACCCTCTAGATTAAGCCGTCTTAATCTCGGGGATAGCGTTGATTTCTCCTAGTAGATCTCACCGCTCGGCGATCCTCTCCTTCGTGAGTCGCGATCCCGCGAGGCGATCCTCTCGCCGTGAGTGTGATCCCCTCGGTAGCCGTTTCCTTCGTGAAGCGAGCCTTTACATCTGTAGTTCCGGCAGGGTCTCTACGGATCGGGATTCTTGCGGTGGTCCACGGACACAATAAGTCCCCGGCACAGGCAAAGAACCCACGCAAGCGAGGACCTCGACATAACAGAGATCCTCGTGTTTGTTCAAAAGGATAAAAAGTTGTAGTCTTTTTGATTTTCATTGTAAGCCTTAAAATAAAAGGCGACATTTCTTTTGAATTTTGTTGTAGGCCAAAGAAGCTGTAAGCAAAATTCAAATCAATGACAATCATCCCAACTTTTACCGCGGACAGTTAGCATTATTTACTTGATTAGTAATGTGACAATTCTTTGTCAGGACTCTCACATTCAAGCAACTATAAGAACAACTGAGCAGAGTAGATTCCAACCACTGATTGAGGAGGGACGAATGCATATTATATCAAAGTTCAGGGTAATAGATTCCAGTGGCAATTTCAGGTCAACACATCACAAATTTGCAATATGTTTCTGTCGAATGACAAACATTCAAGTATTGCAAGAAGACGATGAAACAATTCCTAGGTACAAATTCAGTTATACAGACCTTAGTGATCTATATAAACTGAAAAATGCAAGAACATATTTGACAGGTAAATTAGACTTTTATGAATTACATATGCAAAATCTAAATTCTATTTATCATTTTAGGGATAATGTTTAGAATTTTATATGAACAGATATTATTGGATTTGTGAAAGAGATATACCCACTGTAGCAAAGTGAGGCTTGTGGAAAAATAACAATCCGAAGAGCTCTGAAACTAATTGACGAAGAGTATTGACTATACCACAAACCTTAACATTTATTTATTGGTTTATTTTTATAACAGGAACTAAATCTAAAATTTTCTTACATTTTAAATCATTATGAATACATTAGCGATGTGGAGTGTATTGTTACATTGTGGAATAAACTGGCAACAAACCTTCAAGATCAACTCATGGATGAAGATCCCAACAACATGATTATGATAGTCAGTGGAGTTTTTGTGACTAATTTTCGAGGTGAAAAAAAATTGATTAAATGTTGATTAATTACTCAAACAAATATACTGACTTATTATCTTTGTGATATATTATATGAGTTTCAGGTGACCCCACAGTTTCAGCAAGCACTGCTACAAAGACATATATCAACATAGCGGACCCAAGAGTGATTGAATTATCTCATAGGTTTGCAGCACTTGGAATATTTTTGTCATTTATGTAAAATATAAATTAAAATAAATTTATGCTAATTAACTTAGGTTTCTGGAATCTGAGAATGAGTATCAACTCATAGAGACACCGCCAAATTACAAGTCAAAGCAGAGACTACTAGAAACACCAACTGCAACTCTGATTGAACTTATAAATTTCAGTGATTTAGGGACTTCAGAGGTATGTTTTATCCCCTATGTTTGCATGCATACACCTTAGTGTATATATGTGTGTGTGTGTGTATATATAACAATCTTTTTTTGAAGGAATATTACTTCATATGTAAAGTGAAAATCATCTCCGTAATTGAACAAGAGAAATGGCGTTACCGAGGTTGTCCAATTTGTTTTAAAAAACCAATTGAAGCTGCTGATACATTTTGGTGCCCACAGTGTGACAAAGAAGTTCTAGTAGAATATAGGTAAATAATAATCTACATAGGCACAGAAAATAGTAGTATACTATTTGAGAGCAATTATTAAATAGGTAAATAATTTATTTAAATTGTGAAAAAGTAGGTACAAGTACACAATGGAAGTGGAAGATGAATCAGGAGTTTCTACTTTTGTTATCCTCAATAAAGAAGCGGAGAAATTAGTTAAGGTTCCAGCTCAAGAGGTTGCCAAGACTATAAAATATGTGAGTTAATTGTTGTTCAATATATTGTCAAGAAAATTCTAGGGTTTAATAATATTTACTTATATGTTCATTTCAGGTCAACGAAATAGAAGTTTACCCTGAAGTAATCAAAGCAATAGTAGGTAAAAGAATAAAAGTGCAGATCAAACTTACTTAGTACAATTTCAAAGAAGGTAATGAGGGATTTACAGTTATGAAACTGATTGAAGAAGAAACTGAGCCTCCGATTAAATTACAACACAACTCTACAAATAAGGTATAATTAACAATCACAACATTCTATAATACATATATTTATATGAAACATTGTATGTACTTCGACATTTACGTTCAAAAATATGTTTTGCAGGGATCAGAAACTGAAATTGTGATTAGTGAACTTGAAGATGTACCCCCGACCACACCACAGCTTACAAAAAAGGTAAAAAAATGTTCTAAATCCACTCACAGCAACACTTCTGGAGATCAAAAAGGAGAAAGTAATTACCAATTCACCGCTGAGGATTAAAGAATTGGATGATCTGGCTGAAACAAATATAAATTCAAAAATTTCATGGAAGCTGAAGGTACAATATTATTTACATTCATAGAAGAAACCATTTCTATAAATTTTCAATAGATTTAACTGGTGAATAATATAATACAAAATTTTTATATATGCAGATAATAAGAGAAAAGATCCATCCGATCCAAGGGAAAGGAAAATGCTCCGCATCAGCCCCAACTTAAGAAATGATAATATCTAAAATTCATATGGAAGAAATTCAAGGAAGGAAAAGATATTTAAATTCAAATTTTCTTCCACTGTTTAGTGTATATAGTGGGAGTCAGTTCCTATTAGTATTTGGGTAACTGAACTGTCTAAATACTATATGTGTGTATGTTTTTAGTTATGAGCTATTTGATGTATGTTGGCTATGATCTGAATCATGTACATGTTAAAAATCTATAACCCTGACTATGTTTGATTTCTATGTGTGCATTTCTTTAGCAATGACCTATTTGATGTACGTTCGCTACGATCTGAATCATGTGCATGTTAAAAATCTATAAGTTGTATTAATTATATTTGCTATTTTTGATGTTAAGAACTATTTAATGTTTCTATAATCTCAATTGCGTACATGATTTTAAATCCAATATGCTTGAGGTTCAATACCAGATTTTAGATAGCTTTCCTTTATTAGTTTTGAATGATTTCCTTCCTAAATTTCTTAATGTCTTACAATGAAACAATGCACTACTATAAGAACTTATTTGTTTATATGATGAAAAATTATGTATTTAAATTTGTGAATATGTTTCATAGTCTAGAAATGGTTCTGAAGCATCTAATAAAAAAAAGGGGGGGCTAATTCATAACTTGATTAATCAGAATATGTCATTTTGTTGCAGGTTGGTTATCTGCTATTATAAACACTTCTACCTACTGCATTCGATAAATATTTCATTATAACCTAAAACATAAATATATGATAGATCTTCAATTGGGAGAAATTCATTGATATTTAATCAAATTTGATTGGGATTTCTGCCATCATTCCATGTGGGAACAAATATCATTGGGATTTCTTCCATCATTCCATATGGGAACAAATATCGTGGACAATTGTGAAACATAATAATTTATCAATATTCAAAAATAATAATTCTGATCGTGCTTTGCGAGTTTGTAGACTAGTATATAAGTAAATCAAAGCTGTACCTATCTATCTATATCTATACTATTATATAAAAACCACGTGAGGTTAATCCGAAATTTGGATGAGTTGTGGACATATTCTTATTTTCTACTATACTTGGAAGGGCAAAAGGTAATTTAATGATAGGCATATTTTCTTTTCTTTTTATTCTTGTTTTCCTTTCTCTCTTTTTATTTTCTAGAATATTTCATTTGTCATACAAATATTTTGTCTTTCTTTTCTTTCTCTTTTTGGTTTCCTAGAATGTTCTATACCATACTCCATGAAGCCCATATAGTCACACATCCATTATATTTTTAGATTCTAAAGAGAATATAAATAAAATTATAGGTTCCTTCTAGCAAAAAGTATAATATGTATATAAAAAAGGTAAAGAATATAAAAGTATATATATATAAAATAAGTTATGTGCATTAGGAGCGTGCATTTTATTCCCCAACAAAGGAAATAAAATGTATACAAACTATATTAATAGATCTTTGAAAACATTATCTTTCCTATAGGAAAAAATACTTTCCTTAGGTTTAAGATATCATCATATTATAATTATAATCAAATCTCTAATGCATTTTGAGATATAGGAGTTTATTAAAAAAGTTTTGCCTCTTACGTGCATATGCACGTGCGATAATGCTAGTGGTAGTTAAGTGCTATTTAGTTTGCTGAGCCTGTGGTTCTTTTGTAGCTATAGATAAGGAATTTACTTTTGTAAAGATCATTTTCCAAATAATTTCAACTAATTTAAAACTTATACCATTTTTGGGTTGTTTTCTGATATAGTCCAACAAATCTACAATATTATTAAATGAATTCCCCAAATCATCATATTTTGAATTAGTCCCTAAATCTTTACGTAATATGGAATTAGTCAACCACTTTTTAAGTATTTAGAAATTAGTCCCTCTAGTTAACACCACGTTGACATATGGGGACTAATCAAAATATGAACTTCGGGGATTAATTTAAAAATATAAAGATTTGGGGACTAATTTCAAAATATTGAAGATGTGGGGACGAATAGCACGAAAAACCTTTGTTCTTTATTCTAGAAAGTTGGTAGACCTGTGGGTGACATGGAATTAATTCAGGATGATAGCGAGATCCCTGAAGATTCGAAACAATTTCGTATACTATTGATAATTGATTGATCAGCGATTGATAGTTTTAACATTTGAAAGCATCATTTGAACTGCTTTAGCCTTTAGTTGTCGGTATTTATTAAAAGTCTCTTTCATGGGGTCTTTAGTGAGTCTCTCTCTCTCTCTCTCTCTCTCTCTCTCTCTCTCTATATATATATATATATATATATATATATATATATATATATATATATATATATATATATATATATATATATATATATAAAATAAGTTATGTGCATTAGGAGCGTGCATTTTATTCCCCAACAAAGGAAATAAAATGTATACAAACTATATTAATAGATCTTTGAAAACATTATCTTTCCTATAGGAAAAAATACTTTCCTTAGGTTTAAGATATCATCATATTATAATTATAATCAAATCTCTAATGCATTTTGAGATATAGGAGTTTATTAAAAAAGTTTTAGCCTCTTACGTGCATATGCACTTGCGATAATGCTAGTGGTAGTTAAGTGCTATTTAGTTTGCTGAGCCTGTGGTTCTTTTGTAGCTATAGATAAGGAATTTACTTTTGTAAAGATCATTTTCCAAATAATTTCAACTAATTTAAAACTTATACCATTTTTGGGTTGTTTTCTGATATAGTCCAACAAATCTACAATATTATTAAATGAATTCCCCAAATCATCATATTTTGAATTAGTCCCTAAATCTTTACGTAATATGGAATTAGTCAACCACTTTTTAAGTATTTAGAAATTAGTCCCTCTAGTTAACACCACGTTGACATATCGGGGACTAATCAAAATATGAAGACTCGGGGGGATTAATTTAAAAATATAAAGATTTGGGGGACTAATTTCAAAATATTGAAGATGTGGGGGACGAATAGCACGAAAAACCTTTGTTCTTTATTCTAGAAAGTTGGTAGACCTGTGGGTGACATGGAATTAATTCAGGATGATAGCGAGATCCCTGAAGATTCGAAACAATTTCGTATACTATTGATAATTGATTGATCAGCGATTGATAGTTTTAACATTTGAAAGCATCATTTGAACTGCTTTAGCCTTTAGTTGTCGGTATTTATTAAAAGTCTCTTTCATGGGGTCTTTAGTGAGTCTCTCTCTCTCTCTCTCTCTCTCTCTCTCTCTCTCTATATATATATATATATATATATATATATATATATATATATATATATATATATATATATATATATATATATATATATATATATAGAGCAATATGGAGAAACTTGGTACCAAGTTCCTATATTTTTCTCATATATATATATATATATATATATATATATATGAGCAATATGGAGAAACTTGGTACCAAGTTCCTATATTTTTCTCATATATATATGAGCAATATGGAGAAACTTGGTACCAAGTTCCTATATTTTTCTCATATATATATGAGCAATATGGAGAAACTTGGTACCAAGTTCCTATATTTTTCTCATATATATATATATATATATATATATATATATATATATATATATATATATATATATATATATATATATAAGATTAATGTGTATCATATGTCATATGAGAGGATTTCCTCATATCTGATGATGTGACACAATCTCCACCAAGTTAATGAAGTAGGAGAGAGAATGCCTCATAACCCGTAGGAGAGAGAATGCCTCGTAACCACACTTGGTGGAGAATGTGCCACATCATTGTATATGAGGGAATCCTCTCATATGGCATATGATACCCATTATTCTATATATATATATATATATATATATATATATATATATATATATATATATATATATATATATATATATATATATATATATATAGAGGAATATGGAGAAACTTGGTACCAAGTTCCTATATTTTTCTCATATATATATATATGAGCAATATGGAGAAACTTGGTACCAAGTTCCTATATTTTTCTCATATATATATATAGAGGAATATGGAGAAACTTGGTACCAAGTTCCTATATTTTTCTCATATATATATGAGCAATATGGAGAAACTTGGTACCAAGTTCCTATATTTTTCTCATATATATATATATATATATATATATATATATATATATATATATATATATATATATATATATATATATATATATATATATATATATATATATATATATATATATATATATATATATAGAGGAATATGGAGAAACTTGGTACCAAGTTTCTAAAGGAACTTGATAGTGAGGTGGACAAATCAGGTCCACACCATGAGGAGAAATAGAGAGGAGAGAGAAAGATTTTTTAAAAGCTAGACTTGTGGACCAAATTTGTCCACATCACTACCAAGTTCCTTTAAGGAACTTGGTACCAAGTTCCTATATTTTCTCATATATATATATATATATATATATATATATATATATATATATATATATATATATATATATATATGAAGCAATATGGAGGAACTTAGTACCAAGCACAAGTTTTGTGCTTGGTAGTGAAGTGGCACATTCATATCCACTTATTCAAATGGGGCCACATTCACAAGGGTTAAAGAGTGGATATGAATGAGCCACCTCATTCACAAGGGTTAGAGAGTGGATATGAATGAGCCACCTCACTACCAATCACAAAATTTGTGCTTGGTACCAAGTTCCTATATTTTTCTCATATATATATGAGCAATATGGAGGAACTTGGTACCAAGCACAAGTTTTTGTGCTTGGTAGTGAAGTGGCACATTCATATCCACTCATTCAAATCGGGACCACATTCATATAGGTTAGAGAGTGGATATGAATGAGCCACTAACTAAGTTACAAAATTTGTGTTGGTACCAAGTTCCTATATTTTCTCATATATATGAGCAATATGGAGGAACTTAGTACCAAGCACAAGTTTTTGTGCTTGGTAGTGAAGTGGCACATTCATATCCACTCATTCAAATGGGGACCACATTCATATAGGTTAGAGAGTGGATATGAATGAGCCACCTCAACTAAGCACAAAATTTGTGCTTGGTACCAAGTTCCTATATTTTTCTCATATATATATGAGCAATATGGAGGAACTTAGTACCAAGCACAAGTTTTTGTGCTTGGTAGTGAGGTGTCATATTCATATGAGGGGATTCCCTCATATACAATGATATGACACAATTTTCACCAAGTATAGTTATGATACATTCTCTCTCCTACTTTATTCACTTGATGGGGATTGTGCCACATCCTTGTATATGAGGGAATCCCGTCATATGGCATATGATACCCATTATTCTATATATATATATATATATATATATATATATATATATATATATATATAGAGCAATGCTCTATAAACTTAAGTTGATAGGAGATAGTGTCCACCATTTTATATCCATTGATGTTGCCTTGGGATAGGTGAAATCAAGATGTACACAAATCTCAAAGATGGGCTTCATATCTTTCACGGATCCCAAGGCAATATCAATGGTTAGAAAAGTTGGTGGATGACTATTCCCTATCAACTTAAGTTTATAGGAGCCTTGTTATATATATATATATATATATATATATATATAAGATCGTAATTGTCTCTAATTGTGAGAAACTAACTAAATGGTTGGAATTAAAAATACTAGAAAGAGTACTTCTCTAAAGTAAATCTTCAATCTTCAATCTTCAATCCTCGATCTTCAATCTTCAAAGTGATTCCTTCACAAGAAAATACGCAAGTTAAAGAACCAAAATAGAAAAATCCTAATTATAAGCACCTTTCCCGGCAACAGCGCCAAAAACTTGATAGGAAATAAATAAAACCCAGTTGCAAGTGCACAACTATCAAGTTATAGTATAACCACTTAAGTTCATAATGAATAATGGTGCACCAACTTTTCTAACCACTCATCTTGCTTTGGGATCCGTGAAAGATATAAAGCCCACTTTGAGATTTGTGCATCACAAATCTCAAGACAAGATGAGTGGATAAAAAAGTTGGTGCACCACTATTCATTATGAACTTAAGTTCAAAGGAGCCTTGCTATATATATATATATATATATATATATATATATATATATATATATATATATATATATATATATATATATATATATATATATATATATATATATAGAGCAATGCTCTATAAACTTAAGTTGATAGGAGATAGTGTCCACCAATTTTATATCCATTGATGTTGCCTTGGGATAGGTGAAATCAAGATGTACACAAATCTCAAAGATGGGCTTCATATCTTTCACGGATCCCAAGGCAATATCAATGGTTAGAAAAGTTGGTGGATGACTATTCCCTATCAACTTAAGTTTATAGGAGCTTTACTATATATATATATATATATATATATATATATATATATATATATATATATATATATATATATATATATATATATATATATATATATATATATATATATATATATATATATATAATAGTAAAGCTCCCATAAACTTAAGTGAATATGAGCCATTTGTCCACCAAATTTTTTATCCCTTAATTTTACATTGAGAGATTTGTTCTAGCATGTGATACAAATGAAGGCACAAATCTCAAAAATAGTATTGATATGTAGCACAAATCTCAAAACATAATGAAAGAATAAAAAGTTTGGTGGACAAGTGCTTCTATCCACTTAAATTTATAGGAGCTTTACTATATATATATATATATATATATATATATATATATATATATATATATATATATATATATATATATATATATATATATATATATATATATATATTAGTATTTTAAAACATCACAATTATCACAAAATTGTAGCTATCCTGAGCTAGTGTTTACCTACCCTCCAGACACATAAATTTTCTTTTCTTTCCAAAAAACTCCATAAAATTATCATGAACTATTAGGATTTTCATCAAATATATCATAAATCGTAAAATAGACCTAACTATCTGAACAATTATTATATAAATAAATAAATAAATAAGAAATATGAACAATCAGCACAATATAACAAGCAAGCACATTTATTCTCCAAAACATATCTGTACAACAACAATTACTTGAAGAGCAACATACGCAATACTACTAACCCGTTCGCTCTTCTACAAGCACAAATCACACAAGTTTTACTGCCAATATACTTCAAAGCATAATTTCACAAATATCTAGAGGTTTATCTATTAAACAGAAGCTTAGGCATGAACAGGGTTAAGTACTTTATTGTTGGCCTCTGAAGCAGCAACACTGTCATAGTACTCAACCAGCACTTTCCATCCGCCAGGGCACATGAATCCATCCGGTGGGTTCTCTTTGTTCTTTGCTAGGGTTCGCATCTGTGAGAGATAAAATTCGATATTAGCATAGTTGTATCTTGGTTGTTCAATTTTATGTACATGAGGAGATATATTCATTTTACCTTGGTGCCGGAGATGAAGAGGAAGTCCTGAGGCCGTGATGGGTCGAAGAAATCCATTTTGCCCTGGGTTTTATCGTAAGCAGCCACCTGAAATCATGCAGAAGTAGATAATTATGCAAAAGTATTGCTGAAATTCAAGAAACATGTGTGAATTTTTTGTCAATTGTATGTAAAATCATGGGATCTTTCCTCCTTGCCAGCGGCTAATTCCTCCTTCATAATTGAGGATAAGTTTGAACCCTAAGTATATTATAGATAATGGAGGTTAAGGATGTTTGGGATGGCTCAAGGTTTTAAGGAAGTACTCTTCTATTTGCCGTGTTTTCTGTAGTTTTTTCCTCAACATATAGGAACTTTATGAGTTTCCTAGTTAAACAAGCTTCAATCATGTGACAAATAAGGTTGCATCCTTAGTTGTAGAGAAATCCTATAATCTTGTTATGTAAACCAATTACATGTCTTCCTGTTGTTGGCCCCATGCAAGTTATTTGCTAGCATAAATTATCTAGAAAAAATTTAAAACTGTGGAACCCACATGATTAAGAGATTATACTGCTCCATACGACCGGTTTGTAGGATTTCTCTACAATCAAGAATGGAGCATGACCGGTTTGTAGGATTTCTCTAAAATCAAGAATGTAGAGCATTCCAAGCCGAGCTTAAGTAAGTGGGTGAGTTGTGGGGTTATTTCCTTTGCTTAGACCTTCACATGTACTCTTCTATTATAATGGAGTACGCAACTTTAAACCTGGAATTGATCAAACTTTTATTAACAACTTTTGCAGTCGAAATTGGAAAATATGTGGACGGACCAAATTCTGGCCAATTGCAATCAAAGAGCCCTAGTCAAGTTTTTTAAGATATGAATATATATTAAATGAACAAGCTTATGAAAACTAGGGGGCTTACCCTGAATGGTAGGATGTTAAGCCTCTCAAGCCCCGGGGCCATGCTTAGTACCTTTTTCCCATGGTCTGCATCGTATAAGTCTCTCTTTTCAACAGGATGACTCATACCAGCTGGATCTCTTCCCACAATGTAAAAGTTAGCACCCGCATTTATTCGAGCCTTCGCATGCCACTGCACCTCTGTTGGTCCAGCGTAATGCATTGGCGAGGGGAAAATTGCAACCACCGTCGTCTCTGGATTAAGTACACCCTCCTCAAGAACCTATAATAAAATTCATAGAAATGGAACAAGAATAAGAACATATGATTATATCAACATATGATTAGACCAGCCAATAAGACAACAACATGAAATAGTCTCTCTGATGATAACCCCTCCCCTGAATTTCACAAGGGATAGGGGATTATAACAACTTATCCTCCTCAAAACATGAATCCAGGAGTGACAATTGCTATAAATATAGTTGATGATTGATAACTGGTACTAAAGGTAGAGATTTATTTTATTTTATTATTTTCTTTTTTAGATTTTTTTGGGTATCTGAAATAAACATGTCTTCACATCACAGATAGAGACAACTCTTAAAGGTGTGTTCGACAAACCAAAAAAATTGAGCTAGGGTTGGTCCTGGACCAGGGTTTCGATTGGCTTGTGTTTGCCAAAAATCTAATAGAATTGGCCCAAACTTTGTAGGCTAAGAGATGGCCCTTAAACCAGTTTAAAAGTGGTCCACCCCCTTGTTTGTTCCTAGCCCGGTTAGGATAAAACGGGGTGAGGACTAATCCAGGCCTGGTTTTTAAGGGTTTGCCAAACTGACCTTAAGGGCTTGTTTGGCGTTCAGCAACTCTACTCCTAATCAGGTAAGTAGAACTAACCCGCTTAAAGGCTAAAATTTTGTTTGGCAAAAACTAAGTCACAATTTGCTCATTTTTAGTTCAAATTTGACCGTTAAATTAGTTTAGTTCCAAACCCAGGGAAGTGGTCCAAAACTAAACAGGTTTACTCTAAAATCAATTCAAGAAGCTAGTCCTAAGAACTTAAAGTTACTGATGAAAATCAACTAATCAAACCTTTTCATGCTGCTTCATTCTCCAAGTAAGCGGCACATCATCTGCTTTTGTGTAGCCTCCCAATGGGTGAAGCAATAGAATTGGATTTTTGTAACCCATTTCTAGAAGGCGCCTACGAGTGTCGGTCATGAGCAGAGCATGGCCATTGTGCACGGGATTTCGAAGCTGGAAAGCAAAAACTGCATCAGCATTGCGCCTTGAGAACTCTTCCCGGAGTTGTGCAGGCGAGAGGCGATATTGATCGAGGCCATCATTGTACTTGATTGGCTCTATCACCTCAAGATCTCCACCAACTAACCAGTTTCCAGATTTTGTTATTGCTTCCTCGACATAAGGAAGTCCTGGGGCAGTTGTTCCCCATGTTCTTGCAATTCGTTCTTCTTTATTGTGCTTGTAGATCTCAATACTAAAGAAGAGAGAGAAAAATAAAAAGAATGAGCATCTGAAAGGGTGAATATAATGAAAACATACTGAAATAGGTTGAGAGAAGTGGACCATGTTCACTTACATTACATGGAACATCTTGACAATCAAAACAACCATGAAGAAAATCTTTTATTTCAAATCTTGCATTGTTTTAGGTGTTGTAACAGTTAAGTGAATGGAAAGTCATGGATAGTCATATTACCCTTATTGGATTTCAAAAAATCTGTGCATGTCTGACTATAAACCTGAATCAACTCTCTTAAACTTTTTGCCACTGTTATAAATATTTAGCATGTACGCATACAGGCTATTCAAATGAGGGAGGAAAAGGGAAAGAGGGAAAGACAAATTAGTTGGAATAGATTTGTCGTTTATAATAAAGGGTTAAAATAGTGATGACTAAAGAAAGAGGAACCAGGACATATTGTACTGGCTTACAGAATATCACGATGAATAGTCAAATGGGGGGAAAAGGACATGTTAAAGTGAAACGCTAATCAGAAAGCATACCTTCAATGTTTTTCCTAATTAATGGAGTAGCTTTTTGGGAAATATGAAATTACAAGATTTGAGGAGCGTGTATCAAAATAAAGAAAGGTTTTAGAGAGTAAAATTAGGGAAGAAAGCGAGCTACCGAGCATTCTCAAAGCATAGTTTTCTAACAAGAACTGGGTACTCAAATATATATATTTATCGAATCCCTGCCAACTTCAAGCAAAAATAACAAAAGAAGGAAACCTAGAAAAGGAAAGAGAGGCAAAAAAAGGAGGAAACACTTTGAAATCTGAAAGAAAAGGTACAATGCGGATCACTATCCAAAGAAACACTTTGAAATCTGAAAGAAAAGGCACAATGCAGATCACTATCCAAAGATAACCAAATGCCCATCTATCTGAAATATAAACTTGCACATAACGTTAAGTAGAGCAAGTCTATGAGCTGAATTTTCTCTCAATGACATATACTAGGATACCATTATCTATTTGATACATATACTTACATTGCATGAGAAGTACTATAATTTACGAGTTCAACTAGGAGCTTAACAAGCTGGAGAAACTCAAGTACCTTCTAGAGAAACTTGAGCATCCAGTGTCCAAACTAAATAAATACTTAAAAGAGGAAATAGAAGAAAGTGGACGTAACGGAATCTAGAAGGGGAGAAACCTAGTGCAGCATGTTATTAACATGACTCTTCTAGCTAAGAAGTTAGCCTAAAGTCACTGATGGATGATTTACATATGGTTTACACTGCCTAAAATGTATATATAAATTCATGCAAGTTTGATGCCTCTTAATCATGTGTCAAGTGGTTCTACAAAAATAGTTTTCCAGTAATGGAATGGCCGAGACAATTGGTTGGTTATTAGTAAATTTTAAAAATACATGAGCGTTTACATACAACTATTTTAGGGCATGGCGGTCACAACGAATAGTTTGCTTCATACGTTTTAGCGGACAAAGATATGACGTGGGACTTCTTAACACCTACCTGGGACACTTTATTTTATACGGTGTATATCATAAATAGGCATATTTATATATAAACATGAACATGAGTATGTACCCTCGCATATGATATAATATGCAAACATACACAGACAATCGCAAATTGATCGTGTCTGAGCGCGTGCATACACGTCAACATACAAATGTTGAGTCCAACATGACGAAACAATTCAAATGCACATATAGAAATATATTAACACACATATGGGGCACCAAATTAAACTAGATATGGAAATAATTTAATCAGTAATTGCATTTTGTAGTCAATCCTTATGGGTCCCATTGGACGAGAAATCTAAATGTTGGCAACCGATCACGTGTTATGACTTATTTAATCTAAATACATTCAATTTGTTCCTCTATATATGGTCTTTACATGCATGAAAGCATGTGTAGTTCTGCCCGAGGATCAATATAAGAGATCATTTGATGATATTCTTATAAAGTCAACTCATGTCTTCCATTCAAATACCCAAAAACACAAAAATAAATAAATAAATAAATAATGCATTCATTAAAACATAGGAGGATAAAGTAAATGATATTTTTTTAAAAAACTTAAACAGAAATATTCAATGCTTTATTTATAAGAGATGATGAAAATATCCACCCTTTCTCGGTTACAATAATATAAGTTATTAAGCACAGATTCATCAGGAGCACTACAAAATTCACATAACGACATAAACTGTTCCAAATCAAAGGATCTATTAAAGTTGATCTGTTAAAATTGAAAAAGACATATATGAAAAATCTTCCTATGCTCCAAGGGTATCTTCTTATTAAAACTCGAAAAATTATCATGATTTAAAATAAATCCAATTATATCAACCCAACAAACCAAGACCAGTTGAGCTAACTAAATAAAACAAATCCGCATGTACATCAATAGGCACCAAAGAATAAATTCTCCACCTACTACCTTATGATTTTCTTTTTCCTTGTTTCACTTTCCTCTCATTTGCCTGACCACTTTTCTCTCCAAAAAATATAAATAAATAAATAAATAAATAATAAATAATATATATGTTCACCGGGCAAACGAGTAGCATAATTTCATGATTTTCCATTAAATGGAGAGTACAATGGGATTCCAGTTTCAGATTTATTCTCCCAATTTGTTTAGGACATATACTGAATCAAGAGGTAACACAAATCAAATTTTGGTTTTGTTAGTGCTCTACTAACAAGTTTAACTTTTGGAAAATAATGAATTTTTAATTCAAAACTCTCTATTTCATTTTTACTCAGGACGTTTAAACTCACCTGGGAGTATCAAGAAATCCTAAACTAAGCTTTTAACATATCAAGCAACAATCATCTATTTCCACTTTCCCTTTTTTTTTTTTTTTGGTTGAGAAGAATGTTAAAAGAACAATATTTATCCAAGAAGTTTCTCAAATTCAATCACTCACAAGCTACCAGAACTTAGACCTAAATTACCATAAAAGCAACAAATCAAACATACCCATTTCGTAAATCCCAAATTAACCACCCCAATCTACCAAAGCAAGCAATACCCAAACTCAAAATCGACATAAAAACTCATAAAAATCAAACTTTTTTATATGAGGGGCGACAGATCCTAAACTAACATGTTAACATATCAAACAAAATCATTAGAAGAAAAAATGTTCATCCAAGTCAAAATTTGAGTCAACCCCAAACAAAGCAATACCCAAATCGGAAACATAACACAAAATCCCATAATAAAAAAAATCCAAATACTTACTCGTTCAAAATGGCGACAGGCTTGTCTTTTTCATCAACCAGCACGATTCTCCTTCGATCCCCGATCTCCCTCTTCTTCTCATCGTCGATCGCCAGCACGATGGGCACCGACATGTTGACGACCGACCCGCTGTCGGATCGGATCGAGTTGAAATGAAGTGTTTGGAGGAACTCCGACTCTCTCATGAACCCGTTAAGGGGGCTGGCCCACCCCTCGCCCAGCACGTGGGCCCACTCGAGGTCGACCCTCGACAGCCTGACGCGCGGCAGGCCCCCCGCCGCCGCCTCCCTCCTCCTGGATTCCCTCGCGGGGCCCACCGGGACCACCAGGTCAACGAGCCTCCCGCCGTCGGGCTCGATCAGGGAGCAGGAAACACGGGAGGGGCGTTTCGGGAAGGAAACAGGGGAGGGGCAATTTGGGAATAGGGCTTGGTGACCGTGGAGCTTTGGGGACGAGAATGGGGTTTTGGCAAAGAGGGCTGTCGACATGGACGCCATTTTTTTTATTTTTTATTTTTTATTTTTTTGGAGTGGCGATGGGAGAAGAGAAGGTTTTTGGGCTGTGCTTTAAAAAGTTTCGGAGCAGGGGGTATTTTGGGAATAGAAAAGCTATTGAATTTTTAATTAATTATGCGGTCCTTTATTTAAACGTTTATTATATCATATGATGCACTGTTCAAAGTTTTTGGGTGTTTGGTGAGATGAATCAAGATGGAAACCTGGGATATGTTAATTTGATGGATATGGAGGGAAAACGGTACTTCTTTTGATTCTTTGTGGCTAAAATGATAGTTTAAGATGAGGGATTAGGACCTTTAAGCTAAGATTTGTTTGGTTCTTTGCTTTCAAGATTCACATTAGTTTTTCTTTTTTTCTTTTTCCCACCTTGCTATGAATTCAAATGCGGCAACCAAGGTGGAAGAGCAAAATGGTGAGGAGAACCAAACATCTAGATAATCTTTTTAAATTTGTTATTCATTATTTATTATTATTTTTTTGAGAGAGCACTAATTTCATTATACTACTAGTATTAATTCTTAATTATAATGATGATATCAAGTTTTTTCTAAGCGCATGTTTGATTGATTTTCAAGAAATCTAATTCTGGGAAATAACCAATAGGGAAAATTGCTTCTAGCCTCCAAAATAATAAGTTTTATTTGCCCCACTCCTAAGGCTTTTTCAACACCCCCAAAAACCCCCAAAACTAAATTTTGTAAACAATCAAAGCCCTCGTGCTCACATGGGTCCTCATCAATGTACTTCATTTTTAAAAACCCCAAAATGCCCCCTTTAAAAATAAAAAAAGCCCTAAACAATTCAATTTCTTTCCTCTGCTCCAACCCTCATCTCTGATCGGCAACGATGGAGCTCCTCCCTCCCTTGAACCTCCGACAGTCTCCTGCGTCACCACTCTCCCCTCGCCCAACGGTGGATTCCCTAGCGGTAGGAGCAATAGAGTATGACATCTCCATCGACGATGGCGGTAAACTGGGCGCATCGATTTTGGAGAGGGGGGTCGATGAGGGAGTCGAGAGCCCACTTGGATCTGAGTTGGCTGGAGATCTAGGCAGCGGTGGTGTGTTGGGATTCCCGCCATTGCTCGTGGAGTTATGAGATGTGAATTGGGATGATTCAAAGAAGATAATTGAGTAGTTAGTGGAGGTTGAGTATGATTTCAATGAAGTTCTTTGGAAATTAATGGTCAATTGAACAAAGAAATAGATTTGGAGATGGAATGCATTTCATGATTTTCGAGTAAAGGAATGTCAGTGGAATGTTATATAATGCATTTTATGATTTTTGAGTTAATGAATGTTAAGATTATGAGTTGGCTGTCAACCTTAGTAGATAGTTATGAGTTGGTTGTTAAGGTTATGAGTTGGTTATTAGGGTTATGAGTTGGTTGTTAACCTTAGTTGATAGTTATGAGTTTTTGTTAACCTTATGAGTTTGTTGTTAAGGTTATGAGTTGGTTGTTAAGGCTATGAGTTGCGTATTTCTAATGACAATCCCACTGGCGACTCGATCATGATGATAGAAGACATGTTTAACAATCAATCTGTAATCTTAACAACAAATCAGAACCTTAACAACAAATCAGAACCTTAACAATCATTTTGTAACCTTAACAATAAACCCGTAACCTTAACAACAAATCTGTAACCTTAACAACTAATCTATAAGTCTAACAACATACTATATGCAATCTTAACAACCAATCTGTAATGTTAACAACCAATCAGCAACCTTAACAACTAATCTATAACCTTAACAATAAACCCGTAACCTTAACAATCATTCTGTAACCTTAACAACAAATTTGTAACCTTAAAACCCAATCTGTAAGCTTAATAACCAACCAATCTGCAACCTTAATAATCATCCTGTAACCTTAACAATCAATCTGCAACATTCCACTAACGTATGCCACCCATTGTTCAATGGAAGTTTATACTGGATTACAAAGTTAAGATAACTGCAGCATAAACTTATAATTCTATAAGGTTAACAAAACAATTCGCAAGGCTAACAATTAACCCATTACCTTAACAACAAACTCATAAGGTTAATAAAAACTCATAACTATCAACTAAGGTTAACAACCAACTCATAATCCTAGCAACCAACTCATAACCTTAACAACAAACTCATAAGGTTAAAAAAAACTCATAACTATCAACTAAGGTTAACAATCAACTCATAACCCTAACAACCAACTCATAGCCTTAACAACCAACTCATAACTATCTACTAAGGTTGACAACCAACTCATGACCTTAACATTCATTAACTCAAAAATCATAAAATGCATTATATAACATTCCACTGACATTCCTTTACTCAAAAATCATGAAATGCATTCCATCTCCAAACCCAGCCTCGTCGTGCCCCCTCCTTCGCTAGGCCCAATCCAGGTCCCACCACCTCACCCCCAAGGTCCAGGCAATCGCAAACCAAAATGGAGATTTATACATGATGAATTTGTTTCTCATAGGCTTTTCATCGAACAGTTGATCTATACTTATAAGTACTGGTGCTAGTCTCCCTCTACATTTGATCTTGTGATGAGACCAAGGCCTTGAAATCAAAGGGAGGTCGTCATGGTGGGAGGGGAGGGTGATGGTGTAGGAGGCCATGAGAGGTTCGATGGAGGGGCTAGCTCCACCGTCACCAATTGAAGATGAAGGTCGGAGTGGACGAGAGGCGTTGAGTTTGTTTAGGGCTATGGGGGAGGGGAGGGTGATGGTGCAGGAGGCCATGGAGTGGCGAGAGAAAAAAAGAGAAGAAAGGATGAGAAGTTGTTGGTAATTGCTATGGAGTGGGGAGAGAGAAAAGAGAAGAGAGGAGGGAGATGATGATGATGATGAGAGAGAGAGAGAGAGCAGCCCACATGTATATAATTAGGGGTAAAGTGGGGAATGCAAAACATTTGCTTAGGTGGCACTAAAGTTAGGGGTTTTTGGGGTTTGATTATTTACAAAATTTAGTTTTGGGGATTTTTGGGGTGTTGAAAAAGTCTTGGGAGTGGGACAAATAAATTTTATTATTTTGGGGACTAGAAGCAATTTTCCCTAACCAATAAGAAATGAGTTGTGGGACCAATTTTTTTCCTAGCCCTTTTCCGACTCATTTGTTCAGAAATGGATTTCCTTCTTTTTGGGGCCTAATGCACTATTCATATTTCTAGAAGTGGGCCTCACATGTACTTTTTTTCCTCTTCTTTTTTTTCCAATCAAACAAAAGACATGAAATGATTGTAGTAAATCTATTTCCCACAATCACCTTTTCTTGGTTTCTTTGCCAACCAAACAGGAGTATATTTGGCTACTCCATTATTAGATGTACTATGTACCATATTACGTGTGCAATACACATGAATTCAAGGCAAGACACAATACGGATTGTCAGTGATTAGTAAATAATTTCCAAAATGATTTTTGGCTCGCGGGGGTTGGGCTCGCGCCCAACTCGCGTGAGGGAGGAGGGGGTGGACCCCATAAATCGGGCCCACCCCTTACTTATGGGGCCCACCCCCCTACTCCCTCACGCGAGTTGGGCGCGAGCCCAACCCCCGCGAGCCAAAAAGAAGGGTTAAAATAATTTTTCTATACCAAGTGGAGACTCCAATTCCCCCAATATAACAGAAGTTGAACACAGTTATTAGTAACATGCAAAAGACTAAGATAGATGTCTCTTGTGACCTTGTCATTCATGGAATCCATTGATAGTGACATAGACTGATCTAAGATTTTGGAAATTAGTTTCACTATATAATTAACAGTGAAAAACTTACAGCTGTCTCCGATAAGTTCATATTTTGAAAAGAGTTATTAATCGCATAATTAGAAATACTATCAAATACATATTTCTCAACATATACCACTACGTAATTATTGAGTCAATTGTCACTCATTATATTCTACAACTTGCTTTTTATTAACTCAGTTGCAGGAAAAAACTATATCTAGTCCAATGTGATTCTAGTACCTAGCCCATCCATTTCTTTCCATACTTATCTATATATACTACATTTTCTTATAGTATATGATGTCCAAGAGTTTGAGTTGTTGCATTTTCTTGATTAGCTTACATTCTGACTTCATACATCTAGTAGACGGGTGTAATTTATTTTTATGACTATTAGACATTGGGTCAGGCAGAGTCCATAAGGAGAGTGGTGTCACATGGCTTCACATTTTCCTTAGGGTGGATCCGCCCTTGGATAATGAAAATTGAGACAAAACTGACCATATTGAGAAAGTCTGGGTTCAACCATCTCACAATCTATTTTTGATATGTCAATCGTTGTCAATAGTATATCAATATAGCTCTAAAATAGTAAATGAGACACTAGAAATAAATGTGATCATAAAACTATTACCTCCTATAGAAATTAGAAAATTTTTTTTTTTTTTTGTATTTTGTTTTTAGTCTTTATTTAATTAAAATTTAGTTTATCTTTTATGGTTATTGATCAAATTCATTAAAGGGCAAGGCAACAAATTAAAGCTTCTAATTAAAACATATTAGATAAAAAACATTAACAAAATGTTAATGCATGATTAGGTATGAGAAACTACTACTGAATCCATAACCATGAGAGGAAACATGAAACATATCATATGTCACTTTATTAGACATTGATCTTGGTTGGAATCCCAAGAAAATGACATATCAATATGTCACATGTTGGTTTTTGTATTTTGGATCAAAAGAGTGCCCATTAGTTATAAATTAACTTTCCTTAAAATGACCATATAGATCAAGAAATATGAAATACGCTTAGAAAGATCTAATTAATCAAGTAACGAAGATGCATATTAAGAACTTTTATGCGGCGAGAATTGATGTGAATTGTTGATTGTGACTCTTATCAAATAAGAATCAAATGTTCTTTTACTTATTTATTTTGTTTCATTTTTAAAATTTTTTTATTTTCATTCAAATATTTAACTTTTCTTACGTATTGAACTTTTTAAGAGATAAGTAACACTATCAACTGAAAAGGAGTATATGAAATGTTATTTTTACCCGTTGTTAATTTTAATTCTTCACCTTATTCAAATTTCTCTGATTTTTAAAACCTAAATCTCTAAATTTTGAGAGAAAAGTATTTCACTTTCATGCAGAAATGTACTTTTTCTGATTTATCTTTGTCAGTGTCTAAATTAGGTGAATATGCAGGATGGAAAATAATAGATGAATGACTCCTCTTTAAATAGAAGTAGAATAAAAGATGATTCAGAGGGAATTTTTAAAGCAAGAGCAAAATTACCCAAACACATTCACATAAATTTTTTTTTGAAAGATGCATCACATAACTTATGTGAATGTATTTGGTTTAATACTATCCCTTGAGCATCAGCTTTCATCAAATGGTTGTGATTATTTGTTATTAAGGTTGTGATTATTTTTTATTAATTGGTTGAAATGGTTGTTATGACATTGGTTATATGATATTGTGCTATGATGATAATCTTTTTTAATGTATGCAACCAAAGTTTATACTAGTAATCTATTCGCGAGGCAATACATGCAGCCAACATTGCTACCATAGATTTCATGGCGAGGCATATTATGACGACATAGACCAAAACTGAGCATAATAGAACCTTTTTATATAGTATTTAGGGTTCATATTATGTCCTCAAAGTTAAAATTAAGTCCCCTAAATCTTTGAAGTTTTTGAAAATTTTCCCTCAAATGTTCATATGTGAACATTTTGCAAATTACTACCTCAAATCTTTAAACATTTTTGCAAATTACTCCCTCACATCTTTAAATGTTTTGAAATTTCTCCCTCAAATATTCACATTTTTGTGTGACGGAAAGCATGTTGACCCCTCAATTTTTGTTGCTAATAATTCTGTCCTATATGGGTGGTAATCACACCATGGTGACCACAATCATGTTTTCTTCATTTTTTAGTTTGAAACAAACACTAGAAAATGAGAGAATCTACTCATACATCAACTGCTTTCTTCTCTTTTCAAACTGAACCAAACAAATGAAAGTGGTGGAAAGTAATTATTCTCTATGTTTTTGACAAAACAAATACAAGAAAATAACTTTCCATGAAAGTGAAGGAAATACCAAAAAGTGAAGGAATGTTGGACTTGGAAAATGGTGGAAAGCAACCAAACAGCCCCTAAGGGAAAGTTCCAAGAAAAATCATATAAACAGAAGGAATATTAGGGTGTGTTTGCCAAAATGTCAAAAACTGGGCAAGGACTGGGCCAAGATCAGTCCTGGCCTAGTTTCATTCTAAATTAGTTTTAATTTTTAATTGGGTTTTTACATAGTAGGTCCCTTAAATATTAAATAATTGCATATTGCTCCCTAGAATAGTCCCTTAAATCTTCAGTTGTTGATGTATATAATCACAGTCACTAACCTCGGATGAGTTTAGCTTTTAAGTGAGCGGAGTCCGCCTTCTCTCCTAAAGCCCAGCGACGCTGACTCCGATCAAGGGATTCGCCTACAGCAAAGAGAGGGACTTGTGGAAGAGGCGGAGTTGGGATCTCCGGTGGTTCCTCCGACGGTCAAGTTAGTAAAGAGGGAGGTAATCTAATGGAGCAGGAATTCACTTTGGGAAAAATCACTTACTTGGTTCGCTGTCTGCGTTGTTATTTATACCTAGGGTTGAGGGGGTATTTCCGTCTTTCCATCGGTTAAGGAACCACTGATGAGTCAGCCCTTTTCTTCCACGTGTGAGCCCGTGATTGGCTGAGCATTCTATTTGTCTGCTATGGGGGCTGGCTTTTACAGGTGTCAAATTGCGGGTAATTTGATGGTCTGTATGGTCTATTCGCCATTAATGGGATGGGATTGGCGCTTTGTAGGCGCATGGGTCGAGGTGCCTTAAATCTTGTGAGAGATGGGGGAGTTAAAGGGCTGTCAGTGCATTTAATGTGATGTTGATGGGCTCGAGTACCGTATAACCATCGTTCGAGCGGAGGGAACCACGTAGGATGAGATAGGGGGGAGCCGAGACCGGGTGGCCGACCCGCACGGCCTCAGGGCGTCCTTTGAGGTAATCGATCGAAAGGGACGACCAGGGCCGCCTTTCGCGTCGCCCTGGAGGACGGGTGGCTGAGAGGAGGGGGCCTAGATTCGCTCCGCATTGTTGAGAACTGGTAGGACGGGGCCATGATGGGTGACGGGTTGGGAGGACGACTAGCACCGCCTTTCGCGTCGTCCGAGCAGACCAACGGTTGGAAGGTGATAGCTTGGCCGTCTCCACGTCGTCCGGTGGGACGAGCGATGTGGAATAGCTCCGAGGAAGTCAATTAGCTAGGCGGACGATCGCATCGCTCGCCGTCTCCGGAGAGAGTTGTGGTTGGACCGGCTCGCACCCGCCTCGCGTCGGCTATGGTGATAGTCGTTTAATGGATCATGGCGGGTCGGTGGAGTGCGGGCCACGTGGGTCAGTCGGAGGCTGTGTCTGTTCGTAGATAGCGTTTATCCATGTCAGCACTTGGTTTTTATCTTTAATCATTGGTTAGTGGTTATGACCATAACAGTTGGCCCCTTTCGCTTGGAGTCGATTGGAAACGAGTCCAAGTGAAATGAGTAACGTGGCCTTGGACAGGGGAGAGCTCTGTAGGGGATTTGAACATTTCATCGATAGGACGTGGCTGATGTCAGCGGACAGTTCCTTGGCCATTGGCGCTTCGCCTCTTGGGTGCGAAGGTGGGGCCCCCCTGGGAATAGGTGGGGTTGCTTTTCGTCTCTCGAAGCGGCGCCTCGGGAGCGGGGTTTTAATCCTCTCCGTTGATCGCAAAAAGGTGGGATGTCAGTGGGTCCCGCCGTATAAATACGGAGCGGTGAGTGAGAAGGAGGCATTCGCTTTCCTCTTCATCCACAAATTCAGGCGATTCTCCGGCGAGTGGTGCAGATCTGGGATGGATTCCGATCATCATCAGCAGCTTGACGAGTTCCGTTCGAAGGTTACTCGGCAGATGAAGTCTTTGCGCCAAGTTTGACATTAGAAGGGTTATAAGTTGGAGGCTCCGTGAAATCATCTCCGATTAATGCGACCACGGTGGACGAGAGCTCCTCATACCTCAAGCACTTGGAATGCGGCCTTGGTACATACTACCTTTCTTCGAAAAGTGTTTGATGAGCTAGGTGTGTCTCCAGTGCAAATGACGCCAAACTCGATAGCCATATTGGTCGGCTTCACCGTCATCTGCCGTTGGCTCTCGATTCGGCCAACGATGAGCGTGCTGAGCCACTTGGTCGGCATTACAGTCCAGAAGATGCCTCATTATTACCTTCAGATGTCGGGAGAATTCAAGGTTATCCTTGATCTGCCCAAGTCGATCAAAGGGTGGAAAGATAGGTTCGTCTGGGTCACTGGGGACGACTCGAACTTAGGGTGTGCGTCCTGGCCAGAGATTAGGAGAGAAACCCTGGAGCCTAAACCCTTGTCGGCCGAGCACCGGCGTGAGTTGGAGAATATCCTTCAATACACGGGGCCACGTACAATGGACGCTTTGCTTGACAAATCAGTCTTGCGGCTTCATGGGATTTCTTCCACCCCTCCTGGCCCTTCCGATGAGGCGAGGGCTCATAACGTGACTTCGGGGATAATTGGGAGGCGTTGAGGTGAGCCCGCCGGATGAGGAGTTCTGGAGGAACCCGAAGAGGGGCTGCTCGGCCGCCAGCGAAAGCCGCGGAGTCATCTTTGAGGAGTTCGCTCATCGGAGAGCGAAGCAGCAATGGGGACGACCGTTATGGAACGCGAAACATATGAAAAGTCGCATAAGTGCTTGTTGATTGGGAGGACTGGCGAAAGACCAGCCGTGGTCCCGAGGTGCTAGATGGGCGGGAGAGTGTGGAGCATCCGATAGAAGAGGAGTTATTAGAATCGAGGAACAGAGGACGACCACCATCTACCGAGGCGGGGAGGTCGGCCCCCGAGTCACAGGTGTGGCCCCTGAAGCTATGCCGGGGGAGACTCCCGTGGGGGGCGGTATCCCACGTGGGAGTGATGCAGAGCCGGGACGCGGGGTCGACCATCAAGGGGTGGCTCCTCACCGACAGGGAAAAGAACCAGCCGGTGATCAGGGAACGAGTTTTGTTCCAGCGGGATGGCCCTCTCCCTATCACGCGGTTGAGGGTGGGGACTGGAACAAAGTGAGTGAACTGATGATGGGGACTCTCTCTCCCATCGGCCGTTATGATGGGGAGCCTGATGCGGAGCATCGGTATAGGCCAGCATGGTATATGGATGCTCGCTCATCGGTATTAAGGTTGAGTTACGTACAAGGAAAGGCGGCAGAGCAGTTCAACTTGCCCGTGGACCGGGAGATTTTGAAGGTGATTCCCGATGTCGGCCTGCATATCATCCTGCGGAGTTACTTGACCAGGGGTTGTTTAGTGGAGGAAGAGCTGTTTGGTCGGTTGCGTCAGGGCCACCAAGCCTATGAAAGGCTTCGAAAGAAGCATCTATCTTCCGAGGCCGACTCCAACGAAGACCTTGACCGAGTTATCAAGGAACTTTCAATTAAGCAAGCCGAGCTCGACGACTGGCGACGTGAAACGGAGGTTAAGGACCAAGTTATCACGGGACTAAAAGCGTCCGGTGAGAGGATGCTGGCCGAGATCGGGGAACTCCGGCAGCGCCTTCAGAACGGTGGGGGACGACCTGGGTCGTCCGGCGAAGTTTATAGAGAGCGCGACTTGGTGATGGCGCAGGTTGCGCTAGAGAGGCAGGTCGCGCAGCACGCCAAGGCTCAGTTGGCGGAGGAATCGGTCGCCCGTGAACGACTAGCGAGGGAGCGCGCTCAACTTAAGGAATCTTTAAGTAGGGCGGAGGAAAGGGCGAAGTATCTGGAGTCGCTCGATTATCGGTCGTCCCTGAGAGAAAAAGCCGTCCATCATCGAGAATCTGAAACCATCTGTGCGGGAAGGTTGAAGTCGCCCTGGCCTGCAAGGCGGGTTGCGATTTCATGGTTAAGCAACTACCGCCCGAGTATCAGTGTGTCCCAGGTCGGCTTCGATACCCTCCGGGTAAAGCCGGCCAGATAGATCTCCTTTCGAGATTTGAGGCAGTGGGGGCAGGCTACGACCTAGGTGACAACGACGCCGAGGAGGGAGAGGAGGACGGGTCATCAAGTGATGGTTCTTCGAGTGAGGCCGACTCGGGTCGGTAGCTTAGGTTTTAAGCATTCGTTTGTAATGTAATTGGCGGTGTGTGTATTTTGTACTCGTTGTCAAATAAATGAATGCAGTGATGGTTTTTCCATTTTCGTAGTTGTGTTTTGTGTTGCTTTCTATGGCTGAGGCGATTCGGTGAATTGATTGGTGGGACGTCGTGACTTGATCGCTCTCGCGCCTCGAAGGGCTAGCATGGTTTTCCGTAAGACGGTCGACCCATGGTGGTTGGGTCGGTCTTCGAGATTACTTGTTCTCGATCTGATTGGTTATTTGAATGGCCGAGTGGGCGTCCCGCCCAGGCAAATGGCGGGTTTAGTTTTCTAGGCACAACAGGGGGCGTTACTGCAGGGGATAAGGCTTGATGTCAGCGGTACTTTAGCCGTCAAAGGCGCTTCGAATTTCGAGCGAAGAGACGTGGGTCACAAAGGCGGGTTTTTCAATTTTCAAGAGGCGGTTCGTATCCGAGAGCCAATCCCGACCGTTGGATTTCAAAGTTGAACTGCCGCCCAGGAATAGACACGTGGCGTTTTGGGTGTCTATATATGCCCCTACCCTATTTGGGGGTTTCTCTTCGCACTTTTTAAAGACTCGTCTCCTTCTTTCTCCTTAAACTCGAGCGTTTTAAAGTTTTCTTCCATGGCTGCTTCTACCCCCGCCCCCGTTGACAGGATTGCCAAGCTCAAGTCTTGGCAGTCGAAGGCGAGAGAGGAGGACCTGGAGGGGATCCATGAGAGGTACGATCTCCCCGGAGAATTCACGGTTTCTCTCCCCGAGAAGGATAGCGCTATTGTTGATCATAGCGCGGATAAGTTACCTCTATACATGGCGCATTTGGACAACGGATTGCGCCTTCCCTTGCGGCGTTAAGTGAAGAGGCATGCGGCGGCAGGGTGTCCCGATGCGGTTGCTCCCAACGCCATTGCTACGATAATGGCGTTTTTGGTGATCTGTCATTGGGTGAAGGTGGTGCCGACTCTTCAGCTCTTCGGCAATCTCGTCATGGTGAGGGCGACGAAGAAGGACGCTCACTTCTTTTTCGGGTATGTGGGTGGTCGATTTGTCGATATCCCGGACTCAAATAAGGACCGGAAGAACAAGTTTGTTTGGGTTTTGCCAGCCAGCTTGTGGTTCGTTGTACGTCAACAAGGACGATCGAAGAACCTTCCCTCTCGCCGATGAGAAGCGACCTTGACAAATTCGTCATTATTTGGGATGTGGAAGGGCTATAACTCGTTTGATAACGCTTGAAGGCTGGCGGAATTTGTCTTTCGTCCGACCGACCGAGGTCGACAAGGAAAGGGAGAAAGAGTTGCTAGAGGCGGCCCCTCAGCGGGTTGAAGATCCCACAAGTGGGGGTCCCAGCCCGACAAAAGCTACTGAGCTGCAACTCCCTCAGAAAAAGGTCAGGGGAGGACTGTCGGCTGCGGAGGCGCAGCAGGTGGAGGAGAGGTTCGACGAGTTGGCGTCTATGTTGCAGGTGAAGAGGGTCCTTCCCGCGTCTGGGGCCGATCAGCCAAAGAAGAAGAAGAGGAAGACGAAAAAGTCGGTAGGGTCGACTTTCGAAGGGACGACCGAAGGGGTGGTTCTCGAACAGTCTGAGGGCATCACGGGGGAACTCCCAATCGCCGGGGGAGAGTCGCCCTCTCGAGTCCTCTCTCCATTGCCTCAGCCTGGCGAGGCCGTATCTGAGGGGGAGTCGCGTCCCCAGGCCTGGCGAGGCCGTTTTAAGGCAAAGAGCAAGCTTGAGTCGGCCCCCGTGGGGGCGGCGACTCCGTGGAGGACGACCGCGTAGGTCGGGTGCCTAGGACTTACGTGGCGCCTAGGTCTTTTTCGGCACCGCGGCTTCCTCCGGGGTGGGTGAGCGAGCGTAGGTGGCCTTAGCTCGGCCTATCGAGGAAGGATAACCCGATTGTCGCTGGGCGAATAGGGCTCGTTTCCTTAGCGGAACGGGCGAGATCACCCGTCGCGACCAAGCGAGAAGAGTTCCTTGACTCGGCTAAACGAGAAGAGTTTCTTGGCTCGGTTTAGCGAGGAGGGTTTCTTGACTCTACTTAGCGGACAGGGTCAGCTCGACCCGATCTCGACCAGAAAATCACCTTGATTCGGCCAGCGTGGTCGGGTTTTCCTAATTCGAGTAGTGAGTCGGGGTACCCTCTGACTGCGGAGGGGTTGTCCTTTCGGCCCGACGGTAACCTGGCGTTTCTTGCATAATTTGCGACAAACAACAATAATTAGAGGCAGAGTATTGAATAGTATTGGGAGGGAATGAACTGAATTTACAACACTAAATTATTGAAAAAACTTCCTGAGGTGCTCTATGTTCCAGGGGTGTTGTAGGATTCTTCCATCGGGGCTCCTGAGTCGGTATGTTCCGGGGCGTGGTTCTTCAAGGACGGTGTAGAGCCCCTCCCAATTGGGCGCCAACTTGCCACGCCTGGTGTCTTTGTCGAAGGCCGCCTTCCTCAGCACTAGGTCGCCGACTTGGAACCTTCTCGGTTGGACTTTGCTGTTGTAGTATCGGGCGATCCGTTGCTGATTGACGACTTGTCTGCGTAGAGCGGTCGCCCGGATCTCATCCACCAGGTCCAGCTGTCCTCGAAGTCCATCGGAATTCACTTCCTCATCAAAGTGTTGGAGTCGGATGGTGGGCATGCCGACCTCCACTGGGGTTACTGCTTCGGCTCTATAGGTTAGCATGAATGGGGTTTCTCCGGTTGAACTCTTGTGGGTTGTCCTGCATGACCATAGGATGCTCGGCAGTTCTTCGACCCAATTGCCGATTGCTTGGTCGACCTTCTTCTTCAGAGCTTGGAGGATGCATTTATTAGCGGCTTCCATGACCCGTTGCACAGGGTGGGCTCTTGGCGAACTTGAGCTTGATCCCCATTCTTCACAAAATCTTGGAATCCCCCGCCGAACCGGGTGCTTGTCGGTGATGAATGAGCGGGGACGCCGAACCGACATACGATCGACTTCCAAGCGAAGCAGGTGATGTTGCCCTCCGCGATCTTTGCCAGAGGCTCGGCTTCAATCCATTTGGTGAAGTAGTCGATGGTGACTATCAGGAACTTGCGCTACCCCGAAGCAAGGGGCGGCTGATATATCCAGTCCCCATTGGGCAAAAGGAAGGGGGCTGAAGATGGAAGTCAGCTCTGTGGCGGCGGCTCTGGGAATCTCCGCAAAGAGTTGACACTTCTTGCATTTGGAGACGAGCCGCCGAGAGTCGGCCACAATGGTCGGCCAATAGTACCCCTGGCGTATGATCTTACGGGCCGAGTTCGCCCACGGATGGTTGCCGCAGGTGCCTTCATGGATTTCCCTCAAAACATAATCAGCTTCGGTCGGTCTAAGGCACCGAAGATAGGGTCCCACTCTGCTGACTAGATAGGACGTCCGGTAGAGCTGGCCGTCAACCATGAGGTAGCGGTGGGCGGTTCTCCGCAAACTCTTTGCCGGCCGAATTGGCGAGTAAAGCCGTGGTCGAGGTGGATGATAGGGTCCATCCAGCAGGATTCATGGGGAGTATCTGTTTGCATGGCGTCCAGGGTCTGCGATCTTTGGGATGTGGGGCGTGTCGGCGAAGATGGGTCGGGCTACTCAAAACCTTGTTGATCACGAGCCGACAAAGGCGTCTGCTCGGGCGTTGCGAGCGCGAGGGACTTGGACGATTTTGAAGTTGGTGAAGCGGGGTAACAGGTCCTTGACAATCTTCAAGTACTGAGCCATCCTCTTATCTTTGGCAGCGTACTTGCCGTTGACCTGATGAACGACCAGTTGAGAGTCGGCCAACCTGTCAGACTCGGCCTTGCTGCCAAAGCGACCCCGGCAGCAATAGGGAGCCGTATTGGCCTCATTGTTGGCGGAAACTTGAAGGCGATGGGCTGCTCGTGTTGTTCCCCGAGCTGCGTGGGGCGGCGGCCCGCTCCTACTTCACTAGAGGATCCATCCACTTTCAATTCCCACCACGAGGCGGCTTCAGGGGAGTCGTCTCTAGGCTCTGGACACGGGGGAGATCTTTGTTGTCCAGTCCGCCCCAGAGCCGGGTTGAGTAGGGACAGCGAGATCGTCTGGTTCGCCATCTGGCGAGGTGGATTCTATGAGGAAGTCAGCCAATGCTTGCGCCTTAATGGTGGTCCTGGGCTCGAACTGTACGTCATATTCGCTGAGTTCGATCGACCACGCGACCATCCTCCCAGACGTGGTGGGACTCCCTAGGGATTTCTTCACCGGGAGGCTCGTCCGCACGATGATGGGGTGTGCTTGAAAGTACGGACGTAGTCTGCGAGCTGTAGTGATGAGGGCGAAGGATGCTTTTTCAACCAGGGGGTAGTTCAGTTCTCCTGCTCTCAAGATCCGGCTGACATAGTAGACCGGCTTCTGGATGTGGTTTTCTTCTCTAATAAGCGCCGAGCTCACAGCTTCAGGTGAGACGGCCAAGTATAGGTACAGGGTTTCTCCTTCCATCGGTTGGCTCAGGAGCGGTTTGGTGCTCAGGTATGCTTTGAGTTCTTTGGCTGGCCTGCGACACTCTTGATCCCTCAACTTCTTCTTGGGGTCTTTGGCCCCTCTTAGTATTTTGAAGAAAGGAAGGCTCCTCTCGGCCGACTTGGAGAGGAAGCGCCCCAAGGCGGCTATCTTTCCATTGAGTTTCTGAATGTCCTTCATGGTGCGCGGTTCCAGGATTTGTTCGATGGCTTCTATCTTCTCCGGGTTGATCTCGATCCCCCTTTGGGTGATCATAAATCCCAAAAATTTTCCCGATTGCACTCCAAAAGTGCATTTGGTCGGGTTGAGCTTCATGCGGTAGCGCCGAAGGGTGGCGAAGGTTTCCTCCAAGTCGGTGATGTGGGCGGCTGCGAGTCTTGACTTCACCAAGATGTCGTCCACATAGGCCTCCACATTGCGGCCGAGCTGGGATTTGAAGATCTTGTTGACCAGCCTTTGATAGGTTGCGCCGGCGTTCTTGAGACCAAAGGGCATTACTTTGTAGCAAAAGGTGCCCCGGTCGGTGACGAAGGACGTTTTCTCTTGATCATGTTCCGCCATGCGGATCTGGTTGTAGCCTGAGAAGGCGCCCAAAAGCTCAGCAACTGATGTCCCGCACTTTCGTCGACTAGCGATGCGATCGCGGGGAAGAGGGTAGCTGTCCTTGGGGCATGCTTTGTTGAGTCGGTGAAGTCGGCCGCCGCGTCGCCATTGCCACTAGACTTCTTCACTAGGGCGGCGTTGGACAACCATTCGAGATATTGGACCTCCGAATGAAGTCGGCTCGTGAGCCGCCGACCTCTTCTCGCCGCTTTTTGCTTTCGGGCCTAAGTGCCTCTTCTTACGTCGAGCGGCGGCGTGTCGGTCGGCGGATAGCTCATGCAAATGACATCAGGTGAGATGCCCGGCATATCTTCTGGACTCCAAGCAAACACATCAAGATTAGATAAAAGAAAAGCAATTATCGCACCTCTTAATGGTTCTGAAAGGCTGGACCCGATCCTGAGCGTTTTTTCACCCCTGTGGTCGATGGGGATCTCATGGAGGTCTTCCACTGGAGTCGTCCTCTCGCGCTTCGTCTTCTCTTCGAGTAGGCGAGCCGTCTTCTCGATAGGCATGGCGGTCGCAACCCCTTTCCCCTTCATGGCGAGGGCGTAGCCGGCTCGGGCCTCCTTCTGGTCACTTCGGACCGTCCCAACCCCTTTTGATATCGGGAATTTGATCATCTGATGATAGGTGGACGGGATGGCCCGCAAGTGGTGGAGAGATGTTCGGCCCAAGATGACATTATGTGCCGACTTGATGTCCATCACTATGAACTGGACGTCAACGGTCGATTGGCATGGGGGTTGCCCTACAGTCAGGGGAAGGGTAATCTGTCCCTCTGGAAGCTGAGAGTGCCCCGTGAAGCCAATCAGGGGACCCAGGGACGGCTGGAGCTTGGACCTATCAATACCCATACGGTTGAACGCGTCCAAAACAATATGTCGACAGAGCTCGGTGTCGATCATGATCCTCTTCACCTTAAAGCGTAGATATCGGTGATATGGCGATAAGTGCGTCATGGCGTTCGACTCCTTCCAAGTCACCGCTAAAAGAGATGGACACATCGATATACGCTTCTTGTCGCTTGTTGTTCACCCATAAAGCATGCTTGGCATACCTCTTTCGGGCGTTATTGGATTCTCCCCCTAAGGTAGGACCTCCGCTGATGGTGTTAATAACCCCCCGACTCCCTTGTCCGGCTTCCCTGTGCTCCGAGTGGGGTCGAGGTCGGGGGGATCGAGAGCGAGGTCGGGGGTCGTCCCTCCTGGGGTGCTGCTCTCGATGGATCAAGTTCTTCAAGAAGCCTCTCTGAATGAGGTCTTCAATGTCCTTCTGGAGAACACGGCAGTCCCTGGTGTCATGGCCGTGGTCTCGGTGGTTGTTCGCGGTAAAAGTCGATTTGTTATTCATTGCTTCGTTTGAACTTGCTTACAGCTTCTTTGGCCTACAACAAAAATTCAAACAAAAGAATGCCTTTTATTTCAAGGCGTACAATGAAAACGAAAAATTACAACTTTCTCCTTAGTGAACAAACACGAGGATCTCTGTTATATCGAGGTCCTCGCTTGCGTGGGTTCTTTGCCTGTGCCGGGGACTTTTTGTGTCCGTGGACCACCGCAATTCGATCCGTAGAGACCCGGTTCTGGAACTACAGACGTAAAGGGGCTCGTTTCACGAAGGAAACGAAGCGCCTGAGGGGATCACACTCACGAAGGAGAGGATCGCCGGAGCGGGTGAGATCTACTAGGAGAAATCACAGCGCTATCCCTGAGATTAAGACGAAGCTTAATCTAGAGGGTATCTGTAGTTCGACCATTCGCCACCTTCCGCTTGTAGATCGACGCCGATCGAACTTGTGCTCACGATGCTCTGAACCGCAAGGCCGACCGCCGTGGATCTCGCAAGAATTCTTCAAGATCTCCAAATCTCCTCCCAAGCCTTTGCTCTCCCAAAATCCCCCTTGAAGAAGAAGACACCCCCTATTTATACAAATGGGTCAGGTTCCCACACTTGTCGGTGCCACCCTACCAAGTCTGGTCGAGGTGGCTCCTACTGTCGAGGTGCCTCGGCCAAAGTGGCCGAGCCACCTCGCCACTTGCCGAGGTACCGCCGCTGGCCGAGGCCGCTACCGGGCCGCTTATGCCGTTTCCGGCTGCTTTCCCGCTCCTTCTCGTGCTTGGGTTCCGGCTTATACTTGACTCGGGACTAATTCTTGGTTCGTTCCGCTCAACGGTCCCGAACTGACGTCCGCTCAAGTCCGGTTTAAACCGCTTGTGACGCCAGGTTCGCCGCCGAAGTTCGCTTTAACGATTCGACGCTCAGATTATTCGATGGGTTGTCATTCGCCGACTTCGCCACGAAGTTGGTTTCGGGATCTTGTAAGTATTTTTCAACGCCTACAGATATTCCTCCAAAGCATCTCGCCTCGATTCTTGATGAGTCCGATGCTTTGACATGATGGTTCCTTACTGAGGGTCCCAAAGATAGCTTCAAGTCTTCGATTCTTTCGCACCATCCAGCTTCTTTGTAGGATTTCGATAAGATCACGGTGCTGCATTTATTGTCCGACCGCTTGTTAAAATCTTGATTCAAGCCGGTGGGTGAGTTTTGTTTGTAACTCGTGGTCGCTGGTTGTTGTTTGACTAACCATCGACTTTTGACTTATCCGTATGTCGGCGAACTCCTTGTTAGCGTCGTTGGTTGTCTGGGATACATGGAATTTCATAACCTTTAATCGGCTAATTCTTCCGCCATCACATGTGTTGTTGGTTTAACCACAGCTGAGGACTGATCTTTTCATGGAGATATCCTCCGAGGATTCCTTGTTGAAACAGAGACCATTTGGCTTTCAACCATCGCCTTAGCCTTCACCAGGCGCGACGCTTTGACCGTTGTTGGGATGTGATTATCCACGGTGGGTGAAGTTTCTTCGATCGACATATTGTCCTGTCGCCATGACTTTCACGCCGATTATTCCTCTCTTGGATATTATGGTGGAGGAAATTAAGGGTTATCGAAGTTATCCTTAAGAATATGGGTTTATTCTCCAGAACTCCTCGTTGAAAATTTGGAAACAGCTTTATACCGTAATCCTAGTTGGAGTAGGATTAGGCGACGCTGATTTGCGCCGGTGCAATCCGCACGATCGAAGTTATCCCTAAGAATATTTCTTGTGAGAATATTCTTCCGAACTTCTCGACAAATTAGGAAACAGCTTTATACTGTGATTCCTAGTTGAGTAGGATTAGCGACGCTGCTGATTTGCGCCGGTGCATCCAAGACGATCGAAGTTATCCCTAAGAATATTTTTGTGGAAATATTCTTCCGAACTTCTCGACAAATTAGGAAACAGCTTATACTGTGATTCCTAGTTGAGTAGGATTAGCGACGCTGATCGGCCGATGTGATCCGCGATGATCGAAGTTATCCCTAAGAATATTTTTGTGGAAATATTCTTCCGAACTTCTCGACAAATTAGGAAACAGCTTTATACTCGTATTCCTAGTTGGAGTAGGATTAGGCGACGCGTTGATTGGCGTTGATGGGGGCCTTCACAAGATATTATTCTGCCGAATAAATCTTCAGAATCTTTCCAAACTTGGCGAAGGGAGTAGGAGCCAATCAACGGACTGATTTGGCACTGTTTTGACATCCGGATAAGGTTCCAATTAGGGCTCCTAATTATGGGCTGATTAGAGTCCTAATTGGAATTGATTTGGGCTCCAATTAGAATTCCTACTTCTTGCCAAATAGGAGTCCTTGTTCAAAGAGGATTGGGTTCATATGGGGTTGTTATAAATACCCATAATCCCTCCTTTTCTCTACATAGGCCGCCCCCTTCTCTGTGGTTTGCTCTTGTTTTCTTCTCCTCTCGCGCCGTCTCGTCTCCTCCGATCAACGAGGTATGTGCACGAGGGTTTTGTAAATTCTTTTCTTCTTTTCTTTTTTTATTTCCGTGCGTGAACAGGTGCAAAATCGACAAGACGGGAGAACGGCGTCGACGGTGGCGACGATCGGGCCACGCCGGCGGCCGGCACGGCTGGTGGCGGCGCCGGCTGGGCGCTTCTGCTCGGCCGGCGTTCGGGCGGCACCGTCGCTACTGGCATCGGCTCGGGCGCACAGCCGCTGTCAAGACGGCTGGGCCGGCTCGCCGCTACCGCATACCTGGCGCTACAAAGCAAAGACTGGCGCTTTAGGCACGGCTCGGCGCGACTGGTCGCGGTTCGCCGCAGGTTCGCTGGCCGGTTGTTGTGACCGACGTTTTTATGCCTTTTCGTTAATTTTTGACCGCATATCGACTTTATTTGTCTTCTTTTGCGGTTTCGATGTCGTCCGCGAAGATCTCATGTTCAGAGAGTCGATCAACTCACACGCCGCTGCGGAATGCACGCCTCCTTCTTCGGTGGTGCGCCCGGCGTTATATATATCGTTGTATCCCGCCGCTCTCCTTTGTGAGGCGATTGGGAAGAGCCAAATCCTCCTTTGCGGGATCGACGCCAGAGATTTTATTTTTATCCGCACGACCCGCCGTTATCCTTTGTGAGGCGATTGGGAAGAGCCAAATCCTCCTTTGCGGGATCGACGCCAGAGATTTTATTTTTATCGTTCTGACCCAGCCGTTATCCTTTGTGAGGCGATTGGGAAGAGCGAAATCCTCCTTCGTGGGGACCGACGCTCGTGACAGTACACTCGCTATGACCCCGCTTCGTTCTCCTTTGTGAGGCGATTGGGAAGAGCCGAGATTCTCCTTCGTGAGGATTGGGGCTTCAAAGATCACCCGTCTCGATATCTTTAACGGGAGCGATTTCATACCGTACTCTCGCCCTGTAGAACGGAATATATTGCCGCTTGGTTTACGCGGCTATATTTATCGCTCTCCCGTATTCGAGCACGGAAATCGCTGCATCTGCTATAAAGTCGCGGACTCAATCTCGTGGGTTTCTGAGAAGAGTTCTACGCCTTATGCTGTTTCCTTTTTTCAAGATATTCCTCCTAAATGATCTGTTAACCCTTTGTTCTTTTGTGGTAGGCGGATGCTCCGATGATTATTTGTCTACTTCGAAGGCTCCCAATGTCAAGTCTCGATTCTTAAGGTCATCTAGGAGAAGACCTCTTTCCACCGAGGAAGCGAACCGCAAGAAGGTTAACACCCGCAGGAAGAAACCCGCTGCTCGAGCCTACTATCATAATTTGGATGATGAGTTTGAAGGATCGCTTCCATCATCCGATCCACGCCTCCCTTACGGCCTTGGTAGAAACCGGGATTTCCGACCCTTCGAGTAGGGCTGGTGGAGGCCCTGTGTTAATCTTGATGGACCACTTCCACGAATTCAACCTATCGCCGAGATTGCCGGGCCAAAATCGCGTTCGACTCGGTTACGTGATGGGTCTCCTTCACCGTTGGAGAATGGTTTGAAACAGCGATCTCTATTATCGAGGTTAGATGGGCGACCTTTATGGTCTTCTGCCCATTCATATTGAGTATCTTGGAGGAAATTCAGCGTGTTGGTGGCCTTCAGCTAGCTAATCGTTGTGAGCAAAAGCTCACTAGCCGGCTAACTCTATGCACTGTGGAGAGTTTAGCCTTTTGAATCATGCGATGAGGTGATACGACTCATCGACGGCTCTGGATCAAGGCTTCGTGAACGCCTTTCGCGAGAGGAAAATATCGAGCAAGAGATCATTTTTGAACTCATATGAGCGATAGCGCCGCTTGCGCCATGATAAACTTGTACCACACCCATGTCGAACGCATGTGAATCGGGATCGCTAAGGGGAGAAGACGTTGAAGAATTTCACACGGAGTGCACCAGTCCGTGATGTCATCGAACGTGAGAAGCGAGTCCTCGAGGCGACGCGCGGAACACGCTACCGCTATTGCCGCGAACTCGAAGAGGAACTTGAGAAGGAAGCCAAGGCTCGGGTTCGAGCGATCCAGAGGAAAAATTAGCCACGCCAAGGCCGACCTTGCTTCTTTCACATTACCGGATTGCGCCAATGAAGTCCATGTGCCGCGAGACTTTTCTCGCTTTCTTTGTTCAACCAGTCGTTATGATTTTTATTTAGATGTATTATCATAACTTTGCTTGAATCAATTGTCTCGACAATTGTAGCTCCTTTATATTTGCTTTAAATGAATAAGATCCATCCCTTTCATTATTTATTATGATTCTTTTACTTCGTAAATAATTAACCATAATACTTATAGGATTTTGGCAAACCCTCACCATCAACGGGTTTGATTAGCCTTTACCAACCACCGCTTGAGTTGGGCTAGCGGCGGATTATCGTGATCCGCTCTCAAGACGGACGCTTGTGCTAAAAGAATGAAACTCTTCTAGACTTGTTGCTATGATATTGAATACATAGGCTTCGTGACTCTTTACGGGCAAGAGACCACCCGGCAGCAGCGTGTTACCGTAGACTCATCCCTTCTTAGGCTTCGGATAAAATACCCTTAATCAAACTCGTGTCTTCTTCAATCGAAAAGACTAAACCGCAACGCTGTGAGGCGCTGGCTTTATCCCTTCTTAGGCTTCGGATAAAATACCCTTAATCAAACTCGTGTCTTCTTCAATCGAGAAAGACTAAACCGCAACGCTGCGGTGAGGCGCTGGCTTTAGGGTTATTGGCCAACCCCAAATTTCAACGGGTTTGATGAGCCTTTACCAACTACCGCTTGAGTTGGGCTAGCGTCGCGGATTATGCGGATCCGTTCGCACATGGCGTTGTGCTAAAAGAATGAGACTCTCTTAGACTTAATGCTACGATGTTGAATACGTAGGCTTCGCCTTTTTTCACGGAAGACTAACCCGCGACGCTGGTAAGCGCGGCTTTATCCCTTCTTAGGCTTCGATAAAATACCCTTAATCAAACTCGTGTCTTCTTCAATCGGAGAAAGACTAAACCGCAACGCTGCGGTGAGGCGCTGACTTTATCCCTTCTTAGGCTTCGGATAAAATACCCTTAATCAAACTCGTGTCTTCTTCAATCGGAGAAAGACTAAACCGCAACGCTGCGGTGAGGCGCTGGCTTTATCCCTTCTTAGGCTTCGATAAAATTCCCCAAGATGAACCTTGGTGTCCTCTTTGATCGGAGAAAGACTAAACCGCAACGCTGCGGTGAGGCGCTGACTTTATCCCTTCTTAGGCTTCGATAAAATTCCCCAAGATGAACCTTGGTGTCCTCTTTGACCGGAGAATGACCGAACCGAATAAGATTGATTGAGGTGGGAAAAGAAGAATGTGTTCTATGATGAGGCTAGCAATGATTCTTTGCCGTAGGAATCAAAAGACCTGTGTGACCTTCAAAGGACAACCCGGTCCGAAAATCCTACAAGATACCTTCACGGGCGCTACCTAAGATGAAGGTGGACCTAAGAGTGGGATCTCCGCCTGAGAACCGAAGAGACTCAGTGACCTTCAGCGGACAACCCGGTTCGAAAATCTCGGCGATACCTTCACCGGCGCTACCTAAGATGAAGATGGAACTAAGAGTGGATCTCCACCGAGAACCGAAGAGACTCGTGACCTTCAGCGGACAACCCGGTTCGAAAATCTCTACAAGATACCTTCACGGGCGCTACCTAAGATGAAGATGGAACTAAGAGTGGGATCTCCACTGAACCGAAGAGACTCGTGACCTTCAAAGCGACAACCCGGTTCGAAAATCTCGGCCAAGATACCTTCACCGGCGCTACCTAAGATGAAGATGGAACTAAGAGTGGATCTCCACTGAACCGAAGAGACTCGTGACCTTCAAAGCGACAACCCGGTCTGAAAATCCCTACAAGATACCTTCACCGGCGCTACCTAAGATGAAGATGGAACTAAGTGGGATCTCCACTCGAGAACCGAAGAGACTCAGTGACCTTCAAAGGACAACCCGGTTCGAAAATCTCCAAGATACCTTCACGCTACCTAAGATGAAGATGGAACTAAGTGGGATCTCCACTCGAGAACCGAAGACTCAGCGACCTTCACGGACAACCCGGTCCGAAAATCTCGGCCAAGATACCTTCACGCTACCTAAGATGAAGATGGAACTAAAGTGGGATCTCCACCGAGAACCGAAGACTCAGCGACCTTCACGGACAACCCGGTCTGAAAATCCCTACAGATACCTTCACCGGCGCTACCTAAGATGAAGGATGGAACTAAAGTGGGATCTCCACTTCGAGAACCGAAGACTCAGCGACCTTCACGGACAACCCGGTCCGAAAATCTCAAGATACCTTCACCGGCGCTACCTAGGATGAAAGATGGAAAGAACCCTTCCGCTTATCACGAAGAGGATCTTCGCTTGGAGAGGAAGAATTTTATATTCTATCTCCCAGAAAAGGGTTTTGATTGGGCCTCTTGTTCATAGAAGGAATCAAGAGGAGATTGTGGCAATGTACCGTAATTTGTAGGCCCACCGCCAAGGAATTTGGTCGGTGAGGGAAATTATGATGGAGGATAAATCTAGGGTTATCCTCAAGGAAAGTGGGTAACATATCCCACGAGGAACTTCCCGCTGAACGGGTTATCCCAAGATACTAAGGTAGTATTTCTTCAGAACTTCCCATTTATCTAAGATTAATTGCCTCGCCATTTTGGGTAATTAGGCGATACGCACCATTGAGTAGACCGCTTCTATTACAAACGGGCCCTCCCATTTAGGTTCGAATTTACCTTTCTTCTTAGAAGTGAGGATTATCGGTCGCCGAAAGCAAATGAGGACCAAATCTCCTTCTCTAAAGGTTCTCTGTCGAACTTTCTTGTTGAAAGCCCTCGACATCCTAGCTTGGTAGAACTCAATGCATTGTTGAGCCTCGAGCTTCTCATCTAACATCTCGAGCTCTTGAGGCGTTTACGATGTTGTTCTTGGTCGTCATCTGTTGAAAGGCGTCGCGAGTGGCGAATCTGAATTTCCAACGGAGAATCGCCACACCCAAAACCGTGGAGTACGGGTCGCTCCAGCTGGCGGTATGCACTGCAGCGATATGCCCGTGAGTGCTTCTCCGAAGTTTATCATCCCGCCTCGCTTGTTATTCTTCACAAGCTTGACAAAATTTTGATGATTGTCTTGTTGAATGCCTCGCTAATCCATTTGGTACCGGATTATATCGCCGACGAGACATCTTGTATCTTGAATTTCTCGCAAAACCCGATGAAGGAATTGCCGATGAATCGGGGACCGCACATGCACGATCCGTTGGGACACCATGTCGATAGATGACATGGTGTTTGATAAATTTAATGACGGTACTTTTACTTCTTTTAGCGGGATTGCTTCAGCCCACTTGGAGAAGTAGTCGGTGATCGCTAGAATAAAGCGATCGCCTTTGACTGACGGAGGAAAAATGGGACCTACAACGCCCATTCCCCATGTCTCAATGGCCGATGTGGCCGGCGATGCAAATCGCCAGAGGCCGATGCATATAATTCGCGGAATTTGACACGCTGCGGGCATTTCCGGAGCCGCATCGACCGCCATTAATCATTGTTGGCCGGCAGCCCATTCTCCGCATTCGATCAGAGCTTGGGACCAGCCGGTGTGCACCACATTCACCTTCGTGTGCTTCCCGAAGGACCTCTTACGCCTCCCTCGTTTGAAAGGCATCGGAGTAAAGACCATCGTACCCGTGATATAACATCTGGGTTTGAGTGTCATAAAAGAATCTTGGAGCTCTTCGCCGGATTGACTCTCTCTCCTTCACATCTTCCCAGTAATGTAAGACGAGTCGATGATAGGAAAGCCAATCTCGGGGTTCCAACTTGGTTTGGGTTGCATGTACTTCTTTGGTAATTACCCTTTGTCTTCTTGTACCCCAACATATGTTGAGTGCGAAGAGTTGGTGAGTCCCGACCGTAACTAATTGCTTTCGGTCTTGGAGGGTTGTGCTAACGACCGACTACGCCGCCGATGCATCCGCATGGCGTTACGGCGGGATATATTCGATGAAAAACTCTTGAATGAGTGCGCTATTTCAGCGACTATCGATGATAGGGATTAGATCAGTTCGACCGTAGTCACCACGAACCCGCTTAACTATCAATTGCGAATCGCCGTGCGGCGAGATATTCGACCCCGGCTCCTTGGCGAAACTAAGTCCAATAAGTAGCGCATTGTATTCAGCTCGTTATTAGAGCAAGGTTGGTGAGTGAATAAGCACGGGCATGACATGATTCCCGGAAACTAAGACAACCCGACTCGTGGAAATCTTAGAACATCGGGGCACTTGCCACATTGGTAGCTCGAGAGGCTCCGTCAAAATACAATCGCCATATTTGTTGGTGCGATGTAGTGTTGACTTCTTGAACTTCATCAGGAAGATCATCATATAGCTCAAGCGCATCCGTTGTGGTAGCCAAGAGGTCACAAATCGCTTGTCCTTTGGTGACTTACGTTGTTTGAAATACAAGTCATATTGGGACAAGAGCAAGGCCCATTTAAGCCAACGCCAACTCATCGAGGCGGTGGGTCATAAATATACGGACGGATTTACATTAGAGATAACATAAATCGTGCGTCCGACTAAATAATGCGCATTTTGAATCGCGAACACTAATGCGAACGCGCTTCCGACCATTGGATATCGAGACTTCGGCCCGACTAATGTTAAACCGGGTAATACTGCTGCACGTTACGTGACCGTATGCGTCGTCTTGCGCGGTAAAGCAGCGAGTGATCCGTTGCCTTGGCGTAGATCAAAGGCGGTTTTCCGACAGCGGTGCAACAAAACGGGAGTTTTAGCGAGATAAGACTTGATCTCTTGAATGCCTACGGCGTCGTCCCAAATATATGACCGCCCTTCTTGTTCAACTTTGAGAGCGGTTGGCACTTCCCGGATAGGTTCGATATGAACCGTCGGATGTCATGTCGCCCTTATAACCCCGAGTTCTCTGATTTCGGGGTTGCAATTCTTGAATCGCCTTTACTTTATCGGGATCGAAATGGATTCCTTTGTTGGTGGCAGCGAAGCCAAGGAACTTGCCGGGACATCGGAAGGATTTGGCGGGATTCATCTTTAGGCGATGGGCTCGCATGAGCTCGAAAACCGTTCTAAGATCTTTGATGTGATCTCCTTTGTCACGGCTTTTCACGACCAAGTCGTCGACGTAGCATTCGACCGTTTTCTGGAGATGGTCCTGGAAAATTTCCGTCATCGCTCGTTGATATGTGGCACCGGCATTTTTGAGGCCGAACGGCATGACCGTGTAGCAATATATACCGATGGGCGTTACGAGCGGCGTGTTTGGCATCATCGGAGTGCATCTTGATTTGATTATACCCCGAAAAACCATCCATGAATGACATTCTTTCAAATCCACACGTGTTGTCAACTATGACATCAGTGATTGGAAGAGGAAAGTCATCTTTCGGGCAAGCCGCGTTGAGGTCTCTGTAGTCGACACAGATCCTAATCGACCCATTCTTCTTCATGACCGGGACTATATTCGCCACCCAATCCGGGTGTTGAATTTCTTCGATGAATCCCGATTCTATGAGTTTCTTCACTTCGTCAACAATTGCCTCCAATATTTGTGGACGAAACCGTCTTCTTTGTTGCTTGGCGGGTTTGACATCCGCCTTGATGTTGAGGCGATGTGTTGCCACATTAGGGTCGAGTCTGGCATGTCCTCGTAACTCGGTGAATACATCGATATACTCCCTGATTAGGGCAATCAACTCTTCCTTTTCTTCCGAGGGGAGAGTATTGTTGATGTTTATGAGTTTAGGATGCTCTTCGTCACCCATATTAACCTGGACTACCTCATCCTTAGTGGGGGGCTCTCTTTGTTCGAACCTATCCCCAAACTGCTCTTGGAGTTGATGGATCCATGGGTCTTCCCATGTTGGCATTTCTTCATCACTCTCAACAGTAGCAGGATCGACCGTAGCCATATTTGACATCAAAGCCTTGAAAGCTTCTCCAAGACTGGTGTCAGAATCCCAAGCCGATGAATCAGACGAATGTCCGTCTCCCTCATTGGGTGGATTATTATCAATCAGCCATGAGCATTCATCTTCTGAGGAGGATTCGTATCCCAATCCTCTGTTGGTCATGTCGCCTTTGAGACTCCGATCTTCTTGGCATTTTGTTGCCAAGCCTATCAAGCGGCGTCTTCTTGGTGGCAGTGCGGTTACATTACGACAACACATACGATTGGTTTGAGAACACGAACAATGCGTGTTCAATTCGGGGGAACTTCTCTCTCGAGATTTACTCGTACCCCCAGCACGATAGTACAACTCATCGGCATGAATGCCGGTGCAACCCTTCGTGTGTTGGTATGACTTCTCAGGTATAACGTCATCGTCGTCAGATGAAAATGTCACCTTCTGAGGATGAGTCACATTATCAGAGGTTCCAAGAGTCACTAATCTCAGCGTTAAGCCTTTGTGGCCGAAGTTCGGCGGGCTCTCGAACCGATCCGAATTCCGGTGAGCAGCTACAGGAATCTTCTTATCACGGTTGAGGTGGGTGCGACCCCTGTACCGGAGTGACCGGGACTTCCTTAGCAGACTGTCGTTCTCGATCGAAATTTTACCTCGATCATCATGCAATGAGCGAGGTGCTCCAAAGCCGCTTTCTTGCCGGGAAGCTCCAGTGAGCTTCGACGGCGGGCACTGAGTGGATGGCAACTTGGATGCGATGGCCCGAGGTGGAATCGATATTGGGGCGGGCCTCGTTGAGATCCGCTTTCCGTTGACAATCAGAACAATGTTGTTGATGATTGATGAGATTGCTGATGAAGAGCTTGATCTCTTTTTCCTGCGCAAGTGTTGATCTCCAAAAGTTCCAAAAGCTTCCTACCTAATGGCTACTCACCGTCATGCAAAAAATTAGGAAAACGCGGGTTAACTGATACCCACTACTTAATCCACGTGGTAAATTGGGGATTCGACCGAGGGCGAGCGTCGAGCCTCGTCGAATAACGAGCTTCGAGCTTCTTCGAACTTCGTTGCCTGGGCAAATCTTGATTGCATAACGAGGTCCGCTACTTGGATGAACTTCAGCTATATGACTAATTTCGCTGTTTGGGCGAACTTCAGTCGAATGCATTTATGCATTTTGGTTGGATAGCGAGCTTCGCTGCTGTAGGCGAACCTCGTATGAAAGTCGAGCTTCGCTAAGTGGGCGAACCTCGCCTTAAGATTAAAGTCCAGTTTCCAGACGAATGTCGAGCTTCGCTCCTCTTGTGAACCTCGGATGAAAGTGGAAATCAGCATTGTGGGCGAACCTCGTCGGATGAAGGGTTTATTGCTTGGCGAACCTCGTCAAACTTTGATCTTTGTGGCGAACCTCATCACATGACTGTTGAGCTTCGTTTCTCGTGCGAACCTCATGTTAAGCTCGAACTCCGCTCCACATGCGAACCTCGTATTGAGGTCGAGCCTCGTCTCTTGAGCAAGTCTCGTTTTAAAGTTTGCATGGTCTAGCCTCGTCAAATTTTGATGTTGTGGGCGAGCCTCGTCAAACTTTGATGCTGTGGGCGAACCTCGTCAAACTTTGACATTGTGGGCGAGCCTCGGTTGAATGTCGAGACTTACTGCGGAAGGCGAACCTCGGTTACTGTTGAGGATCACCGTATGGCGAACAGTTGAATGTCGAGGCTCAACTGGCGTGGCGAACCTCGTCTGAATGAAGAGCCATTTGCTTGGCGAACCTCGGTGAATGGAAGCCATTTGCTTGGCGAACCTCGTCGGATGAAGGGTTTATTGCTTGGCGAACCTCGTGCGGATGAAGGGTTTATTGCTTGGCGAACCTCGTCGGATGAAGGGTTTATTGCTTGGCGAACCTCGTCGGATGAAGGGTTTATTGCTTGGCGAACCTCGTCACGAATGAAGAGCTTATTGCTTGGCGAACCTCGTCTGAATGAAGAGCCATTTGCTTGGCGAACTTCCTCATGTGCTACGAAGAACGGTCGTAACTTTCAAACCGTGCGTCCGGTGGGCCGAATTATATATATGAAAATCGACTATCTCGGCGAGGCGAACCAACCAAACCCACCAAGGGTTCGGTTTGCTCTGTCATTGCCCAATTCCTTCGGTTTGAGAGATATCGACGCCGTAAAGTCAAGCATTCAGGTGAACTTAACCTTTAGGCGGAGAAACGATCACGGGCGAGGATGATAGTATGATACTCCGCAGCGGAACCGGATCAACTTGGATTCGGTTGACTTATTTGGGCGTAATTATTACACCCTACGCGAGTTTTGGTCCGCTAGTCGGTTAGCGGTTGGCGAGGCGGCTGCCCCTTATCGAGTCGAGGCGGCATACAAATTTTCTATCGGTCCTTGAGGCCTTTGACTTCTTCTTCGTAGGGATGCGGATCAGCGGCTCGACCGGCGATCTCGACTTGAGACCGTTGGCTCCCAGTAATGGTCGCCCGACTTATTAGCGGTAAAAGTCGATTTGTTATTCATTGCTTCGTTTGAACTTGCTACGGCTTCTTTGGCCTACAACAAAAATTCAAACAAAAGAATGCCTTTATTTCAAAGTACAATGAAAATGAAAAATTACAACTTTCTCCTTAGTGAACAAACACGAGGATCTCATATACCGAGGTCCTTGCTTGCGTGGAGTTCTTTGCACGTGGGGACTTTTGTGTCCGTGGACCACAGCGCAATTCGATCAGTAGAGACCAGGGTTACGGAACTTCTGAGATGTAAAGGGCTCGTTTCACGAAGGAAGCGAAGCGCTGAGGGATCACACTCACGAAGGAGAGGATCGGCCGGGGCGGGTGAGATCTACTAGGAGAAATCCTGGCTATCCACGAGATTAAGGCGAAGCTTAATCTAGAGGGTATCTGTAGTTCGACCGAATTGATTACCTTCGCTTGTAGATCGGGCGTCGGTGAACTTGTGCTCGCCGGTGCTTTCGGAGCAGGTGTCATTGCTCGTGGATCTCGCAAGAATTCTTGAAGATCTCCGAAATCTCCTCCGAAGCCTTTGCTCTCCCAAAATCCCCTTGAAGAAGAAGACACCCCTATTTATACAAATGCCGGAGTTGATGGCTCGGCCACTTGGCCGACCACCTCAGCCTGGGAGTCACCTCGGCGGTAGAAGGTGGCTGGAAAAGTGGCTGAAACCTGGCAGGAGGTGCCCTCGGCCAGTTGGTAGAGGTGCTCGGCAAGTGGCAGAGCCACCCACGACCACTTGGTAGAGGTACCTCGAAGTTGGTAGAAGCCGTTCTCGTTTGCGTCGTTTTAGTGCGTTTTAAGTTTCGAGTCTCTCGGGCTTGGGTTCGTCTATACTTGACTCGGGACTAATTCTTGGTTCGTTCGGTTCAACGGTCGAAATCCGATCGTCCGTTCAAGTCCGGTTTAAGCCGTGCTTGTGGCTTATTTGTCTTGCTCGAGTTGGCGTTTTAACGATTCAACGTCGTATCATTCGATGGGTTGTCATTCCCGACTCGATCCGCGAGTTGGTTTCGGGGATCTTGTAAGTATTTTCAAGCTTCTGATGGTAGCGACAGAATCATCGTGGATCTCTTTTGTTCGGGTCCGTCCTCATCTGTGGCGGGGGCTTGTGGAGGAGCCCTTCTCTTTGGGCCTTATCCAGGGCCCCGGAAAGGGAGGTGTTGAGGACTGTGAACACTGGAGGGGGAGCATCTGCTCTTCTGTCCTCCCTCCTATCGAATCTATCGTTGCGGTTGCTCTTGGGAGGAGGATTCCTTGGGATGTGTCTGGGCTCTTCTTTTCGAGGCGGGTTTGGGGCCGACTTTGGCTGGAGAACCGGGCATAAGCTGCGGTCGGTGAGGAGGATGATGAGAATCTGCTTTTGTTAAAATAGTCTTAGCCGTCTTCTTTGGACTCATTTCGCGGCTATTTTGTAAGCCTCGGCTTCTTCCATGTTCATGTAAGCGTGGGCTTTGGACATCAAGTGTTCGTAACTCCTGATGGGCTTCTTGTTGAGGGCTTTGGACAGGTCACCAGGTTGCAGCCCCGCCACCAGAGCCGCCATAGCGACTTTGCTCCCTTGGTCTTCGACCTCTAGTCTCTTCGCCTGGAATCTTTTGATGTAGGCTCTGAGGCTCTCGCCCGGCTCTTGCTTGGTCTGGATGAGCACACTGGAGGGTAATTTGGGCTTGGCGTTGGCCAAGAAGTGGTGGATGAACTGCCGGCTTAGCTCTTCGAAGCTACCAATGGATTTTTTTCTCCAATGAATTCCACCAAAGCTTGGCGCTCCCTGTCAAGGTGACGGGAAGCGGCGGCAGATGGTTATACGGTGCTTGCATCATGATCATGGTGTTGTGGTAGTCCCGCACATGTTTGGCGGGTCTCTATCACCCGTACTTGTCCATCGCCGCATCTTGAACTTCTCGGCGGCTCTCATGATGGAGTCGGTGAAGGGGTGTTTCCTCCGATGGCGTCGGCGACCGGTGATACACTTGGTTGTAGTCGCTGCTTGGTGGGGCGGTTAGGGCGGCATCAGCGGGCCAGCGTAGCGGGTCTAGAGGCCGTGCGTGGGGCGCCAAGCGCCTTAGGCGGGAGAAGGGCTCTCATCGGTGAGGTCGAAGGCAAGGGCGGCGCTGATATTGGCGGCTTTCAGCCATTTTGCCTCTGCGAGGTGAAACCGCAGCTCACAGCGATCCAGTGACTTGTCAATGTGAGGAGTCTGGGAGGAATCGCCTCGGGGCGGCGGCGGTCGCCTCGGCGGTGGAGTGGCGGTGGCGGAGGGCTAGTCCGCCGTTATTCTTGATGGCGCTTCTTGCTTTGTCTTCGCGAGGAAGCGAGTGAAAAGGTCATCCAGCGAAAAGCTGGAGTTTGCATGGTTGTTTGCATGGCTTTGGTGATCTTCTCGGTGGATTCCTGGAGTTGGGCTTGAGTGACATAGCCCACAGGTAGGTTCCCCGGCCCGGAAAGATCCTCGCCGCTGGACATAACTGCAAGGAGAAGAAAGGAGGCCGCGATGGGCAATTGTTGATGTATATAATCTGATCACTAACCTCGGATGAGTTTATCTTTTAAGTGGCGGAGTCGCCTTCTCTCCTAAAGCCCGGCGGCGACTCAGATCAAGGGATTAGCCTCTGACAAAGAGAGGGACCTGTGGAAGAGGCGGAGTTGGGATCTCCGGTGGTTCCTCCGACGGTCAAGTTAGTAAAGAGGGAGGTAATCTAATGGAGCAGAATTCACTTTGGGAAAAATCACTTACTTGGTTATTGTCTGCGTTGTTATTTATTCCTAGGGTTGAGGGTATTTCCGTCTTTCCATCGGTTAAGGAACCAGCGATGAGTCGACCCTTTTCTTCCGTGTGAGCAGTGATTGGTGAGCATTCTATTTATGCACTATAAGTGGCTTTACAGTGTCAAATGCGGGTAATTTGATGGTGCAGTATGGTCTATCGCCATTAATGGGATGGGATTGGCTTGTAGGCTGCATGGGTCGAGGTGCCTTAAATCTTGTGAGAGATGGGGAGTTAAAGGGCATCGGTGCATTTAATGCGATGTTGATGGGCTCGAGTACCGTATAGCCGTCGTTCGGCGGAGGAACCACGTAGGATGAGATGGGGGAGCCGAGACGGGTGGCCGACCCTTGCGGCCTCGGAAGCGTCTTTGAGTGTCGGCCGAAAGGGGCGACGGGGACCGCTGCTGGCGTCGCCACGGAGGGCAGAATGGTGAGGAGGAGGGGCTAGATTCGCTCGCATTGTTGAAGCGGTAGGGCGAGCCATGATGGGTGGCGGGTTGGGAGGACGGCAGCACCGCCCTTCAGCGTCGTCAGAAGCGGAACCAGCCGGTTGGAAGGTGATAGCTTGGCGTCTCCGTCGTCCGGTGGGACGGCGGCGATGGAATAGCTCCGGCGATCAATTAGGCGGGCCGGTATTATCGCCTTTCGCGTCGTCCGCTGGAGAGAGTTGTGGTTGGACCGGCTCACACCGCCTCGCGTCGGCTATGGTGATAGTCGCTAATGGATCATGGCGGGTCGGTGGAGTGCGGGCATACGTGGAGTCAGTCGCGGAGGCTCGTGTCTGTTCTCGCCGATAAGCAAGCCTTTATCCATGTCAGCACTTGGTTTTTATCTTTAATCATTGGTTAGTGGTTAAGTTTATACTAGTAATCTATTCGCGAGGTAATACATGCAGCCAACATTGCTACCATAGATTTCATGGCGAAGCATATTATGACGACATAGACCAAAACTGAGCATAATAGAACTTTTTTATATAGTATTTAGGGTTCATATTATGTCCTCAAAGTTAAAATTAAGTCCCCTAAATCTTTGAAGTTTTTGAAAATTTTCCCTCAAATGTCCATATGTGAACATTTTGCAAATTACTACCTCAAATCTTTAAACATTTTTGCAAATTACTCCCTCACATCTTTAAATGTTTTGAAAGTTCTCCTCAAATATTCACATTTTTGTGTGTGAGCATGTTGACCCCTCAATTTTTGTTGCTAATAATTACGTCTATATGGGTGGTAATCACACCATGGTGACCACAATCATGTTTTCTTCATTTTTAGTTTGAAACAAACACTAGAAAATGAGAGAATCTACTCATACATCAACTTTCTTCTCTTTTCAAACCGAACCAAACAAATGAAAGTGGTGGAAAGTAATTATTCTCTATGTTTTTGACAAAACAAATACAAGAAAATAACTTTCCATGAAAGTGAAGGAAATACCAAAAAGTGAAGGAATGTTGAACTTGGAAAATGGTGGAAAGCAACCAAACAGCCCCTAAGGGAAAGTTCCAAGAAAAATCATATAAGCGAAGGAATATTAGGGTGTGTTTGCCAAATGTAAAAGGCGAGGACCGGGCAGATAGAGTCACAGCCTAGTTTCATTCTAAATTAGTTTTAATTTTTAATTGGGTTTTTACATATTAGGTCCCTTAAATATTAAATAATTGCATATTGCTCCCTAGAATAGTCCCTTAAATCTTCAGTAATTGCATATTAGTCCCTTGGAAATTGAATATTAGTCCCTCAAATCCTATAGGGTCTTGCAAAATGGTCCCTCTATTAGTATCTCAGTTAAAAAACCTAATCATGATTAGCTTAACTCCTAACCCAAATTCTACAATTACCAAACTACTCTATCTGATGTTAAAGCTCAACTTTGGGTTAGGTTTTTTTTGCCAACCATTGGAGAAGAAGAACTGACATGAGTTTGAGTTTATTTGAAGCTAATATTAAGTTTAAACCTATTAAACAATGGGTTGGGGAACATATAGTGGGGTAAAATAGTCATTTTGCCTACAATCGTTAGATTTGACGGAATATTCTCCTCAAATATATGGTGATTTAGCTTTAAGGATCATTTTACAAGAACCTATAGGATTTGAGGGACTAAAGTGTAAATTTGAAGATGAGAGGGACTAATATGCAATTATTGAACATGTAAGGGACTGTTATTCAATTTCCAAGATTTGAGGGACTACTATGCAATTATAAGGGACTGATATCTGAAAAAACCCTTTTTAATTCCATCTACGAGTGGATGGCATCCACAGATCAAAAAGATTCGATCTCAAATGTTTCTTTAATTAACACCCACTCATCCATCCAATGCACTTTGTCTTCATATCTTTGATTTTTTAATTGTTATCCGTTTCCATTGGGAATCTTGGTGGATTCTTCGTGGAGATTCTGAAGTTCTCTGCTAAAAAGATCGAGATTCTCCCGCCACAGGCCGAGGGTTTCGAGGACTACTAGGATCTGAATGTTAAATTCTTGATACCGCGGCTCTCGAAGATTTTGATTGAGAAGCTTTGGTGCTTTATGGAATTGAACCTTTTTAGGGTTCCACGAAGAGCTAGGGCTCTCAACTCTACGTTGGGGAAAATTGTGAGTCTTCAATGGTTGAGGCAGCTCTCTATCTGTCACTCCTCCATTAGTTTTTTTTCTTCCCAATCTTATTTTGATTTTCATTTGTTGTTTTCATTTTTTCAGTAGTAAAAGTTCGCATTTTTGTTTACCTTAAAAAAATCACACTTTTCTTTGTGTTCTCTGCTTTATTATTCAGTTGATTTTGTAGAATGCTAAAGTTAGTGGACATTAGCTTGGTATATTAAAAAATGTAATTAACTTTACCCTAGCTAGAGAATTAGTTTTGGGGGTTTGCAGCCATTTACTCTGTTGTTTCTGCTTTTTTTTTTTTGGCGATACATTTGCTGGATGACAGGTTGCATTCCTCATTTAGCTGAAAAATTATAGGACACCTTTAATTTCTGAGAATAATTTTGAACATCATTTTGTTTGTAAAATAACTTGGCCAGAAAAGGGCAAAATGCACTGTATGAGATGAGGTCATAGGATTACATGTCACGCCACCTGGGCCCAGGAGCCCCCGGTGGTGCCGTGTAAGCCATAGAACCACAGAGTGCAACATGTTTTGCTCAAATCACCGCCAAAAATAGCTAGTCATTGTTATAATTTGAGTCCTTGACAAACTATTTAAACTCAACAATCCCTTCATGGCTTATCGATGTGGGACTAGATTGGGGGAGTATCACATTATAAACTGAAATTTTTTATCACACTAAAAAATTGCAAGTGTCTTGAATCTTGATTTAGGTTCAATTACCTCTCCCATTGATGCACCCTGTATCAAACTGCCATTGCTTGTCGAAAACTAGTGGATATCTCAAAAGCATTGGTAACTTATTCTTCATATAAACATAGCTTTAAAGGAATAGAACTTGAACGTATCCAAGTCTTGAACACACAGTTCTTTCTTATCTGGTGCTCTTCTAACATGAATTCTTTTCTGTTATTTTCATTATCTTCTACTTTGCAAATCTAGAAAGGATGCAGAATGGTGGCATTTTTATTGGCATCATCATCTAGTGATTACTTTCTTTTTTCTTCCTTGTGCATATTCATTATGATGTAGGCTTATAGTTTGAAAATTATATGATGTTTGCTCGAGCATTAGCATGTTGCGGCTTTTGTAAGATCCTGGATAATGTACTAAAAACCCAGTAGCTTTCTGTGTGACCTTTTCTGATTCTTTCAATATTTACATCTTGGTCATGTAAATACCCTCTAAAGCATCTTGCTTTTGATTTTAATGTCCTAATCATAACACTATTTGGGGCCTTTTTTTCACACAATGTTTTTTTTTACATAAAAGAGAAATCCAAGTTTCCAACTTACTTGTTTATTCCGCTAGTTAATTTCTCCACATTATCTCTGCAAAACTTGTTTCAGAATCATGCTAACTTGTTGCCAAATTGTCACTAGAGCTACTACTTCTGGTTTTAGAAACAAGATTATCTGAAGCATTATTTTCATCATGTATCTATAAGTATATGCATTAAAGCATCATAAATTTTAATATTTATTTTGAAAAATATGATATGTTATCAGTGTATATTACTAATTATTTTTCAATAAAGCAGCTCACGTAATCTTGTTGTTGAAGTTTGAGTCACTGTTTGACAGTTGAATCTTTCTATATTCTGTGAGAAATTTGTAAATTTGTGATAATTGGCATATCAAATTCTGTAAATTTAGTTTTTCTTGTGAGAGCTTTCTATTTTTCAAGCTGAATACATATGATATAGGCTGATCAGCTAGGTTCTTTAACCTGTAAAATAAAATGTGCTAGTATTACAAAACACGCACACGCACACCATGTTTCTGTTTCTCTGTGTGAAGAGCTTTTTGATAGTTGATTGTTGCATACACGAGAATTTGGATTTAAGTGTCTTTCTTTCAAAATTATATATTCTGAACATATAATTCATATATGAATAAAATCCTCCCAAAAATCAACACTTCACTAGATGCCAAGAACAAGTTTATTCATCCATACATAACATTAAGATAATATAAGAATTCAAAGTGTTCTACAAATCTTCAAGGTATGACGCTAAAGCAATACAACCGTCTCATCTTTAAATGATGCCTCCTTCTTCGGAGCAAGGCTCAGAGAGTTCTTGATTGGATTAGATGTATCCATAGTGATCCCACACAAGCCTTCTGGTGCTGCCTCGCCTTGTTCCCTCCTGATTTATCCTTTTCCACCCCAGTCAGTTCCCCAAGTTCATATTTGATGTTTTGGAAATGACTATTAAAATTTACTATGCTTTAATGCATATACCTACTCATACTTATCTGAGATCAGTTTTATCTTTTTATATAGCTTGTCTTTTTAGTATTAATTATTTACTAGATTTCTAGCAGATAAGTTCTTTGGGTTATTTAATAAAAATATGGTAATTAAGTTTTTTCTGGTTGTGATCTCTTCTGCCTTGTGTTTACTGTTGCTTGTGATCTCTTCTGATTTGTGTTTACTGTTGCCTCTTAGTGTTTCCAGTACTAAAAGCTCAGCAAAATTGGTGATATTCCAATATGGATATGCTGCAAACTAGGCGAAAATGTAGTAGATATTTCTACTGACGAGATAAAAAGATGTAGTTAAGGCGAATAAAACCAGTGGCAGTATGGCTGATTCAAGTTGTAATAGCAGCTCATCATGTTCTTCAACACAAAAAACAAAGAGGATGGAAACGCTGTAATTATCTGCAAGAAGGTCAGGAGCATCCTAAGTACAGTAGAAAATGGAGAGCTGATGATCAAAATGATGATGGTAAATCTAGTCGACGGGAAAAGGGACAATCCAAGTTACAGCTTAATGATGACTAAGAAAGACTGACTGACAATCCTGCAGAAGATGAGTTAACACACTGTGCTGATGAGGTTGTCCATGCTTCTAAATGAGATGTCCTTTCGATATCCTATGAATGTGCTGATAAGAGAAAAACTGAACTAAACATTAGTCATGGAGATGAGGGCTCTTGTGTCATGGAACTCGGACAAGGAAAACCTTAAATCAAGCAAGTTCTGGAGGCCTGTTGATGATTACTCATCTCTATTGTGCAAATATAGCACAGAATCTTTCGGTAGCGTTGATGACTATCTACCAGATGGTTTCTATGATCCTGGACGTAATTGCCTCTTAATGTCATTGGAAGAGTATGAACAAACTTTTTGCCCTGATTCACGTGAAGTTATTCTGTTGGATAGGGAAAAACATATATCTATTGAACTGTTATCCTTTATTTTAAAGTAGATAAGATGTCTCTAGTCAATATGTGGTTAACATCCTTGGCCACTGACTACTATATTCTTTATCGTTTATTTTTCTCAGACGCAGGGATGAAGAGTTGGATACAATCGTCTCTTCTGAAAAATGCAATTGACCAGCTTTAGGAGGTCATGTTCAGGGGAGAATAAGGATCATAAAATTGACAACTTACAGAGGGTATCTGTTCTCGCTTTGTTCATATCAGATTGATTTGGAGGAAGTGACAGAAGTGCCACAGTCATAAAACTGTGGAAGGCTGTCGTTGAGCAGCAACAATTTATATGTACTTGCCGGACAGGAAACTCAGATGGTAATGGAGATATTGATGAGCAGAAATTTGGCATGGCTATTGTAGAGAAATAGAAAAGGCGGAGATTATTATTCATTTAACCCTAACCTCTATCAAATAGAGATTAGGAGAATATTACAAAATAGATATCAGATAAAATCTTATCTAACCACATCTCACAATATCTCATAATATCTACTAGATCTAAATATTAATAATATCTAATACTCACCCTCAGGCCGGAGCATATATACTATATATGTCCAGTTTGTTACAAATGGAAATGAAATGCCTAGTTGCAAGAGCTTTGGTAATGTCTTTGCCCGAAATACTTGAAGACACCAGCAATCAAAAGGTTGTAATCACAGCCAGTAGAAAACTAGGCGAATAAGCCAGTAGAAACTCTAGGCGGGTAAGCCAATAGTAACAATAAAGAAGAAAGAAAGAAAACACATAATTGATCCATTGCTTGCTCGCTTAATCTTGATTTCGGTGTCTTTTGAAGGGTGAGTGTTAGAGAATCTGATCCAAGGGTCGAACAATGAAGGCGATCACTGAAAGATGGGCAGGCAAGAGTATTGTCCGCGTTGCTACTGCTTATCAGTGAACAGTGGCCTTGGTACTGTTCATCATGGAACTTATTGTTCATGATGAACAGTACCGGGGTGAAGGCTTTTTGTGGCTAGGGCTTTTCTTTTCAACTTCTCTTGCTCTGATACCATATAGAGAAATAGAAAAGGCGAAGATTATTATTCATGTAATCCTAACCTCTCTTAAATAGATATTAGGAGTGTCAATTTGGTATTGAAGAGAGCTTCTCATTGAATTGTTGTTTGGATAAGTTACAAGTATATGTACACAAATTTACACAATATAATATGAGCTGAAGCTAGCTGGGCACTATAGCTATAAAGTCGGCATCAGAGTCAGAAGGGGCCTACTTGACTAGAACGAGAGACAACGGCTTGACTCTTACTATGCCAAGAGATGAGAGATGATCCCAGAAAAATGCAAAAGCCAGTAGTGGAACGTCGAGTGTCCGGATCATCAGCCCATCCAGCATCAGAATATGCACGAAGAGACAAAGAAGAGTCTGATGGGAAAAATGATGATTGGGATATAGTGCCACGGAGATATCGAAGAACACAAATGAGAGCTGCATAGTGAGTGAAAGTCGGAGTACTGACAAACTGGCTCAAGATGTGTACTGCATAGGTAATATTCAGACGTGTTGCTGAAAGATAAACCAATGCTCCGACAAGTTCTCGATATCGAGTAGGCTGAGATAAGGGATCGCCATCATCATGTCGAAGCTTCAAGTTCATCTCCATTGGAGTGGAGAGAGGAGTGGTAGCAATGGAAGGATCACTGAGAGTAGTACGCTCAAGAATGTCTACAATGTACTTCTGCTGAGAGAGAAGATAGCCACGAGAGGAGGCAGCAACCTCAATACCCAAGAAGTAACGAAGATATCCAAGACCCTTCATCTCAAACTGACTCTGAAGGTGCTGCTTTAAGGAAGTAATGACGGAGGAATCACTCCCAGTAATTATCATGTCATCAACATAAAGTAATAGAATGACCGTGTTAGAGGCTGAGGACCGATAGAATAGAGCATAGTCGGCTAGGCTTTCAATAAAACCAATGGAAAGAAGAGGTTGCCGAAAACGCTCAAGCCAAGCCTGAGGAGCCTGTTTGAGACCATATATAGCACGGCGAAGGCGACAGGCATGTCATGGAGGAGCAAGAAAGCCATGAGGTCGCTGCATGTACACCGTCTCAGACAAATCGCCATTAAGAAAAGTATTTTTGACATTAATTTGATACAAAGGCCAATATTTTGCAGCTGCAACAACAATGAGAGTGCGAATGGATGTCATTTTTACAATAGGAGCAAAAGTCTCCTCATAGTCAATACCATACTCCTATGAGAATCCCCGAGCTACAAGATGAGCTTTGTACCGTTCAATAGAACCGTCGGATCGAGTCTTGACCTTATAAATCTATTTGCAGCTTACTAGTTTAACACCGGAGGGTAAAGGAACAAGATCCAAAGTACTAGTCCGATGAAAAGACTCCAACTCTTCCGTCAATGCTTGTTGCCATTCTGGATACTTAACTGTCTCAGAATATGAGTTAGGTTCATGTATAGAGTGAATAGCAGCAAGAAAAGAGACAAACTCAGAAGAATAAGTGCTAGTGACACACTAAGCATACCGAGCAGGAGGATGATGATCTTATGGAGGATTGCGGCGAGGAGGAGTCACATCGGGAGAAGTTGGCACAGATATAGAGGGGACATCAATAGGAGTATCTTACAACAAAAGTGATGTAGTAGGTGGATGTCCAGAAGGTGTGGATGAATCAAGAGAATTATCTTTAGACGCCATTGGATTGAAGGAGGGAGTCGGCTAAGCAGATGAAGGTACAGGTGCTAATGATATAGGTATAGTAGTGGAAGGTGATGAAGGGGGTTGAACAAAGAAGAGATCTGAATCTGAAGTATTATAATAGAAAATATTCTCAAAGAAGGTCACATGATGAGCAATATGAAGCCTTCGAGATAGTTTATAACAACGATACCCTTTGTGAACTGTGCTATAGCCAAAAAAGCTATATCGTGCAGTGCGTGGAGATAGTTTATCTCATTCATGAGTTGGAAGCAGGACAAAACAGACACATCCAAAAGTGCGAAGAAAAGAATACCGAAACTGAGACTTAAAAAGTCAAAAATATGGAGAGGTGTCAGCTAATACAGAAGATGGAGTAATATTGATACGATGAATAGCAATCACAAGTGCTTACGTCGGAGAAATCGAGATCACGATCTTGATATGAGGAGGGCTCTAGTAGTGTCGAGGATGTGACGATGTTTTCTTTCAGCAACACCATTTTGTTCATGAGTGTGCGGACAAGATTGCTGAGAGAGAGTGCCATGTGATTTCAAAACAGATTGCATTAGAAGAGTTATATTCACAGGCACCATCAGAACGAAATATCTTTATACATTTGTGGAACTAAGTATAAATCATGTTTGTAAAATCTTTATAAATATCTAAAATATCAGAACGAGCATGCATGAGATATACCCAAGTGTAGCGAGAATAGTCATTAATAAAACTAATATAGTATCGATAACCAGATAAAGATGCTAATGGGGCAGGTCCCCAGATATCAGAATGGATTGAATCAAATGGGGCTAAAGCAATATTATTACTAGATGAGAATGGTAAGGCAGTTTGTTTAGCTAATCTACATCCAGTACAATTCGATAAAGAAGAGAATCTTAAGTTTCCTAAAATACCAGATTCAAACAAAAGTTTTAAGCGGGAACTAGAAATATGACCCAAGCGATGACACCACAAGTCGGAAGCAGAGAGTCCATGGCCAATTTTGGAAGAAAAAGAAATATGTAAAGACTCCAACTGATAAAGTCCATTGACTCTATGACCTGTCCCAATCTTCTGGCCGGTGTGATCCTGGATAACACAAGATTTAGAATCAAATGAGATAGTACAACCAAAATCTGCTATTTTACCAATAGATAAAAGTTGCATAGATAGTTTTAGAATATGAAAAACAGATGATAGTGTTAAACGACCAGAAGTATCAGAACTTGGTGTAATGTCACCCAACTGAGTAACTGCAAGGGGAGTGTCATAAGCAGTATAAATACATAATGAATTAGGAGTGGGTGAACAGTTTGTAAGAACAGAGTTATCAAAAGTCATATGATGAGATGCACCTGAGTCAAAAAATCAAGGATTAAAAGTATCGAAATGAGCAGACAAGGCAGTGATATCTGAGTTGGAAGAAGCACCACTAAGTCCAAGATTCTTAGCTATCAATACAGTAATCTCTCATAGCTGCTCAGAAGAGAAAGAACTAGAATTCTAAGGCATTGGAGAAGCAGGACTGATGCCAGTTGATGCAGCAATTTGGGGTCGAGTCTTCTCGAATGCCGGACGAGGTGGTCTCTTTCTACATTTATCAATAAGGTGACCTGGCTTTTTGCAATAGCGATAGTAGAGTTGCTGTGAGGGATCAGAAGTGCTGTTAGAACTCTGATGGAAAGAAGACTGTTGAGGAGTAGCCAAAACTGTGTGGGTTGAAGGCTGAGCTGTAGGAGTTGGAGGGGAAAGCATCTTAAGACGTGTCTCTTCTGAAATGAACTCAGCAACGGCCTCACGAAGACTGGGGAGAGGACTACGGTGAAAGATATGTCCACGCAAACTTTCAAACTCTGAGCGTAAGCGTATGGTAAAATGATATAACTGCTGTCAATCACGTTGTTTTTGAAATGCTATGGAAAAGTCCGAAGCCGCCTCAGAATGTGTTCTTCCATCATCTGCAACTCCTCCCAATAGCCTGATAATAAGGAATAGAAGTATTGAATAGACCGCTCACCCTGACGTGCATCCTGAAGAGCCTGGTGAAGTTGATACTCACAAGCAGCACCAGTCTGAACAAACATGCGACTGAGAACTAGCCACTGCTCACGAGATGAGGATGCTCGTCCAAGAGAGAGCCGAATAGAAATAGCTACAGAATGCATAACATAGGCCATGATCTGTTGATAAATACGGATCCACTGAGAATAAGTGACCTGAGAACCATCACTAGAAGTGACCTCTGATACGGAGGATGTAGATAATGAAGGCATAATAACAGTTTTGGATGGACAACGAAGAGATCCATCAATATAACCCCATAGTGCGAAAGCTCAAAGATTATACTGCATAGTAAGAGACCACGCAGTGTAATTTTCAACACTTGTAAGTTGCACATCAAGGGATGGAAAGGTGTAGAGTCCTTTCTTGTCCATTGTGGGTTAAATGGTAATGATAGTTATCAAAGAGAATATTAAGAGCTCTGTTGGAAAACCCCAAAATGGTAGGAATATACCAATGATTTCACGTGGGCCTAAGGATAGGCAACTTCAAAAAAATCTCAGAATTTTGAATGGGATTTCTGTCACATGTGCCTAAAGATGGGCCTTTTTTTTCAAGTTTTTAGGCAATAGATGAAAGAGGGCAGGATCATGTGATCTCTCTCACACAAATCTGGGTGGTTGAGATACCACGAGGGGTGATGATGAGATCTCGGGTTTGGGAGATCGATGTTCAAGCGAGGTTGGGATCTCGATCAGGAGTTCAACGCGATATCGAGGTTGAGGTCAGAGGCTGTCGAGAGCACAGGGGATCCCTGGAGATGATGATGACGATGGCTGAAGAAGTAGTATTGATCAGACCGGAGTGGACAGCGATTAGAGGCGGTGACAGCGATAGGTAAGACCGCTAGCTAGGAATGTTTCTGTGGCTAAATTTGATTTGAGGATGTAGGATTGGAATTGATTTAGGGATTGAAGCTAGGGATTGAATCTAGATCTCTGATACCATGTCAATTTGGTATTGAAGAGAGCTTCTCAATGAATTGTTGTTTGGGTAAGTTACAAGTATATATACACAAATTTACACAATATAATATGAGCTGAAGGTAGGTGGGCACTGTAGCTATAGGCTGGTGGGCACTGTAGATTTGACTTTAATAAGAAGGATATTACAAATAGGTATGAGATAAAATCATATCTAACAATATCTCACAATATCTCATAATATCTTATAATATCTACTAGATCTAAATACTAATAATATCTAACAGCTACAAATCAACTATGAGGAGTTGTGTAATAATTCTCTACGGTTGATCAAGGCTTGACACAATTTCATTGTTGTGCCTATAGGAGCCTTGCGGTTTGGTGTTTGTAGGTACAGAGCTGTTCTTAAGAAGGTAAACGTCTATCTCTTACTTTCTTATATGAGAGTATGTGAAGTAGGTTTCCAATTATATCAGTGTGCTGATAAAGATTTCAAAATGTTGCAGGATCTGTGTGATTAAGCATACCCTTCTATCCCCTGCGAGCTTGTACGGGGATACCTGGATTTCACACCACATGCCTGGAATGCCATTCTTGTCAAGGAAGGTAATTCATTTGCAAGGATGGTTGTTGATGCATGTCATCCAGCAGACATAAGAGAAGAAATTGATGCAGAGTACTACTGCAGGTCATTTTTTTTCTCACTCGCTTGCTTGGTTTGTGTCTGCATGTTCTCATTTTTATATTGATGAGTGTGTGTGCATGCGCGCATGTGCAAGTTTTCTCTTTTAGATTGACGAGTCATATTTTGTTTCAGATACTTCCAGATACTTCCCTCTTTGCCGGATCCAACTTCCCTCGCCAACTGAAAGTCCTCCTTATTTCAGATGTTCCTTGTCTTCAATGTAGCTTTCCCATGAGGTTGAGAAAGCGAAATCCTGATCTCTTGTTTCATTGCAAGTATGGGACAGTTGATGCTGCAGTGAAGGTACACATTCACGCCTAAATTTGTCATTTTATAGATGCATCAGGTTTCATATATTTATCTGAAATTCCACATGCATACTCACCTTTGTCTCACTCACAGCTGTTCATTTCTGTTTATTACATTATGCAAGCCCTTACTGTTTTTTGCTTCTCTTTTGTACTATAGCTCTATAATCCTCTTGGCATATGTTGTATTGATGATGCTAATTAGTGAAAGTTATCCAAGTTCGCAAGTTGGAATCTTGCAGGGCATCACTGGAGGAGATACGAAATTTTGAAAACTCATTCTTAGGAGAGGTTAGAGTGCTTGATGCTTTGAGAAAACACCTGTATGTTGAAATCTGCAGTCACCAGCTTTCTCACAAGTTGCCTTCTCCGGTAGATGGAGAAAATAAGTTATTGCAGTTTAATAGTTTATAATTGTTGTGGAGTACATAAAAGGGGGATTTGTGAAGGTAAATCGGTGGTTGATATGTTTACTTTCCTATGTTCTTATTAAGCGTGTTTTAATTAAAAACTCTTTGTTTAATACTTGTAATCTGCAGGTGTATTTGGATAAGTTATTAGAAAGAGGAGAGAAGCATGGACCAGTTGACATAGCACTGTTTATTGCTAGAGATGATGCATGTGCATTGGTTGAGCTGCACTCTAAGAAAATTATTCACACGGACATAAAAAGTGAAGATGTTCTAATCGATCTGGATATCGAGAGAACTGATGGTGCACCAGTTATAAATCTAGCTGACTTCGATACATCTGCGCCGCGCCAGTCTTCTATGCGCACATACTGTAATGCACATCTTGGGACTCACCCACCTGATGCTTGTATTGGAACTAGGAGTGCCAAAATATCCGTATCCGCAGATATATCTATATCCATATCCGTTAGGATACATATATGGTTACTAGAATCTATAACCTATAGGATATGATTACAGATATAGTTATGCAGTGAAATATCCAGATCCGTATATCCGAATATATGTTGATCATATAGTTGTAATTGTTTAATCCGTAGATTAATGGATTTGAGACTTATTTTGATGATCAAAAGATATAATCTTAGTTTTTCAGATATAACAAACATATTAATGAACTCTCTCTTATCATACAAATTGTATTTTTCCAATATTATTTGGTTTTTTCATACCCTTTTATATTTGCATGCATATCTGCATGTGTCTTTGTATGTATATCCATATCCGGATCCGGTTTTAGCGGATATGGATATCAGTTTTCCTTACTGGGACATAACCGTACCCGTGATGGATAAGCGGATACAAATATGATAAGTATCATATCCGAGCCATATCTAATCCATTAACACCCCTAGTTAGAACTCCACGATGGATGGCTCCAGAAGTACTGTAGGCTATGCATCAAAGGAATCTCTATGGCCAGGTAAGTCTTACTTGTTGGCAAGCTTTCTGCTCAGATATAATCTTTAAATGCAAAAAATCATTTTTGTCTTAAACTTAATTATAGATGCTTTCAAGAGCTTATTAGACCTTAGTATTTTATAAAATAGCATTTCAATTTCTAATCTTATGTTTTCTTTAGAGAGGAGTAGATATATTTTATTGCATAATTCATTTTTCAGTTTTTAGTTAATGTTATGTATTGTACTCAATTGTCATGTATGCCTTTCCCTTCTAATTATGGCCCACTTATGGCCAGAGAAAAGACAGAACAAATTCACAAAAGAATTAACCAAGTTATAACTTGCTGTTGGCTGCCCTCTTTGTGTTGGTGCATTGTATGGGTTGATTGAGCCAAGTATGACAAACAGATGGCCATAGTTGAAACCAGTGATGGCTTGTTGTCCATTATATGGCAAACCTCCCAATTCTATGAAATCACTTCCCAATTTATGTTTTATGGATAGCACTTTGTTTAATGTCCTGCATTGTCGTGGCGTATCTAATAAACTCAATTGTTCTATAAATTATTATATAATGTGAAAGAAATGAAGTTTTATGGTTCTCTAATTTAAGGTAGATTTGTTATAACTGTACTATTAGTTCTTATTTCATTGAAACTGTTATACATATACCGGACAATTTGCTTGCATCGACCTGTTTGGATCTATTAACTTTTTACATTAGTTGAAGCAAATATGGGCATTTGTTTCTATTTGTAACCTTTTAGTATTTGCTCATCTGCAGGAAGTGCATATCTGGTCCTGTGAGTGCTTTCTATATGAATTGCTCGCTCTTCAAATTTCTTACAGCGGTCTCTCTGATGATGAGGTTATGTACAGTCTTCTACAGGTGAGTGCTAGCCAGAGCATAATGTCCCTGCATCTATTTATAGTGGACACATATGGTTTAAGCTTTTCTACACATTCATGAACTAACCAGTTAATACTATTGACAGATGAAGCTAAGTCCGACGCTTACACTAGAATTGCAGTCAATAGCGATTTTTGATGAATCAGAAGCTGAATCCGATGCTGATGCTAATAAGATGAATTTGTTGATAAATATATTTTACGAGTGTACCTCAGTTGAGGCAGCAGATCGTCCTACAGCCCAGGAGATTTATTATAAGTTGGATGAAGCTTGTGTAAAATTTGATGCAGCTTGAGCTACAGAAGCAGGAAAAAACTTGTTGTTTGCTAATTTGGTTCATGAATCATCCTAAGCTTTGGATGATTCATACTGGACCAAATTAGCAAACCTTTATAAATAAGGCATCCGGTGCATAGGTAAAGGGCTGACAATCCTACCCTCAAAATAGTAAATCTAATTTATTTGTTTTAGTCTTCTTCATCAAAAGGCTAACTTAGGCATCAGAGAGTCATTGGTGAACAACCAATCTCATCAATCTGACACTTTTTATGTCTTACTTTCAGGCAGCTAACCATCAGAGATCAACATCAGTTTGAAGATACGATCAAGGGGTCCAAAGCTCTGAATCCAATCTCTAGAGATTCATCTACTTAAGTTTTCTCAGCATGAACACTAAACAATCAGCAATTTGATCTCTGTTTCTAATCAGAGTTCTGGATTTCTTTTACACTTGCAAATTCTCTACTGAGGATTGAACTCCATTATTCTGAGTTGTTGTTAATGTTATCTATGTTGTAGACGAAATTTGAGCCTATGTGAAATCGCTAACGAAAAAGGAAATAAGATCAGTGTTCATTCACTGGTCCTCTCATTGCTGGCATGTATTGTGGCATATAAGGTTGATGAGAGTGAGAATGTTAAATCATGTTCAAAATTAAATATGAGACTTGTGAGTTGAGGTAAATCATGTTCAAGATTAAATATGAGACTTGTGAACGGAGGGAATTTTTTTGTCCCTGTAACGATTATCCTGATGGACGCAAGAAGTTCAGTATTTCAAAGCCCATGCTAGAAACCACGTAAATCATTCTTTAACCTTACATGATAGCATAAAATGCCGAAAACTTCTCTTCTTTCCCGAATACCCGACATAGCAAAAAATGGTTTTAAACTAAGTTTTGGGAATAATAATAATAAACCCTTGAACATCCAATGCAAATTATGTAATATTCTTGAAATATTAATAGATTTAATTATTGCACATATAATTTGGCTATCATTTCTATAATTGTTATAGTGTACTTAGAAATTGTTTTGTTAGATTATACACTGTGATGGTCACTTGCTTTGGGCTATGATGTAACTTAGAGATTTCTTAAACTTGTACTTAACATATAACTAGGAAAGGGTAACTTTATTATAATAGGTTATTATGCATGATACCGACATGTGAGTTGGGATGGTGGGTCTCAACCATCGGGAATAGGGATTCCTGGGTAAATGTCATAAGTACACATTATAATGTGTGTAGCGCTTCAAATTGTTACATGGTCCTTTTAACTTGATGATATTGTTATTTTCAATTTGATAATTTATTATGCTTTGATATGATGGTTAAGCTTGTTTAGCAAGCGCTACACAACCTGAAACGTTCGGTTGCTAGATTTCATTTAGGAAAATGATGAATATCTAGATAGAATCCAGTATGCTCATTATGATGAGTTAATTTATAATGCATTCCCATGAAATTATTAAATTCTCGCAGGCGAGTGATTTCGAAAAATATTTTTTAAATTTTATTTTCTTATAAAAAATAAAATATTTTAATTTTTTAAAATATTTTTTTATTTATGTTCATGGGGATTACAATTTAGGCATCAACAAATAGGTGACTTGTCCTGCTCAAAAGAGTTGCCTAAAATAAATAATATTAGAGGGGACTAAATATAAAATATTATTTATAAATAATTAATCTCATATTATGGAAGAGCTTTTATGAACAGTTGGTCAAATAGGGATTTGATTATTAAATTAAAATTATTAATTTGATTAATAATTGGCTCTCAATATGCGACTCAATTGGCCTCACTGATGTCATTAGAAGAGGTATAAATGCAATACAGTTCTATTCTATCCTTAACCATTATGGATTTAGTTTTTGAATAATTTTAAATCACTTAGAATTTGTTATCTATAAGGCTAGTTCTATCCTTAACCATTATGGATTTAGTTTTTGAATAATTTTAAATCACTTAGAATTTGTTATCTATAAGGCTAGTTTAATCCAATAAATAGGGTTCATATGTAGCCTTATGAAGATCTGAAAAATCTTATGAAGATAAGATGAAAATCAGAAAAGTAAAAGAATAGAAAATTTCAAGAACATATCTCCTTGTATTGCTCCTCTTCGGTGATGGGTGAATTGCTTTTTCTCTTGAGGAAGCTTTTGAGGTAGATCTCGGGATTTTTAGGTAGATCTTGGAAGATGTCATTATGGAGGAGCGGGAGATATTCTTCTAATTTTGATTAATTTTCACGATATGTATATTCCTCCTGATTGTATGGCATATGTCCAACAGATGGTTTAAGAACAGATTTAGAATCTAATCTTTAATATTTAATTAGAATAAATTATTTAATAATCATGATCTGATCATGAAAATTTGATGAGATCCAATTTTGGATAATTTATACATTTTTATTTAATTTGATTAAACGAAGAATAAGAATTAAGATAGATTAACTATGCATTTTTGATAGAGATCAATTTTAGGGTCGACGGGTTTGAAGCTATGAACGGTCATACAGGGTTTTTGTTTGAGGACTACATCTTTATGATATGATCTTTCTAGTTAATCTAAGGTAGATTCAATTGATGATTAGATCATCATATCATCATATTATGGTTATAATTATGATTAAGATCACAATCAAAATTGGGTAACTTTGTGTTCACGGATGATTTTGTGAATCGTTTACAATTTAGATCCTTTTTGTGATGATCCATGGTGGATCGCAGTCACGCATCACCCCGACCATGCCGACGGTGGCCCATCAGATGGGCGGCGATGGCGACAAAATCCATCGGATGGGCTAAGCTTCGAATTTTCAGAAAATTAAAAAAAATTGTCGCTGTCATTGGGGGCCCACGACGCCGGCACGCCAGACGGTCGGAAGCGCCGGAGAGCCCCACACCGTGGAAGCGGCGGCCACTGCCACTGGAGCAGAGGTGGCAGCGCAACCACCTCTAATTGGTTAGAACTCTTATCGGGTTTTGAACCCAAATTCGATTAGGAATACAATTAAAGTCATAACCGGTTTGACCAGCTCTGACCTACCCGAAACCCACTTCTGTTTGAATAGATTCATATTGGGTTTGACCCGAACCCAATTCACACCCGATCCTGTTTTAAAATCAAATTTAAAATTTATCAATACGGGCTTGATCATAAAAGAATCTGAACCCGGAACTCTGTATATGAATTTTGTTATAAAAGTAATACTAACCCCTGATTGGCCCAGAAGTGTTTTATAGTCCACCTGTTTCTCATTCTTACTGTAAAATTAGTTTCAGCCCCCGATTGATCTTGAAACTATTTTATGGTCCATCTGAATGTAAAGACTAATTTCTAATTAGCCCTTAACAGTTGCAGAAATTTCTCTGAAGTCCATGCATGTATAATACATTTTTATTTAATTTGATTAAGCGAAGAATAAGAATTAAGATAGATTAACTATGCATTTTGATAGAGATCAATTTTAGGGTCGACGGGTTTGAAGCTATGAACGGTCATACAGGGTTTTTGTTTGAGGACTACATCTTTATGATGTGATCTTTCTAGTTAATCTAAGGTAGATTCAATTGATGATTAGATCATCATATCATAATATTATGGTCATAATTATGATTAAGATCACAATCAAAATTGGGTAACTTTGTGATCACGGATGATTTTGTGAATCGTTTACAATTTAGATCCTTTTTGTGATGATCCATGGTGGATCGCAGTCACGCATCACCCCGACCATGCCGACGGTGGCCCATCAGATGGGCGGCGATGGCGACAAAATCCATCGGATGGGCTAAGCTTCGAATTTTCAGAAAATTAAAAAAAATTGTCGCTGTCATTGGGGGGCCCACGACGCCGGCACGCCCGACGGTCGGAAGCGCCGGAGAGCCCCACACCGTGGAAGCGGCGGCCACTGCCACTGGAGCAGAGGTGGCAGCGCAACCACCTCTAGAAACCCTAGTTGTTGGGAAGAAGATGAAGCTCTAATTGGTTAGAACTCTTATCGGGTTTTGAACCCAAATTCTATTAGGAATACAATTAAAGTCATAACCGGTTTGACCCGCTCTGACCTACCCGAAACCCACTTCTGTTTGAATAGATTCATATTGGGTTTGACCCGAACCCAATTCACACCCGATCCTGTTTTAAAATCAAATTTAAAATTTATCAATACGAGCTTGATCATAAAAGAATCTGAACCCGGAACTCTGTATATGAATTTTGTTATAAAAGTAATACTAACCCCTGATTGGCCCAGAAGTGTTTTATAGTCCACCTGTTTCTCATTCTTACTGTAAAATTAGTTTCAGCCCCCGATTGATCTTGAAACTATTTTATGGTCCATCTGAATGTAAAGACTAATTTCTAATTAGCCCTTAACAGTTGCAGAAATTTCTCTGAAGTCCATGCATGTATAATACATTTTTATTTAAAGATTATCTAACTCTTATTGAATTGTTAGAATTGATATTGTATCATGTGTATTTTTGAAATATTTATTTAAATTATATGTGTGTTATGGTTGTATTGTTTCAAATTTTTAAAACTTAATATGTCATGTATTTAGAGAATTGCATGAAAATTCTTGTTTGGTCGAGAATATGTTTTGAAGCTTTTATTAAATATAAGCAGTTTAGAATTAATTAGAAATTATTTGTTTATTAAATTTACAATTTGTTGTGTTCTCTCCATTACGATTAATAACAAAAGTTGTATAGAAGTGTAGATAGATTTTTATTTAAAGAAATAAAAGCTAAAGGTCTTTCGTTATAGGGATATTACTCGGATAATAGTTTCAACTTGTCGAAGACACAAAGGATAGGACTTGTTAAATTTTAATATTTAGTTCTATCTCACATAAGGATGCTAGATATTTTATGTATAATGGGACCACTTGATTAAAATAAGAAGTGCCACCGGTTTTACATAAAATAGTTGAATTGATGGGTTAACACTTCATTGATGTCTTAAGATGATTGTTAAAATATTGGGGCACATCTTACATCAAAGACCAAAGTTAAAGGAAAATCATTAATTAGTAATGATTGAATAGATAATTCTATCTTATTTAATTACATTCTATCTTGAAAATCTGAAGGTTTATAATCAAACTCGGTTCCTATTCACATTTAAATAAATAAATAAAATGTTAAATGTGAAGCCATTGCTAATTAAAATATCCCAGTAATGATTGTATAACAATAAAATAATAATTTGAGATATTTATGTTATCGTGTTACGCTAATATATAGTGACTAAATTAATTTTGCATTTTGATATATTATTGAATGATTATGAATTAATTAACTGAACTATATGAATTGGAAAAGAAATCATTAAATATCCTTAACAATAAAAATTAGCCTAATATTATCAAAGGTGACAAACTGGATTAAACCGAGATCATTTGGTGATAAAGATCATCTATCATGACTCTACATAAAGATAATAATGATAAAATTAAAAGAGTATTCATAAGATGAACACACACACACACACATTCATAAGATGATTTGATATATATATATATATATATATATATATATATATATATATATATATATATATATATATATATATATATATATATATATATATATATATATATATATATATATATATATATATATATATATATATATATATATATATATAGGGAATGATGATATAGGGGAAGGCTATTTTGCTAAATGAGCTACCAAGAGATAGAGGGGTGAGGTCCACACCTTTTGATGTGACTAGCAAGGTGGCCTCACCACATGGTTATTCTTGGTAGCTCATTTAAGAAATGAATTACCACCACATACATTATTATATATATATATATATATATATATATATATATATATATATATATAGACAAATTAAATTTCTTAGGTGAGATCAAAATCAAACGTTGACGTGATTTTTTACTTTATGATCTCCATCCCTTATTTAGTTCAAAGTGAATATTTTAGAATTCAAGATACTACTATCATTTTATTGAACTGAATAATTTATTAAAACAATAATATTATGAAGCATATTAAAACTATATTGATGGATATCGAATGGATTGTCGGTTTGTAAGAAAAGAAAGTTTTTAAGAGAAAAATCTGAAAAAATAAGTTTCTATATATATACAACGGAATTTAAATAATGAAAGTCATTAGAAAAGGAATTGCAACAGTTGCATTCCATAACTTATGAAGAAAATATCTTATGAAGACTGTTAGAAACAGGGTAAATCAAGAAAAAAGTATAATTTTATTCATTAGTATTGGGGTCTGTACATACAAGAGGAGTGGTCTCATTCTTCTACTCTATTCGATGTGGGACTAAACAAAAGGGGTCTATTCCTATCTAACATAAAGAAATAACTCTCAACACTCCTCCTCAAGATGGGCGAAAGATATCTATTAAGCCCATCTTGTCACACCCTCTAGCTAGGTCTACTGAGCTAAGTCCTTTAGTCAAGCGATGCGGCTGATCCTTAGTTGGAATATGGCCTAACTCCAAGCAGTCTACCTGCTTCTCTTTGATGAAGAACCCGTCAATCTCGATGTGCTTTGTTTATATACTTGACGGGTTGTTAGCAATACTGATAGCTGACTTGTTGTCGCACCACAACCTAATCTTGGCCCCTTGATCTAGCTTTAGCTCCACCAGCATGCTTTTCAGCCACATCAACTCCGCAACCCTCACGGCCATTGCTCTGTACTCTGCTTCAGCTGTTGATCTTGCTATCACAGATTGCTTCTTGCTTTTCCAAGAGACTAAGTTGCCTCCTATAAATATGTAGTACCCTGAGGTAGACCTCCTATCATCTCCGCAGCTAGTCCAATCTGAGTCACAGTAGCCCTCAATGTTCACATGGTCACTCCTCCTGAATATCAGCCCTTTGTCAGGGGCACCCTTCAGATACTTCAGGATCTGATATACTGCATCCATATGACCCTTCCTCGGGTCATGCATGTAGCGGCTCACCACGCTCACCGCAAATAAAATGTCTGGACGTGTGTGACTCAGAAAGATCAACCTACCAACTAGCCTCTGATATCTCTCACGATCAACTGGTTCTCCTGCCTCAGCAATCAGCTTGAACCTCTGATCGATCGGTGTAGTAGCAGGTTTGCACCCCAACATTTCTGTCTCTGTAAGAAGATCCAGTGCATACTTCCTCTGGGAAAGAACAATCCCCTCCGCTCCATGAGCTATCTCTATTCCAAGAAAGTATCGAAGCTGACCCAGATCCTTCACTTCAAATTCTTTGCTCAATCTCACCTTGAGCTGGGCAATCTCTTTCTCATCATCCCCTGTGATGATCATGTCATCTACATACACTGCAAGCATAGTGATGTGGCCCCCACTTCTTCGAAAGAACACAGTATGGTCGGCATTGATCTGCTTGTATCCCATACCAACCATAGCCCTCGAACGCAATAGAACCATGCTCGAGCTGCTTTATTATCTGAGAGACTTCTTCAACTCCGCAGACTTTACCCACTGCGTCGTCACTGTCAAATCTGGTGGTATCTCCATATACACCTCCTCCACTAGATCCCCATGAAGAAACGCATTCTTCACATCTAGTTGGTGTAGTTTCCATTTACTATTTGCTGCGAGAGAGATCAGTATCCGAACAGTGCTCATCTTCGCCACTGGTGCAAAAGTCTCATCGTAGTCAATGCCGTATGCGGTATGCCTTTTGTCACCGATCGTGCATTGTAGCTTTCAACCTGCCCTTCGGATTACGCTTCGATAAACACCCATTACATCCCACTGCTCTTTTTCCTGCTGGCAGTGTCACCAATTCCCATGTGTGGTTCTTCTCGAGAGCCCCCAGCTCCTCGTGCATGGCTGCCTTCCATTTTGGGTCCTTCTTAGCAGCCTGCCAGTTATTAGGTATAGTAACGAATCTAATGATGCAATGAATACTCCATGTGAAGGGATATGTTAGAATAGAAAATAAATTGAGCAAGATCCCAACCATATCTGTGGGAGGATTACCGCATTCTGCGAGTAGTCCTCCTTACGCATTCCAGTGGGCGTAGGGTAGCAGAGAAGGAATGATATCACTGAAGTGGAGGATGGTATAGGTTTCTCAAGAGTTGGTGCGGAGGACGAGAGGCTAAACCAGCCTTGTAGGCACCTCGGCCTTGTAGGCTCTTCATTTGTTTCCCCTCCTACGTATGTATGTAACTCCCCACAGTGTAGGCTCCCCACAGTGTAGGCTTAGCACCCCTTGTCTCCTCCTCCTCCCCTTCGTCTTCATCCTCCTGCTCCTCGAGTAAGGGACCGAAGTGGGATTGACCCCTTGAGCTCTCACCATTCTCCCCTCTCGCCTCATACCTCTAGTATCGGGCGAGTCTCCAAAGTGAAGTTACCCCAATGTGTAGTATGGCTCGAGCTCGAAACCGCACATCCATCTTGACAAGCAGTCTTTTTCCACTAGGCTCCAATAGACATACCCTTTCTGTGTGCCAGAGTATCCCACGAACATACACTTCACAGCCTTGGGGTCCAGTTTCCCAACGGATGGTGTTGTCCTTCACAAAACACACACACCAAACACCTTTAATGGTAGGGTCCCCGTTGTCTCCCTTCGATTTCTTCTTAGGAGATTTCCATTTCAATACACTTGAAGGCATCCTATTGATTAAGTGAGCAGCCGTCAAAACTGCTTGTCCACACAATATTTTTGGGACATTCATTGCCATCATCATACTCCTAGCAACTTCTAGAAGATGTCTATTCTTCCTCTCTCACCTTCACGAGCTGGGGTGTATGTACATGTAGTCGGTGTTGTATCTCTTGGTGAGATACTCCTAAATATTGTTGGTGTACTCTGTCCCATTATCTGACCTCAACACCTTTACCACTGCACCATACTGAGTTTGGATGTGCCTATGAAAGTCTTTAAAATAACCAACTATATCATTCTTATTTTTCATCAGGTACACCCAAGTGACTCTAGAAAAACAATCAATAAATGTAATAAAATACTTGCATCCACTTATAGAATTTATTGGACAAGGTCCCCATACGTCAGAATGTATCACCTCAAAATTACAGGAACTTCTATTACCCGAACTGACATAAGAGCTTCTAGTAAGCTTCCCAAACTCACAAGCATCACACTGAAGCTTCTGTTAATTTGCTTTCTGAAATAAGGTTGGATACATTTTACCCAGAATACTAAATGAAGGGTGTCCCATCCGTTTATGATGTAGCATCAACTCATCCTCTGCGCACACCTCAGTTCCTCCTGCTCCCGTCCTCTCAACCATAGATGTCAGCGCTGAGTCCATCCCTTCACGATCCGGTACCAGGCCAGCTCATGCGTAATGGGTCCCAGTCTTAGTCCTCCCCTTCTCCTGAAAGATCACCTTAGGAATATCGAAAGAAACAACACATTTCAGTTAAAGGATAATGGCATTAATGGATAACAGGCTAACAGGAGATGAAGAAACATGCAAAATATTAGATAGTGTTACAGAACCTATACAATTAACAGTGCCCTTACCGACCACAGCCTGTGCTGTACCATCCGTAATCTGGATACTCTCTGGCTCTGCCAGGTGAGTATAAGACGAGAACTCACTGGCATTGCCAGTTACATGTCTGGATGCTCTAGAATCTATTATCCAGTCTGTGGATCTAGTGGCAGCCATGGATGCAAGGGCATGTGTGTCGTTCATACCTTTGCTTAGGTGTGCGCGAAGAGCGTAACTGGCATAGTCTCCTCTAGAGAAAGCAGTAGATGCACCCTCGGACCGTCGTCTCGCGCTTTCTATTTCGTCAGTCGCCGCCAAAGAGCTCGATCCTCCTCGGTAAAGTCATCTGAGCTTCTCCTCGCCAACCGGTTGCCCGATGGCCTCCTCTTCCACCTGCCCGGCTTCACGGCGCGGCCGATCTCCGACATCCACATCCACCCGGTTCCTCTTCTTGGATGGCTTAGAGCACATCGTCTTAGATGCCCTACCTCTCCGCGGTTAAAGCCTTGCCTAGTCTCCTCTGAATCGGTGTTACGGATTTGAGACCACCGATCTTGACTTCTCCCTCGAAAGTCTACTCGGCACGTAGCTTTGTCGGCTCTCTTCCTGTATCATGGTCGAGACTGCCTCCTCCAGAGATGGAATCTTCGTCTAGGCTAGTACCATCGCCGTCCTCTGCTCAAATGATGGAGCCAAGCCTCGGAGGAATAGCATGGTCCTCTTCTGTAAAGAGGCCTGCGGCTCGCACTTTCGGGGTCCTTGCAACTTGTTAGGGGCGAAGTGATCGTGATCCGACGCGCTCGGTTTAGTGGCATACTCTTGTCTGATCCTCTCTCCACCGGATTGGCGTGATCTCCTTTTCGATCTGGAATACCCTCAGGTTATTCCCCACCCCATCATAGGTCCTTCTCAGCTTCTCCCAGACATCCTGCACCTTCTCAAGGCCATCTATCGTGGCTGCAATTGGCTGGACTACAGAATTGAGAAGCCAGATATACACCAACATATGAGTGGACTTCCACTCATCTCTTCCTACAGAGCCCTCAGCCGGTTCACTCTTCTCTCCCGTCAGATATCCCTCCAGATTCCTCCCCGCAATGGTATATCTCACGTAGCGACCAACTTCGGATATGTCGGCCGCCCGAGCTTCGGCGTCGATAGGTGGAAGCTCCACCTTCTTGGCGGTGGCTTTGTTGAGCCCTCTCCCATTGTCATCCTCATGAGCGCATCATAGTTGAAATATCCTCGGGGTTCAACTTCTTGATGAGTTCGCCATCGGTTTGTGCCGATCTTCATCGATCTAATTTGTGTTCGGTTCCCTCACACCGATCCCACAAATCTAGATCCCACACCGACCTTCAACTTTTCGTCTCCAAACATCACCCTCTTCTCATCATCCACCTTGCCCCTCGTTCATCTCATCTCCTCAACACGGGGGCTACGATCAAGGGGATTATTTCACGAAGGAAATAATCGCCAAAGTGAGTGAAATCGATAAGCAAAATCACCACTCTTCTCGGGATCAAAGCAAGGTTTGATCGGAGGGTCAAGTCTAGAGGGATTATTTCACGAAGAAAATAATCGTCAAAGGGATTATTTCACGAAGGAAATAATGCCAAGGATGAAAACGACGAAGTGGCGATGGCGGATGTTTTTCGGTGAGCGATGCGCGGCAATGAGAACGATGCGATGGCGATGAAAAGTGGCGGCTTTTGGTCGGCTAGGGTTTTGGAGGCTCGATACCATGTTAGAAAGCGGGGCAAATCAAGAGAAATGTGCAATTTTATTCATTAGTATTGGGGTCTATATATACAAGAGGAGTGATCTCATTCTTCTACTCTATCCGATGTGGGACTAAACAAAAGGGGTCTATTTCTATCTAACATAAAGTAACTCTCAACAAAGACAGATCACCCCACTAGTTAGTAAAGACTAATGACATGAGTGATTTCTTTTATATATGGTGTATTGATTCTATTTTATCTTCACATACTTATAAATTTCTTGTAAGAGTACAAGAAAATCATAAGCTTGATGATAGAAATATTTCTTTAACACTAGAAATAAAGCCTTAGTTTCACATTATAAATAAATAATTAATTTCGAATATGAGTAAAAGGTATGACATAAAACTTAAACATTGTCTTTATATTTCTCAAAGTTAAGAGAAATTTAATTTCTATTTCTAAACTTTATAGTAGTGATTTTCTATTTTATTTATAAAATATGAGTTCTATTAAAGTTTGAAAATGCCTTTGTTCATCATTATGAAATTAAAACCATTTACATTTTATAATTGTCACCTTTAACTTTTATGGAAATGTTATTAGAACTGATAAATCTCTTAAACATAGTTTGGATCAAGGTAATCCAACTTATCTTTGACCTACAAGAGTTTGTTATTGATAAGGTCGACAAGTTGATAAGAACAATCGTTTGAATTTTCTAAAAGTAGAAGATTTCTTAACTTATGAACAATGTCTAACAGATAAGATGACTGAACTACTATTTTGTTTTTAAGAAACATGTGCAAAGAGCTCTAAATAAAATTGACTTCATACATACAGTTGTTAGGTCCTTTAAATGTTAAAGGAAAAAGTGAATATTCATATTTCATAACATTCATAGATGTTGCATTTATATATGGATATAGTTATGTACGGCATCATACATTAGAATGTCTTGAATAGTTCAAAGAATATATCTTGAAGCTTAAAAGAAACTTGATAGAAATATCAAAGTTATACGATTTGATCGAGGTGACGAGTTCCTATGTGAGGAGTTTAAGAGAAACAAAATGGAGTTATTAGTCCTTGATACCTCCCACTTCAACACAATTAATAGTTTGTATGAAAGATGAAACCGAATCTTATCTGATATGATTAAATTTATGTTAGTCATTTATTGGTTCACACTTTCTTGTGGGCTACGCATTAGAGACTGCAACTCATTTGTTAAATAGAATTCCTACCAAACCAGTTTCCTTCACTCTATATGAGATGTGGACGGGAAGAAAATTAAGTGTACGACTCTTAGAGATTTGGGGTTGTCCTATTATTGTTAGAGAACAGGATCTGATTTAGAATAAATAAAAGCCTATTGGTAGGTTACCCTATAGAAAGTACTAAGTATTATCTTGATAATCCTAGTGATCGACAATAATTGTTACTAGAAATGTGTTCTTTTATAAGATAAACTTATTGATCAAGGATCTATATAACTCTAGAAGAAAAATCATCTTTTTTAATTGGAGAGTCATCTAATCCAGTGGGAGAAACTCCAAATACAGTTGGAGATTCTATGAATTGATGGGAGCTTCAACAAATAAAGTAAATGAAGATTTACTTACTAAATTTATTATTGGTACACCAATTACAGTTAGGAGATCAAATAGGACTTTCATCCACCTATTGTATAGTAACTTTGTTAATACATATTTGATAGAAAGTAGCAAGGAGAATAAAAATCCAAAACTTATACAAATGTCATGTTGGATATGAATTCTTGTAAGTGAATTGATGTCGATTTGATGGCAAAAGGTTATTAATTATGAGAAAACATTTTCTTCAATTATAATACTAAAGTTCATAATGATCCATTGAGTTATTTCAGCATATTATAAATTTAAGATATGATAAATGGATTTCAAAATAATCTTCTTGAATAGATATATTAAAGAATACATTTACATGCAACAATTAGAGAATCACATATGTAAAAGCCAAGAATATAAGATTGATTACTTGAATCAACCAAGTTATGAACTTAAACAAGCTTCAAAGAGTTGAAACATTCATTTTGATGAAATGGTTGAAGGAAATTAATTTTGATCAAATTCTTAAGAATTGAAGCTTATGTGTATAATAAATAATAAAATAACTCCATTATGCTCCTAGTGTTACATGTTGATGACATACTACTCATTGAGAATAATATTTTAACGTCATCAATTAAAAGAATGGCTTTCGACAAGTTCTTTATAAATGATCGATCGGATATTTTATATCTTGGATCTCAAACTCTATAGAGATAGAGAAAGAAATGTATATGATCGTCATAATCTACTTATATAGATAAGATCCATAGAATGTTCAACTTACAAGATTCCTAGAAAGAATCGGTTCTGTAAGACATGAACTCACTCTACAAGAAAATGTGTCCTAAAATTAAAAAGGAGATTGAGTATTTTTAGAAATAGTTAGCCTTGTGAGTAGATTTCACCCCAATCCTAGTGAGAAATATTTGGCTATAGTGAAAGCGACATTTATATATTTGCATAAGACTAAACTTATTGTTTAGTTTATGATGTAAAGAACATAGGAATTGAAGGATATACATATATAGATTTTCAATCCAATCCTAAAAATAGAAAGTCTATTCGGGTGATATTTATATCCCTAATAATAATAGCAAAATATGTAGTATCATGTGAAACCACTAAAGAAGGAATATGGATAAATAAGTTTCTATATAAGCTTATATTGTTCCTTAGATGTATTTCTTTTCACTGTTATTTGATAGTAGTGGAGCTGTTACAAAAGGTTGAAAAGAAATATTATCTTGTTACAAGTTAACAATAAGAAACATGCGGTGGTTTAAAAAGATAGCTAAAAGATAGCATTTAATATACTTTTGATAGATGGGAGTTAGGATTATATCTGATTGGATGTTAAGGCAAGTGGGAGATTGCTAGAGTAATAATAATATGCCCTTGAACATCCAATGCAAATTATGAAATATTCTTGAAATATTAATAGATTTAATTATTGCACATATAATTTGGGTATCATTTCTATAATTGTTATAATATCCTTAGAAATTATTTTGTTAGATCATGCACTATGATGGTCACTTGCTTGGAGATGTGATCTAACTTAGAGATTTCTTAAACTTGTGCTTAACCTATAATTGGCAAAGGATATAACTTCGGTATAACATGTTATTATGCACGGCACCGACATGTGAGATATGGTGGCGGGTCTCAACCACCGGGAATGGAGATTCCCGGGTGTATGTCACTTCAAATTGTTACACGGTCCCTTTGACTTGATAATATTATTTTTTCCGAGTTGATAATTTAGTATGCTTTGATGTGATAGTTAAGCTTGTTTAGCAAGCGCTACACAACCTGAAACGTTGGGTTGCTAGATTTCATTTAGAAAAAATGATGGATATCTAGATAGGGTCTAGTATGCTCATTATGCTGAGTTAATTTATAATACATTTCCATAAAGTTATTAAATTCCGTCGGCGGGTGGTTTGAAAACTATTTTTTAAAATTTATTTTCTTATAAAAATAAAATATTTTAATATTTCAAAATATTTTTTATTTATGTTCATGAGGATTGCAATTTTGGCATGAGGAAATAGTTGAATTGTTCTGCTCAAAAGAGTTGCCTAAAATAAATGATACTGAAGGGGACTGAATGTAAAATATTATTTATAAATAATTAATCCCATATTATATATGAAAGAGCTTTTATGAACAGTTGGTTGGATAGGGATTTGATTGTTAGATTAAAATTATTAATTTGATTAACAATTGATTCTCGATATGAGACCCAATTGGTCTCACTAATATCATTAGAAGAGGTGTAAATACAATACAATTTTATTCTATCCATAACCGTTATGGATTGAGTTTTGAATAATTCTAAATTTTTGAATTTGTTATCCATGAGGCTAATTTAATCCTATAAATAGAGTTCATATGTAGCCCTATGAAGATACAGAAAATCTTATAAAGATAAGATGAAAATCAGAAAAGCAAAAGAATAGAAAACTTTAAGAACATATCTCTTTGTATTGCTCCTCTTGGTAACGGGTGGATTTCAGTTGGAGGCTTTTTCTCTTAAGGAACTTTTTCAAGAAAATCTTGAGATTTTCAGATAGATCTTGAGAGATGACATTGTGGAGGAGCGGGAAGCGTTTTAGGTATTCTTCTAATTTTGATTAATAGTCACCATATAGATATTCTTACTTGTTTTATGTAGTATGTCCAACACTAAGAACATGGAATATGATAGAAAATGTGTCTAAAGTCAAAGAAGAGTGAAAGAATAAAGTATTGCACACGAATCTCCAAGAGTTGCTATTGTAGGCGTTGAAAAATACTTACAAGATCCCCGAAACCAACTCGTGACGGGAAGTCGGCGAATGACAACCCATCGGATATCTGGACGTCGAATCGTTGAGACCACGAACCCGACGGCAAACCCACAGCGTCACAAGCACGGTTTAAACCGGACTTGAGCAGACGATCGGTTGAAGCTGTTGAGCGGAACAAACCAAGAGTTAGTCCGGAACCAAATCTGACGGAATCTAAGTCGGGGAAGACCAAGAGTCGAGAATAAGCGGGACCTAAGCGGAAGATCGAGAAAAATAGCGAAGCGGCGAACCAAGGCCGCGATCGAGTTACCTCGGCCAAGTGGCGAGGTGGCTCGACCATCATGGCGAGCCACCTCGACAACGGCGAGGTACCTAAACAATGGCGAGTGGCTCGACCATCATGGCGAGCCACCTCGACCAACTTGGCCGAGGTGGCTTGACCATCATGGCCGAGCCACTTGTGTGACGGCATTTACCCCGATCCTATAAATAGGGGGTCTTCCTCGGGATGCAGGGGGATTTTTGGAGAATTTTGAAGTTCGAAGATCAAGACTTGACACGGTCGGCGTTGATCAAGAAAGAGGCGAGATCGGATCTCGAAGAGTTCGTTGCGGCTCGGATCTACGGCAAGGTAGAGAATCGGCTCGAGTCTGCGGTCAGTCGATTCGGTTACCCTCTAGGCTAAGCCGTCTTAGTCTCGAGGCGGCGTGTGATTTCTCCTAGTAGATCTCACCGCTCCGGCGATCACCTCCTTCGTGAGTTGATCCCCGTCGGTGTCTTATTTCCTTCGTGAAATAAGCACTTTAGATCCGCAGATCTCGTATCTGGATCTCCACTAAGATCGGGATTACGCGGTGGTCCACGGACGATTCAAGTCCCCGGCACAGGCAAAGACACCCACGCAAGCGAGGATCCGATAAACGGATCCCGCGTTTGTTCACCAAAGGGTCAATAAGTTGTAATTTTCAATTTTTTCATTGTAAGCCTTATAAAAAGGCGATATTTTTCTTTGAATTTGTTTCAGGCGACTGAAGTTTGTAACTGTTCAAATCAATGACAATCGAGACAACTTTCCCATCGAACAAGCTGGCGACCACAGTGGGAGCCACCGGCCTCAGATCGGAGGTCGTCGTGCATAACGGATCCCTATCGGTGGAGGAAGAGGTCGAGTTCGAGTTCGACCGAGAAGAAGTTCGAGTATCTATCCTCGTCCTCGAGATCGATTCTCCCGCCGCTCCAAGAAGGTCTCGGCTGCAAGGAGAACCCGATGGGCCTCCGATGTAGAGCACCGGGATGGCGAGTCCAACCCATTTGCCGCGGTGGCGAAATCCCCCGGCCGAAGTCCGGACTAGCGGCGAGATGAGCGCCAATGGCGCCCGCACTCTCCAGCGAGCCGCCAAAGCGGCGACAAAGCATGGCGCCAAATGCGCCAAGGCCGTGCAATCCATGGATGGGGTCGCTTCTGGCGGATCTAAGATCGAACTTCGCGAGGCTCCGGCCTCAAGTGATCGACAGTCCATCAAGCCGTCAACCAGCGAGTGGGTCCGTGTCAAGCGGAACGCTCCATACCGAGCATTATTGGCGTCGTGCACTTCTTGCACAAGCACGAGCGTTGGTACAACAAGCTCGTGAATTGAAGAAGGAGGTGGTAAAGAAGCCGCCAACATACCACCAGGTTTGGAGGCCCAAATCTAACGGTGCTCCAACCCCAGCTGGCACGGCTTCAAAACCTAAGACTGCCAACATTCCAGTTCCTGTCCCGGCACTTAAGCCGAAGGCTACAGGCGTTTCAAATTCAGCGCCAAAGCCCAAGTCCGACGGCGCCTCAAAGTCAAAGCGTGCATCACGAACGGTGGTGAAGCCAACTCCGCCACCACCACCAAACCAACTATCAAGGATCGTTTGGGTCCTCACGAAAGAATCACGGGTCACTCCTCATGCGAGGAGGTCGCACCGCTCAAGAAGGATAGGAAAATTCCTATAGTCCCACCAACCGGACTAAAGGTGAAGTCAGAGAGTCCACCGAGACTTCACGCTCACATAGCGAAAGTCAAGGCGAGTCACTTTCGGTAGTTTGGTGAACAAGTCCATTCTCGGAAGGAGGCGCTTCGTCGATGGCGGCGGCGTTATACAGAGGATCGTGCGACACCGCGGCGGGTTGCTCGGTACTCATACCGACGAGCTGTACTACCGTGCAGGGGGTACGAAGAAATCTCGAAGGGGCTCCCCCAAACTAATACGGTCATGCTTGTGCTCTAAGCTCATCAAGACAGTGCTCTCGGAGTGCAATTGCCATCAAGAAACTCCAGAAAGAGTTTCGGTCTTCCAGAGACTTAGCACCGACACGCCAAGACCTAGGTCAAGGCGATTCCGCAGAAGGATGACATCCCGAGAGGATGAATTGCCAGAGGTCACTAATAATATGACCGGCAAAGAACCGTCGTCACGGACTATTCGGCGCGCCATAGCGGTTAACTTCGTTTGCGGTCGGGACTATCCGGCGGTCCAATTACGACAAACTTCGAGAGGATACGCGGAGGATGATCGTCGGATGTTGGCTCATAATTGCCTCGATATCTTGTATCTAGCGAAGGGTGCCCCGAAGCGCTTATGATCGATCTGAGATCAAGTGGCTAAAATGCTAGACGAAGCATTGACTAAGCAGCGGAAAACTTCAAGCTAGAGATGGATATGGCCATGCGGGCGATGAGAGAAATGCATGACCAACAGATCAAGCCTTGACAAAACATCGAGGTGAATCGAGTCGGTACGCTCGGCGTCGACCAAGATGGCGGCGATTGAGACCGGGAGGAAGCACAAGAGGATGATAACCCTCTGAACCGCGCCTTGGGCATAATGTAGGCGTTGTTGCTCATGAGGCGAGAAGATCAAAGACCTCGAGCAAAATCAACTCATTGATTTCCGCTCAAGAGGTGAAGAAGATGGGTATTCCTTGCCCATACAGGGAGTGGGAATCAATCCGTACCCATCTAAGTTTAACTTAATAAACTTCACACCGTTTGTGGGAAGGGTTCCCGATCACGACACTTGATTTACTTCAAGTCGCACCTCGGGGTTATTTTGACAATGAGCCCACGATGGTTCGGTCATTCGTTGGCACCCTTCGTGGGCTGCCGATTGGTACCGCCGTCTTAAGCGAGGAGCATCAACGGTGGGGCGATATGGAGTCCTGTTTCTCTCAATTTCTTCGATGGCGATACGAAATATCCGTCGGAGCGTTACTCGGCGAAGCGAAGGGCGGGCTGTGGATACCTTCGTCAAGCGATTCGGAACAAGGCAATGAAGCTGCCGGGATCCGATATGAAGGAGTTCATCCTCGGACCTGCCACAACAACTTGTCGCTAGGCGTGCTTTCGAGCAATGGGAGCGGCACCGTCAACACAGGAAAGACTTGAAGGTCGCGGGGTGAACAAGCGAGCAGCTTCCTCAAGAGGAAGAAGGTGGAAAGAGGCCGGCCGGCAGCGGAAGCCGAAGCGTAACTTTGTCCCGTGGCAAAGGGAAAGAAGCGAGCCAAAACGGCGGTTCGCGAACCAAGCGTTCAACTCAACCCGGCGGCAGCGGCGGCAACAACGAGCGCCGCGAGGCACAATCCGCGGTGACAGCGGGGCCACGAAGCGAAGGCCTCAGGCGAGATTCCGAAGTCCTATTCCTTTAGGGACGGCGAGATTCCGGTCTCTTCAAATATCTTGTGGAAAATAACAAGATCAAGCTCCCTCCGATTCGAGAATCAAGAGGAAGCAATGAGGACGAACGACCCAAAATCTGCGCTTACCGCAGGCGGTTCATCACCCACTAAATCGTGTTTGGCCTTAAGGATAAAATCGGGCCTTAATTGGCGTAGGGTCATCACTATGAAGCCGTCCAAAGAAAAGAAGGTCGAACAAATCACGGTGTCCATAAGCTTTGGGTCGATGCCATTAACATGGTTTGAACCTAAACCGATGGTCAAAGTCGCAATGAAGGCGGTGAATGATGACCCACACAAACAGCGCGAGAAAGGACTCGTATCGCATCTGACCCCAAATGGCGAAGTCTGTGGGTCCACCGGACACAGCGAAGATGATCAATGGGTAGCTTCTTCTTCATCCAAGAAAAAGTCAAAGCGGAAGGCAAAGGTATGCCATGCTACTTCGCGATTACGAGGAGATAATGGCGGTGGCGACATTCCATTGTCAGAAGGGAACACGAAGCCACGCCACCGAGGCGGACCACAGTCTGAATACAAGTACGGAAGTTCACGATCCAAATGCCAAAGCTGCGTCGAGAGATGGGGTACCGACAACACCCCTCACTCGTGCCGAAAAGGCACAACAACAGGCAGTTGCCAAAGAGACTATGGCAAAGAAGCGACCGAGGAAGTTCGGCTCGGCGGTCTACGCTGTCGCCCGGTGGAAGAGATAAGCGGGAACTTCAAGCTCTCCGTGCAGCTTTGGCGTGATGGCACAATTGGCCAATATCCCCACAAGGATCACTCTTCTGAGTTCTTTGCGGTTGTCAAAAGAGACAAGAGAAGCTCTTCAAGAAGCCCTGGCCGATTCAGAAGTCTTCCTCACCAAGATTAAGCCGAGTCAGAAGAGTCGGCCCAACAATGCAACCTTGCGGCTAAACACTTCCCTGCATCACTTTTACAAAGGAGGATATGCGGACAAGGAATTCAAACACGATAGGCGCTATACTTCACGGGTATATTGGCTCTAGTGAAGTTAGCAGGATCCAAGTCGATCCGGGTTCGGCTATGAGCATCATGCCCTGCGCCTCATGTATCACCTTGGAATCCTGCCGATAGCTGGCATCAGCGAACGCGGTGATCTATGGATTTAACACCGGTGGGTCTCGGCGCTTGGTAAAATCGGATAAAGTGCCAAATGGGGACTTAAAGTCGAAGTCACTGCTATGTGATTGTGAGACTTCCTATAACTTATTGTTGGGTCGACCTTGGATCCTGATAGCGTTATAGTTCCATCTACTCTTCATCGGTGTCTCAAATATGTAGACACAAACAATGAAGTCAAGGCGGTGGTCGCGGACAAGCGGCCGTTTAAGGGGATGGAGAATTATTTCAGCGATTCTCTCCTCTACGGTAATGAGTCGGCTGAATCATCGGCCCAAGGCACGGACAGCGGTGAAGAAGGCGTCTGAAGCGGGCTTGGTTATAGTGGTGGTTTTGTTTTAAATGACATTGTACCTTGTAATCAATCTTGGCGATGAAGAATCGTCGGATGAACATTGTAATTGGCAAATTGCCGATGAATCAATAAATGGCGATTTAGAGTACCCTTTGTCTTTGAATGATGTGATGGCGAGGTTTATACAACAATCGAGTTGCACCTACCGACTCGGTCGTCTTGCATTACGCAAAAGCAGCTCCGAGACTCTTTTGGGACAACACTCATTATCCCACGAAGATCAAGTAGTGAAAAAGACTTGGTTTACGGAAAAGGAAATCTGAGTTTCAGCGAATCATTTCTTAGAAGAAGATGAAGATGACAATGGGCCTATCCTCCACACATTCGGATATAGTCAGGAAACAGGTATCATGAAGAAGTGGGGGTATGACTTGACACAAGGGAAGGTCTATGTTTTGGGCGAGGTCCTCGAGTCCCTCCCAAGCGGCATATGTCCCAAGGGGAAGCGGATAACTACTATGCATTTAGAAGGGATTGGGATCTGAATCCTCCTCGAAGATGAATGCTCATGGTGATTGATAATAATCCACCCGATGAGGCGGACATTCATCGATTCTTGACTTGGGATTAGACACCGACCTCGGAGAAGCTTTCAAGGCTTTGATGTCAAATATGGCTCTGATCGATCCTGCTACTATTGAGGGTGATGAAGATATGCCAACATGGGAAGACCCATGGATCCATCAACTCAAAGAAGCGGTTTGGGGATAGATTGAACAAAGAGAACCCCCACTAAAGACGAGGTAGTCCAGGTTAATATGGGTGACGAAGAGCATCCTAAGCTCATAAACATCAGCAATACTCTTCCCTCGGAAGAGAAGGAAGAGTTGATCGCCCTAATCAGGGAGTATATCGATGTATTAGCACGGAGCTACGAGGACATGCGGGACTTCGACCCTAATGTGGCGACACATCGCCTCAACATCGAGGTGGATGTCAAACCTGTCAAGCAACCGCAGAGACGGTTTCGATCCACAGATCTTGCAGGCAATCGTTGACGAAGTGAAGAAACTCATAGAATCGGGATTCATCAAGGAAATTCAACATCGGATTGGGTGGCGAATATAGTCGGTCATGAAGAAGAATGGTTCGATTAGGATGCAGTATGCGACTCTGAGACCTGAGCGTTGCTTGCGAAAGATGACTTTCCTCTTCCAATCAGCGATGTCATAGTCGACAATACGTGTGGGTTTGAAAGAATGTCATTCATGGATGGTTTCTCGGGTTACAATCGGATCAAGATGCACCGATGATGCCAAACACCACGGCGTTGAGCGCCCATCGGTATATATTGCTACGGTCATGCCGTTCGGCCTCAAAATCTTTGCCACATATCGGCGAGCAATGACTAAGATTTTCGGGATCATCTCGGAAAAGCGGTCGAATGCTACGTCGGCGACTTGGTCGTGAAAAGCGTGATAAAGGAGATCACATCAAAGATCTTAGAGCGGTATTGAGCTCATGCGAACCCATCGACTAAAGATGAATCTGCCAAATCCTTCCTTGGGATGTCGGTGGCAAGTTCCTCGGCTTTGTCGTCACTAATAAGGGCATCCGTCGATCGACAAAGTGAAAGCGATTCAAGAGTTGCAACCTCAGAAATCGAGAGAACTTCGAGGGGTTACAAGAGGCGATTGGCGTACATCCGGCGGTTCATATCGAACCTATCAGGAAGTGCCAACCGTTCTCTAAGTTGAACAAGAAGAGCGTGTCGTTTATTTGGGGCGGCGCTTGCCGAGAGGCATTTGAAGAGATCAAATCGTATCTCGCTAAACCTCTGTTCTTGTCGCACGCGATCGGAAAACCGTTTCGATTTACATCAAGGCAGCGGATCACTCGTTAAGCTCTTTACTCGCGCGGGGCGGCGGCGGTCCGCGAGCGAGCGATGTACTACGAGTCGAACACTAGTGGTCTTTGAGTCTCGATACCCAATGGTGAAGCGGTGCCTTGCATTAGTGTTAGCGATTGAAAATGCGGCACTATTTAGTCGGACAGACGATTTATGTTATCTCCAACGTAAATCCGGTCCGAATATTTATGACCCAGCCGGCCTCAATGAGTTGGCGTTTGGCAAAATGGGCCTTGCTCTTGTCCCAATATGACTTGTACTTCAAACAACAAAAGTCGGTCAAAGGACAAGCGATTTGCGATCTCTTGGTACGCCAACCCGACAGACCTTGATTGAGCTATATGATGATCTTCGGATGAAGTCCACGAAGTCAACACTACATCGCACCAACAAATATGGCGGTTGTATTTTGACGGAGCTTCTCGAGCTACCAACGTGGCGAGTGCCCCCGGATGTTCTAAGATCTCATTTGGGGTTGGGGTCGTCTTAGTTTCCCAGGGAATCATGTCATGCCCGTGCTTATTCACTCACCGAACCGTGCTCTAATAATGTGGCCGAATACAATGCGCTACTTATTGGACTTAGTTTCGCCAAGGAGCTTGGGGTCGAGTATCTCGAAGCGTACGGCGATTCGCAATTGATAGTTAAGCGGTCCGTGGTGACTACGAAGTTAGGAACCACGATGCAGTCCCCTATCATCGGATAGCCGTTGAAATGGCGGACTCATTTGAAGAATTCTTCATCGAATATATTCCACGCCCGAGCGGCTTATGCGGATGCATTGGCCGCATTAGCAGTATCGCTGGCACAACCTTCTGACACCGAACAACTAGTTACGGTCAGGACTCATCAACTCTTTGTACCAATACACGACGAGGTACAAGAAGACAAAGGGGTAGTTACCAAAGAGGTACATGCAACCCAAACCAAATTGGAGCCGAGATTGGCTTTCCTATCATCGACTCGTCTTGCATGGTATTACGCGAGAAGGCGTAAGGGAGAGAGTCAATCCGTGAAGAGCTCCAAGATTCTTTACAACACGAGACCGGATGTTATATCGTAGGAATGCGATGGTCTTTACTCCGATGCCTTTCAAACAAAGAGGCGAGAAGAGGTCCTTCGGGAAGCACACGAAGGTGAATGTGGTGCGCACCGGCTGGTCCCAAGCTCTGATCGAATCGGAGAATGGGCTACTTTTGGCCAACAATGATTAATGGCGATCGCGTGCAGCTCGGAAATGCCAGCGTGTCAAATTCCGCGAATTATATGCATCGACCTCGGGCGGTTGCATCCTTGACCACATCACGGCCATTGAGACATGGGGAATGGGCGTTGTAGGTCCCATTTTCCTCCGTCGGTCAAAGCGTCGGTTTATTCTAGCGATCACCGACTACTTCTCCAAGTGGTGAAGCAATCCGCTAAAAGAAGTAAAGGCGATACCGTCATCAAATTTATCAAACACCATGTCATCTACCGACACGGTGTTCCAAGGCGGATCGTGCATGACAGCGGTCCCCAATTCATCGGCAATTCCTTCATCGGGTTTTGCGAGAAATTCAAGATACAAGGCGTCTCATCGGCGACCTATAATCCGGTACCAAATGGATTAGGCGAAGCGTTCAACAAGACAATCATCAAAATTTTGTGAAACTTGTGAAGAATAACAAGCGAGATTGGGATGATAAACTTCGGAGAAGCACTCTGGGCATATCGCGCCGTACACCGCTTTGGAGAGACCCTACGGTCTCGGGTGTGAAGCAATTCTCCCATTGGAAATCGATTCCGTCACTCCGCGCCGCCCTTACAGCGGAGATGGCGATTGAAGAACAACATCGAAGCGTCTCGAAGAGCTTCGAGATGTTGGATGAAAAGCGCCTGGAAGCTCAACAATGCATTGAGTTCTACCAAGCTAGGATGTCGAGAGCTTTCAACAAGAAAGTACGACAAAGGAGTTTCAGAGAAGGAGATTTGGTCCTCATTTCGGCGACCGATAATCCTCAACTCCAAGAAGAAAGGTAAATTTGAACCTAAATGGGAGGGTCCGTTTGTAATAGAAACGGTCTACTCTAATGGTGCATATCGCCTAATAACACAAAATGGCGACCGGCAATTAATCTTAGATAAATGGGAAGTTCTGAAGAAATACTACCCTTAGTATCTTGGGATAACCCGTTCGACGGGAAGTTCCTCGTGGGATGTTTCACCCACTTTCCTTGAGGATAACCCTAGATTTATCCTCCATCATAATTTCCCCACCGATCAAATTCCTTGGCGGTAGGTCTACAAATTTTACGGTACATTACCAAAATCCCTCTTGATTCCTTCTATGAACAAGAGGCCCACTCAAAATTCCTTTCAGGAGATAGAATATAAAATTCTTCCTCTCCAAGCGTAAGATCCCTTCGTGATAAGCGGAAGGGTTCTATCCATCTTTCATCTTAGGTAGCGCCCGTGAAGGTATCGCCGAGATTTTCGAACCGGGTTGTCCTTTGAAGGTCACGAGTCTCTTCGGTTCTCGGTGGAAACCCACTTTTAGTTCCATCTTTCATCTTAGGTAGCGCCGGTGAAGGTATCTTGAGATTTTCGAACCGGGTTGTCGCTGAAGGTCACTGAGTCTCTTCGGTTCTCGGTGGAAACCCACTTTTAGTTCCATCTTTCATCTTAGGTAGCGCCGGTGAAGGTATCGCCGAGATTTTCGGACCGGGTTGTCCGTGAAGGTCGCTGAGTCTTTCGGTTCTCGGTGGAAACCCACTTTTAGTTCCATCTTTCATCTTAGGTAGCCCGGTGAAGGTATCTTGTAGGGTTTTCAAACCAAGTTGTCCTTTGAAGGTCACTGAGTCTCTTCGGTTCTCGGTGGAAACCCCACTTTTAGTTCCATCTTTCATCTTAGGTAGCGCCGGTGAAGGTATCTTGTAGAGATTTTCGAACCGGGTTGTCCGTGAAGGTCGCTGAGTCTTTCGGTTCTCGGTGGAAACCCACTTTTAGTTCCATCTTTCATCTTAGGTAGCGCCGGTGAAGGTATCTTGTAGGGATTTTCGAACCGGGTTGTCCGCTGAAGGTCACGAGTCTCTTCGGTTCTCGGTGGAAACCCACTTTTAGTTCCATCTTTCATCTTAGGTAGCGCCGGTGAAGGTATCTTGTAGGGATTTTCGAACCGGGTTGTCGCTGAAGGTCACTGAGTCTCTTCGGTTCTCGGTGGAGATCCCACTCTTAGTCCCATCTTTCATTCTAGGTAGCGCCGGTGAAGGTATCGCCGAGATTTTCGGACCGGGTTGTCGCTGAAGGTCACGAGTCTCTTCGGTTCTCGGTGGAGATCCCACTCTTAGTTCCATCCCTCTCCTAGGTAGCGCCGGTGAAGGTAAGCTGGAACTTGCATCTTAGGTAGCGCCGGTGAAGGTATCTTGTAGAGATTGTTGGATCAAGTCGTCCGTGAAGGGCGTCTGAACCCTCTTGATTCCTATAGCGGGCCCTGCTATTGGTTTCGATACGAGAAATAGAACATAAAGTTCCTCCTCTCTCACCAATTTAATCCTATCAACCAAAACTCCTTAATCCAAGATTCTTCTTGGGGAATTTGATCGAATCCTAAGCGAGGGATAGGTCGGCCTTACAGCGTTGCGGGTTAGTCTTCCCATAAAAAGGCGAAGTCTGCATTATTCAATATCGTAGCAAAAGTCTAAGAGAATTTCATTCTTTTAGCACAACGTTGTGTGTAGAGCGGTTTAGATAATCTACATGCTAGCCCAACTCAAGCGGTAGTTGGTAAAGGCTCATCAAACCCGTTGATGGTGAGGGTTTGCCAAAAATCCTATAAGTATTATGGTTAATTATTTACGGCGAAGTAAAAGAATCATAATAAACAATGAAAGGAATAAATCTTATTCATTTGAAGTAAATATAGAAGGAGCTACAAGCTGTTTAAACATCAAGTCTATGACAAAGGATTTGTTGTTGGTGAGACACTTCATCACTATAAGCTGGTGGAGAGAGAGGCGCCATGGAGAATCTTATCGATCACCATGTTCATCAAGGAAAAGAAACGGCGTACTTCTAAGCGGATGTTAAGCGGGATGGATCTTCGTCCACCATCAGCGCCCTCGCCAAATCATGGAGTCGAGGTGTAGGCTCTGCATAAAGGAAAAGAGGACCTTAGAATCTTCAACCAAAAACTAATGAATGCATATTCAATTGGGGACTCTTACGTCTCCTTGGTAGTTTGAGACTAGTGAGTCTACGAGAGGGTATCTATCGCTAGGATACTATCAACATGGTGATCCCTCGGTGTGCTCATCTATCTCAACGATCATTTGTAGTAGCCGACTCAGCGGCGGGAAGAGGAGTGCACGCCACTACACAAAGGGAATTTCTCGGACTCCTTTAATTATAGTAGTATTGGCCAAATGGCTGGTCCTATAATTAATCGAAGAAAATTCATACCTTCTTCAGGGATAGTTGCTTCGGGAAAGTCTCCACTAAGAGTATCGCCACCCTGTGATAGAGCATGTAGCAGATCATCCATGGCGGTATTGTCATATAAACCGGCTTCCACGAAGTCTTCCATCGAGAAGTCACGGAAAGGAAAGCATTAGGAAAAATAAATGCTGGCGAAAATGGGCAAACAATGGTAAAGGCGACTTACCTCCTACAGTGGGGTTAGCGTGCCTAGTCTCGGTTTGTGCATTTGTCTCCTGCAATTTCTCTAAAAGAGCAAAAAGCGAAGAGGCAATTAGTGGGGGTACAAATTCCGAGTCATTCAATTCGCATTAGCCATCGAAGAGGAGTTATCGATGTTAGATGTACACGGATTAGCGAATCAGGTCCTACATTAGTATTCTCGGTCTCCTCGCCATAGCTCCGTACATTTGTTGAGTAAAACTTGGCTCGGCATGGCGAGAACTAGGCCAGTGAGAATCATGGTGAGGAAAATCAAAGCGAGAATCATAATCTCTAAAATCCCTGCATGGAAGCGGAGAAATGTCGGTCTCAAAAGCGAAATTAAAAATCAGATTACATTACGGAGAAGTGTTACCTCCGTCCTTGTTGGATCATCATTGGTCAAGTCTATATCAAAGGACCGAGGATTCACGCGAGTCTTATGGGCTAACTTCTTCGTTTAACCCCTCGAGAAGGTCGAAATTCTTCTTCTTCAACAGATTTTCACGAAAATTAGGTTGAATGAGAAATCAATAGAGAGGATGAGAAAGCGAAGGGGAAAAGGAGAGTACGAGATCCTTCTCATAAGCTGCGACCTCAGCTTGGTCCTCTCCTAAAGTCCCGGCGTCGAGTTGTGGAACTCCTCCTCGATCTCGTTTGGCGGATGAGATTGGCGCTTCCTCGAGCTTGAGCGGCATCTTGGGGTGTCAGTGTCGGCTCATAGCGATGCTTGACCACCAGATCTGAGATAGCCCTCACGAGGGGCTGGCTCATTAGCTACTAATAGCCAACTGCAATGAAGGAATGTCGACTCCAGCTGACGGTCTGAGCTCGGGAGACTGAATCTAGCACCGGTACATCCCATGACGCTCCACAACCATGCTCGAAGGCCATCCACAAGTCCACCACGAGTCTGGAGCCATCGGTTCGGGTTCCCAACATAAAGTTGGTGCGTAGCGAGCTGGCGATAAGCAGCGAGGGAAAATAAGGCTCAATGAAGCATTCCTCTTTTACTCGGAAAGTGAGATACCCTGGCCTGATGTTCACTAGCCAGTTAAAACAGCCAATGTCAAGTGAAGTCTGCTGTGTCTTCGGCACCTCCTCGTCGACCAAGGACTCACCATATTGACCAGAGAATCGAGGAAAACATCTGGAAAAGATCCACCCTCTATGAATCTGCATCTGTTTCTTGATCTCTGTAAAGCCGCGCCCCTTCCATCTGCAATCCTCTACCAACCGCAAGAAAGGAGTAGACGAATCTGTGGAACCCGGTGCCGACATCATGTCGGGACGATGAAAGACCAGCCAAGCCATCAAATAGGTATATGGAAGCTCTACTCGGGCGGAAGGAATACGAGATGATGGCTCATCCTTTCCACGATGCTTGCTTGGGACTATATGCGCAATCCACGGTGAATATTGGCCACCATTAGGAAGGAGAGTTCCTTCTTGTGGGCAAGGCTGAGCTGCGGGATAAAGGACCTCAAAGGTAAGGCATCACCAGTTGATATGGAACCACACATTTCTTGACCAGTTGCAAGATAGCCAGGCTAGAAGAGTTGTCGGTGGATAGGCTTCACCGCATGCCACGAAAGGTTGCAAACTTGGTCCACAGGGAAAACCATCTTTGGCGTGGCTGGCGTGTAGGAGTTAGCCTCGGACCTCTCGATCAGTTCATTAACCTTGAAGGAGTGGCGGTGGCAGTTCACATATTTCCTCGCCAGTTGTCCTCCAAATCTTTGGAACAAGTAATTGGCAAAGCGCTTGACTCACTTGCAATTTCCTTTTGGCATAAGGTTGATTGGGCGAGCTATATAATAATGACAAGTGAGATCCCATAAAGTCTTGTAGCGATTGGTGTGTGTTTCTTGGCCGACTTAGTTCTGATTGGAAGGAAGTACTCGATCTGACATCTTCCCCATGGGTAAACACGAAATTCGGTACATCTCATGTAAAGCCAGCCCCAACTTCGCCGTGTTTAGTAAAAACATATTCGAATCGGATTATAGAGCTCGAATAAGGTGAAGAAATGGTTGGCTGATTGGAAGGCCATACATGGTGTACGAATCGTGAATCTGAGGCATAAACACGAAGTTCTCCATCCCATCGGTTGAGGGCGTAGTTGGTCGGCGACCCACTAATGTTTACGATGAGTGAACCCGGTAGTAAAATCTATGACTAGATGGCGGCATCTCTGCCCTAACGTAGCGGCGGTTCTTCAAAGTCGGCGGTAATAAAAGCTCATCAGGCGGTGTGTCCAACCCACAATTCGGGATGAAGGCCAATGATCACGATTCTGTTGGAACACAGGCTGGGCTGGCGGGTAATAAACCCGCAATGGATATGATCATGCTCCTCGGTCGGGCGCCAAGACATACGGTGTCACGGCATGGTGTCGAGGTCGGTCAATGAGAGGCGGCGAGGTATCAGGGAATATACAAAGGACCTCCGTCGTCTTTGTTCAACCACCGCTCACTCTCGATAAAAGGCGTATCAGGATCCTTAAGCGAGTCGCGAACGGATAATCTATTTTTCGCAAAGGTTGATTGGGCTGGTGTCTTTACAAGTGGCGCATCGGTGACCAATAGTCGAGAATCACGGGAACTCCCCTCAAATCTGATCGAATCGTCTCCGATGATGTGCAGGTGCAAATCGGCGAGATAAAAATCGCGGGATCGTCACCGTGGAATAATATTCACTATGGCCCATCAACAGCGTAAGTCGGAAAAGCTCGAGGAATAATCAAGCGAAATCGAGAAAATATTCAGTTAGTAAAAGGCGTTGAATTCATCTTACATAGATTGAGTCACGACCTTATAACGGGTACGACGATTTCATCCGTATCGAATACTCGGAGAACGATAAATATAGTCGTGTAAACAAAGCGGCAATATATCCCGTTCTACAGAGCATGGATACGGTATGAAATCGCTCCCATTAAAGATATCGAGACGGGTGATGACCAAGCAAAACCAATCTTTGAAGCGTCAATCCCCACGAAGGAGAATCTCGGCTCTTCCCAATCGCCTCACAAAGGAGAACGAAGCGGGGTCGTAACGAGTGTACACATGAGAAGATGAAAGCGAGAATCTGAGCGTCGGTCCCCACAAAGGAGGATTCGGCTCTTCAATCGCCTCACAAAGGAGAAGCGAAGCGGGGATACAATGTATATATATCACGAGAAGATGATATTGGCGCACCACGAAAGAAGGGCGTGCATTCCGCAGCGGCGTCGCGAGTTGATCGACCTTGGAACATGAGATCTTAGCGGCGACATCGGAAGCGCAAAGAAGACAAATAAAGTCAGATATGCGGTTGAAAAATCATCAAATTTAGCACAAAGAGACCGTTGGTCAGTCGTGGCTTCGCCGGCCATGCCGAGGCACCAGCGAGTGCCAGCTCAGAGACCAGCGCCTGGCCTTCGGCAGGCAGCCTTGACGTTCGGCGACAGCCTTGAGCGCCGGTCAATTCGCGCTATCGCGCTCGGCCGTCGGTCGCCGTTCAGCGCCCTCGTTCTTCTCGCCTCGCCGTTCGCGCCACCTGCATGCGCTGAAACAACAAAACAAAAAAAAAGAGAGAAGAAGAAAAAGAAAAAGACGTTGTAAAACACTCGTGCATGTACCTCGTTGTTTGAGAGAGATGAGGCGGCGAGAGGCGAGATGAAAACAAGAGAAAAAGTGCAGGTAGGGGGCGGCCTAGGTCAGAGGCAAAGGGGTGATCATGGGTATTTATAACAACTCCTAATGGGCCCAAATCAATTCTAATTAGGACTCTAATCAGCCCCTAATTAGGAGTCCTAATTGGAACCTTATCCGGATGTCAAAATAGTGCCAAATCAGTCCGTTGATTGGCTCCTACTCCCTCCGCTATATTTGGAAAGATTACGAAGATTTATTGAGGATAACACCTCATGAAGGCCCTTCCGCTAATCAGCAGCGTCGCCTAATCCTACTCAATCGAGGAATACAGTATAAAGCTGTTTCCTAATTTGTAGAAGTTCGGAAGAATATTTCCATAAAAATATTCTTAGGGATAACTTCGATCGTCGGATTGCATCGGCTAATCAGCGTCGCCTAATCCTACTCCAATTAGGAATATGAGTATAAACTATTTCCTAATTTGTCGAAGTTCGGAAGAATATTTCCATAAAAATATTCTTAGGGATAACTTCGATCGTCTTGGATTGCATCGGCGCTAATCAGCGTCGCTAATCCTACTCAATCGGGAATATGAGTATAAAGCTGTTTCCTAATTTGTCGAAGTTCGGAAGAATATTTCCATAAAAATATTCTTAGGGATAACTTCGATCGTCGCGGATTGCATCGGCTAATCAGCGTCGCCTAATCCTACTCAATCGAGAATCTGAGTATAAAGCTGTTTCCTAATTTGTCGAAGTTCGGAAGAATATTTCCATAAAAATATTCTTAGGGATAACTTCGATCGTCGCGGATTGCATCGGCGCTAATCAGCGCGTCGCCTAATCCTACTCAATCGAGGAATCTGAGTATAAACTATTTCCTAATTTGTCGAGAAGTTCGGAAGAATATTTCCATAAAAATATTCTTAGGGATAACTTCGATCGTCGGATTGCATCGGCGCTAATCAGCGTCGCTAATCCTACTCCAATTAGGAATATGAGTATAAACTATTCCCCAATTTTCAGCGAAGTTCTGGAGAATAAACCCATATTCTTAAGGATAACTTCGATAACCCTCAATTTCCTCCCGTGATACTCCAAAAGGTATACGAGTCTAAAGCTGTTTCTGTTTTGGCGAGGAGTTCGATTCCATAAAAGTATTCACGGGGATAACTTCGATCATCGCCAATAAAGTTTGAGGGTCATAACGGCCGGTCAGCGCGTCTGGAAATCCCTCCCTGCGAAATTCGAAATGAGGATTTGCAAAGCAGTTGTTTCTGTTCCAACCGAGGAATCCTTGAGGGTATTTTCCATAAAAATACTCCCACGAGATAATTTGATTATCATCGATAAAGTCGAAGATTATCCCAATGCGGTCAACACATGGCGGTCGGATGCTGGGAAAATGATATACAAGGCCAAATTGTCTCTGTTTCGACAAGGAATCCTCGGAGGATATTTCCATGAAAAGATTTTTCCTCGGCTGTGGTCAAACCAACAACACGTGATGATGGAAGAATTAGCCGATTGAGGGTTATGAAATTCCGTATTGACACCGATCAGCGAATTGCCAACAAGGAGTTCGCCGATATACGGAGAAGTCAAAAGTCGATGGTTAGTTAAACAACAACCAACCAACACGAGTTACAAACAAAACTTCGCCCACCGGCTTGAATCAAGATTTCAACAAGCGGTCGGACAATAAATGCGACACGTGACCTTATCGAGAAATCCTACAAAGCGGATGATCTGAAAGAATCAAAGACTTGAAGCTAACTTTTGGGACCCTCTGCGATTGAAGGCGGGAACCATCATGTCCAAAGTATTCGGGCTCGCCTATAAAAGAACGAGGCTGAAACACTTTGGAGGGTATCTGTGGCGTTGAAAAATACTTACAAGATCCCGAAACCAACTTCGTGGCGGAAGTCGGCGAATGACAACCCATCGGATATCTGGACGTCGAATCGTTGAGACCACGAACCCGACGGCAAACCCACGGCGTCACAAGCGGTTTAAACGGACTTGAGCAGACGATCGGTTGAAGCTGTTGAACGGAACAAACCAAGAGTTAGTCCGGAACCAAATCTGAGCGGAATCTAAGTCGGGGAAGACCAAGAGTCGAGAATAGGCGGGACCTAAGCGGGAAGATCGAGAAAAGCGAAAATAGCGAAAATGGCGAACCAAGGCCGCGGCAAGTTACCTCGGCCAAGTGGCCAGTGCCTCCGACAGAGTGGTAGGAGCCACTTGTGTGGCCGGCATCTCGCCGATCCTATAAATAGGGGGTCTTCCTCGGTTAAGGGGATTTTTGAGAATTTTGAAGGACTTTCTTTGGAGTTGGAGATTGGAAACCCTGCCAGTCCGGATTTTTGAAGTTACGAAGATCAAGACTTGACGCAGTTGGCGTTGATCAAGAAAGAGGCGAGATCGGATCTCGAAGAGTTCGTTGCGGCTCGAGATCTACGGCAAGGTAGAGAATCGGCTCGAGTCTGCCGGTCAGTCGGTTGCGGTTTCCTTCTTACGCATATAGCGTGATGCAAACACAAAGCATTCGTTGGCCACATATCCTTCATATCGAACCCTCGGATGAGCTCGATTGCGAACATAGTGTTTCATGCAACCCAAATATCTACGATAATTTGAAAATAAGCAATTATTATATGGAGTCAATATAAGAAATGCATACAAAAGTAAAGAAAGGTCATGAAATGCCTAACCTTTCAATCGGATACATCCAACGATAAGTGCCGGGACCTGCAATCATAGCCTCTCTTGCAAGATGTTGGGTAAGATGGACCATGATCGTAAAAAAGAAATATCACTTCCATATTGCATAAAGTAACTTCGGATATCTGCTTCAAGCTTATTAAATTCACCCACATCTATAACTTTAGAGCATAATTTTGAAGAATCCACAATACTCAATAATAATCTTCGCTTCTTTATCCATATTGTTACGAGAGTGCAACCGGAGCAATTGATGAAGAAGGGCGTGGTAATCATGGGTCTTCAAACCTAAGAGTTTCCTCTCTTGCACCTGGACATTATTTGATATGTTAGATGAGTAACCATCCGGCGACTTTACCGATTTGAGAATTTCACAAAATCTCTGCATCTGCTCAGTCGACATTGTAACACGAGGCGAGAGGTCATTCATTCTTTTGACCAACGTCTTGTGCATGCAAATCATTCAGAATATTCAAGCGCCGTCAAGTCTTGGCGAGCCGTAGGCCATCCTTGACTTATTGGCATCCTGTAAGAGAGTTGACACTATATTATCGCAAATATTTTTCTCAATATGCATCACATCTAAGTTGTGCCGGATTTTAAGCTTTTGCCAGTAAGGTAGCTGAAAGAAGATACTAAATTTAGTCCATCCTCTAGGCAATTTTTTGGCTTCATCCTCAGCTTGCAATCTCCGGACAGGTTCTCTTACGCTTCATTGATTTTTTCTTAAAGGAGTCTCTTACTCAGAGCATTACTTAGAATAGCGGTTTTACCAAACCTTACTTTCGGATACCCCTCAAGCAACTGTACAATCTCATCTCGGTCATCGGCGCCATCCTCTTCTCAACTTTGCCATCAAACATAGCGGACATTTTTGAAACTTATGACTCAAGAGTAACCACCTTCTATTAAACCAATAGCGGCTCTTTCGGCTATGTGCTAATTGAACGACTTCAAATTCGGACCACATACGGACAAGCAAACTTGCCCGTAGACCAGCCGGACAGATTAGCATAGCGGAAAATCATTAATCGTCCACATTAAAATAGCACGTAATCTAAACGACTCTTTAAGATGAACATCATACGTCATTACACCCTCATGCCACAAGCTGTTTGACTCATCAATTAGCGGCTCCAAATAGCGTCAATATCATTCCCGGTCGTGCTTGCGGTGCCGACGCGAGAGTATCATATACGACTGTTTCATACAAAGCAATGGAGGTAAATTATATGGCATTAATACTACTAGCCAAGTAGACCGGCCGAACTCATTACCCCAAGCGGATTGAATCCGTGCTAGATAAGCCCAACTGATATTTCTACAATCATCGACAAAGCGGGGATAGATTTTATCAATATGCTTCCAAGCTAAAGCATCGGCGAGATGTCTCAATTTACCATCATCTATTCGATCATCTTTATGCCACCTCATGTTCTTTGCGGTCTCTTTGTTCATATACAATCGTTGCAATCTAGGGACCAATGGAAAATGACGAAGCACCTTCTTTGGAATCTTCTGCATCCCTCTACTTGGTGTCCTCCTGTTGAAGAGTTTTTGCGTTGTTTCCACCGAGAAACTCCACCGTCGGACACTCACGAAGGTCTTTATTGGCTTTATAGTATAGCATACAATCGTTCGGACATGCATCGATTTTATTATAATCAAGACCCAAAGCGGAAACAATCTTTTCAGCCTGATAAGTTGTTCGGGGTATGCTAGCCTCTCCTCCAGGAATAACCGTCCGAAGCAAATCTAGAAGCATTTCAAAATAATTATCGGCCATTCCACTGGTGTCTTAATATGCGGGAGTTTGACATAAAAGAAAATCAGAGTAATCGTAACCCTCATATAGCTCCTTTTCATGATCTTCTACTAGCTTCATTATCTCCTCTACATGCGGCGGCGGCATATCTTCAAGATTTTCCTCACCTTCGACATCTCGACCTTTTAGCATCATTTCGATATCATCTTCAATGTCATCTCCGTATCATCTTCCCCATTGTCATCGATATTATTTTCGATCGGACGTGAAACCATGTCATTGAACATTCTCTGTGTCATCTAACCGTAAGCCACGGACGTACCAACATGCACATTCGGCTCCTCATCTTCAATACAATCTTCTCAGTGATATGACCAATATTTATAGTTCTCATCAAAGCTGATTTAATTAGATGGAGCCGTATATCATTCTATCCGTAGCTTCATATTCCTACACCTACAACATGGACAATACATAGCACCGCTCTTTAGATTTCTGTTCATTTCGGCATATCGCATGAATCGTCATCCCCTCCTTATATCGTGTCACGAAATCTTTCAAGTCGAGGGATATCTATCCACGATTTGTCGGGAATTACCCTCATCGTAAAATTTTATACAATTATTAACTTCAATTATTCTCACTACTTTCATGTAAATTTATGAATCGTCTGTAATAATATCGCACAACTCACATCCTACCTCTCATACATACATCATTTAATAATTTAAAAATTTCTCTTAGGTTAAATTTAATATGTATATAGGAAATAATTACCACAATCTACCTTGTCATAGGAAGGCTTCTATCCATTAAGAATATAGTAGTGCCTACATCCAACCGTACTTTGTATGTTTTCATTTCTTGTAAATTTGGCAGCACCTACCGCTGTTCTCCACAGCCTGCTTGTCGCGGATGTTATAATGCGTATGGCGAGGCAAAGCGCGAACAACATAAACTTATTGTACACGGAGAACAACGAATACGATGCTCAAACTTTCAAGAAATGAAAAATACTAAAATACAAAGTTGAATGTATACACTATATTCTAACCCGTCAAGAAGGGCGAGATCCAATAATTACAATTTTAGTACCAATTCTTTCTCATTATAATATAGCATAAGCGATCATTTTGGGTAGAAAATTTTATCTCCTACCCAAATATGAGTCGTATATCTTATATATTATAAGTCAAAATTGGATGTAATTATTGGACGGAAAATCTAGGGTAACGTTATCTTTTTCATTCACCTAAATTGGATATATAACACATTATAATTTATTATAATGTGTTATATATCACTCTATTATGGAATTTTTATATTTCCGTAATTTAATCACAAACTCATATCATCACACATAATTTTGAAATGCACGAAACTTAGTGTAAATGGGCTATCATAATTGGTGTTCAATTAGAGTTAATCTTTAACTAAATATTCAATTAAATTTATGATTAATCAGGTTGTTCGGTAGGGTAATTAATTTTGAATTAGTTTTATTCTCTGAAATTATACGTTAATTTTAGGTCATAATTTAAATTTTCGAATTCAGTTAAACACAAATAAATTTCAAAACAAATTTTAAAAAGAGAAAAATAAAATCTCGAAAAGCAACAAAGGAAAAGGTAAAGGCTCAGATGAAGGAACAAAAGCGAAAATGGAATGAACAAAGGATCAGTCAGATCAGGATCAGATCGGGAGGGGCAGGAAATCAGACAGCGGAGGTGAGGACGAATCAGGAGTGGTGAGGGGATTAGGGTTGGGTTGGGGAAAATTTTTTTTTTTTTAGAACAGTAATGAAATGAGGAAAGGAGGGGTTAGGGTTTGGTTTTAATTTTTTTTTTGGGTGGGGTCCACCAAACTAGGCGGAATTGCCAGTCTAGGTTGATAAACTAGGAAATTCGTCTGGGTTTCAACCTAGGCGGAAATTCATCTAGGTATTTTAAAATTAAAAATTAAAATGATCAAACTAGGCGGAAAATTCCGTCTAGTTTGATCCTCTAATTAGTCAATTTTCTACTTGTGTTAATAACATAATACTAAATAAACAGTGTAATTCACTAAGTGTAGATTATTCTATTTAGACTATTATTTTCATTATTTTATTATAATTCATAAATAATTATTATAGTATTTATTTAATTGATTACTACTAATAATTGTGTATACTTATTTTATAAATTATTTTTATATTATTTTAAACAATTAATAGTTATAATATTATTGATAATTATAATTATTTAGGAAGGTGAGGAGGTGCATAATTAATAAGATGTTATATTTATTTAATGATAGATTAATTAGAGATAATGGAATAATTAGAATTTATCAAAATTTGTAGGGTAAAAAGAAAATTAAAATTTTTAACAACCTAATCCTCTTTTATAGTAGTATAGATATAGATATATATATAGATATAGATAGATATAGATAGATTTATATATAAACATGCATATGAATAAAAATTTATGCTAAGACCAAGACGTAGTTCTCTGTAAACATCTGAACATATGTAGACATATTTATTGTCAATGGCAAGTGGATGATTATTGCATTAAACATGTTAATTTAAGCACTTTCTAGATCTCATCCAATGCACGTATCTGGAGGAAGTATCCCATGGGCCGTCCCTATGGGGACGCCATTATCTTCGTGGATCCTCTTGGGATCGAAAAATTCGATCCCAAGGAGATCCAATAGTTCAAAGGAAGAGTCTTGCACGCGTCCGTGGGATCTTTCCATAATGGTTAATTGTTGCACACTAACCAATGAGTTGCAGTTAATTTTGTTAGCCTTTTAATACTAGTAGAAAATTTTGGTATTCGATAAAAATATTTAAGTCTATTAGAAAAATGCAAATTTAGTTATGCGATTTAACATTTTACAATAAAAAGAAGAAAAAAAAAAATCAAATTATTCATCAACACCTACCCACTCTTTAGGTACATACTTGACAGTCTCCTGTGGGACTCCATCCTTAGTATTTCCAACGTACGGCTTATATACACTATGATAAGATAATGAGTAAGAACTCAACAAGCCATCACAATTCAGTTCACTTAATCTTATGAGATGAATATGACATAGGAGTCGCTCTTTTAAGGAAGGTGGAGCACGATTATGGTAATCTAAGGGTTATTTTCAAACTAATAAAGAAAAACCATTTCCGGCACAAAAAGCCTTCTCTAGCGTTCTGAAAATACTTTTTATCGCTTTGGAAACGCTAGTACTGGAAATTGAGTTTTGCGCGAATTGCTTGCTTGGATTGATTTTTTAAATAGGAATTCATAGTTTTAACGAAAGAAGGGAGAGGAACTCGTGGAGATTAAGTGAGGAAACCAATTCCTTCAACTTTTTATTGTGCAAAAATAAGATTTCCAGCTCAATCCAAAGCAATAAGCTAAGCATTGGATTCCCATAAATTCATGAAGTTTCGTGACATTTTTGGAAAGCATTTTTCCAAAATTTTTGCGCAACCAAACCAAAGATTTGAAAAGTTTTTCCTATAAAAGTTCATCCCAATTTGGCGTTTCAGACGCTTTCTTTTCCGTTTAATTACATGCTTTCCAAGCGTATCAAACAACCCCAAATCCCCTTTGAGAATATTGCATCTCTTCACTGATCCTTCGAAGGTCTCTATATAAATCTCATAAAAGCTCCATGCGTTGTGTGAAATGCTTTTAGGTTGTGTTTGACAACCACCCAGAAACTACGTCAAGATAGATCCTAACACAATTTTCTTCTGACATAGTTAAAAATAAATCAAGTGGGGATGGTGAAGTAAATAACAATTTAAGGCCCACATTTTAGTCTAAGAAAAATTAGACTAGTATGTACTGATCTAATTTTTCCAAAGACAAAATTTTCCTTAAAATGGAGTCAAGATTGAGGATCAATCCTAACTCCATTTTAACTTGTTGTCAAACACTACTTTGTAAGGAAGCCCGACAAATATAAGACTAGCCTTGGATTATTCTGTCACCAGGCCAGAATTGATCTAGTGTGAGGGGTGGGCTAACTTTGGCCCGCTTATAGGGGCTGATAATGAACTAAAAAAAGCTGGGTCAAAATGACCAATTTTTCCCAAACTGAAAATAGATCAAAACTAAGCCAGGTTTGAATATGGCCTAGTTTTAGTGGGTTGTCAAACAAGTCCCAAAACTAAGGATACGTTTGGCTATTCTTTAAAAGTGGATCAATATTAATCCTGACTCAATTTTTACTTGTTTTGTGATGGGCTAACATAAAGCCAATAATTGTGACCCAATTTTTACTTGTTTTGTGATTGGCTAAAATAGAGCCAACGATTGAACTAGTTTTTTCAAATTAAAAATTAATCTTAAAGTTTATTCTTTTCTAAACCACCCTCCTACAGAATAAAACTAAATCAGTTTAGAATAAAGCTAGATCAGTGTGAATTGTGGTGCCAAACCAACTATAAAGAGAATGGAGAGAAACAAGAGAAATATTGGATAAACAGTACAAACTGGATACAAGAAGATTACTTTTACACCTTGTCTAACGTGACATTGCAAAGCCACGAGGGCTTTGTACATCTCCATCAAATAGAGTATCTCTACTACATCTACATCAAATCTCAAATGGTGTACTAACCACCACGACCTCACCCTGCATGATGCAGCCCTACTCTCTGCAACCCTACTAACTCTACTTTCTATCTCTCTCTAGTCACGTTTATGTACTTCATTCATTTCCTTTCATTTTCAATTCAAAGTTGGAACATACACAAGCTTTAGGTATCTGTGGATATTGACCAATCTTACCAGTACTATACTACTATAAATTACACTTCCCAGGTCGGTTTCTCTTGTCTGATATACTTGTATCATCACCCCATTCTGTTCTATTACTTCTGGTTTCTTCTTCTCCCATTTTTGCTCTATTTTCCAAATTTCTTATAGTTTTGTTAGGCTATATACTTTTACTTAGATCTCCATCTCTTTTTATCTTCTTATTGATGTTTTCTATTGCATGTAATCTCTCTCTCTCTCTCTCTCTCTCTCTCTCTCTCTCTCTCTCTCTAAAATAGGTGTTGGTTTTCATACTTTTTTCCATTGTATCTTTTCAATTTAGTTTGTCATTTTTTAATGAAGGAAATTCATCTCCAATTAGTTTTTGAGGTTATAAGTTATATACTGTTCTTTGGAAGGTTTTATCATTTCATCTTATTTTCATAAAAATAACTATTATATTTCTAATTTGCTACGAGATAGTATGGCTTGCACTAGAACTCAATTACTTTCTATATTTGCACATCTAGAAATTTATTTTCGTGATCAAGTTTCCTAACTGCAAAAGCACTGTTATATTTTTCTTTTCAAATATCCCCTTCTAGTTTAGCTTCAAAATTAAGAACAAGCATACATGGGCACTTATATATAATTAAGCCCTCATATATGACTTAGTCTCATTTTTCTCTTTAACCAATGTTTAGTCCCCTGTATTCTCTCTCTATAACGTCTCCTTTCCTTGCATTTTCTCTCTATATATATGCTTTAATATGTTGTTTTTCCAGTAACATATTTTTAGACCCATAAGTATTTTTTCTATATCCATATTATATGTCTTGTTTTTATTTTATTTTCTTCACAACACAGAGTATAGGCCTTGTATTCTCTTTTTCCTCTCTCTAGAAAGAAAGAAGGGAAGCAAATAAATGAAAGTTTGACTGAAGAAGTGCCTAGGGGAATGAGTGAAGCTGCCAGCATGATCTAGCTTTGACTGACACAAATCTTATAAAATATATTAAACACCAAAATTAAGAGTCAACCCTTGCTAGGTCATGCTCCGGCAGCCTCACTTCTTCCCTCCAATGAGCATCCAAAACCCTTCCAAAACCAACAAGAACAACGTGAGTATATTCGTCCTCTTCTGTTTCTTTCACGTACGTGGATTATTATTAGTTGGTCACTAACCCTTTTTCTTTTCTTATTCAAGTAATTTGTCTCTTTCTCTCCCATTTCCTAGGCAAGTAAATTTAGATGTTCCCATATGCAAATATTATGTGGAGGGAGGTCCATCCTTTCTCATGGAGAGCGTATCTACAAATTGTGAGAGTACATGGGATCCTTAAACCACCAATGTAACATGTGTGCACAAGTAAACAATTTGGTGCAAGAATAGTATGATAAATATAGATTTGAATTAGTGTTTTATTCCTACATGTCCTACATGTCTCTGTAGTTTTGGTTTTTCCCCAAAAAGATGAGCTAAACGGAGAGTTTGAGCGGTTTGTAGAGAGGTCTAAAAGTAATCTCCTAGGACTTTTTTTTAATGAGAGAAGAAAAGTTTGCTATTTATGGAGTCTAATTTGCATGGAGAATACATATTACAAGGATCTAAAATTGAACACCTTCCTACATGTCTATGGAGAGTTTGAACGGTTTGTAGAGAGGTCTAAAAGTAATCTCCTAGTATTTTTTTTAATGGGAGAAGAAAAGTTTGCTAATATAGAGTCTAATTTGCATGGAGAATACATATTACAGGGATCTAAAATTGAACACCTTCATACTTGCATCCTGAATTTGGTGCTCCAGTGGGGTCCGGAGACTGCACTCTACACAGATATTTTAATATACAATTTATGGTGAGGTATTTTTATATTTTCAGCCCTATAGCCAAAAATTGTATTTTCAATCACTTATTATTTTCTATATTTAGAAGAGGAAACTATGGACAATATGGATGAGAAATTAGAGTTTGAGAGATCGAGTGTAATTATTTATTGATTAGTAGTGGAATCTTAATTTGGTTGTACTCTGAGAATGTATACTTAATTGTATTGATTATCAAATCTCATTATATCTCTGTGTCTCTGTGAGTGTTTATTTGGTTTTATTTTTTATCATTGATATGTGATTAGATTTTTCACTGTGTTGCTAATGAATTTGTGAGAGGAATCAAGTTTGTCAAACTTGACAAAGATCAAAATGACATTAGTGTAGAGGATGTTGCCCAAGCTTGGAATCTTGTCTCGGTGTTTTGATTATCTCATTGTATTCTTGTCAAGTTATATACTTTTCGAGATACCTATACTGTGCGGTATGGTTGTTTTGTTAGGAACAAGACATGTAACAAGACGGAACATGTATATCACATATATTAATAAAAAAAAGTAATAAAATTAGAAGAATACGCGACACTTTCCAATCTTTTGCAATGTTATCTCCCAAGATCTTGTGATAAAGTTTCCTTAAGAGAAAAAATCTTCAACTGAAATTCATCCGTCATCGAAGATGAGCAATACGAAGAGCATGTTTGGCAATATACTATTTTTTACTTATAATTATTTTTTTATTTATAAGGTGTCAAGATCATGTTTGGTAAGAGTTTCCTCATTATTTATTTTTAACTTATAAACATTTTTCGCTAAAATCAGACGGAGAAGACATCATCGTGGAGCGAGATCTTCGCAACTTGGGCTTCGAATGAGCAGAGAAGGGATCTGGTCCGACTTTTTATTTTTGTTTGGGTGGGATCATGACCACGTGCTGATAAAAATAAGACGAGGATCTCCGTTGACTATATGAAGAGGTGGAAGGTGTCGACGTCGCCCTTTTGTGAAGCTCGCGTCTTGAAAGAAGAGTAAATATCGGTTGATGAAGATCAAAAGTTATTTTTTTTCACGTGAGTTTGTTTGCAAATGGTCTTATAAGTAGAAGATAACTCCAAGTAAGTAAGAAGTTGCTCTCAGGTGTTTTGTTTAACCCTTTGAGAGGATAAAACTCCTTGAGGAGTGGCGGCTATTGGGTGATTAGAAACCCTAGTAAGTAAACATCGATGGAGTGGTGATAGACCAATGAGAAAACCCTAATAAAGAGTAAGTATGAAACTCAAAGGACCAAAGAGAACCCAAGATAGCACAAGAAACGTCTAGAGCAAGAGCAACTCTGCTGTAGAAGAGGAGGGCTCAAACTCAAGGTAATGACATTTGAACAAAAACTTGGAGCCCTTTAGTTGTGGGATAAGGGTTTCTATTTATAGATGAATCCTTATCTACGCAGATTAGAGGCTTTACGAGCTATTAGATTTACGCGAGGGGGTAGTTTATACGCTGTTGGATTTACTCGAGCTATTCTGATAGCTTTTTATTGCACGAACATCAGACGGATAACGATGCGGCATCCTTTCCAATAACTTTGACAGATTTTATCATTTATGCAGTGTCAGTAGTGTCAGTAAATATTCTCATTGGTTACTTTTGTAGCCCCGCATAATCTTTATACAGGGATTTTATCTTGTAGCTCTCTGACGCCTCTGATTTGCTGCAATTTTATTTGCCAGTTCGCCTGTCAGTTCGGTAAAAAATTTACGTGCCATTAACTTTACATAGGTTGGTCGTAAGTTTAATACTGTGTAAACCTTAGCATTGCGTGACCTTTGCACCGCGTGATCTTAGCGTCGCGTAAACATACTTTAATCTATTTTTTAGTGCACTTTGATTCGATTCTCGCTCTTTCTATGTTCGAGATTTCGTGACTTTGCGTCCTTAGCTCCTTATGGGTCCATTTTGTCATGTTGCACCTTTTGATCACTTTGAGATGACCATTATACCCTTTGCGCGCTCTTCATAGTGTTATAGGATACTTGGTCGACGATTTGATATTTTTACCCGTCTACAATAAGTAGGAAAAAATAAGTTGGGATTCTCCAACTTATTTTTTGACCACTTATAAGTAGATTTACTTATTGATGTTAAAAGACTATTTTGCTCTCTAATAAAATAAGTAAAAATAAGTAATAAATAACTTGTAAGAAATCATAAAATAAGCAGTAGTTAATCATGCCCTAAGAGATATGTTCTTAAATTTTTTAATTTCCTCATGGTTTTCTTATATTATCATAAGGCTACATATGTACCCTATATATAGAATTAGACTACACTTATAGATAACAAACCTAAACAATTTAGAATTGTTCAAAAACTTAATCCATAACGATTAAGGATAAAATAGAAATGTATTGCATTTGTGTCTTTCCCAAAGACATTAGTGAGGCTAATTGGGTCTCATATCAAGAACCAATTAATAATTTTAATTTAACAATCAAATCCCTATATGGCCTCTTGTTCATAAAAGCTCTTCTATATATGTGATTAATTATCCATAAATAATACTATCTTAAATTTAGTCCCTTTTAGTATCATTTTATTTTAGGTAACTTTGTTGAGCATGACAATTCACCATTTGGTCATGCAAATTTGTAATCCCCATAAACATAGATAAAAATTATTTTAAAGTATCAAACCATTTTATTTTATAAGAAAATAAATTTTGAAAAATAATTTTCAAAATCACCTATCGGTAGGATTTAATAACCTCATGCAATATGCATAATAAGTCACTCATCATATCGAAAATGACGATATCATCAAGTCTAAAGGACCATGCAACAATCTAGATTCTCTACCTCCTTGGTGATAAGTTTCAGAGAATTCAAATGCGGTCTAGTGCTACACACATCATAATATGTGTTTATGGCATACACCCGGGGAATCCTCATTCCCAATGGTTGAGATCTGCCACCACATCTTACATGTCGGTGTCATTTATAATAACATGTTATAATAAAGTTATCATTTACTAGTTATAGGTTAATAACACAATGCGGAAGTAAGAAACCTCGGAATCCACCAAGGGCTATTCTTTGAATCCACAAAGAGCTATCTCCGAATCCATGAAGAACTTCGAATCCATGAAGAAAATATTAAAAAAGAAATTTTATTGATAAATGTGATCTAATTATTTTTGGGTTACATGACTCTTCTTAAATAGAAGATATCACCAGATTTCTGCTAAAAACTAGTGATACTGATAAGATTTTAGAAATCTGATAATTCGGTTGACTTCATCTCGTCGAGATAGGCGATTTACATATATAATATGTCAGAATCAGTCTTGTGGATTAGAAGATATGATAGTTTTTTTACGAAAGTCAATAATATGTATGTATCCATATTTAGCTTGTGATTGTCCCGATCCTCCATGAAATTATCCGTTAAGCGCCCTACATCAGTCTCTCCTTGTTGAAAGAAGCTCTACCTTGAGCTTATATTTATTTAAATAGTAGCTTCATCGATAAATAATTTTCTTCTCCTGCATCGATCAACATCCACTTTGTACTTAGCATTGATTTTCTCCATCTGTTGTTTTACCTCCTCGGCTAGGGCTTCTTGAATCAAACTTTTGAATGAATCTTTCCCACACCATGTTTATGTGACTGAAAACATGTGGATCTACAGATGACTTGAAAAACTCCGCCAAATCTTTTCCTTGTTGATTTTTATATTCTTGTGCCTAAAGTATCATCAAAAGCTTCTTGAAATTATTCACAACATTTGCTTTCAAAGAAGAAAATTCTCCCTCGTACTCCATACACAATTCTTTTATCTCCTTTGCCTCAAGCCCTCCACCAAACTATTCACACATATCATCAATTACCTCACTCTCTATTTTATCCTTCTCCTCTGTCGGGACAACATCAATACGTGCAATATCGCTCACAACCTCTTTGGGAATATCATGCATAATATCAATCTTCACTATCATATCACCATCAGAATCATGAATCTCATGCATTATGAGTGTTTGCACCTTAGGAGAAATTTCGACAAGGGCAGGTTCTTCTTTTCTAAATACAACTAAGTCATAGACCTCTTCAGATTGCTTTAGGTCTTCTGCTAAAACCTCGTTGTCTGTCACCAATGGTCTCTTCTTCTCAGTAGCCTCTTGTAGGCATAAAAAATTGCTTATCAGTACCCGATCAAAACTCGTGACGGTGGGTTGACAACCGACGATCCATTCAACAAACCGAGCGTCGCCAAAGCATCAGCAGCGTGCGTAGTCGGCGAGCACATGAAGTAAGTCGGCAAGGCGTCGAGCCAATGAAGCGGCGTGCCGAGTTGGCTAAACTCAAGCATTGACGACGGAATCAACCGTGCCAGTCCGTCGATGCAAACGAGCCGTTGAGCTCAGAAAGTTGATCGGACGGACTCAAACCGCGGCGACATCACCGAGCAAAACTAAGCCGGAAGACCGAAAGAATCGGCCAGAAAAAGTAGAAACAGCGGAGCGGCGACACCTCGGCCAAATGGCCAGGTGGCTCGACCACTGGTAGAGCCGCCTCGGTAACAGCGAGGCACCTCGGCCATGGCGAGTGCCTCGGCACCATGTGGTCGAACCTCGGCCAACACAGCCGGGGTGGCTCGACAAAGTTGGAAACCACTTGGCACACACATCCCCCCTTTTGTATAAATAGGGGGTCTTGAGTGGGGAGGTCTTGGATTTGGGGGATTTCAAGGCTTGGAGGCTTGTTTTTGGTGATTTGGAAGAGCTCGGACTTGAAGAATTCTTGGAGATCTCAGAATGTCGGTATGGTTCCAGAACCTGCGTGAGTTCAAGTCGATCGGCGTCCGATCTATAAGCAAAGGTAGCAATTGGGTCGAACTACAGATACCCTCTAGATTAAGCTTCGTCTTAATCTCGGGGATATTGTGATTTCTCCTAGTAGATCTCACCTCCAGCGATCCTCTCCTTCGTGGTGGATCCCCTCGGTAACGTTTCCGTGAAGCGAGCCCCTTACATCAGTTCCGAACCGGGTCTCTACGGATCGAATTGCGCGGTGGTCCACGGACACAAAAGTCCCGGCCGCGCAAAGAACCCGCATAGCGAGGACCGACATAGAGATCCTCGTGTTTGTTTAGGAAGAAGTCGCAATCTTTTTGATTTTCATTGTGCGCCTTAAAATAAAAGGCAATTTCTTTTTGAATTTTGTTGTAGGCAAAAGAACGTAAACAAATTCAAATCAATGACAATCATCCCGACTTTTACGCGAACAAGGCGCGACCGGTGAGCCCCGCCTCCGGTCGGAGGTCGATGATGCATAGCAGCGGATCCCTATCGGTGGAAGAAGAGGTCGAGTTCGAGTTCGACCGAGGAGAAGTTCGAGGAGTACGTCCTCACCCTCCTCCGATCCAGTTCCCCGCGGCTCCAAGAAGGTCTCCTGCAAGGAGAACCCGATGGGCCTCGATGTAGAGCCCCGGGCCGAGTCAACCCATTGCGGCAGTATGAAATCCCCGCCGGCTCGAAGTCCGGATGGTGCCGAGATGAACGCCGACGATGGCTCTCCGCGCGGCTGCAAAGCGGCGACAAAGCATGGCGCGCAAGCTTGCCAAGGCCATGCAATCCATAGATGGGTCCGCTTCTGGCGGATCTAAGATCTAGGCTTACTCGAGAGGCTTGACCTCAAGTGATCGACGGTCCATCCAAGCCGCCAACCAACGAGTGGATCCGTGTCAAGAACCGCTCCACCGCCGAGGCGCGTCCGGAAGCAGCGCCTCGCTTGCGGAGCCGAGCTTTAGTGCGGCGGGCTCGTGCGTTGAAGAAGGAGGTGGTAAAGAAGCCACCAACGATCGGGTTTGGAGGCCCAAGTCTAATGGTGCCCCAACCTCGGTTGTCCACACTCCTCTGTCGGCACCTAAATCGAAGGATACGGTTGCGGCTCCAGCGCCAAGGCCCTAAGATAGACGGCCTCAAAGTCAAAGGCGTGCGCATCGAATCGAGTGGTGGAGCCAACTCGTCACCACTACCAAACCGACTATCAAGGATCGTCTTGGTCCTCGGAGAGAATCACGGGTCACTCCTCATGCGAGAGGTCGCACCCGTTCCAACAAGACAAGAAGATTCCTCTGCCTCCTATCGGTTGAAAATCGAAGTCAGAGAGTACAGAACCCTTTCACATCCAGTCTAAGCGAGTCACTTCGGAAGTTTCGATTGATCCGTCCTCGGAAGAGGCGTTTTCATCGATGATGAGGATGTTATACGAGAGATCAAACCGACATCTGGCCGAGTTGCTCGGTACACACCGATGAGGTGTACTACCGTGCAAAGTGCGAGAAAATCTCGAAGAATTCCCCAAATTGACAGTCATGCTTGTGCTCCAAGCTCATTAAGGCGATGCTCTCGAATGCAATTGCCATCAAGCTCGAAGGGTGTCAGTCTTCGAGAGACTCACACGGAGATCTGAGACCTAGGTCAAAGCGATCCGATAAGGATGACCTCCAGGAGGGTGAGTTGCGAGGTCACTAATAATATGACCGCAAAGAATCATCGTCCGCGGGCTATTCCGGCGCGCATCATAGCGGCTAACTTCGTTTGCGCGTCGGGACTATCGGCGGTCGAATCGATAAGCTTACGAAGGGTTACCGCGGAGGATGATCGTCGGATATTGGCTCGCAATCGCATCGATCATCTTGTATCTAGCGAAGGAGCCCCGGAAACGCTTCGATCTGAGATCAAGTGGCCAAAATGCTAGGCGGCGTTGAATAAACAACGGGAAAACTTCAAATTAGAGATGGAGTTGGCCATGCGGCGATGAGAGAAATGCGACGCCAGTCCAAGCCGACAAAACATCAAGGTGAATCAGTCGGTAGCGTCAGCGTCGATGAAGATGATAGCGATTCGGATCGGGAGGAAGCACCGAAGATGATAACCCCACGAAGCGGCTGCTGTTGCTTTCGGGAAGCGAGAAGATCAAAGACTTGGAGAGCAAAATCAACTCATTGATTTCCGCTCAAGAAGTAAAGAAGGCGGGTATTCCTTGCCCATACCAGAAGTGGGAATCAATCCCGTATCAAAGTTTAACTTAATAAACTTCACACCATTTGGCGGAAGGGTTCCGGCCAGCGACACTTGATTTATTTCAAGTCACACCTCGGAGTTATTCGACGCGAACCCTTGATGGTTCGGTCATTCGTTGGCACCGCCGTGGAACGCCGAATGGTACCGCCGTCTCTCGCGGGGAGCATTCCGCAGTTGGGGCGACATGGAGTCTAGCTTCCTTACAATTTCTTTGATGGCGATACCGAGGTATCGATCGGAGCGTGCTTTCGGCGAAGCGAAGCGGAGAAGTGGACATCTTTGTTAAGCGATTAGGAACAAGGCAATGAGCTGGGGATCAATAACGAGGAGTTCATCCTCAAACACCCGGCAACTTATCAATAGATGTGCTTGAAGCAATGGAGTACAGCACCATCGATAGCGTGGAAGGACTTGAAGGTTCGTGGAAACAAAGCGAGATTCCTCAAAAGGAAAAAGCGAGAGAGGGGTCGAGACAACGGAAGCTCGGCGTAACTTTGTCCCACGTGGCAAAGGGAAAGAGCAAGCCAAGGCGGTTCGCGAACAGCGTTCAACTCAACCCCAGCGGCGGCGGCCGGCGGCAACGTGAGCGCCGCCAGCGAACCGATCAGCGTGGCAACTGGGCCACAAAAGCGAGAATGACTTCCGCCACAATTGCTTCCATAACTGTGGGCTTAAACCATCTTTGCCGCCGCTTCACGGGTTTAGCCTCCTGATTGATGTCATGATGCATGGCGACTGGGATCGCGCCGCATATCTTCGTAATTCCAGTGCGTAAGACATCGATGTATTCCTTGACAAGAGACATGAG